>JBAJFG010000597.1:0-600000 GCA_037903475.1 Ancylostoma caninum | reverse complement strand
TTTACTTATGTATGTTCAGGACGAATTTTGTTGAATCACCTAGCAACCGTCCTTGTTTTGTTTTGTTAACATTATTTACGTTATTTCCCCTACATTGTGATTCAAATAACCTTTCTCTTGCATTGAGAATAAATAGTTCACATAGTGTTTCCGCAAGTGGCTTGTATAGGTGTATTCTTTCAATTCAGTATTTTAGGTTGTAGAACAAAAACAAGAAAAATCGGACCTACAAAATCTTTGAAACAATTAGTGGAACGTAATATAGAAAATACCTCCCATTTTTGACGATTCCTAGCGTATAGATAGTCATAAACTTTCGAAACAGGAACGAATCATGTCGTTCAAAGGCATTATTCATTAGTCTGATTTCACAAGGAAAGAGTTGGGAAAATGTCCGAGAAAAAAGGATACGTGAAAATGCTCAGTAACAAAACTGGGTGGTGGCAAGGCGGGCTGTACACCTAATTACCACTCTACTGACTATACAAGCCAAACCATCGGAAGAGCTTTACGGATACTGCAACGGCTTTGAGTAGTGCGGAAAATTTAGCTCATTACCATATTTGTAAATTAGCAGCTTTCGGAGCTTTTGTATGGCAGAAAAGCATTGACAAGCGCACGACCGCAGACAAATCTATTATTCTTAATAATGTCACTCTGAGAAAGTTTGAGGATTAAGTGCTATAATAGAATCCCCAGCGAAATGGACCCTCAGGTGAAAAAAAAAACAAGCAGGGACATGGACCAGTCAGTGGTTGCTGTAAACGGAGTTCACATCGCCACGATCCCGTTGCAGCTCGACTGGAAGACTACCGACGATGAATGTGTGCTTGGAACGCAGTCCGAACAGCGCAATGCGTCGAGTCGAAACCCATTCTCAGTCACATCCTGCTCTAACAAGTAAAGCTTGAGCAGCATTTGAGGCGAGGATCGCAGCAAATGGAAGGAGATGCTGTTGGGACTTCTACTCGACACATCAGCTGTTCGCGCTGCCTTTCCGCTACATAGTTGTCGGAGCCACAGAGCAAATGATGTGCATTTCTATTCTGAAGACTGTTAGGAGAGCCACTGCAAGTGAAATGATGACTTCGCAATAATAATGTATGTAGAAGATCACAATAAGCAAAGATGTGAGAAATACGGATCTAGATGAACACGGAGTCAGTAAAGTCAGTAATTCAATAATGTAAGACTCATGCCAAAGTATATGTGAAAATTAAAAGAGATGAACAACGAGCACAGAAGAACCACCATCCACGCGACGTGGAAACGTAGCTCACACTGCCGCTATAGTCCTCGAGGACTGTAGCAACCTTGCGTCGCCGTCGCTGGCGACTGTGAGGCCGATAGGCATCGATTGTGGGCGGAGCGGCGGCGGCGGCCGCCGTCGCTTGCGACTGGCTATCGCCAACATCGGCGGCCGCCAATGTGGGCGACTGTGGCGTCGGTGCGTATCGATTGGTCGCCAACATTGGCGATCGGCGGCCGCCAATGTTGGCGACTGCGGCGCCGGTGCGTATCGATTATGAGGGGTCGCCAACATTGGCGGCCGTCGTCGCCGGCGACGGCGACGCAAGGTGCTATACTCCTCGAGGAGTATAGCGGCTCATTCGTTGAAACCACACCTCAATTCCGCTATACTGTTAATGCAAATACAATCGTTCTGGAGTTGAAATAGTTAAAATGGGTTAAACACTACATTTTCCTACAATGCCCACCACAGGAAGAAACCACATAAATCATCAAAACCTTAGTAGGGGGACACGCTCAGCAATGGGAATTATTTCAACAACGCACTCCTTTATGCATTAAGAAAAATATATTGGGAAGGTTATGATTTTATAATGACAAAAAGCAAAACAATCAACGCTTCTCATCCGAAAAAATACATTGGATTTATCGGTGAACACATCGAAATCCGACAAAGAAGTGAAGTTGGCATGAACTACCAATTCCTGACGGGAGTAATTCTAAGAAACTTTAGGCTTGGGCTAACAAGCATGTTGTAGTCGTAATATTCTTGCTGTTTAGACATCACCAGGTACTGCCCACGCTCACGAAGACGAAGAGTTGCTGTAATTTTCTCTCCGCTTTTAACAGGACAATCGCCGTGCACCATCAAGTGCTCCTGAAAATATTCACTCTGCAATAAAGCACATATGTGGTTGGATTGACAGAATCTTATATATACTTAGAACTACATATTGAGAAGTTGTTAATACTAGGATGAGGAAAAGTACTTGAAAAGATCTGTTCTTGCTTTGCTTTGTTATCATCTGCAGAATCTTGTTCAATTACTCAGCAAAGATGAAAAAAGTAAGATTGGTTAATGGTCTTCATTATAGGGTTATCTCATTCCGCGACGATTCACAGGTCGTGCGTATCTCCATTCGCATTCTGAGAATGGAAGAATATCGGATACATCTGAAGTATTTTGAAAGGACATGTTAAGTAATTTGAAGTCAAACAGCCGTTTCGCTTTACAGGATCGTGTAGGGAATTATGTAACGTCACATGGACACTTCCATATTCATCAAAGCGTGAATTGCGTTCTTCGTCGAAACATTACGTACTTATTTGATATTAACAGCATTAACAGCAATATTAACAGCGATCACTGTTTTCGTATCTGTTTTTTGGCGAAAGAAAGAAATTTTGCATATATTGAACAAATCCATTTTGGGAGGTCCAATTAAATAGTGCAATTAATCAAATGTTCTAAATAATTCCTAACTTTCTTCTATTACTCTCGAAATCTACAAGGAGCGCGGGAATTTACAATTATGGGGAAACGGTAGGATACGGGTCCCACGAATGGAGAAAGGGTCTTCCTGGCCCAATAGTTGGGAAAACGCCACAATACGGGTCCACGGATGGAGAAAGGGTCCGTCGTGGCCTAATGGTGGGAAAAAAGCTAAGATACCGATTCACTGATCGAGGCGAAATCGGCAACGGCCTATTAGTGGGGAAAACACCACGGTATGGGTCCACGGACAGAGAAAGGGTCTGCCCTAGCCTAATAGTGGGGAAAGTGCCACGATTCGGATCCACTGATGAAGAAAGGCTCCGCCGTGGCCCAGTAGTTGGGAAAACACGGTAGGGGTCTATGCGTTTATACTGTGTCCGATAGAGGCCTTTTAGTTGGGAAAACGCCAGGTTACGGGTGCACGAATAAAGAATGGATCTGCCATGGAACAGTGATGGGGAACACACCAGGATACGGGTACGCGAATGCAGAAAGGGTCTACCCTGGACCAGTAGTTGGGAAAACGCTACAATTCGGGTTTACGGATGGAGACTGTCTCCGCAAGGGGCCCATTAACTGGGAAATCGCCAGGATACGAGTGCGCTAATAAAGGATGGATCCGCCATGGCGCAGTAGTGGGAAAAACGCCAGAATATGGGTCCACGGTTGGAGAATTGATCCGCCCTGGCCCAGTAGTGGGGAAAACGCCATGATGCATGAGTGACGATAAAGTAGGGCTGCGCCCATTCTGTCTCACTCGATCACCTCTATTTCCTCCCAGTATAATCCTCTTATATAAATCATGATAGTGCAACAAAATTTCCTAGAGCGCAGACGTAGGGGGACTAGCACGTGATCGCATGAGCTCGCCGTGAGACTCAGTTATAGACTGTGCTTTCGCGAGGATGCGAAGCTGATGGGGCATTCGGCCGATGTTTCGTCATAGGTGCATGCGTAGTGGAAGTCGGGTGCATTCGGGATGTCGCGGTGGGACCAGCTGCTAGAGGTCTCGAGCTCTCCAGGCGAGGCAGTGTTTACAACGATTTGACGATGCGTAGCAGCAGCGTACGGAGCAGAGTCGCCCCTCTGCTGGAGCTTTGTTGTTGACTTCACTCAACTTTGGAACAGTGGACGATAACCACTTTGAAAAGAAGTGTGCATACCATGGAGGATGTATCGAGGGATTCACTCGGTGTCCTCACTTAAGATATGATCCTTGCGCACCTCTCTTTGAGGTCCCTTGAGGATTATGCAGCCTGAGGGTCCGTTTGTTTTTAAGAAGTACAATCAAATACACAGGATGACGAACGCGTCATCATAAGCTGTTGTGACATTTTCTGAAACCAGTTGTGCAACTTGTTGATCAAACTTTCTAAATATTTCCTAACTTTGTTCCATCACTTTCGAGATTTGCAAGGTGTGCGGCTGCAGTGATGACGGACAGATGAGCCGGGGCCCCGTAGTCCAGAAAAACATCATGGTAGGTGTCCACCGATCGAGAAAGAGTCCGCCATGGCCCAATAATGGAAAAACGGCAGGATACGGGTCCGTCGATGGAGAAGGGGTCCGCTATGGCCCAACAATGGGAAAACGGCAGGGTACGGGTCCATCGATAGAGAAAAGGTCCGCCGTGGCCCAGTGGTAGGGAAAACGCCAGGATAGGGATCCATCGATGGAGATTGGGTCTGCTCTGGCCCAGTACTGGAGAAAGCGCCAGGATACGGGTGCACTGATGGAGATTGGGTCAGCTGTGGCTCAATAGTGGGGAAAACGCCAAGATGCACGTCTGCCGGTGGAGTAGGGGCACGCTACGCGCTCGCACTCATTCGTGTCTCAGTCGACCATCTCTTCTTCCTCGCTGTTGGCTGTTCATAACGGGTCCATAGGCATGTAAGAAATGTGACAAGAAAGAGTAGGTATTATCTGTGCATCGGAAATTAGCTTTACATGTAGGTGCAGGATTAAAAATTTGCAAGCAAGGCTAGGATGGCGAGAAGACTCGAATGCCGACGTTGGCGAGGCGGCCAGACCCGTAGAGTATACGCAATTCATAAGGAGAACTTCGTATTTGAGCTTGGTTTTGCTTTTTTGCTGACATAGAAGCATTTCACACGTGTAAAGCCTTTGGACATACCTCATGTGGCTGCCCCATAAAGCAGAAGCTCATCAGTTGAACTATCTCAATAACGGAAGATTGAATCATTTTAGATGAATCATTTTAGACGATTATTCTCATTGCATTGGTTACACAGAATTGTTCACAAGTGCAGAAGCCATCCGGAAGGTAATCCCTTAAGTTGGGAGGAGCTGGTCATAACGGGTGCATAGGTGTGGAAGAAATGTGACAAAAACAGTAAGAAGTATCAATGCACCGGAAAATAGCTTTACGTGTAGATTCGTTATCAGGAGTTTGCAAGCAAGGCTAGAATCACGAGAAGACTGGAAGAACACTGTTGGTGTTACGGCCAGAACGGTAGAATATACTCCATTTATGAGGAGGATTTTGTGTTTGAGCTCGGATAATGGTTAGTTTTGCTTACCTGTTAATTTTCTAAGTATTTCGCATACCTCAAGTGGCTGTCCCACACCACTTCCGAAGGGGTGCTAGTAAAAATGAATAAAAATTTGTTTGACTGGCAGAGAGCACTTCTTATGGTATGAGCACTAGCGCTATACACTCGGAACTAGAAAAAAACTGGGAAGGTAAGACAAGAAACAGAGTTTATAGTCATAAAGTTTACCACCTTTATGACGATTTGTTCTGTTACTGTTTCCGTAATTTAGGACCTTTACAACCATCCTACCACATGATGATGTTGCATTACATCTAAAGGAAGCCATGGTTTTGGAACCCACTGAATTTTTGCACCAAGCGAATGTTTTACTTTAAAAGCACCCACGGAAATCTTTGGGTTGAAGATTTCGCGGTATGTCGGGGTTTTTAGGGACGATGAACTCATTGAAAACGATGAAGTAGCGTGAAACACGCGAAAAAAAGAAACACAGAAAATGATGGCGGTATTGCGCGGACGAGTATTCTGTGATGGGTCCCGCCAAGGAACCCATGCAAATACGAATTTCATAAACACACCTCCGCTGAACCACATGCGCACACCCTGTCAACTGCATTAGTTGGTGCGACGGAACCCTAATGTCCAGAGCGGCAGATGTGTCCACGGCAGCATCTTCGCAGGTAGGCGGCCATTCAAGGTGTTCAACCTACTGTTGCGATTGTCCAGCGACCGACTACATAGTAAGCAACTCATTTCAGAGGTGAAAATTTCCGTGAGTGCTGCGTTTAAACTTACACGGATTCACTAGAGCACTGCGTAGATTGTACTTTAATTACGTGGTTGTCTCGAAATGTCAACCCAAGAAATTGGATGCTTTTGTTCCGAGGCAACATCTACTTCGTAATTGAAGAAAGCATATGTTGTTGTTCCTACCTTTTGTCCGTGTGGATTCATATTAGTCCAAATCATTGCATCACCCAGCTCCAGTTTATATGTACTGCGAATGAGAGGAAATACGTGCTCTGCAACCTTCTCAATTATTAGTCATTAATCCAATACAGTTTGTTCCTACTTTGTTTTGCTGAATCCTTTACATCTGATCTGCAGAGAATGAGCACACAGAACAAAGTGACGAACTCTGTTTGAGGCAGCACTTTTCAAAGTTATCCACAGTACAACGAAATTTATCATTCACCACTGCATGTACAGTGAACAGCAATGGCGGTGGCCCATCTGCGGCCTCGAGAAGGACGCAGCGAATGGGCCAACGCCATTGACGTCCACTGTACGTTTGATGCAAACCATCTAAAGAAATCCGTTTGCTCACCGCCTCCTTTTCCGGGTTCTTTCAACAATATCATGAAAGTCGCAAATCGGTTCCCGAACGTTTTCGTAAGTTCATCTTGTTCGCTACTAGCATTGATCTTCAGATATTCATGGCGAGGGGCAAAATGCCCTCCCTCTTTGAAAACCAGCACCTCAAATAGAGTGAATAGAATAACAAATGTCGGAGCAATAATAAAACCCCAGCAGCTTTCACCTCTGCTACTTCAAGTTCAACAGAACATAAAACGCCAACCTGCCATGGATCGCTGGCGGTGAAGTCAATAAATGGGATGAACCTTGACAGCCTTCTGAAAACTCGAGCTGCCCCTGCTTTTGCCGTGTGATCCATAGTAATTTCGTCGGCATGGCGGGGACCGTTTGAATCAGCTCGAGCTTTCTTCTGCAAATTATCCAACGAGAAGGTCAAAAATGCGTTGTATTCCTTTGTAGCATGTAAATTAATGTTATGATCTAGTTCGTTTTTATGCTATTATACATTATACTACATATTTTGAATTACACAAAAAACAACTTTTGTAAACTCCCTAGAAGCCGCAAATTATAATTTTTGGAAAAGTACAAAGAGTCTGCTTTTCGTCGTTCTCATTACACCATTTACAAGATCAAAAACTGGGACAAACAAAAGAGATGACATTTTCGCTCAAAGATTTGATAGTTAGTTAGAATAGTTGTAATATAATAGGTATAATAGTTATAGTTATATCATAGTTATAATAGTTGTAGTTATAATAGTTCTCAGACTGTTCACCTGTGCACCAGTGATGTCGGTTATGAAGCTTTTGATGTGATTCTTTGGAACCAGACCTCTGTAAACGATTATGGCGGGATCAGAGTTAAAAAGCTCAAGGTTAATCAATTCGTAGTTCCATAGGTACGAGGTGCAACCGTAGCCTGAACAAAAAGAATGAATCACAATTGATTTTCAAAACAAATGCTATCCGTGTTGTTCAAAGTGCACAGCTTTCGGAAACGTTATTTTCTAACGTAACCAAGACGGCTTCTAAAAGATGTTTAAAGAATGGCTTTTGAATTGGAGTGGAGGAGTGGACAAGTTGCCTCCGGCACAGAACTTCTCTATGTTGAGTTTCTTGTACGATCTCCCTAGAGTTCGGAAGTACAGCCCGACCTTTTATGAAAATTTTAAATGTCCTAGACTTCAGGATATTGAAAGATTTGGAAATTTCTCTGCGATTTGTAAAGAACAGAGGGAAGACGTCATTTGTCGTAATCATCGCAATGGAGAAAAGCAGTCGTTTCAGCTGAACATTAGCCCTAATTAGAGTCTGTAGCTAAATGCTAGTGAGAAGTTTCATCACTACAGGAGAGTTACATTATTTGGCGTGATTTCCTTGTTTGCGCAAAGAAATTTTGACAAGTGCAAAAATGGAGGCCGTTGATAATCACAGCTTTATTCCACACCCCTCTCCAAAATTTGCAGTGGTTTTACCTGGATTTTCTATATAAAGCGTCTCTCCGCATTATTTCAAAGCTACTGCTCCAAACATAGCGGAGCCTCAGTCTGTCTAAATGAGCTGCGTACAAATCTCGTTCAAGAATAATTGTCCATTGTCGAATTCTCCAATCTCCTCTTCTCCATAATTTTCTTGAGGAATTATGCATGCGCAGAGGCTTCTAACGCACACTGTATTGGTTAAAGAATGTAGCGCCTGGAGAAATAAGCATGTAAATACCTTTTGGCTGCATCATGAACTCTCTGAATGAACACTAAATGACGCTATGTCACCTTCATGTACCGGTGGAGGTTTATCGCACTGTTTCAGCTCAGTAAACATCCAGTCTTCTAGCGGATCATTTGAAGTTTTTCGTTCTCCTGCTTTCGTTACGGCAAACAGAAGAAAAGCAGAAATCCAATTGTTCATCACTGTAGATCAGGATTCAATATCGACGCTGAAATAGATAAAATGTCCTCCTTTGGGTGTATATAGCGTTCATTTTCTCCTAGGTTACTAAACCTTGTAATTCCTTATTTGATATTTTGTGGTTACCACGTGCTCATTAAATGTATTAAATGTACCTGATTAAGGTAAAAACTCTTACCGGTGAGTGAAGTCGATTTGACTGTTAGATGTACAGATACAGAGCCAAAACGATTGATGGAGCAGTAGGTGTTGGTGTGGCATCGGTTGTGCTGGCAAAAAAAGCGATTTTTATGTTCCACATTTGTACTTGCCCTTTCATGAAAAGCATTTTGATGAAAATATGCATGCACGTTCCCCGAACGCTGTGGTATTGTTAATTTTGAAATCGTTACATGATGCTACAGCAGGGAAAAAACGGCAAATTAGCCGAGATTCCTCCGCAAGTCCGCATGAGCGCTACGCACGAATTTAAATCCTTTTTTATTTCCAAAGTGCTTTTTTACACTCGTTGAGTCAATAAAAAATCTATTTCTTTTATTTTATAGGTTTTCATTTGGAGTAGAGTTTCGCATTCGAAGAATTTCTGCTTTCAGCAGCAATTCTTCGAATGCCTTGACCGTGACTTCGTTCCCGACCTGGTAGTCGGTGGTAGCACTCATGCCAGACACGGCAAATGAGGGTCCAACCTGAACTCACAATGTTTTTAGGATAGATCGCGGCACGTGACGAATGTTAGTGGGTTCGCAAGCCATCGGGCAAGCCTACTACCCTAGGCGAGCTGCAAGCGGCCGCGGGCGGAAGCTCAACCATCTTGACGTATTGCGAGTTCTCCAATGACTAATCGATCCAACCATTTCTGGATTCTATCCGTAACCCGAGAATCACAATTAATTTCTGTCAGTATGCGATATTTGATGTCCATATCATATCCTCCTAAGATCTAACATCAGATTAATGCCATCTTCATGATCCCCATCAAATATGGCATCAACTGACATCAATGCAATAGAAAAGCTAAAACCACACGATGGAACTGGGTTAGTCAGAAACCGGCCTGATGGGCACACGCTGTACAGCAGGATCTTCAGTGGCTCGGCGTCGACATCGGATGACGTCGTCTGAAGAGGATGACATCTTCGAACAGGAGGTTGCGTCAACATCATCATCGGCAGGACTTCTGGCCACTGCTGCTGCGAGGCGATTGATCGATGTTGCTGCTCAAGTGGGAACGACACTAGTGGGCACGGGCGGTATGAGAAACCACCATAACCCTTGAGTGCGTCGCTTGTGTGGCCAGCACACCTGATGGGAATGGTGTGCAAGCCGCGCAAGGGGATTGGAACTGGTAAAGGACATCAGCCCAATGGATCCCAACCTGCTGGCGGAATGGAATATTGTCGTTCGAAGGAGTCCTGGGAATGGAAGTCGTGCGAGAGTCACGACACCCGACAACCCGACAACTTGTCGAGAAGCGAGAGCCAAAACAAGTTGTTGACGAGCTTTTGGACCTACTAGTCGACAACGTATCAACAACCTTTCATTCAAATTGTCAACGAAAGAGAGTCGAGTTCCCTTACTCGCGTTAGATGCAATGCAACCATTGGGGAGTCCAAGGCGATGGTCATCATACATCTTAGATATTTAAAAGAAAACTTTGCTGTCAACTTATGTTTTCTGGAAGCGTAATGACCGTCCTGAAGAAAATCTGAGAATGAAAAAAAACAATTGCTTTTTTTTTTGAGTCTGACTGGATTTACAAGTCTTGCTATGTCGTGACTTTTGGGTCGGTCTCATCTGCACCCAAGTGCAGGAGTTCAATATTTACCGTTACAGTTCCCTCTTCCGAAGGCAAACGTACATGATTTCAGTACCTCCAACAAAGTCATCTACTTGGAAAACGGTTAATTTTAAGGTTACAGTCCATACATTAGGTTTAGGCGATATGAATGTCCGCTGCATTCATTCTCCTATTTTTAGACATTGTCACAATTTTTTTCATGGCGTTGCAGAATACGTATATACGAATTGCTCCTACTTTCCAATTGCGGTCTTCTGAAAAATTATGTTCTAGTCGGTACCACACCAATACCTGAAATGTACTGTAACTACCACAAAATAACTGTGTGTAACCAGCAAGGATCTGGCCCCAATGAATAATACTTGCGCTTTGGGATCATGCCGTAGGTCTTATGGTTAAGGAGGATATGAGAGATGTGTACAGGGCTCCACACGGATTTATGCCTCACATTCAAATTCATGTATGTTACTGTGATGACCGCTGGCCAACTGAGAGTAGTGCTGTTCTAAAGGCGGAGGCTCCCCATTCGGCGCCTTGTGGGGAGCTTGACTGAGCCAGCAACTTAGACTGAAAGTAACAAGACAAGTTCCACCAGAACAACTGGGATGGGTAACTTGTGCAGAGTCTTTTCACAAGGAGGTGAAGAAACAGAAATCACACCAGTTCACAACAAAGCAGCTGATATCCAGAAACAACACCGCGGTCGCGGTTACACCATAAAAATAAATGAAGATTCCTGTGGAAAATTCTTTATCGTGACCGTCATTGTCGCTGAATTCTTGTGTAGACATCTAGATTTCAGTTGTTCTGTTATGTAGACGACCACATAAAGCGGAATACTCAACATTCACCGCGCCAATTTTTTTTAGTTTTACCATTCCCCGCCAGAAAACCGTGTTCCTCTCGGCTCAACGTGAAACCACCCTAGAATGTCCTCTCCGTAGAAGTTGAGTGCATGTAGCGTGATTTCTTCAGTAAATCAAGCTTATGCGTCGAATTGAATAAGGGGTTCTTCAAAGCTCAGCGTCTTTCACGAGGTTTCTTAACATTTTTTACCGTTTTAGCGGAAATAACTTGTGCCACCATCGATTCCCTATAGGGTTTTCTTAGGCTCAAGTAATCACTACTCCAAGAAATTTAACTGACACTGATTTAGTTATTTGCTGACTTATGAAGTTATTACTACATACTACATAGAATTGATGAAATTCATAGTTCTATAAGAATTATCAGAACCTCAATCGAAACGCGTGGACCACGAGCTTTCGCCTTCCACACCTGGATCTCCACATGCTTGACATTTCTTCGCAAACGGACATCGGGATCCAGTGAAAACCATTTGCAGTCATCGAAAACAAGTTGCGATCCGATCGCTATGCAATTATGCGACGCCTCACTACCGCTTGAAGCAGACCTTTTTCAACTAAGCGTTCTCCAATGAATTCTCGTTATTATTAGGCGTGATTCTTTTGAACGTCTTCGTTTCAAACAAATGAGCTATCTGCTGGAAACGTGTAGAGAAATGTTTAAAAAAAGCTCCTATAAGAGGAATTTGAACTCTTGCTTCTCATTGAAATTGCCGGATTATTGCGCTAGCTTTGCAAGAAAAAATGCTATCCGTCTCAACAAGATCAGGGATTCTTTTTCGTTCCAGAAATGGCTTTAAAGCACGCCTTTCCCAACAGAGCCTTGAACTGCTAGCACAATAAATTTTTTATGGAGTGGGGAGTGAAGTAATGAAGCTGAAGTAATCATTAGAGCTGGAATACTAGTTGAAATATGCTGAAGAGATTAAGAGCTTACTCCTTTGGTTAATTTAGCTATAAACCTAGAATGGTTTGTTTCTCCCTCATCTATGGTATTTATGTATCCTCATACATACTTGCAGAAGAACTTATGAGCGAATTTGAATGGTACCATGGAATCGCAATCGGCGCGTTAATTCTTGGATTATGCTATATGGATTACGAGGAGGCTCTCGATATTCCGGAGTTCCATGGAGACGATCTCTGGGAAAACGGCTTCCTCAAACAATGTCTATTCCCAGTGAATGAGCCATCAGGTACGATTTTCGTCCTATACCCACACGTTTGAATTAGTTCTGTTTTTGCCATTTCTTCACAGAAGTGTCAAGTGTTTACACTACTATGTATTTGTTCAAGTGAAACATATTAAGATCTCTCCTGCTTCACTTACCGTGTCGAGTTCGAGAATGTAAAGATAGAGGTGCTCAGTATTGATCCTATTCTCCTCGTCTATCATCAGTTTGCAAGTCACCATGAAATCAAGAATTTCTTAGCTGATGCTCACGGAAGAGAGTTTTCTTCACTGGTTAGTGTTTTACTGCAAATATTCATCTTCGTACGTCAATCGGAAAGCTTCGGGATGCATTCGATCATTAGGCAACATTCTCAATAACTGCCCCTACGTCTTATTTTTTGTGGAATTTTGCAGCATCGTTTTGGATGTCTTCCTGCTTACTTTCCAGAATATTTTTCTGAAAATCAGGCAATCATGAGGAAATGACTGAAAATTGCAATGGAAAATTATATGAGTTCGAATCAAGTCAGATCAAAGTTTAAATCAGCTGACAGCAACATAACTAAATTTCATGCGTTGTAGTTTGTAAGCCTTCTTTGAATTCATTCCGGAAACTTGCGAACAACTTAATATTAGGGTGGTCAGAAAGTCTTGAGCCGTTTGACACCTTTTTTTTCTTTATTTTATTATTCAGCACACAATGAATTTTACTCAACAATATAATCACCATCATTAGCCACTACAATGTCCCACCTAGTGCGCAGATCACGATCTTCTTTTCCCAGAACTGGGGAGACTGGGAGTCAAAGAAGTCGCTGACCGCCCTTCCAACATCTTCAAGTTTGGTGAATTTTTTCTTAGCCAGGAATGCCTTGAGGGGGCGAAACAAATGATAATCAGAGGGGGCAATATCAGGGTGGATGGGGAACGGTGTCCCAGCCCAGCTCCTCCAACTTTTCACGTGTCTCTTTAGCTACATGGGGCTTAGCGTTATCGTGGAGCAGGTGGACAAAAGCTCGTCTCGGCCGTCTTCCTCGAACAGCGTCCGCTAATTTCTGGAGCTGATTGGCATAAACGCTACCGGTGACGGTGTGTCCTTGCGGGAGCAGCTCGTGATACAGCATTCCTCGCGAATCCCAAAAGCAGCAAAGGAGACACTTCTTGGGGTGAAGGTCCGATTTGGCTTGCGTTGGAGGGTCTTCTCTTTGAGGGAGCCACAAGGCACGACGCGTATTGGAATCGTAGAGGACCCAACTCTCGTCTCCGGTAATCAGATCCCTCAGAAACTCCTTTCGTTGAGGGCGGAGAAGGAGAGACTGACAAATGGATATCCGGGTGAAGCGCGTACTATCGGACAAGACATGAGGGATCCATCGAGTCAGCACTTTTCTGTAGCCGAGGACCTGAAGGCGACTGAGGACTGTTTGATGGCTACATCTGAGTCTCGTCGCAAGACTGCGGGTGCTAACTTCCGGGTCCTCTTTGACGGCGCAGAGAATGACAGAGTCTTCCACCACCTTGAGGGGGCATCCCGACCGAGGCTTTTCTTCGAAGTCCGTATCTCCTCCTTCGAAGTAGTGTCTTCTCCTAATGCGTTGTTGATGTTGCGAACGGTTTGCGTCGCTCCAGTGCCGCGGCGCCATTCATAGAAGATAATCGCTCGAATGTGCACTTGTGGAATTGACATCGTAATTAAAGTTAATAAAGGCAACCTGGGTATATATACCTATCGGTTTCGAGAGTGATACTGATAGAGGATGATACCACATGGTAGGTCGTGGTACCGCTCAAGAATCGAAAGTTCGAATCGAAAGTTTAAAAAAGTCGGCTCAAGACTTTCTGACCACCCTAATAGAACAGCTAACCAATGCTGTTCTCAGCAAAGTAGTTTTGCAATTTCTGTACGTTTCCTTCGCTAACTTAGCCATTATATATGTTTCCAGAAAGTTTATCGTGGAGAAGGAGATGAAAGCGTGAGCAGACATCGTGAAGCAAACGGTACCAATTTCTTTCACGAGGAAAGCGCTGGAATAGGAACTGTATATAGAAAAGTGGCAAGGTCTATCCCAGCAGTGGATTTCGAGAAGAGTGAACAGTGGCAGGTATGTATAACGAGGCATTTAAAAGCTTCCCATTTCCATAATGCAGAAAGCATATTTTGTAAATTTGGGACCGTTGATATGTTTTGGAGCAGGATATCCTCTTGAGATTTTGCTTCTATTTTGATTTTTATCCACCAGTATGAGCGAACCAGATGGGGCTGGAGTGGTCGAGGCCCGCAGTACGCGCTACGCTACAACCGGGCTGTCACTCTGATTGTCTACTCATCCACGCAGTTTTAATGTCGCTCTTCCTATCCTATCCAAATACTCGAGTTTTTGAAGCCATCTAAAAATCAAAAATTCTTTTGAATTCCTTATTGATTACGTCACTGTGCATTGATTATTATTCTAAAGTTTTATTCTAATGGTCTAGTGCGTAATTATGACACATCCAGCAATATTTGTGGTGCATATGTATACACATGTATGTATTGTAAACGAATCTCGAGAAGGCAGAATGGCGGGGTTAGCTACTTCAGAAGCTTAGCTACTTCGGAAGAATTTGGTCGAGTGATCACGTTTGAATTGTTCCACAAACGGTCACTTATTTATACGACGACGGAAAGTGTATTAACATCGGCCTCCCCCCTCGCCCAAATGCGCTATTGTCGTTTGCAGTAAGTTTTTCATGAAAAAAGGAGGAATCAGTTCTATTGAGCTTCAATACTGCCTCCCAATCTTTGCAAAAGATGCGCGAAACGGTGTATCGGTCAGAAAGCGTCGCTGGTCCTTTACGTACTTACTCAAAAGTGAAATTATTGAAAAAGAAGTTCCGCCTGAAACTGCGAATCTGAACCATATCTGCTGCATCGCACAAACTTTTCTTTTGCATTGTTAAAAATTTAGATTTCTAATCACTAAAATCACGTCGTCACGGTCACATCACGTCAGGTCGTCACGTCGAGATAAGTATGCTGAAATGTTCATAGATTTTTTTGTAAAGCGAGTTTTTGTCAAACTCAGTGCTAGAGGAGCTGTGAATTTTTCTGCTCAGTGAGTGTAAGGGAAAAAACTCCGATCCTAGGTTTGAGACCTCGATATAAGCTGTATCGCTAGGTGCATATTGAACAACGATGGACGCTTAGATAGACACAGTCTAAGGAACACTTCGTGAGAGCTTCCTCATCCCACCAAACCACCGGCCCTTCGAATATGAAAATTTTTTCCTGCGACACCACAATAGACAGCATGTAGGGCGCTGTATAACGTCAAGTGAAAGCACGGACGCCGCAAACCCGCAAACATCGCACCGAAATTCATCGATGGAAAGCGTTCGTTGTGAGACCTTTTCGGGGAACTTCTATAGCTTTCGTCCAAGGCGTAGCCGTGGGCTACGAATCCAATACAAATTTGGTAGATGGAATTCTGCCCCGGTCTTTCCTTCAGGGCGTTACTCTCGTCTAGGAGCAGTAGTGTAGATTTGCACAAGAACGAATTCCCTCCTTCAGGTTCTCTCGTACCTACCCGGAGGACACTACGTACCTCATCACGACTATTATGATTATGAATCAGAAGACTATTGGGATGAAACTATGCGAAACTTTGGGAATCGATTTGCAACACTACTACTTGTTCTCAAAACAGCAGATCAAGGTGGAGGTACGGTGTAGTTTCGCGTTTGAGAAGAAGAAAACCATTCTCGAAATATTCATGCTACTGTACTTTCAGAAACTGTCTATCCGCTACTGCAGCGCACTATCACTCCAGAAGCTGGCGACGTCATATTTTGGACAGATTTGGACAGGCTGGGACAGGGGGTGAGACTGTATACGTATGCTCAGGTGGAAAAATTCGAGCAGATTCCGCTTATTTTACGTGGAACTTCGGAAATTAACTTTAAAAAAGTAAAAAATGCTTAATCTGTTCGTCAACTTCTGTCTATTCAAGTGGAATCCGATGGAATTTACACGGAAAATAAGCCAAAATACACGGCGTGCAAATTCGAGCAGATTTTGTGTATTTTCTGGAGATTTAGATATATCTTACGGGCCAAATGGGGAAGTATTTCGGAGAAAAATAAGCGAAATCTGCTCAAAAGCACCCGTAATCTGCTCGAATTTTTTCACCTGAGGTGCATATAAAATTAAACTAAATTCGGAATCATAATGGAAATACTTGGAAATGTTCGTATACACACATGGTTTCCACTTAGCGAAGAACCTCTCATTCGTTTTCTTTCTCTCTCTGCTACATAGTTGATGAGATAGAATATATGAGAAAATCTTTCCGTAGAATCTATTTGAGACCGGATGTGAGACCTTGCCTTGTTGGGTATATGCGATTTCTCTTCTTTTCCACACCAAATAGGAATATTTACAGAATTATAATTCGCTTCATGGCGCTTGTCCGATCCTTGAAGGGGAGAAAATTGCGGCCACTCTCTGGATTCGTGAACGTGGCCAACCAATGATGATCAATGACGAAAAAAGTCGGCTGTTTGATATCGAGAGGTTGACTATGCCACAAATAAGATCTACGTGACCATACACTTATTACTGTTAAATATTGTAATTACCGACGTGAGTGCTTTCATATGAACATAATATTAAGTCATGAAACTGGAATACAATGCAATCTTTCTCTTATACTTTGTTACTGATTTAAAAAACTGCTTTCTTGGAGAAGAAGGCTTATCAAACGACGGTTACTCGAGAACGCTTTGCTCGATAGCAATTCAAACTAGAGAGTTTAAGTTATTCGGTCTTCGCACTGCTCGTCTTGGAGCTGAGAGCTCGACAATGCTACCTAACGTCTGTAACCACTTAACAGACTTCTTCTCATTCGCTCAACAGTCATGCGTGGTCAGAGATGGCGGCTTACCCCCAAGACTACAAGAATGGGTCGAGAAGAGGTGATAAGAAGGGGAAGCGTAGAGAAGCTTTTGTCCTTACATCCTGATTTTACAAGGGAAGTGCACGAGACTGATTCCGGAGATCCAAACAAAACATACATTTCAAGAAGAAATGTCCAAGATGAGGTTGAGATACATAGGACATGGCCTTCGCCCAATAATCCTAACGCGCTGAGGAGAGCGCATCAAAGATTTCAGATTGCACTGCCATAGGCAAAGCGACTGCGCCGAGTGCCGTGTGGGGATCACGACTTCCAGATAGAAGCACAGAGGTTTGGATCCTACAGGTGCTTCCATATTTAGATTTTTATATTTGAGGCTTTTGACTTTGTACGAAGTAGTTTTGAAGATAAAAGCACATGAAGACTCTGTTCTGCTTCGGTTGCCAGATCTTTGGGTCTAACGAAAACTGAACAGACTACAGGGAACTTCAAGCGGCCGTGTGCAAGAGGTGGGACCGCGGCGCGGCCTGGCATCCGGGTTGTCTGCTGCTGGCAGAAGCTGAAACACCAGAGCCAAATGAAGAAACCCTGTGTCTCTGTCCGATAGAGCAGCGCTGTCCCGCCCCTTGCACATGACTGTTTGGATTTCCCAGTATAATGACATGAAAACATGATGTATCCTCAGAATTCATCCTCGTTCACGTCCCTTGTTAGTCTCACAACTCTTTCGACAAAGAGACCTACTCGTACATTTATAGCGTTTTCTAGTGCTACCTACATACGTGTCTTGTTCTCATTACTTTTCCAACCTTCAGCATCGTATCTCCCTCGCATGTTTGTACAATGAACGGCAATCGCGGTGGACCATCCACTGCCTCGAGAAGGTCGCAGCGCGACCGCGCCGCTCGCCCCGGGATCGGTGTCGTTTGCCGCCGGAATGCTATTTCTGTGCCCTTTTCTAACCGATAAGGTCGAAAATTAATACAATCGGGTATAAAAGCCGCTGGAAATGGACTAATAAAAGCAAAAAACATTGGTTACGACGCGCGCGGCGCGGTTGCGCGACGTCTTTCTCGAGTCCGCGAATGGGCCAATGCCATTGACGTTCACTCCAAGTAGTTTTTGATAGCGTCAAATTTCAATATCACCCATGAAAAACGTTTTTATCTCAGAACCACGTTAATCTGTATTCGGGCTGTGCAGCAATAGCAAAAAATTTGTACTGTCTGGAGCTACTCTGGAAGAAGGTATGAACGGAAAAGTGTCTGTTCCAATACTTTCGTTTCCACTGTATGTATGCAGTATTGCTTCTGACAGCATAATTTTACTCTGCTGAAATCACTCAGGAAAACCAAACGTAAAACGTTTATGGCCAGTAAGCACAAGCTTCTCCAAAACTTCAATCCTGGAAAATTTCTAAGAAATCAACACAAAGAGCCTTTAACACTCAGAAAGAGGACAATATCCTAGGATAGACTTGCTCGATGTTCCTTAAGATCCTTCAGTAAAACCAGCCGAGGCCTAGCAACAGCTACGACGTGGTAAATTCCCGCAACCATTGACGTTTTGATGAGGAATTGACCTTTTGCCCGCACGCGCAATGATGCTGTCACTTTCGTTCCCTCCCAAACGACGCAGTCTCCGTGTAAGGCACCGAGCGACTGAAAAAGAACATCACAGCTGCACCCAACAGAACACTCTGTGTTTCCATGCCTCAAAATTTACCTTTGTGCCTTCCCCGTTCATGTTTGTCCACAAAATAGCATCGCCTTCTTCCAGATCAACAGTTGTATTGGAAGTGGGAAAGATGGTAACTGCAAATTAGTGTTGTAATTCTGTTTAAAAGTGGATCTTTCAATCCTTAATAGCTCTGCACAAACAAACTGGCAAATTATGTGGATCGTTTAGAATGGATCGTTTGTGAAGAGCAAATCAGGTCTTTTCGATTTAGAAATAGGATGGTGTGGTGTTGACATTCTGTGCTCGAACTATGTTTGGCAGAAAGTACGTAGGAGGCTGTATGGTAGTCATTTCCACCTATTCATAAGCTTCTCGTAGTAGTAACAGTTCCCGACCTTCGATAACAGTGCGGTATAAACGCAGCCCAAGCAGCCTAATACGTTGAGTGCAGAATCTAACGCAGCTCCTTTCAACTGGTGCTATCCTCCACTCAATTGCTGTCATGCTTTCTCACCTGCGGCTAAATCGGTGGACGAGAGCAGGAATTGAGGGGAGAGAGGCAGCAACTGGGAAGAGATGAGGACTTGTATTTCCATTAAAACGTGTTACGCTGTTCCGGCTGCGTTCCTACTTCACATCCTTCACATTAAGAGAAGGTGCTTGAGAAGCTCCTAGATTTTTATCCTTCCTCACGCCAATGTTCGTATCATCTTTTGGTAAGATATTGTGATGATGGCGATATGATGCTGTGGAATTTATCAGGTTGAGGGATTATTAGCACGTTCGCAACCGCGTGCCCGACGGGTTCGGCACGTTCGTTTTGATATGTATCACATCTTTGTGAAACATTCACGTTAACTACTTCCTTTTTAGTAATGTACTAGCAAATATGTGAGCGTTCTATTCAAGCAGTGGGCGCAGCAGAGATTTTTATGAACTTTTTGCTAGTTTTTTTTTTCGAAATATTGCAGCCGAACAACAGCAAAATTTCAAAAAAAAAAAACCATGGCATTATCCTACCAACATACTATGTACAAACATGGGAGAATCTATCAAGAAGTACGACCGAAGCAGTAATTCTCATGCGAAAAGGTAACGTTCTACATGGAACGGAAAAATTGCTACCATGTGGGACCATGTGCTCGAATAGGTTGTGCATGGGACTCCCACTCCCGAAAGCGCAGTTGTCCTACCAGGCATTACGCTCGAAATCGGCTCTGTCGCGAACGCGTTAATG
Source organism: Ancylostoma caninum (assembly GCA_037903475.1). Lineage (NCBI taxonomy): Eukaryota > Metazoa > Nematoda > Chromadorea > Rhabditida > Ancylostomatidae > Ancylostoma > Ancylostoma caninum. The sequence continues at coordinate 579,864 of JBAJFG010000597.1, read as the reverse complement.
TCCGTCCAATCTTCAAATAAAATTTACTACAACGACAACATTACAACAACTCCATCCAACAGGTATTGTCTAAATTAATGGATGACTGTCCTACTTCCTCCATGTCATGGACAAGTGCCTTCTGTAGAAAAAAATCGCAGTGCTTTGAGACGCAGTAGCAGCCTACATGAATTTCGACTCCACCACAGTTTCTAAAGTTTTTCTCCGAAACGAACAATATATCGTCAGGAACAAGTGTTAATCTGATAGTGCCAATGCTGTACTAAGATATGGATGAGGGACGGCTTCCCATCCATCTTTTTTGATCTTCAGCTGGGTCATTTTCGTGATGTGTCGTTCTGACCATGTCATTTATAAGTTTTGTAGCCGCCGTTTTGATCCCATGACGATACAGGTATCGACCCAAGCGGTCCTAATTTTGGGCAGATAGATCAACAATGGCCTTCAGACCAGGATTCATCTTTTTTGAGTGGAGTATTCCATTCACATTTTACCGCAAACGTAGCGTCACCCTCCACTCTCGACTACCATGTTTAGGCGTCGGAGCAAAGGTTATCATTTATGGAGAGTTTAGGTGGACATCAATCTTGTGGAGTATCCCCTTGCAAAGAAAAATTATGCATTGGTATTACAAATAAAGAGGAGGTTGGATGGATGTGGGACTGGTGTATGGATGTGGGACTGGACGAGAGGATACTTTTTCACAGGGTCATCATTGTTGGTGATTGCTGTCTAATGGTGGTTTTACAACATTAGGACGCAAGCATAGCTAGACGGTTATGACTGTTACGGAAAGACTGAAAAAGAAATAATAGAACAAGGTATTTTTGGTGTCTACTCACGTCCAGCTGAATCAGCCTTCTTCAGCATGACCATAACTGTAGCAAAGCGATTTCCGTATTTCTTGGTCATTTCATCCTTTTTGTCCTTTTCGGTTTCGATGAAATCATATCGCGGAGGATGATCATCTCCAGATTCATAAGAAAGAATCTGTAATTACAATAGAACTTATGAATCTGAATCGATAGCCATTTATGAAGAGGCATTCAGATTTTTTTAAGAAGAGATTTCAGTAATTTTGAAGTCGTTCCCACCATGAGTAGAGAGGGGGGGGGGATTGGATCACTTCGCTGCATAGAGGCAGACACAACTGGAGAATTGTTTTGGATTGGTCCCTTTCCAATATCAGAGAGGATAAGGGAAGCCAGCAAAAAATCGCAACAGCTCCTGAAATTGTGCATTCCCCTTGTAAACCCGACGTGGCGGTAACCCCACAGTAGAAACAACGGCGCGTTTAACGAGTTCTAGGCATTTCCAGTACTGCTGTAAAAGCAGCCCTCATGAAAATCTTCGTATGAAGGATATTCTGATATCCCGAAGTTTCAAGGGACCCAGAAGCCATGTCTAACATAGAGGTAGCGTGGAACGAGCGAGCAATTCACAAAAACGGGGTGCTGTCCTCCATGTGTTTCACTGTGCGCCTCCCGACGTCCGTGTCCTGCCACGCGAACGTTAGGCGCGTATGTTCAAGCGATAGAATGTGGGTGTTTCCACGAGCGGAAGTACGGCCACGTCCACATTAACATCATCGTGCACGCTGATATCTTCTAAGGCAGGTGGTAATTCATAATGTTCTACCTATCTCTTGTGATGCTTTACTAATCATTAGACGATGGGCGACTCATTTCAGAAGGGTGTGCAGTCTTTGAGCACTTCCTGTTGCACAAAACATGACAGTAAAAGCCAAGGGCAGCAGCAGTTGCACCTGGACAAAGTTCTCGTTCCTTGTTGCTGACTTTGAGTAATTTTCATACTGATGGCAGATTTCAATAGACCTTGCGACAATAATTCAGGCTTTCTCATCATCGGCAAGAAACATGTAAAACATATCAATGGACCTGGAGTTAATCAACTAGCACACGACGTCCTAATGATCGATTCCCGACCTATATGAAAAAATAAATAAATTTCTCCTTTCAAAACTACGAATACGGTTCTATTACTCATTCTGTTCATTTCATTCATATCTTTTATGTGGTAGGATATGAAAATGAAGGAATTTTCGATGCTTGTGAAAAATTGTTCTCTATACTGACTTGCCACGGTTCGCTGACTGTAAAATCGATGGCCGGTATCAGAGCTGAGATCTGTTCATAAACCTGTGTCGCCCCACGGCCTTCGTTGTGCTGCATAGTGGTCTCTGCTGGATAAAATTTCAGTGGACTACCATCAGTCGGAAATACGCGTTTTGGCTCGTCTTTCTGGAAAAAAGCGTCCTCTCAGTCCAATACGAAATTCCATGGGAAACTAAGGGAAAATCCATTTGGACACTCTTATTCACCCTTTTTTCTTTTATATCGGCGAGAAAAGCGTCAACTTTCTTCCGCGGTAGAAAGTCTCTGTAGACAAGGATCACCGGTTCGAAGCTAAGTATTTCCACGTTTACACGAACATAATTCCATACATAATTAACACAGAAGTAGTCTGGAAGAAAATGAATATTTACAAGATTATCGCTGAAAAATGAAAGAAGAAGAATTAAAAGTCAAACCTTCCAACTCGTCTGAGTGTGGATACAAGCACCATCGAACGTAATCATCGTTCCAGGGTACTTCTTCTCCTGACATCACTGGCCGACAGATCAGAAATAGCACACAGGAAAGAGACAGGATCCTCATCGCTTAGCGTTTCAGCTAGAAAGAAGTGCGATTCTATGAATGCCAATAAGAGTCCACTCGGATTTCTGCAATGAAAGTCCCAGGTAGATTTCCAAAGCTAAGAAATACCTGGGACATTATTTCCAAGCACCTACCTGGTTCAAATCACCACTATTTTCAGACAGGAAAGAGAATGCAAGCAACGTAGCACAGCGATATGAGATTACCCCCTTTGTTGTGACAGTATTTCAATTTCGGTGTTTTGTTGGCATATACTGTCGATAGGTCTATGCTAAAGTGCATGTGTGAGATGGGCTCCAGAATTATTGTGTAGTATTAGATTGCGCTTCGTGCACAAGCGAGCTCTGTAGCCATAAAACAGTTGACGCGTCCTAGGAAAACTGCTGTTTTTTATTTCAAAAGCGGAATTTTATCAAGATACCACGAGGATTCAAATGTGCACTGCAATTACAAATACGTTGAAAATACTACATATTGTTTGTAAGACGGTCAAATGAAGATGGAGAACAAGACAATGTGCAATGATGTTTTGAAATCGTTAAAAACGGTGGAAAGGTGTAAATACTAAAATCCTTCGAAGCGAAGCAAAAAAACATCAGCAGAACCCAATGATTGGTTATGCAATACCCACAAATAGGCTCTGTTCAAACAGAACCAAATCGGTTTTTCTGAGCAGATTGTGGGACCAATCCAATGCTGTCAGCCACCCTTGGTCATTCTTAGAAACTTTAGGTCTGGATGAACCAGCATGCCGTAGTCATAATAACCATCTGGCCAAGCAGACAATAGTAAGTACTGTCCGTGTTCGCGTAAGCGAAGTGTCGCCGTTATTTTCTCCCCGATTTCAACAGGACAATCGCCGTGTGCCATCAAGTACTCCTAAAGTACCATACTTAGGACTTCAGGAGTCGCACAGTTTCACTTATTAATTAAATGCCAAGTATATATGGGACGAATAGCCTTAGGTCTGCTACCTCTTCTCCGGTCGCATCCATGTGATGCCACATCATACCGTCGCCCACCTCCAATTCGTACCTCTTTTCGATGGACGGGAATAAATGATCTGAAACTAAGTTTGCAAAGAAGTGGACGAAACAGCTGTTAATTTTTTAAACTTTTGTTAAAAACAGTACATCTGTTATGCTTCAACATCAGCGCCACCAGGACTTAGTAGCTTCCTGCAGATTCAGGGGGCTTAGCACCAATTTCCCGTCTTCGTTTTTGAAAAAAAAACGTCAAAAATGGTCAAAAAGTGGTTTTTGACAATTTTTTTTGGCCATTAATGACGGTTTTTTTCAAAAACGAAGACCGTTTCTCAAAACGAAAGATGCCATTTTGAGGGAGAGTTGATACCATCTCGGCGCCTTTCTTGGAGTTGACAGCGCATCGGAACACTTCCTCAAACGAGAGAAATTTCCTGAGAAAGTCGCGGGTTTGGGAAAAAACGCGCTCCAGTGACAATTTCTTGTATTTGACAGGTCCTATAACAAGTTTCAACGAGTTTTAGCGGGATCAAACAGTTTCGTGCTGAGATCGGTTTTTCGAGGATTTTAGCTTGAATTTGAGATGCTGTGTTCGCTAAATGGTACGCATTTCTTGGTGAAACATCATTCTTCGTCTTCACTAACGGCTATTCAAGTCATATTTTAGTGCTATCTTCTTTTCCTGAAAGAACCCTAGTATGTAGGCACGAACTTAGTAGCCCATTTCGGAATCCGATTGGACTTAGTACTCCCCAACCTACACTGACCACCTAGTGTTGTTATCTATTTAACATCCAAACACTCGTAGGTGTTTAATGTTCTCTGCTGAAATGTGACATGAAAAACGAAGCATTCGACACATTGCCGTATAACCTGAGTGCGATTATATAACATATATTATATGCGCAAAAGGTCCGACGACTTTCCTTTGGCGAATCTCGCCTTTACCATCTTTGTAGGTGATAATAACCTACTTCTAATTCCCAACAAAACCGAACAAAGGAGACAGTCCCGAGGTTCGCCAAAGTCTATTTCGAGCACATTTCAGCTATGGTTTTTGTGCAATGCTTTACCACACAGGAATTCTCTAATAAATATACAGTGGCGGCCACATATTTAGCACGCTGACAATTTTGGGTGATCAACTGATGAAGATATAAAACCCGTATCTCAAGCTCGGAATGAGCTGTGAGGGCAGTACAGAATGTGATGGGGCATAACATTGTCTTTCCTACCTCTACTACTTTACTCCTCAAGAAAATGTTTCTGAATAGATATGCACTTACTCCTTGTATTTAGGCCTGAAAATGCAGCACATTTGGAAGTATTTTCATTTAGCTTTGATGCGCAGTTTTTTCATGGAAGGACGCGAGCCGTCCACTTAGCCAGAAAATTGCGTAGAAAAGGATTCTTGGTTGAATGCAAACAGAAAACATGGTTTTTTTGGCTTCAGATTCTTCTCTGATATGCGCTACTAGCAGACATTCAGGTACTCACGAGAAAACCCCATAGCTTGCATTATTCTCGAGATTGAATGAAGTGAAATTTTCTACAAATTTGACTGTTAGTTTAATTAGCTCCTTGGCTCTCGCTGGTACGGAAAGAACGCTCAAAGCGTTCACAGCAGAATGTTGAGCCGCGAATGTTAAGAATGGCTAATTCAAACCACCACTCCACTTCTCTCCATAAGTAGATAAAAAAATTTTATGACTATTCTGAGAAAACTGACAAAATTGAAATTTTATTTTTTATTTCAGTTGCAACTGACTCTGTGGCAGTAGTGAGCAAGAGTAAAGAAGTCATCGAAGAACCTCAACACATACTCAAACTTGCTTTTGATTGCTAATCCTAGGGCTGAGATGAGCAAAAAAAATTCTGAGGTTCGAAATTGTGGTTGGTAACAGCTTCATTTTCACATAAAAATATAGAGAACTTCAATTATCGAGTCCCGCAGTACACAGTATACGCAGCTGCTTTGCTCACTTCCGGCTTTGCCTTTGCTGCTATACTCAATGATCAATGCTCGCTCCCCAGTGCGAGGCGCGCCGCGGAGGACTGCACTGAGTAGTGCTGGCTTCGTCAAGCGGAGCACCATATCCATACGAACTTTGCATCTACCATTGCGAAATCCCTGAGATTCCAACTAGTTAGCCGAAGTTTTGTTCGTTGTCTTGTGGTAGAAAAAAGGACTTGAAGAGATCTGTATGTGCGCGACGCTGACATGAGAAGGGCATGGCTAAACCATATAGCCATTCCCTAAAAATAAAATAGTGCGGGAAATTCATCTACAATGGTTTGTCGAAACTTCAGTGTGAGTCACAGTTGTGAGCCGGACGACATAGGATTCACATGCGTTTGCCCGTCTGGTAGGGGACGAGCCATTACACACACACACACACACACACACACACACACACACACACACACACACACACACACACACACACACACACACACACACACACACACACACACACACACACACACACACACACACACACACACACACACACACACACACACACACACACACACACACACACACACACACACACACACACACACACACACACACACACACACACACACACACACACACACACACACACACACACACACACACACACACACACACACACACACACACACACACACACACACACACACACACACACACACACACACACACACACACACACACACACACACACACACACACACACACACACACACACACACACACACACACACACACACACACACACACACACACACACACACACACACACACACACACACACACACACACACACACACACACACACACACACACGGGATTTTCCTATGGCGAAGAGTGATCGCAGCATAACAGCTCTTGTGCAGCAATCGCTAGGAGTAAATATACCGTGTTGTTCATCACAGAACTTTTCAAATTCTTTGGTCTGAAATCTCATTGCCAAGAACCCATAAAGTCAAATGTTTCGGCATTCTTTACTTTAGTCCTCAGTATGCTGATCCATCATTTTTCATCGGATTCAAAAATGATTTCAATAGTATCAAGTTCTTGTACACGTTCGAAGGGCTGCAAATCTTGCGTGTCTAAACATGTTGTGGTACTGAGTGGTAGCGACAAAACGATGGGTCAACATGGAGCTGATTGTGCTTAAAAACTACGGATGAAATGAAATAGGCAGAAAGTGGAAGATTTGGACTATAAGAAAAAACTAAGGAATAAGAGTAGGAACTTCATGCTTGCTAATGCTTGAGTAAATTCACAGCGCGAGAGCAGTACCCATTATTTTGACACATCCTGTATTCTCCCACACAGCAGAATTGAACCATAGCTGCAAAATCAAACTAAACATGTGCTTACCTCCCCCTTTCTCTGCCTTCTTCAATGTTATGGAGAAACTAGCGAATCGGTTTCCGTACTTCTTCGTAAGGTTATCTTGGCCTTCAGTGCTGTTAATGTTTAAGTATTCGAAACGTGGCGCAAAATGTCCACCTTTTTCAAAAACTAACACCTAAAAACGAAAAGCTGTGAGATCATGATTGAAAACTTCAGCATCTAGAATATTTCTGTCTTATAAAAAAACAAAGTATCAACCTGCCATGGATCGCTGGTGGCGAAGTCAATAAATGGAATAAACCTTTGTAGCCTTTTGAAGACGAGTGTTGTCCCTTCCGTTGCCGTATGTGCCACAGTGATTTCCGTTGCGTTAGCTCTAGTATTAGCTCGAGATCTCTTCTGTAACTTCATGAATAAGAAATTGCTAATTAATAACAATCCTTTTTTCAATCCTATGGGTGGGTCACTACCCCAGACTCACGCGTCGTTGTCCTACCTTTGCTGGCTGCTCCGCTAATTACAGTGCGGCTGTTAAAGAGGTCACCGTCACAGCCAGAGCTCGCTTGACTGCAAGACAGGATTGCGTTGTATATTTGAGATAAGATAAGAAAGTTACCGTTTTCGTGCTTTCAAATGTGGAAGATGTGCTCTGTCGCCGAGCGCAGCCCAGATCCTGAAAGTGAGGGAAAAGTTGCGATATTTTTATTTCTCTAAATTCTTCTTGTTTTATTGTGGAAAAGATGCAAGTCGTACATGTGTGACATCAAGACCTACTCTACACTACATTGATTTCAGCAGTGACTAGAATAGAAAACAATTAGAACCGATCCTCAACTCCATATTTGCCGCTCATGAATACTGCATTTATTATTAACTACGGGAATCATAGCTCTCTACAATCAAATAATGTGGATTCTATTAGCAAGGTCAACATATACTGTTTCACATTTGGCGGAGCTAAAACGACCAATTTTAGTCGGTCAGGTAATATGTACTATTTACACAGTCTAGCACAGTCTTTGTTCTCGCTAGTCAGATCTCTACAAGATTTTTGGAGCGAAGCGAGCCCTGACTGTGGCGATGACCTCTTAGCTGCCCCACTGTGATGCACTGTAATTAGGGATTGTAGAGAGCTATGATTCCCGTAGTTAATAATAAATGCAGTATTCATGAGCGGCAAATATGGAGTTGAGGATCGGTTCTAATTGTTTTCTATTCTAGTCACTGCTGAAATCAATGTAGTGTAGAGTAGGTCTTGATGTCACACATGTACGACTTGCATCTTTTCAACAATAAAACAAGAAGAATTTAGAGAAATAAAAATATCGCAACTTTTCCCTCAGTTTCAGGATCTGGGCTGTGCTCGGCGACAGAGCACATCTTCCACATTTGAAAGCACGAAAACGGTAACTTTCTTATCTTATCTCAAATACACAACGCAATCCTGTCTTGCAGTCAAGCGAGCCCTGACTGTGGCGATGACCTCTTAGCTGCCCCACTGTGATGCACTGTAATTAGGGGAGCAGCCAACGAAAGTAGGGCAACGTCCCATGAATCTGGGGCAGTGACCCAGCCATGCCCTATATTCTGAGGAATGTAGGGCACTAGTGTTCAAGATGTCCGCCTCCCATACTGATTTCGCGTTACTTCAACGATCTCTCGAAGCCTACTGTCCAGAACTCGTTCAAAGATGTTCATAGTATGGCACAGCGGCCTAATCGGTCGGTACGTTGTACTACGTCTCCCTTCCCCTTCCAAATAGGTTTTGTTGTGCTCGTCGTCCACGATTCGGGCAGTTTTCCCTCGGCTATAATTTCGTTGAAGAAAGTAGTGAGCCATCGTGTTCCTTCACCCCCAGTTATTTTCCAGATTTCGGATGGCAGGTTGTCTGGGCCGGGCGATCTTCTATTCCTCATCTTTGCTACTGCATCTGCAACTTCCTCCTCTAGAATCGGTGGCACTGGCCCAAACACCGGAGTTGCCGATGGTATTGGCGAGTGTGGGGAATCTTCGTTGCACGTAGTATCGTAGTGTTCGTGCTACCGATTGAGAATGTCCTGGAGTCCACTTCAGTTGCTTTTCCCTTATTACCTCTTTCCAAGGAATTGAAACTATCACTTATTTATTTGCTTACAATTCTGCTGGTAGAGCTCAATTTGAAACATTCGTTCTGCCTCCCGAAACATGGTCCTATGTACTTCTAAAGGTATGATGAGCATTATGCATCTCACAAGAATTACAATACTGTAACTTTTCCACAAAGTTATAGTTATGCATATGTAAAGTGCAGTTCTAAAGTTTTTCGCTCAGGCGAAGAGCATGTTAGCAGTGAAGTCCGTGGCACTAGCATGGAGAATGATGCTTGGAAACGAAGTACAGAAGCCATGGTTCACCTCGCCACATGAAGGCGACTGCAAATGTTAGTTTACAGAAAAAGCGGTCTCAAAATCAAGGAGAAGCAAGCCTGGAATTGCATAAACTGTTCAGGAAATGGCTTCCGGGGCGTCGAAAAAGCAAATAATGCGTACAGTCAACTGTGGTGAAGAAATGCATAACTGTACATTGCTAAGTTATTGAAAAGAACGTGTCTACATATGTTACAAATTCCTCACTTGTTTGTCTCTGATGTCTGTTATGAAATTGCTGATGTACTGCTTCGGCACCAAATCACGATAAACAATAATAGGCGGCTCGTCGTTTAGCAGTTCCAGGTTTATCAACTCATAATTCCATAGATACGATATGCAGGAATAGGCTTAACGAGGCGACAGTGATAAAAAATTATTCACTCTTGCAAATAGCACATTAAACTTTATAAGGATTACACGTGACCATCATTAGTTCTTTGCGAAATCTTTTTTTAGAAATTCATAGTTAACCCAAATCAACTTCAGCAAGGAATGCGAAGTAAGCGTGGACGCACTGGAAATTCCTAGTGTCTAATTGCTCAAGAAATTACCAAAAGTCTATGCTGATTGCAAATTGTTTTGGTCTCCTGCAACTATGCTTTCGTGATAGTATAATCAAGCAATTTGTGAGCCCCGTGAGAAAGAATCGAACAAGTAGACCTCAAACAATGTCTATATGTATGTTATAAGCATGTGTCTTTTTAAATATTGGTTAAGATAGTCCGTGAAACAAAAATTTTCACCATAGTAGACTGGAAGATTCTGCTTGCACATTTTCAGTTCACCATCCTTCCATTCTTGTGAAGTATTCTCGATTGCTGCTTCCTCCTGTTTTCCAGCTACTGCTTCAAGAAAGAATAGAAAAGCAAAGAGCCGAAGGTCCATCTTGGCAAATGTATGCCAAGAGGTCTGCGTGCAATCAGGGCTGAAATATCATTTCTTTGAATTGAAAAAAGGTGTCTAGCATTACGCAACCCTTATTACAAGTTCTGCTCGAATTCCGTTTTGAGAAACTATTTTTTAATGTCTGCGATCCTCCGCTGCAAAAAAGTGAACAAAATCAGAATTGTTATTAACACATGAGCTCAGTACTTACCGACACGGTCAGTTGTACAAATGCAGAATTGAACGCGAACAATGCTGAGCTGGACGAGTTCGTGTCGATTTTTGACTGCATCAACAAAAAATGTTCCAACAAATTACAGGCGCACTTGCCCTTTCACAATGAGCGTTAAAGGCAAAATGTGGTCGACTGGAAGGATACACATATTTGCGTTCTCTATCTACACTTGTCAGGAACCTTGACCTGCTCCAAACCTTTTTCTCGAAACTTCGGGAGTAGCTTTGCAAAGTGAACCCTTCCAAGTCAGCGGGCCAAGTTTCACATTCTAACGTTGATGCATTCAAGAATTATTGCTCTTCTTTCTAGGCTAAAGGATATGGGATTCTCCTGCCCCCGACACCGCATCCCGTCCACGAGTAAAGAGTTGCGGTTGCTGCATACGAGAGCGCGGGTTCGAAATACTGGATCGTCCAACATGTAGTCCGAATCTGATGAAATCGAGCTATAAAAAGGGCATTAGTGTTAGAGGGAACTGCATAACTAGAGCATAACTTCGCCGCTGTATACCTACTTGAAGTAGTTAGGTGGGAAACTTTTTGATCCTATACGAATCCATGGTGTAGGGAGGTAAATTTTGTTCATTGTTAGACGTAGAATTCCAGCAAGCTCTATGCGCTACCATTGCCAATTTCAGGCAGAACAGAGTATCACTGTTAGGCTGGTGGATACCTAGCTCCCGGAAATTCGCTTCTAGTCTACCCATTTCTAACTGCGTGAGTAGTGGCATTCCCCACTGCCATCACCTCTTGCTCGCGGTTAAGCTCATCTGCGACTCTGTGGAGCAACGTCCTTCAACCCTGTTTACCAGTTCTCCACTCTCTGCGTCCTCGCACCTGCATGAATTCTTCATCTTCAAGTTCTGCCTTATTTCTAAATTGTTGCTCTAGATCTAGAGAATGCATAGCAAGTAGGCTCATGCAATTGAGTTTGTTGTCTGTTTTAGGGTTTCTGTCTTCGATCTTTTCGCATTTTTTTTTCTTGATGGTGCACCATAAATGTATAAATACATAAATGAATAACTGAATAAATTTGGAAAAAAATCAAAGGAGCACAATTTTTCATCAGGACTTTTGGTATTGGTGAGCAATACTATTCTTGAAACTACAGCGTCATCTACAAAGAGCTAGCGTGTTCATGCATTTGGTAGGCTCTAGAGGGTGTACTACTGCACATAATCATCAGCATTTCGTTTCAGCGCTAGAGGTTATTTCTTTATTTCTTTTATCTCAACCCGGTCTCAGAACTCGCTCTGCCTAACTGGTTTTGAGCCATTGACCCCTTTACAAAGCAGCCGTTGCTCAGCGACCCTCGTAAGAAGTCCCACTTGTCGCAGGTTTAATCCCACTTGTCGCAGTGCCTGCCAATGTTCAGCTACAATCTTTTCACAAAGCGCTATGGTACGGAGTTCTTTCTAGATCGTTCATCTTTTACAGCGACATCACCAAACCGTCTTTTTGCAGTGTGAAGTATTACGTAAAAGGACTCTTCTCATTCATATTTCCCACGAATGTCGGTCGCAGTCCCACGTCCCAGGAAATTTACAAGAAACTTGTCCCCCGCAGAACAATGATGGGATAGGATGAGGCTCTTACAGGCGCTTTTCTCCTCCATTCACAGTATTGATTACGAGACACCAACCATGATCTTCGTAGGCCAAGAAATCTCGTGTTGCACCATCTAGGTGGCTGTTCAAAGGTGTTTCGCAAAGAAAAAAAAACATAAGCCTTTTTCACACTTCATGAACAAATCAACAATAATTCACATTATTTAACAATAATATTCCTAGAGAAGTTACACCATAAAAACAAAAGAAACGATTGTAGAAGGTCTGTGAGGAAAAGCTCGAAGGCACAAAAATAAGGTAAGGTCATGGAGCAAACTGGAAAGGGGAACAGAAACAACGAAAAGAGAAGCAGTGCAAGTAAGCATCACGGCAATGCTACATGGTCCTGCGCATCTTCATGCCTCTACAAGAATGGATTCTTTCTCTTTTTTGCCGCTTCCTGCTCCTGCATCTGTTGTGACATCATCCGCATCATCATTTCTTGATACCAGAACAGGTCATAATAGGGGCTTTTCCCGTAAAAAAGCATGTTCGGTGCAATAAGTTTTTCCATATCATAAGCAAACATATTCTCGTCCTGAGAGTGGGAGTTGAAGAGCTCTTGGCCCTTCGGACGAAGCCACAAAGTAGCCGTGATTTTCTCTCCTTTCTGCACAGGACATTCAGCGTGAGCAGAACCTATTGCCTGAAATGCCATAAATCTGTGATATGGAATGTGAAAGAATTATTGTGTAGTAATATATTGGATCTCTATAAAATAGCAGCTAAAGAAACACTCTGTGAAAAATTATCAGGGTAAAAAACTAGGTCGAGTGTGAAATGTCCGAAAGCACGTACTGAAGGATAGTTGAACAGCTCTTTGGTATTCCCCTTCCTCCCCTCCAACTTTCTCTTCCTTTGCTCTCCTTTCTCGAAATCGCTAGATTTTTAATCAATTCTGAGTTTCTGCCCAAACCCATTATTGGGAAACCACAGGAGCTTCGGAATGATCATGTGTGAGGGATCAGTTTTGAAACTGGAAGGGGAACCCCTGCAAGGCGAGCCCCTCCTGCTCCAAGAGGTCTGTGATCCACGGGAAAGTTGGATTGATTTGCTGAACTCTTATCTTCGAGAAAATTTAATTTATTGCTCATCTACACATATTCCCTCAACAAGTTACATCAACTCTCTTCAATAGTCGGGAGTGGAGATAGAACAAAAAAAGTTGCCGAAGCCAAAGCAGTAGAGGATTGAGTTTAATAATCTAACGTGTGTTAAATCAGTGCTAGCGTGAGGGAGCACTCATTAAGCCTCAGAACATCTCTGATTCCCGAAGTGATAGCGTACCCCAGAAGAAGGTTAATGCAAATTATCGTCAACATTGTTTCCGATCATTTCTTGCGGCCGCTGCTGTAGAAAGAATTTGACAGAACGTAAAATGTTGGGAACATATGTACAGCAAAGAAGGCTTAGAGGCTTCTTGAACTTAGTAAAATCGTTTCAAACACAAAAAAAAACTTTTCTTGCATATTCAAAAAAAGTTAGTGATGGTGCAGCATTCCCTATGTAAACATCAAATCGATGTGAAATGATTTGCATACTAAGTAATGGAAGTGATTTTCGTTCAAATTGGTTGCGTGATCTATCACCTTGCAGCTTTCAAAACTTATTCTTGAATTCATCAAGTAATAGTTATCCGGGAGTGAGATACAATGATGCTTCCGAGATTTTGAAGTAGCTCACAATACTCGGAGAATAAATGAGAGAGAAAGTAAGAGCGTGGAAAGCTGGAGTTATTCTTATTTCCGATCAGGGTCAAGCGTGTGTTGATAATTATCAACGGGTGTCTTATGGTGGCTGAACAAAGTGGGGGGGGGGGGAATCGTAGAGCTGTGTTGTGCTTGTGGTGGAGAACTCGTGTACTACTTTAGTACAGTCATGCCTCCGACCGAGGCTGAATTTCGGGCGGTCATTTTTATGCATCGTCCTTCCAGCTCTGCTCATTCCCGCAAGACGACAGAATGTGTTAGAATGGATCCTACCTGGCTGTGCTTTGCCTCCACGTTTAAGCTCTCCAGTTCTAATGGGGAAAATTCAACACAAGAATTATGATATTCATTCGATAAAAGTGGCCTTTTTTGACTTGTTTTTATCAACTAGATCGGAGCTGAAAGTATGACAACCGCGGAAAAAGGAACTATACTGTCTGAGAGCACAATCCTCTGACCAGATAAAACTGAGAAAAAAGCGACACCTCAAGCGGCTAGATCTCCTGCTATTCACGTCCAACTAAGCCATGTCTCCGAACAAGCCAAAATTTTGGACGAAAATTTATACAGTGCTGCAAGCTGGCAAAAAGATATTCTGTGGATAGCACCCAACTCTGCTTCATCGCCAAAGTTTCAGATCTCCATGCTTAAGAGAAAAAATTCAGCACGCGAATTACCGAGGTGACGTTTCATCGATGAAAATTGCCTTATTTATATGTTTTTATCGACGGAGCTGAAACTTAAACTTGACGGAGGCAACTGCGAAAAATGAGTTACATATATAGCGTGAAAGTAAAAACGTTTGACCATTCAAAATTTGAAAAAAATTGGCACGTCAACAGGTTAGATCATGTCCACCTACAACCATGCCTCTGAACGAGCCAAAATTTTAGGTGGACATTTTTGCACGTACTGCTAGTCCTACTCAGCCCTGCAATCCGATAAAAAGTCACCTCCATACTACGTTTGATTATCTCGAGTCTACAATAACCGCATCTTATTCTAATTCGTGCAAAAATTTCAGCCTCAGAGGGAATCGAAACCTATACTATGTAAATGACATATATCGATATTTTTCGTGATAAATTTGGAGCAAATCGCTCGAATAAGTCTGAACTCACGGTTCTAGAGCGATATTCGCCAATCAAGCACATTTCAACTTTTGCAAAAATTCTGCAAAGAGTTTACTGGCTCTTGAGAGTTCTTAACCTGTCTGTTTTTCTTGTTTTCGTTCAAATTTCTTTTCCATAGATACTTAGCTGCTTTCTAGTGTTCCTCTGCCAATCTGCATTTTCCCTCTCGTTTCTCATCTCATCTGAGAATTTGTGAGCGAAAGGGGGGATCGTATTTTTGGCGGCTAAAAAAAGTGGGGGGATGGTCGAATGACGGTCGACTTTCTATCATCATCATGCTTGACCCTGATTTCGCTAAACACACCTCCCATAAGGAACAGCTGAAAGTTGACGACTTACTGGAGTCATATCCTTGTTTATATTTGTGAAGAGTAGCACATCGCCGGGCTCCAAAGTCACAGTGTGGTTCGCGTGGACAAACGTGGTTTCTGGAGAACTCAGATTTCCTTGAGCCTCGGTTGAAAAAAATGAGGACTAAGCGGTTCTTTTGAAGAACGTAATCAAATAATCTTGAAATATAGAAATTTGACTGATGTCGAGCGTTTACTCCGTTACGATCGAGGTAGGAAGTGAAAACGTGATTTTCATCATATATAGAAGAAAAATCCGTTTGACCTATTAACCATGCTCGTTCAAGGATTTTCTTCTCTAGCACTTAGTAAATTTTTTGTACGAATTATTCGGAAGTGCCAGAAGTCTTTAGATATCGCTATTTACCTCCTCCTATATCCGCAGCTTTCAGAGTAAGCGCAAACGTCACGAAGCGGTTCCCTTGAGTGCGAGTGACCTTGCTGTACTGGTCCGGTGAGGAGTATGTTATGTAGTCGTAGTGAGGAGACTGATGTCCTCCTTCCTTGTACGACAGCACCTTCAAACGAGCGTTCATCACCAGATATTTAAATCAAGATACATGATGAACTGATCTGCACAAACTGTGGATATTTTTCCACCCTGTCCGGTTGAGAGGAATCGACTCACCTGCCAGGGACCGCTGTTAGTGAAGTTCAGCATGGGTATGAGGGCCTGTGCTCTGCGGAAAACCCGTGCAACACCGCTCATTGCTGAGTGTGTGATGATCGTTTCATTGGCTTTCCTCCTCTTATTGATCTTTACGTATTGAGCCATAAAATCTTCCTCATTGCTCTGGAAAATCGAACTATCTCGTTTTAAAATCAGTTTATCTATCAATCAGTCAACACAGTACGACCAGAGCCCTTAGAAGTGAGAGTACGCTTGTTTCAAGTGAGGCTCCAGCAACAGCACTAACATCAGCTTCGAAATGAATGCAGTTAGCATCAATCACTGTTGCACCCCCCCGCGGCCTGCTACGTCGCGCCACCATCGCGGCGCGGCTCGGAGCTGTTGCTGTCGGGTGTTGCCCCAGCCTCAGTGCCCATCCGGTCCCCTTTATGTTTGATAATGAAAGTGACCAATTTGTACGCATGTAAATGAAACAACCCAATTTGTCTTACATTCCCATATTAAGTATGGTGTTAATTAGATGCAACTTCGAGAAACAGTAACCTGGAATCTAGAATCCCTTGATGACGCGTTACGAGCTTTCATTTCCTTGGAGCTAAGCTTGATGGTTAATACAATAAAGAATGCTTAATCGTTTCTCATGTTAGAGGTTGCAGTTGAGTTGGCATGACCAGGGCTCCTCTGTTGGGGGTACGAGACATTTTGGTTATCTCTGCAAGTTCTGAATTCATCTCCACATTAATTATTGCCACTCTTACCAATTTGAATGCTGTTCGAATAAAATTATCGTGGGTGGTGTCGTTGCATTAAAAGATCATGCATCATGAAATCATAATTACGGATATGGTTAGGGCCTCGGTGCAGGAACGCAATGTAAACCCTCGATTGCAGCGGAGGAGTCCATTCTTTTCTTGCAACCTTGAGTATACTGACAAATTGAGAGGTCAGTAGAGATTCTCATTACAGGCTGAGCGAGGTTTTCCCCGTAACCTAATATGAATATGATGTTATCAGTCATGAGGAAGAGGAAAGTGCCTACTTTACCCATCATTCCCAAGATAACGCCCAATCTCATTCGATTTTTCACCTGAGCCTTCTTCTTTTGTTTTCGCCTGACGTCGTACAGGAAATCTTCGACGAACTTCTTGGGGATGAATCTTCTATAGATGATAATGATCGGGTTTGTGCTTAGTGGATCGATGTACACAGGTTCATAGTTGCGGTAGTACACGTAGCAAAAGTAGTCTGAAAAACTTCTAAGAACAAGCACTTTTAACAAATGCTGAAAGTGGTAACAAGCGTTTGCGATTCGCGGTTCGCTACAGCTGTGACTTTGGAAGCATTGAAAAAGCTGCTCACCTTCCGGCAATGGCATTGCTGCGTAGCATTTCTTCAGCGACTCAGTTCCCCATGTGTCTTTGCCTTCGAACGAGTACGACGATTTCTTCGTTTCTGGCTTCTTTGGAGCCTCTTTCTTCTTCCCGTCTTCTGCCTTTTTTGTGTCACTCTTCTTGGTGCTCTTCTTCGTGTCCTCCTTCTTTGCGCATTCAACCAATAACAGCACCACTAGGACCAAGATGAGCAGCTTCATTGTCTGCAAGCGAACTTTCACAGTAAATGCTAGAAACTGGATGAAATCATGGTGCGTGAAACAATCATCATAGAAGAAAAGAAGAATGAGGAAAATATCATTTGCATTTAACGCAGTACATGCATCATGATTCAGAGGAAATTTCCAGAAAAAGATTACAAGCAAACACAATGCCAAACAAAACTCCGATGCAGCCATAGCAACATTCCAGTTCTAGTGGCGATTCTGATGAAATTGGAACGCCACAACAACGCCTGCACAAACAGATTCCTGGGTGCACTATGTGAATGGGTCGTCACAATAATTACGGATATTGGCGAATCTCTGTGTGCAGGGATTTGGAGAGAGCTCCAATTCCGGCGATGGATGTTCATCGACGTGTAGGGCTCGATATTCAATTCATTCGCTGGTGACCACTTTGGATATAAAGGTCAAACGGATTATGTCTCCATAAACTGACTTGAATCACGTTTGTACAGTGCAAAGCATAAAGCCACGTTGATATGAAAAGAAAATTCACATTTTAAACTCACATTTCACCCCAAGAACAAGTGGAAGGGAGTAAAAACTACAAAGAACAATTAAACGCAGTTTAGCGCTTGAATCGGTACATACTCTGCAATGTGCAGCAAAAAACAGCAGTTCGAACAAAAAAGTGGTTCCAAAAAGGTTGTACGTCATTTTTCGGGATTTTTTCGCTATTGTGCGGATTTTCCCGTGAAGAAGCTGGCACCTCTCCCGCACTTATCTCCATTAAGGTGGGACTGAATTTCCTACATGTGCGAATAGTAGCATCTAATAGTAGCCAGCTGTGCATTCTATTTTACTTGCGGATGGTAATATTTGTTGGCGGACTGTAATTTCTATCTTTCTACAATGTACCGAATTTTATTTAACGGCTGCATGCAGGTGAATGGTACTAAATGTCCGAGGCTAATCAAGACATATCCCAGTATAGGGTGGGAAAGGTATGGGAACGATTATATTAAACCCGTCATCCGTTTCTGTAATAGTGCAGTAGCGGTATGCGTACTGCCTCCTCTATCTATCCACTGTGACTCTCGCGGAGGTTTGCAATTTTGCCTTTCTGATACATGTTCGTTATACACTGAATAGGCTCTTTATGAAGTCATTACAACATTTTCGGCCATTACGTGGAGATGCACTTAACGGAAGCTGAACGACCAGTAAAGACATGAACACTTCACCGGTACTTCAAGTTAAATTAAAATTTCCACTGTTTGGAGTGGAAGAGCTCCGAAAAAGTCCTCATCATGAAAGTCTTGAGCTTTCGTCTCAAGATAAGCATATGAACGTCGCACAGCTACTTTCATGCCTAGCGCATATAGCTACATTGGGTTAGACAATAGGTTCGTGCGTTTTTTTTTTCAACTCATTTTTTACGAGAGTTTGAACTGATTACGATAGCATGTCATTCTTGTAGCTCTTGTTTGGCCCTCTTCGAATATTATGACCAATTTCCTTGATCAGCGTTACTTCTCATTTTCTGTTGCATGAAACGTGACCCTCCAAATCTACAAGACCGATCATCTCCGACACCTCCGACCGTTCAACTACAACAACTACAATAGTGGAACAAATGCAGCTCAAGCTGCCAGGGATGTTGACAGCGTCTAAATGGAAACCGTTACTGCTGAAGAGACAGCGTAATAGTAGATGTCGGCTTCAGAAAGGTCGATTTTGGGTTGGAGGACGCACCTTGTTCTGTGCGCACAGTGCGTAAAGTTATGAGACAATTTTTTCGCAAGGACTTGCTCTGAAGAAGAAATACTGTGGATACTTACGTTCAGAAAAATCTAAGTTCAAGTAGGCCTCTTCGTGAAAATACACTGAATGCTTAGAAGAAACCACACGAACTTATTGTCCAACCTAATATATTTCAGAATAACAGCGAGTAGTATGTGCGTAAGTATAATTGCAATGGAAGTAACTCTATGCTATGCTCAGTAATGCACTTCTACACTTGTTCAGGCAATTGGCCATTTGTAGTTTCTGCCTCATCAACAAATTTTCATAAAAATCATAATGAATGGAACATTCCTTTGTGAATCCAATATGTATGACAAATGTACGATTGTAACATCCTTGGGAACTCAACGAATCTACCAAGCAATCTGTGTTCAATGGCCCAAAGACATTTGTGATTGTTAAAGATAGATCCATATGAACGAACACCCATTGCTTGCAGAAAATGTTTACGATGGGTACCAAAAAAGCACTGCTTGTTTGTCCTGTTTTGATCGACTTTGAGGCGCCAGTGTCAAGTGCGGTGTTTTTACGTAGGTGTTAGTTAAGCAAACAGTTGTAGCTAAATGATCCAAGAGAGAAGCAATGCTGAGTTCAACTATTAGATCTCTGGAGAAGAGTTTATGTACATAGTGTCGAGGAATCGGTTCATGAGAAACGGAAACTTATAGGCTCCACCAAACAAAGTGGGTATTTCAACATTTGCAACAATCGTACGTTTACCATTTTCCAATGGTGAACTTCATTGGATCCATGGACGGAATTTCCACAGACATAAGTGAATTCTTATCAACCTTGTGGTGAATTGGTATAGCAACGTCTACCAAATCACTACAGAGTTGTGCTTTCGTTCAAAGCACCTCAGCCAATCACAGATCTTGGGAGTTGAAGTGTACGCAGCAATTATTCATTTATACAGTCGTACATTATAGGGATATTCTGCGTGAAAAAAAGAGGGAACACATTATTCTCCGATATATAATTTCTAAAAAGGGGAAACTCTTAAAACTCCTCCATTTACTTCTTTCTCAAATAAACGTTTCGAGCGGATTTGGCGGGCTGCAGCTGATCAGGATTACTTCGTATGTCTCTGCATCAATTCAGGAAAAGTGCAGAACAGAAGGAAAACACAGAGATTTCGTCTGCGAGCGGAAGCTAGGCTAAATTGATTGCCCCAGGGATACACACGAAAATAATGGCGATTTATGGAGAAGTGGATGTTCAAGCTGCCACTGGTAGCCATTAGAACTTGATGGCCATCAACTATGGAAGATTATCACACGAGACTGCTGAGAAAACGGCTTCATTCTCAAGGAAATACAGCGGAAATAAAGCGCAGAAGTGGTATGTGGGTGGCCTGCACTTATCACTGTTGTCTATCTCCACATGTCTCCATATGAGGCGCTTCTCAAGAAGTGGCCTCTCTATTCCTGTGTTTTAGCAGAAATCGAGCTTTATTGTTAGACTGATATGATGAGAACAGCCATTTAGTGCACTTTATTGTGAAAAATATTCATGTACACGTTTAATTACACGTGTCATAGGCATCGATCCGTTCGCACGAACAGTGCCATCATCGATTCTGCATTCTATTGTCAGCAGAATATTCACCAGAGGAATGGGGGAGCGAGAATAAATGGGGGACCGCATTGGGACTTCACATATATGTACCTTGGAATTAATTCATGCGATCCCTGAAAGATCATTGTTTTACAGAAAGCTACTTACTATTTTGAATCATGAGAATCGGAAAAGAGCATACACATTGTAGGAGAACTGAGAACGATGAGCGAGCTGTGCATCTCGGATTCAGAGATGTTTCACTTTCCGGAAAGAAAAAAACTGTGCGTGCTCTAGAAATTGGAGGCCAATCTCTGGAGAAAGTACTTGCCTTTATTTTCTTCCAAGATCCTGAGCATAAATACCCCTGAGTCAGGTCCACCAGCTATGCGTACTTACACGCGAGTATTTAGAATGTTCCAGAATCTTCTTCTTCTGAGATTTCTTTAAAACTTTTTCAAGAGTTCTAGGCAATTCTGATCTGAAACAGTAATCCGTGGTCAAAGTTGGCATGTACAACATTTGCAGAGAAAATACATTCAATTCGTATTCGTACTCCTTTCATTCGAAGGAGGAATTGCAGAAAATCTCACGATCTAAGGTACCAGACATCCTCACCAGAAAATCAGCCATTCCTCTGAAAAAACCTCTGCTTCCTGATATTCTCAAGATCTTTCGAGTATTCCATTGCTTTGAGGAGTGTCCACAGGTCCTACATATCTGCGAATCTTGAAGATGTTCTCAGGATGAAAGCCTGGCTTCAAGGATACCAAAATTATTATAACAAAGGGCTGACGGACATTTCAGATTTCAGGCCTGTCTGTCCGCCTTCGCATACGTGAATTCTTTACTCTCTTGCAGTTTAATGCACGTGCGTATTCATATTGAAGTATGTATTGGTGATCCTCAGTTAAGTCACATTTTTTCCACCTTCGCAGCAGCCGTCCGGAAATACAAGCACCACAGCAAAATTCCGGAATTTACGACGGAATGCTGTGGAAGTATGAATACGTGGCAACACTGATGTTCGTTGAATGTCGTTCATGACGACGGAATTTTAATTATGAACTGTCCACAGAATATTGAATGTGTGCCTGACAGTTTTATTAGCGACGGTCATTCTCGACGGAATATTGTTAGCTATTCACATAACCGAGAGAATCAGGCACCTGTAGGCAGAAACTTTTGATAGAGGACTTGCAAAACCATAGTCCCTTCACAAGAAAATGTCAAGGTTCTTTAAAAACGTGAGGCAGGGAGAAATCGACAAGTTCTTTAGGAGGTTCGTCCTGATATATGAAGGAACTGAATCGTGTAAACTACGTGCTTTTGTGAAGAATTGTGAAAAAATCGAATAGGTTTAGATGGCACATTAAGGTCTAAGTGTTGAATTATGTCATGGACGAACGCTAAAGTAAATCACGTGGGAATTGGCAGAAGCAAGCACGTGACCACTCCTCCAACTAATTTTCCTGAATTAATTTTTTGCCTTCTGACATCAATGATGTATCTGCCTTTTTTTTTTGGCAGATACATTGTAGATTCCGCTATTTCAGTTGATTCTCAAGACGTCGAAAGGTTCGCCTCGCACCTTGTCGAGCTCGATGCACGCGGCGAAATCGGGACTGAATGAAGAACTTTAGAAATCCAAAGTCCAGGTCAAAGTTTCGGAGATGGTCTTGATAGCATGATAGTCCAGCCCTCTGCTGTCCTAGACACCTGGTTTGATCCGCAGATCATTTTTTTATACTGAGTTATAGCCCTGGAACGAATAGGACATGAATCCGCCTTCTGAGCGTTCATTTTCAACAAAGTTAGTGCGGGTATTGTAAAATCAGTCTATCTCATTCTTGTATGAATATTCTGGAAATTGCTAAACACATTATTATAGTACGATCACACAAAGCTTTTCCTAGTAGGGGGCAATCATATTGGTATAAAAATTTACATGGAAGCGAAACAAGCGATATTGTTTAGAAAATATCTGCTAGCTCACACACTGACATTATTTATGACACAGTTGACCTTTTTTAACGACAACTACTGTCAAAGTTCTCTAAAGAGTTTTCCAAAATCAATCTTAGAAGAAGGTGACACAATCAACTCCTTTCGCAGCATTCGTTAAGCTATCGAGGAGTTCGTCGACCAGAGGACGGCCTGGCGCAGTGTGTGTGAGCGCTGTTACTGCGCGCACCGACTAAAGTTCGGTCCCGCGAGCTGTGGATGATGAAAATTTGTTAGGGACATCTGTATTTGTTGTGATGATTTAACGATAGTAGTTCAGACACAGTTTTTGAATGCAAATAAAATATCTGTAGAGGTCACTGTAGTCCCAACCACCGTGCGATATTATCGTAACGTGGTTTGAAATGGAAAATTGAGACAGATCTTTGATTTCAAAATAATACAACCAATAAAAGCATCATATGTGTTACTAGCGGCGCTAAGGCAATAATTCTGTCATAACAACTGTAAAAACTTTATGAATATTTCTAAACTGATTTTTAATGCAATGTGCCCCTTTCGCTTCCTCGTCATTGCCTTATACAATCTAATTTTTTTTCCAATTTGTAGAAGCATGATATATGGCTGCAAGTTCCTCACAGATCCTGATCCTATGCTGTGAGGTGCCTGGGTGTCGTTGTGTACGAAATTTAAAAAAAACATATAAACACTCAAATAAATAATGTATGATTGAAAAAATTAGAGAATAAATAAATGAGTAGATAGTTGCGATAACCATCTCATCGTCAAATCACATCCAACGGCTTTCAGTATCTGACCACCGTGAAATATTTCGCAAAGAAAAAATTGGTGGAACTGTTTACCTCGATCACGAATGCGTGCGAATTTTCTGCTATCTTCAGTTAGTATTCCTCCAGAAGAATGTGAGGAGCTAATCGAACAATCGTGGCAATAATGCTAGGTTGTTTGGAAAGATAGAAGACCATACAAACTTTCATAACGAAACTTTCAAAACACTCCGACAGCACGCTCGATTGTGCTTCGGTACTGTCATTTCTCACTGCTATTTACTGCTAGCGTCTACACAAAAGCTAGCTCTCGTATTTGTTTTACTGAGAGATACACTTTCTTTAATGGAATGCGTACTGCCACCATACGGTTTACGTGTTTTACAAGGAATTACTTCGCAGTTCTTTAAGAAGCATGACGAAGAAACAGATGAGAAAACATGGACGTTCGTGCAAATTTTAATAAGTTTTAACTTGTAGGAAGAGGTGAACACACAAATACATACAGTAGTTGCATAGGAAAAACAACAAGCACTGGCCTAGATCATGGCTCTACCTGCCATGGCAGGTCCCACGAATATACCGAGAATTCGCGAGATGCTGTACGCTTTGGGAGTTTCTCTGTGGAACGATTCGAAATGACTTCTCGTGGTAAAATCTTATTATCAGATAAAATAACATATTCTACTCCGTGGCCGTTTCATTGCCTCCAGAAATGCATAGTCGCAATCTTCAACATGTTGGCTTTGAGGCGGCTACTGAGTGAATACCACCTCATTTCTCCCTCCAAAATTGTTTTATTTTTCGCAGGGAGTTTTTGAAAAACTGACATTATTGGACGGTTCCGGGGAAATTGGTAGGATCACTGCGATCTCTGTGATGTTCCCGAAAAAAAAACATGTGAAGGATAGACCTAAACGCAAACCTGACGCACGGTAGCGCTTGCGGTTGCAGCATCGCCGATATTCGCTACTGCCTATTCTCACCCATAATTACATACTGCATTTGTCAATGTTCATGAAGAATCTTCAGCAAATGACTGCGTTTGACGCACGTCTACGTACATATAATATGTGCCCAAACGGGAGTCATAGGTCCGAGCGGCACGGGAAACGGTAAGGGCAATCTATATAAGATTCGTGCATTCCTCGCGCGTACAACTCCAATACCAGCTCTACCTTCTTTAAAAACCACGCTATTTTGCAGGATTCGCTTTTTTGCGTCATACTCGCATAACTGTTAATTGAGTAGTGAGAGAGGAACGAGAACATTCGAATCAGGACACTCTCTACTTTCCGATTTTAATATTGCCTCTCGAAAATTTCAAAAACCGTGGTCCAGACTTAGCATTTGTCTTAATTCCAAATCCGCCCGGCACACGGGATGTGAGATGGTGATCCATTAGAATTGACGTTTCGCTTCATTGCCACTCATAATTGAGACTAGAAATGGTGTGTAGATCTCATTTTCATACGTGTTATTTCAAAGAGATCTGACCTTAGCAGATCGTGCAGAGCTAAATGATGCCCAACTTGAATGGTGAGTATCTCCAGATTCAACTCGTACCTTTTGCGGTTTTTCTATAATATAATTTTGCTGATCACCGCATAAGTATGATATCACGGTCGCTTCGTTTTTGGTGTCATGAATTCGAGGAAACCACTATTTTTATTTATATTATTATTTATATACTATTTATATTCAACAGAGGAGTCTTCAGAACGCTACACAAAGAAATTAAAGAAGAATCAAGAAATGAAGCTCAGAGACAGGAAAATCCTAAGTAAACTACTATTTTATTCAATTTTTTTTCGATGTTCACCAGAAAAGTGAAACAGTCCTATTTCATGACTCGGAATTCGGGCGAAAAAAAGTAGTTTAACTAATTGTAGTAGCGCAAAAGAAGCAGTGATACAGATGAGCATGCACTGAGCCTTGGATGTCCATCCTTTGTATGCTTGATGAC
The DNA here is from genome assembly GCA_037903475.1 of Ancylostoma caninum. NCBI lineage: Eukaryota > Metazoa > Nematoda > Chromadorea > Rhabditida > Ancylostomatidae > Ancylostoma > Ancylostoma caninum. Next base: position 554,260 of record JBAJFG010000597.1, on the reverse strand, counting down.
CCAGGACTCCCTCTGGCGCTCGCACAGCCTCAGGGTTTGCTCCCACACAGAGATAAATGAAGGTTCTAGGTCGTGCTACTGCAAGTACCAAAAAGAGGCCATTATCCTTAACTACGTATACCCGAATATTTTAGCATATCCTCATGCAGTCTTTTCATTATGCATATTCATGTTAAATTCATATTAAATGAAACCCGTTTGCACCGCTATTTCGACATATGCATGTGCTCCGATAAACCTGTCAAATCCTCTTATATAAATCGTGGTAGTGCAACAAAATTTTCTAGAGCGCAGGCGTAGAGGGAATAGCACATGATTGCATGCTTTAGCCGTGAGGCTCATATATAGACTGTGGCTCGCGAGGATGCGCAGCTGACGGGCCATTCGGCCGATGTTTCGTCATAGGTGCATAGGCATGGTGGAAGTCGGGCGCATTCGGGATTTCGCGGTGGGACCAGCGGCTCGCTTTCTCGAGCCCTCCGGGCGAGAGTGTTTACAACGATTTGACGATGCATAGCAGCAATATACGGAGCAGAGTAGCCCCTCTGATGGAGCTTTGTCGGTAACGGCACAAAACCTTGGAACGCTGGACGTGAATCATTTCGAAAGGATGAGTGCGCAGCGATAGGATTCACTCGATTTCCTAATGTAGGATGTGCTCTTTGCGCACCTCTTATTATTGAGGTCCTATAGGGATTATACAGCTTGAGGATCCATCTGTTTCTAAGAAGGGCAGTACAATCAAATACATACACAGGATGAACGAACGAAGAACACGTCATTAAAAGCTGTTGTGACATTTTTCTGGAACCAGTTGTGCAATTGATAGACCTTTCTAAATATTTCCTAACTTTCTTCCATTTTTTTTTTGAGATTTACAAAGAGTGCGGGTGCACTGATGATGGACTGATATGCCGGGGCCTCGTAGTTCAGAAAAACGCCAGGATGGGTGTCCAGCAATCGAGAAAGGGTGGCCCAACAGTGGAGAATACGGCAGGATATGGGTCCATCGGTGGAGACTAGGTCCGCAAGAGCCCATTAGTGAGGCAATGCCAGGGAACGAGTCCACGGACGCGGATTTGGTCCGCCGTGGCCCAACAGTGAGAAAACGGCAGGGTACGGATCCATCGATGGATAATGGGTCCGCGGGGGGCCCAATGTTGGAGAAAGCGCTGGGACACGGGTCGTGGTATGAAGCTTTTGCACATATCTCAAGTGGCTGCCTCACCCCACTTTCTAGCGTCGCGAAAGGGCGCTAGTTCTACTAAACTTATCAACTCATGAACGTACTCTTTACTCTTGGAAAAAGTACAGTAGTCAATTTCGATATTTCGTTGGTGCTTTTGTGGTATATTGAAATAGCCACCTCTAACATTGAACTATGCCAATGAAAGTTATCATTCAAGTTGGATATCATTTACCTCGGTACGATCCACTAAAGTGAGCTCTCTTTCAAATAGCTCATGAGAATGAGAACTTTCGACTCGGATGGCGTGCTTCTCGTTCCTCCCTCACTTCTCAATGAAGTTATGTGACGACGACACAAAAAAAAACGCGAATCCTCCGAAATCTTGCGGTCTTTAAAGATACCGGTAGTGAATGTAGTGAAGCTAGTCCTGACTTCACAGCGAGATTCTTTTTCGCGCTGTAATTCCATGACGGGTTGACCGATATTTATGGGAAATAATCTCAAAATAAATGACAGTTGTTGGCGTATTTGTATTATTATTCACGTACGTATTATTGATAAGCATTTTGACATACGACAGTCGCACACATCCGGCAGAAATTTTCCTGTAGTTGTCGTATCTTGTGCATGTGAAAAGGGATGGGCATACTTGCAGCGAAGGTGATTTGGTGGCTACACGATTTAAAGGCAGCAGGAGCTGACATTCTCGTCTCTGAGCTGAGCTGCGGGTGGTGAAGTACAGACTCAGCACATCATAAATGTGAAACGAACACAGACAATGATGGCTTACCTGCAGAGAAAATGGAACATTCGTCGCGAACACGCCTGGCCGTGTTCGTGCGCGGACGAGTTTTCCCCGGCGCGAAAGCCATTGCGGCGCGTGGTTTTGGCCGAGTCCCGCCATGAAACCCTGTGAATTGAATGCATTTCGTTTTCCCTTTGCGCCAAACCACGCACCGCAATGGCTTTTGCGCCGGGGAAAACTCGTCCGCGCGCGAACACGGCCAGGCGTGTTCGCGACGAATGTTCCATTTTCTCTGCAGGTAAGCCATAATTGTCTGTGTTCGTTTCACATTTATGATGTGCTGAGTCTGTACTTCATCACCCACAGCTCAGCTCGGAAGTCGAGGATTTCAGCTCCTGCTGCCTTTAACTTGCAAACATCACAAAAGCGTCCGTGGTCAGTGCACGTGGACTCAATTTCAAAAGCAATCCGTGGATGCGCGGTTGATTTTGACCAAATCTCACGAGGAATCGGGTGGCGACCAAGTGGCTCGCCAGTCGCAGCCTCTCAGACAATTTCGGGGGCAAATCCCGTTCGGAACGAGAGGGGGGGGGGGGGCGAGGGTCGGAACGAGCGTTTGTGTTTTCGCCCGAAAAGTGACCGCGTTCAGGCAGCTGTAGGGAAGCTGAAAACGGGGCCTGCATTCTCATCCGCCCAAGCACTGTCCCCGTTCAGACCGCCATGACCCAGCTAACCGTCAGGCGCTACTGCTCCTAATCCAGCGCACAAGGCAGCGACTTCTGGCAGCTTGGTACTGTTTGCGCGCAGTCTCGCACGGAAAAGCCCGGATTCGAAACCATTGTGGATCCAAAGTGATCCAGCGGAGTATTAAATCAAAACAAATATGCAGATTTTCATTAGAAGAACTAAAAGATGGCTGTTTGCAGGGTCCGCCCATGTTTTCGTAATGCTAGCTTTCTTCTATTACTGAGCGGATTCGAACCAACTCAAAACCCTTGGAGCAAGTTGAAAACAAGGATTTCTCAGAAGCAAGTTGCAAACAAGCTGAAATAAACTAGTTTACAAGCTTTTGCGGAAAACAGTTGCAAACTGGTATGACGTTATCGTCAGAGTGGAAAAAATAGTTGCCGACTAGCTTTTCATTCCGCAACTGTTTAACTAGGAAGTCAATTCAACTATTTTACCAGTTTTCTCCAAAATCAACTATTTTACTAGCGCTGATATTCTCCAGCTATCACGCAGAAATGGAAGAATCCCTAGCATGTGGTAATGTATTTTAGCGGTCCCATATAATGAAACAGCGGCAGTAACATTACTTACTTACAGCTTGTGCAAGTTTCAAAAGTTTCTCTCAAAATTTTAGAATTCCTCAAAACGGGTAGTCGAATGATTCGGGCTACTCAATTAGTGGCTAGTGAAGCTACATACAATGACAAGAATAAAAATTCGGAACAGCTATATCCGCTGAAAAGCGTGTTTCGCATGAGAATGCAAGTCTTAATCGTGGGATTTGCATCTTTCGATCTCATGCAAAACACGGTTTCTAGGATTCCTGAGCTAGAACTCATGAGAAGTTAGTTCGATAGAAAGTTAAGCTTTCAGATTTCACCTACTCCTATCTATTCAGGAGTATAAAGTTACCGACAGTACTGTTCTGTTTCGAGGGAGCTTTGCGATTATGAATAGCTATAGATCGGTTGAAGATGACCATTTATGCACTACCAACAAACTTGATTTATCTTCGCAGCATTCATTTCGAAGCATAACAGGCAAGTGCTCTAATGAAAAACTATTCAAATCAATAGACCCTACATTAAATTAGAACTCCTCTAATAACTGGGCAGCACGAACGCAGCCCAAACAGCGTATTGCTTCGAGTAAAAACCCTAGCAGCATCTCCTCCCAGCTGCTGCCATCTACCCTCCTCCCCCAATTGCTGAGGAAAGCTTGTGCAGCAATTGACGACAGGATGGCAGCAACTGGGAGGAGCTAGGGTTTTTACTCGACGCATTACGATGTTTGGGCTGCGTTCTGCTGCACAGTTATCAGAACCCCTTTTCGGGCACCTAATGTAGGAACGATTTCCGTTTGAATTTGAGGCCTGTTTAGACAATTTCGGACCATGAATGAGGAATGTGCGACTGCGGACCGTGAAGAGCTGATGTGAGGAGTAGCCGATGATCGGCCAATCACAGTAAACTATGAGAATCAGAGAAGCGAACTGGATTTTATCGCTCTGGCACGAGCTGATCTTAGATTTGTGAATACGTCGTGTCAAACAGCTTGGGGACGCTTGCGAATGTCACCAATAAAAATGTTGTATTTTGAATGAATGTAATCCACAAAATGTTCCTGTTCTAACGGGTTTTGGGAAACAAGTATCCTACTAAGTTTTCATTTTGCACTTATTTAGCAAGGAACAGGTCAAAACAACTATTCTATAAGCTTTTCATTAAAACTGGTCAGCAAGGAAGTGGCGAAAAATAATATTTTACCAGCTTCCGGGTAACTAGTTTCCGATGCGATCTGAAATTGGTTTCTCAAAAGCTGGTTAAGTAGTTGTTGCAGAGGTTCTGAGAACCTGACTATAATTTATGAATTATTGAGAGTCCGCTGCTTTATCCACTAGGCCATCCATGCTGCTGATCTCTTCCATTCCGGTGTTGGCGTCATCCTTTATCACGTGCGCACTACCACCAACCAACCATTCCGACCGAGACATTTCCTTATTGAGCCGAAATATGTAGTCGTTCAAGCCGATTTTTGAAGATATTTGCGGGCGGTAAGTGCTCGCAAGAAGCGGGCTGATGCCCGACACTCTTCACCCCGATGGTCGAGCATCAGCCCGAATGATTCTGCGTTCAGCCCGCGATTCGCATGACAACGCGTTTGGCCCACAACATGCGTGGTTTCGACCACTGTTTGCCCGCTATGTGTCCTCGTGCAACTGCTTTGTCAGGGATTTGCCTGCGGTTGGACAGGAATTTGCCCCCGAAATTGTCTGAGCTGGGCATGCTCCATTTTGTGAGTCTCCAGCGATTTTCCTCATTTCTCATGCAATCTCGTCGCTGCGTCTAGATGTTGCGACTCATTTGCTCAGTTTTTTATCCATGAGCATACTTCAGTCGACGCGATTTGGTCGCCGGACTGAGTTTTGCGCGAGCGATCAGGACTGGATCGCGTACTTGAGCATATTTCATTTAATGATTGGCGACGGCATTGAATCATTTGCTAGGCTCATCCCACTAGAATTTTGATATTTAGGATTCATTCGCATTTGTTTCCCGTACGTAGCGGCAGTAAGCTGCTATAAAAACTTTATCTTTGAATTATGGATTCTGATTAAATTTGAAAAGCTATTTTAGCGTTTCGAACTGGTTCTAATTCTCCGTTTGATCTAACGATCATACTTTTTGCGTTCTTTTGGAATTTCAATGAACCGCGCACAAGTTGAAGGAATGCGAAGTCGGTCAGGAGAAGGAATATGAAGTCACTCTGAAATACTGAACGACTTTGAGGAGAAATTAAGAGGATATTACTTAGAAAAGGGGAAAGATTTGCACATATTCTCATCAAATTTCGAAAGAGTCTGATATAGTAAAAAACCTACACAAATGAATCGGAATAAATGAAATTCCTGCGAAAAAAGAAGCAAGAAACTGAACAATTAAGTCGCATCGCAACTTCTAGACGTCGCGACGCGATTGCATGAGAAGTGAAAAAAAATCGCCGAGTACTCACCAAATGAAATATGCTCAGGCCGCGACTGACCGGCGATTTGATCGCCACACCATTTCCCGTGAGATTTCGTAAAAATCGGCCACGCGTCTACGGATTGCTTTTGAAAATGAAGGCGCCGCGTGGAATGACCACGGCAGCTTTTATGACGTTTGCAAGTTGGCGACCAAATTGCCATCGCTGCAAGTATGCCCGGCCCTCCAGTTTTTCGTCTTTTTCTTGGGAATTTTTCCTTTTCCTATCATCAGATTCCCTTGTGTGGGTTTTTTTAACTATTACAGGCTTCCGGTTTGAGATTTCATGAAAATATCTGTGAATTTTTATTTTTCCCAAGAAGTATGCTCTTAATTTGTTCTCAAACTGGAGTATTTCGGAGGGATTTCATATCCATTCTCCATGACCAAATTCGCATCCCTTCGATCTGCAGATATTTTACCAATCCCTTCGATTTGTAGATATTTTACCAAACTTCAAAAAACACAATAATTATGCTCAATACGTCAATTAGAGACTTAGAGTCAGTTTGGAACGCTAAGATAGTGTCCCAAAACCAATTGGAAGCCACGATTCCGACATACGAAGCTTTTCAACACAGCTTACTACCACTAAGTAAGGGAAAGAATTGTGAATGAAGATTAAATATCAAAATTTTAGAGGGACGACCCCAGTAAATAGATCAATGGAGTCGCCAATAGCCCTGCGCATACTTCAAGCGAAGCGATTTGATCGCCGCCACTAGGTTTTATACGAGTGACAGAGTCGCAGCGACTGGATCACACTTCATTTGAATGCGCGATGGCATTGATTCACTCACTGGGCTCGTCCCACTAAAATTTCAATACTCAGGGCCTCTAAAGCAAGTTGCAGACAGGGATTTCTCAAACACAACTTGCGAACAAGCTCAAATAAAGTACTTCGCAAGCTTTTGCTAAAAACGGCTTGCAAACTAGTATGACGTCATCACCAGCTTGGAAAAAATAGTTGCCGTCTAGCTTTTCATTTTGCAACTTTTTTACCAGGAATTCAAAGCAACTGTTTACCAGTTTTCTCCAAAATCAACTATTTTACTAACTTTGCACTGATACTCTACAACTATCTCGCAGAAATGAAAGAATCCTTAGCTTGTGGCAAGATATTTTAGTGTTCCTATATAGTGAAGAGCGGCGGTTACTTTGGTTTCATACAAAGCGTGAGTTATAAGTTTTGAGTCTTTGTCTCGATTTTTTGAAATTCCTCAGAACAGGTGTTCAAGTAATTCACTCCACTCATTCAGTTGCTAGTGAAATCATATATATTAGCGAAACCAAAGTTTTGGAGAAGATATATATTCTTGGATTTGTGGCTAGGTTGCGCCACACAGTTTGCAGACGTTTATGAATGCCACCAATAAAGTTGTTGCATATAGTTGCGGAAGGACACTACCTGCCCTACAGTATCTTTTTCCGCTCGGGACCGCCAACCTACGACAAATTCCGCACTGGTGGCGTCGCGTGCGGTGGCGTTGCGGTCCCAGTATCATTACGAAATCAGCGGGTGTGGTCATTAAACACTGTTAACACTAACAAATACGTGAGATGTCGTCATTATGTTTCCGCTCTGGATCCTGAAACCGCTTTGGCAAGGCTGAAATCCATGGGACGTTACCCAATCAAATCAGTGGCCGGTGTTATTGGTTATGGTATACAATTCGTAATGCTAAGGGGGAAGAACGCTACAAAGAAGAGGAGCGAGCGAGAGTGGGTTGGAATTAGCGCGAGTAAAGTGGACTTTAGTGATATCCACGAGTACTGCGCTACCGTTGCGTTTGAAACAGACTAAATGCCGAGATAGAAATGCACTAGACACGCACTCCACTTAAATCAGAAATCAAGGAGCGCTTCAATTCGCCTGTTTCCGGTGTGGAAAGGGTGAAAACGCGTCTTCTACCACTTTAACTGTATGAATATACTAAGCATTTTACGCAAAAATATGTCCCCTTTCTCCTTTCTCTGCGTTTCGCAATGGGTTCATCATGCTAAACCTGAAAAAGCATTAGCAGCACGCACCACTTCAGCAGCTTCGTCTATTGTTCGAATCAGTGCGAGACAGATCGTGGAAACAACGTATCCGAGTGAGGGCAGATACATTTTTTATTACTATCATTAACCCATTATGAGTGAACATCTCGTTTCCCACTGCCTGTTGTGCTCCAAGGCAAAGTTGCACAGCGGGCACACTAAACTGTCATAGGTTGGCGGTCCTGAAGCGAAAAGGATGCTGTGGGGCGAACCATGCCCTTCCGCTCTTTCCGTGGCTGTCATATTGGATGAGTGTAATCGACAAAACGTTTCTGTTACAACGGGTTGACCTCGGAGAACAACTATTTATTTTGCTAGCTTTTCATATTGCAACTGTTTAGCTAGGAAGTGGTCAGAACAAATAATTAACTAGCTTTTCATTTTACAACTACAGTGGACGTCAATGGTGGTGGCCCATCCGCGGCCTCGAGAAGGGCGCCGCGCAACAGTGCCGCGCGCGCCGTTACTGAGGTTTTCCGCTGCTGTTGTACTATATCTAGCAGCTTTTCCACCCGATTTCGAGGATTTTCGAGCAAATCGGGAAGGCAGCGCCTGGAAATAGCATTCTGGCGGCAGACGACACCGATCCCGGCGCGCGCGGCGTTCTTCTCGAAGCCGCGGATGGGCCACCGCCGTTAACGTCCAAAGTATTTGGCAAGGAAGAGATCAAAACAACTATTTTGCACGTTTTTCATTTGCACCTATTTAACAAGGAAGTGCCGAAAAAAACTTTACCAGCTTTCGAAAAACTAGTTTCAGATGCGATCTGAAACTAATTTCTCAAAAGCTGATTAAATAATTGTTGCATAGGTTCTGAGTATTTAATCTTCATTCACACTTCCTTCTCTTCCTTAGTGGTAGTAAGCGGTGCTGAAATGCTTTGTATGTTACTATCGTGGCTTCTAATTGGTTTCGAAACACAGTTTTAGCGTTCTAAACTGGCTCTAATTCTCTATTTGACCTATTGAGTATAATAACTGTGTTTTTTTTTTGAAAATTTGGTAAAATATCCACAAATCGGAGGGATGTGAACTTGGTTTTGGAGAAAGAACAAGAAGTCACTCTAAAATACTGCAGTTTAGGAACAAATTAAAGAACAAGATGTCATTCCAAAACACTGCAGTTCAGGAACAAACTAAGAGAAACAAGCTAGAAATAAAGGAAAGATTCACAGATATTCTCATCGAATCCCGAACGGGAAGCTTGGAAGCTTGTATTTGTGAAAAAACCCACATGAATGAATCGAAACAATAGATATTTCTAAGGAAAAGGCGAAAAAACTGAGCGATTCAGTCGCGGCGACGTCTAGAAAAAAACTTAGTCGCGGCCACCAAATCGCGTTGCTGTGAAGTATGCCTGAGGCTAAGGCCCATGGCATACTTCACAGCGACACCGTCGCGGTGAAAAAAAAATAGGGGAAATGATGAGAACAAAATGTTACAAATTCTCATATCTTATCACGTTGTTTGCGTGGAATAACATGCTGGCATAGGATGAATTGTGAGAAACCTTGTGGTGGTCGCAGCGACAGCGTCGCTGTATAGTATGCCTTGGTCCTAAAGGGCTGCTGTCTGATATGAATGGAACGCGAATGTGATGTGTTATCAAAATCCACAAGCATCTGATACTGGCTCCTATATAAACAACTCCCATCGGTAATGCTCATTCCTTAGTGTTGTCATTCGCTTCATGATGAGAGCATTCATGCTGACTGAGCCTGAAGATGACGAGCTTGACTATCCTGGAGAAAGTGTGAGCTTCTGACGCTTTTGTTTTCTGATATGACGCTTGTTAGATGGAACGTCGAATCCTGAATCTGCCTGAAACATGAATTTTCTAGAACGCGGAAGAACAGACTACTTCAATGACCTCAAATCGCTCACGGATCTCGGAACCGTACAAGTACGATCTCCAGGAAAGACTGAAAGAAACGCTGGAAAGGATGAGATCCACCTCGTTCGACAATGTAAGTGAATACTTCTGTGAGAATCCTCCAGATGTCGTATTCCCACTGCCGACGTTTTCGTGAAGTATCATGGGAGTGAGATACTCCTGGAGATACTCGTGGAGTTCACTTCATCACAGAAGTCTCATCAATGCCGATTGCGGTGGGATAGACGACTTCCTACTGGTGTCTGCTGCAACTCACTTATCATCCAACTTTGCTCAGTAACTCAGGGGTACAGCTGTCGAACAGAGTGTTCCGGCGTTCTCGTGCTTGACGATTATATTGACAATGATTCCAGCCAGCAGTATGCATTCATTCAGTGATAATCTGTTGTTGCAACCCACTGCTTCCAGTCTCTTACCAGAAAGGACAGCTCAGCTCTGATCCAGGATGGTTGAAGAGCTATGATGAGTCAGAGCAAGTTTTGAACCACGCCTGACTTTTTGTCAACCAGTTCAAAATCATAACAGGACCTAACGCTACGCGTGGTAGATGTCGCTGCGGGTGGTAGATGTCCGAAGACAGGTTTTTGTTTGCGGTGGACCCACGGTATGGAAGCGATCCGTGATGAATGCGCGATTGCCCACAACAAATCTGTACATGCCACGTAGTGGTGAACCGGGGTTGACGTCATTCCCGCGCGAAGCGCGGTATGATGTTATGGGTATTCGACATCAAGTTCCGCTCAAGATAGAAACAATTATCAGCAGCTTTTCCATGATTCGCGGCGGGGATGCTTACACATACGAATCTCATTGCAAATGTCTGCTCTATGTGAACAACACGCACATCTTGATTTGCCATTCCATAGATAAAGTTATGAATAATGGGAAGATTTGAATCCCGTCTACTGAGATATTTGGTGCCGCTGGTCTGCTCGACTCCGTTTCGTTACGGTCGATCAACACAGCGTTCTACCTAGCCTTGTTGGAAGGTTTGGTTGGTGATAGTAGGGACGTGATAAAGGATGAAGCTAGCAGTGGGATGAAAAAGGTCATGGTCATGAATAGCCCAGTGGATAAAGCAGCGTACTCTAAATCATTCATAAAAAGCGTTAGGTTGGTTCTAATGCACTCGATAATAGAAGAAAGCTAGCACGATGAAAACATAGATGAACCATGCAGAAAGCTTTCTTTTGATACTTCTGATGAGAATTTGGATATCTGTATTGCTGGATATACAATAGTGTCAAACCCGGGGCTCTTCCTCACGGGGCTGTGCGCTAACAGTGGTGTAGCGTAAGAGGTTGTCAAGCTGCCGGCGTCCAATTGACGGGTAATTGTGGACAATGCTGTCGCATGCTTTGGACTTGGAGCAGAAGCGCTTGATAATCTGCGGGTTCATGGCGGCCTAGAAATGGCCAGTTCTCAGGGAAAACACCCAAATGCTCGTCTACCCTTGCCGTCTGCTCGTTTTGAACGGCTTTTGCCCACGGAACTGTCCGAGTATTCCTTCTCTCTCCATCCACAAATAGGTGCCGCCGGCAGCGGGTAGGGTGTGCCAACGCTCATTAGCTCAGTGAAAACGAAACTTTTCCAGAAATCCACCCTCCAAGTCTGATTAATTGATTGATTGCGTCTTATTCACAACGTTATGGATACGAATTCAGACAGAATACGAATTCTGATTGGGCAGTTACCATTACTAAGAGAATGTATAGTAGTCAGTATTGATCTATGCTACACATATATGGATCTAACAGCTCGTTTGAACCAAGCGCTGGAACATCCGGTGGGGTTCTCCTACTTATATTGATGTATGCAGTTCCTGCCCTGGCAGTCTAGTTGCCCTTATTACACGTTATGGTTTTGCAAACGCAATTTTAAAAGGGCCACGCCTAGATATTGAGGGTGTAGTGCTGAAAAGTCAAGAGCATTAATGTTAGTTGCAGTGTCAAGCAGTTTACGTACCATGCAGATATCAAGCATTGTACGTCTGGATTCTTGGGTTGCAAGGCCAAGACGAACACTTCTAATACTTGAGTTGGGAATGCTGGAATAAGAAGTTTCGCTCATTCTAGTAAACAATTTTCTAGTATAATTGTTCTGAACCCTTTCAAACATGAAAACATCTTGTATGCAGTAGTTGTTGATGACCGTGGAACCCCATTCCAGAATGGGTCTTACATACTTTTGATACGCAAGTAATAACAGTTTCATATCCTTAGTTGACAGGGCTCCGGAAATTTGGAGACTACGAGTCATTGCTGACAGATTTTCTCGTAATGGGCCGAAAAATAAAGAGATTCATTATAATGAAACCCAAATCTCTAACTGATTCTACTCTCTTAATGGGAACCGAAGAAGTTTCATCAAAAGTTTCAATATTAGGGTTTCCTATTCGAAGATGCAACGTTTTTTCAGCAGACAAGGGAATCATCCAGTTTTTTGACCACTGAACTAATTCGTTTATTGCCAGCTGAATGATAGCTACATCTCCAGAATATGAGACTTCATGATAGATTTTCAAATCATCTGCAAACTGTTAACATTTGCTTCCATTCTTTTGCAGTATCCCGGGGATGTCGGTTGTACATAAATCAAATAGCAGGGGCGATTCCTTGTGGCACACCGCTAGACACTTCTTTTACCGGAAAGAATGTGACCTTACTTTTACTTGAAAAGTTCTACCGCTGAGATACTGCAAGATCCAGTTTCTAATGTTTTGATGATATCCAAGCTTTTCAACTCTCAAAATAAGTTTAGAAATATTTACCCTGTCGAAATATATAAATATCGAAAGCCTTAGCAAAATCAAAGTAGATTGTTGCATCGATTGATTTGATCATTGATTGCATCGCAACTCCCGCGATTATCCAGTATGTTAGTCCAGTCATTAATGCATTCCAAAAGATGTTTCTGCTGATCTACCCTCCATAAAGCCATGTTGATTACGGGGAATAATTCCGCCAATCTCTATATATAAAGTAGAATGTCTGTGAGTGTGTGTGTATGTATGTATGTATGTTCCTTATAGAAATCGCGGAGGGTGAACCGATCGGGATCAAACTTTGCAAGCTTATTCCTCATGGGCCGGCGGAGGTTTTAGGCTACTTCGTGCCAGGCATTATCGATTGATTTATCGATTTTATTGATTTTTCGCTATTTTTGCTCCGGGGCGGCGAGGACATGTCTAATGGGGTTTGTCAATGCGCTGAACACGAATATGATAACTGTTTTGCACCAAACATCGATTTATCGATTTTATTGATTTTTCGATATTTTTGCCCTGACAGTCGGTAGGGACAGGTCTACTGGGGTTTGTCAATGCGCTGAACACGAAAATGATAACTGTTTTGCACCAAATATCGATTTATCGATTTTATTGTTTTTTTTTTGATATTTTTGCCCGAGAGTCGGTAGGGACAGGTCTACTGGAGTTTGTCAATGCGCTGAACACGAATATGATAACTGTTTTGCACCAAATATCGATTTATCGATTTTATTGTTTTTTTTTTGATATTTTTGCCCGAGAGTCGGTAGGGACGGGTCTACTGGGGTTTCTCAATGTGCTGAACACGAATGATAAACAACATATGATAATGATAAACATTTATGGTAAACATTTAGCGTAGAATTTAGAATTATTGGTATGATTTTTCGCCATTTTCGTCCACGGGCCGGTGAAGACGTGTCTACTGGGATTTTCCATTGCGCTGTACACGGATATGACAACTATTCTCCACGGATATATCGACTCAGTAACTTCTTCTGCTCTTTCTCCGCTTTTGGAAAGGGACGGGGTAAGAATGTGTTCTCTGGATCAATCGAAAACGCTAAACCCTAAGTACGTATATGGCAACTGCTTACCATGAAATTGACACTGAAATAATAGTACTAACTTTTCGCTTACGGTTACCTGAGCCTGCTAATATGTTTACCACCAAAACTATAGGCATCCGCAGTGAATTTGTCGGCACTAGCAAATGTCCCCATTAGTGTGAAATTGCCGGGGTAGTAAAACACCCGAGCGAAGCCGGGTATACCGTCTAGTATGTAGATAATGTTGAATATGCTTTTTAATACTTTTTTTCAAAATTCCTGCAAAACACCGAAGTGATACTAACTGGTCTGTAATTTATGGGGTCCGAAGAAGGCTCTTTATTGAGGACGGGCGTGACACGAAAATTTCCAACGATGAGGTACTTCCGAGTACATCAATGATTGGTTAAATATATAAGCCATTGGATCGGCGATAGATACAGCTATGTTCCTCATGAAGTGGAATGGTATACGGTCAGGTCAGGAGTTTGGGAGTGAAAACATGGTCATTTCATCAACTGTTCATAGACTGCAACCGATTGGAAAAATCAGTCATTGACTGTTTTACATTGAAGTCTATTGATGGCACAATTCCGTCATCAGTTGTGAATGCTTTGCAGAATTCATTAGAAAATACCTCCGTTTTTTTTTGAGTATCAGTCACTGTCATTTCTCCACCAGAGCTTAAACCGCACCAGCTTGCCACACTGTGTTCTTTCAGATAGCTTAAGTTTCACAAAACTCAGAAAATTCAGCTTTCTACCAGATTTGAAGCCTTTCTTCTCTATTAAGCTATTATAGGATCTTAATTTTTTGTGAACAGTTTTGTGAATCTATGGTAAGCTTCCCAATCACCGTTGAACTTGCAAGACTGTACAAACGATGCTTTTTCTCCAACCTGTCTCTGAGGTATAGTGGCAAGTTAAAGGCAAACAAATCAAGCGCATGGTTAAGGCTAGCAATGAACATTTCATATTAGGTTGAGGAATTATAAATGTCCGTTTGACCTTCAAATTAAAAACACTACCACGACAATATTACAAGAGCTCCATACAAGGGATATTTTCCAAATTGTTACAAGACTCTTCTATTTCCTCCACGAAATGAACGAGTGCCCTCCGTGACAAAATCATACAGCTTTGAGACGCCGTAGCGACTCACCCAAATTCTAGCTCCAACGCAGTTTTTAAAGTTCTTTTCCTTTAATGAACGCTGCATCGGCAGGAACAGGTGCCAGTCTGATACTGCAATCCTGGACTAGGAGGCGGGTGGGTAGGGAATCCCATCCTTATTTTTTGGTTCTCCTCTGAGTCATTTTCACGACGTGTCGTTTTGACCATGTCGTGGATAAGTTTTGTAACCGCTGCTCTGATACCACGACGATGGAGCTCTTGCTCCAAGCGGTCCTAGTATTGCGCAGAGGGATCAGCACTAAACTTATGACTGCTAATCATCATCCTTGAATAGGCCGTTCCTTTAATATCTTACCTCGAACGCAGTGTCACCTTCCATTCGTGATTGTCGGGTTTACGTGTCGGAATAGGCCGCTGTGCGTCGCTGAGCAGGAATGATTTTTTGTCTGTATGTTCAAGGCACATTCGTCTATTATCTGACACCATAACGATTTCGAAGAGTCTTTACACGGCAGAGAAGAATTCGACAGATGCTGGCTCGCGCACTTACCATGTCCGCCTTGAGTAGGTGCACTACCAATTAAAAATAGCTCTTTAAAAGTAAAAAATTGGAGGATACCAAACAAATAATTTATTTTCTGAAGCGCCATGAAGCACACTTTCACATGAATACACATGCCCTGCCAAAAATAGTGACAGTGGGGAAAATAGAGGAGGAAAGGAAAACGAATGCAGTGGACATTTATAATTCCTCAACCTAATATATCTCATCCAAGGAAGACGTAGATATAAAAAACTCCATCCACGTGATCCCCGATAAGTACGCGTTAACCTTGCTATAGTCACATTTTGAAAACAAACATGCATAGACCGGAGTGTGTTTCAACTCATTGCAAGTTATGTTAAACGTAATGCAATTATGTATAGGTGCCCGAAAAATGACATTATCAAGGGTGTCAGTTGAATTTGGAAATATTAGGTTGGTGCAAAAATAATGCGCGTTTTTCGCTGCTTCATCTTCGTGCAGGAAACCTCCGGTGTTTCTTATCATCGGTATGAGAAGTTGCACATTGTTTTGTAGCAAATTTCGTGGCCTTTTCAAATATCTCATGCATTTTGGGCGAAGTTCATGTTTTTGGCGAATTTTTAGCTGTGGAACGAAAGGCGCCAAAACAAGGTTTTTGCCAAACTCTTTTCAGCGGGCTGATACTCGACGGCATCGCAGCAGGAATCGCTCAGAATACCACCATAGTTTTGGCGAAGAGGGTGTGAGCGAATGCATTCCGCCGAGCTGCTCCCGGATTTATCGGCTTGGTGCGCCTTCCTTCGAAAGTAAGGAATGTTGCATAGGTCTTCCTGGGGTTTGCGACCCCCAACCGATGACAATTGTCAAACAGCACCGATCCAAAACAACATATTTGGTTTCGCAGAACATTGCCGGTGATTGTTGTCAGACCATCCCTCCCTTCAGTAAAAATGGAAGGATGAAAAAGCTCGACGAGTTGACGTCGCGCATACTGTATGAGTACCACACTGATCCTCGTTGAGAGGTGTGCTTCGCACCTTTGTAGTGAAAAAATTGCGGCCAAACAGTCGGTCGCTTAGTGATTAAATACGAAGTATAGACCCTCTTTGACAAAATGAGGTGCCCTACTCAACAGTTGGACAAGGAACATGCACCGAAATACTCCCAGAAACCGAAGCAACACCAAAATAAGGTCATGGCGATTTTGTGGTGAACTGCTGCCAAAATTGCTCACTGCAACTCATTCATTCTTTCTAATCTGGTAAGTGGTTCCGAGACGTAGATGAAATAAATTAGAAACTTCACTGTGTGACCCCAACGTTGCTCAATAAAATGGGTCCTTCACTCCTACACGGTACCGTCCAGGCACACCCTGCACAACAGATTCTTCACAGGTTCGAGCAACTGAGCTAGGAAGCTCTGACTCCTACATCATAATCAGCAAGCTTCTCGCTCACCGACTACCACTTCACCGAGAACCTGGACTAGAGAACCTGGACTACTTCTTCCGGGAGAATTTTCTCAAAGACTAAAGTGATACCAAAACTGCCCTCCGGAAGTTTGTTGATTCTAGAAGGTCCTGTTAGAAATGCACGGTAGTCGGAGAACATCTATCTTATTGCTAAAGATTTGCGGATTACAATAGTTTTAAGGCTGTTAAAAAAGATTGATTTTGAAAGGAGTTATGAGGTTCGGAATCAAAGGCATGAAAACGCGCATTATTTTTGCACCAACCTAATAGAAGATCCAGTTTGCCGCTGCCTCGCGTACCAATTTGAACCTTCTGTGTGAAGCCGTGACAGTGCATGTTACTAGCAAAACAGTTAGAAGTTAAAAACTTTAGAAGTTGAGTAGTTTGGGACTACCCAGTCTAAGTTCGGCATATTGAAGTCGCCATCCACAATTATGGGAGATTCACAGATAGCCAAGTCAGTGATAGTCTTAAAAAGTTGAAGTGTCATTGGTGAACTACAAGATGGTGATCTATATACCAGAATGATTCCAACATTGCTAAGTTCACAGGCCACATCAGTTTCTTATATTTCATATGCAGAAGTCAAAGACTCGGAAAGAACCGTTGAATATGAAAGCGTGCTTCCAAACAGGAGAGCCACACCACCACCTGACCGAGAGCTTTGATCACAGCGTAGAACTTTATAGTCCTTATACCAGCTATCGAGCATAGATGCAATGGAATGGTAACTGTTCAGCCATGTCTCTGCAAACAAGTATATATCGTACATAGATCCTAGTAATACATCAATATACAGAGCATTTCTTGGAAAAGATCTTAAATTGCCGTACAAACATTTTAGTACTATGAGTGCATTGCTTTTACTAGCTGACCTAGATTAGACCCTGGGTAAAACTTTCTCGAGGAATTTCTTTGACACCATATCTCCGACACACCTAGTTTCTCAGGGCTGGCGCGACACGTTCCAAACTTTTACTCGCATTTTTTCTTTCTCTTTCGCAAGCTTAGCACTGTTAGGGGGAAGTAAGAATCTGAAAAGACACGTCGAACAAGAAATGAATCCGAGAGGGCATTGTTTCTCTAATTTCAATATGACGCCGCTGGGGGACGATAACGATGAAGACGAGCTTGTGAAGCGACAGGCAAGGTGCTCGAGTTCGGAAGTTGGGGCAGACACCGGTGGTGGTATTACGGTAAACTGCTACAAGTCCTCATGAAGTGTGGTTAGTTCAAACCAGGTGTTCGCTTATGGTTGACTCCCACTGCACCAGGTACTGACTATTCTAGCTCATGTACATTTTAGACGGAAGCTTGATGATCCTCTATCCTAACTGTTATATTATCGTTCTCGCCGCTATTTAACTAAACAAAATGAAATAACGAGACAATATTTCAGACAATGAATCTTCCTGCAACTATTCCGAACGTGGTACTAAGCGAGGTGCTGCAGTGCTGCTTCAAAAAGAAGGTGAGCACAACCCTTTCAAGGTTTTCGAACACAGCATGAAGGCATTGTCTCACCTCAGAAATCGCTCTAGATATTTGTACAGTACCATAGTCTCTTTGAGCTGTCGAGAACAATGATACACGTGAAATGTCTGAAAACCATCGGGAACCTTGGGTCCTGGAAGAGTACATGTTTTCCACAGTAGACCGAGAATTTCGAAATGTATGGTACCTCATCAACAATAAACTGTAGTTACTGTGTTGTTTTCAAGATGGTCACACCCGTTCGCTTTATAAATTAAACGCGGACTTCTGGGCCGGTAGTAAACCCCCCATGTCGCGACATCCAAGATGCGAACACGTTGGCACCAGGTTCGCGACATCTGCGAACACGAGAATTTCGCGACATCAATGCGTGTTTCGCTAATCAATGTATCTCTACCGAACATCACTCAGCAAAGAACGTGCGCACATGGCCTAGTGGTTAGTGCGTTTGCCGCAAGAACCCGACACTGTTGTGATAGGGAGGTTCGCTTCCTAAACATTCCAAGCCTTTTGCAAAACCACAGCAAGACGTGTATCCTGTCTTTGAGAACTTTGTTTGTGGAGTAAGTGACTACATACCCCCTAATCAAATGAAACATTCACATACACTTCTCCACTTCAAATTTTGAGTAACTCCTAAGAACTGCATACTTCGCAGGAGTTCTTTTAATCCTTCCCCAGTACTTTGAAATAATAGTTCGAAGTCCCTGTCAAAAAGTAATTCAAGCAGGAATGATCAGGCTCCATACGTCAACTGAATGTGAAGCTTTCGATCTGCATGGTCCATGCTCTTTTTTGATATCTCACACCTTTTCGCAACGTAACCGCTCCCCTTATCCTATTCGCCGAAACCTGTGAAAGAGTTACCTCCTTTGATTTGCGGATTCTTTGTCCGGATCATTTAACAACTATTTCACAGATCCCTTTACAATGAGAAAAGCTGGCTAAGAGCGCTATGTACGAGGTACTCGATGGCTCTCTAAAATCTCTAAAATGAATGTAAAATATCTGAAAATTTCCTCCTCTTGTGTCTTCTTATCAAACTGTGTATTACACTTACGATTGGACGAAGCAAGGCATATGGACAAAGGTTTAAGAGCTTCATACATCTGCGCTGTTTCAAAGGAGCTTCGTTTCGATCTTGATCTGAGAATGACCTATGCCGATACTTAAGCGTTCTCTTGTCAACGAACCGGACGTTCAGGAACTCCGTTCGAGTTTGTGACATCACGCCTCGTTGACTTCCACACTATTTCCCCAACTTTTGTTGTCTGCGCCTCATGACCAAGAGGTCACGAACATGGCTACCAACCACTGTCGCGAAATAGTCATTGAACTTAGTTGCCAACTATGTCGCGACATCATCGAGAGCACCCTCTTTATCATGGGGAGTTCATGAACATCTCGCGACAAATGTGAGCGACACTGTGACGACATGTTGGCAGCTAGGAGTTCACAAGATCGGGGGGTTTACTACCAGCCCTGGTACAAACAACCATTGGTTGGGCCTCAGTAGAAAGGTTTTGTCTTCGATTTTGGACCATTTCACGCATACCAGTGGAATCATGACGACAAGACGGTCTGGAATCTGTGAGCGACTCAGAGTCGATATGGGGGGAAACATTCCATACGCTACAATTCAGCACCTTCTACAGTGCTGAATGTGGAGGAGAATTAGAACGAATCCTTTAACTCGTTGTTTATAACTTCCAAATCTTGAGATACATGCACTCTTCGTGTAATAGATAAGATATGGAGCAGGCACGAAAAATGTTGGAAAATGTATACGTATCATCGTGTCTGGTAGGGCGCGCTTAATGTGCAGATGGCATGCTTACCCAAGCTTTGAGACGCACGGGAAAGAGCACTCCGATTTCCTGGTTTTCTCTCCCATTTTGCGCTATTTCACCACATACGTTAGGTTGAGGAGAAAGTAATGGAAGAAACACCATTCAAGTCAAGTTTCCAGCTCTAACTTTTGGGAGGGTTTTTTGGAGTGAAGTAAGTATACATCGTTCAAATCTGTAGTATCACATAAACACACAGGTAGAACGCCGACTCAATTCTTTCACAACTGCGCAGGCTGCGGCTGGTTATGCAGGGTGATTCCCGGTTAAAAATGGTGGAAATCAACGGGCTCTTTTCAGCCGGGAAGAAACAGAGGGCTGGGATGAGATAGTTTTCAGAGTGTAATGAGCCAGGAGAGTGAAAATAACAAGTCACCACAGTGCAGGAAAATCCCTTTAGCTTGGGGCAGGAAAAGTGGGAAAATTGGCATGCAAAATAACCGGGGAGGGGCAGAGTTTTTCGTTTTTGTTGTTTTTCTCCGAAGGTTCCCCTCAGTTTCCAGACCTGTTCTACCCATATGGTAGCCCCGCCTCTCTTACCTTATGGGAGCAACTAATCACAGCAATCCCTCTGCGTTGTGAAGTGAGACCGTCCGAAGCATGCCTCCTTATGAAAGCCCATATCTCCAGATTCGACGTAAGTGGGGCGGTCGGGTACTGTGAAATATTTAGCTACTCTCTCCTTGATTGCACTGTTGTTGTTACTGGCCTCAGTGCTTGTCAAGTTGCTGTAGAGCGGTTTATTATAGATGTAAGGGCAAAAGCGCCTTTTGGCAACTGAAGGCGTAACTGCAGCAACAAGCGAATAGCGCCTTTTTCAAACAAAAACCTTTAAAAATCTCTGACCCGAATCTCCAATAACATGGAATTGTTGCTTATATGCACATCAAGGTCGTTTTTGAGAACTTGTCTAGTATTTCAGAGAGGCTTCTTCCGGAGGACCGGGAAAATCATGAAGCTTCAAGTGTGCCTCACCAACAAGGACACCTTGATTATTTACAAAACTTCTGAAAAAGGTGAACGACATTTCTGGTATGGAGTCTTCACTACGAATACTGAGGATTACATGGTACACAATCCTCATCTGCACAAACCGGCCATGAGGGAGCAGAAAGTACAGGGTGATATCCATTAGTACCCTAAGTCAAATACACCAGTCACTTGCCCTGTCAATTGTACTGCCAACAGTCCCCAGAAGAATGATAATTGGGAAGCACTTAGCCTTTTTCAGAAGAGCACCCGTGCACTCAAAATCTGTATTTCAACACCAGTGCATTTCAAAACGCCGAGCATTTTGAAATACACTGGTTAGCTCTGGTACTCGCTGATTTCCGTTTTAGAAGATTCTTATTATAGCAGTCAAGCAATGCAGTGTCATCGCATGCATGATCAGAACTTCTTTCACTTTATTATTTCACACGGCTTGTCTTTGCATCATAAATTAAAGTCCAACGACAGAAATCATGCCTTCTAAATAGGGAACTGAAACCTTCTATTAACTTTTCGTAGGTTAAATTTTTGGAGTATCACTAGAAGGAATCATATTCTGGCGGATCCTTTTCTTCTGAGCAATAGTGAGCTTTGAATGAAATTCTTGCAATAACTTCCATGTTGTGTTCTTCCATCTTTGAAACAGGGCGTCTTCAGTTGATTCGATAATTTTTTCACTATTTTCCACTTTTTTCACTATTCCTTCTCTACAAATTTCCGCTCCAAGTTCTCACGGTGGAGAAGTTTGTTTATGACCTTAATCCCCGACGAAACGTCTTCTTCAGAAGTCAAACGTTTCATCCTTTGTGGGAATGTACGCAGTAGCTCGAGATCGTTGCAGCCAATGACAATCACATTTATTGAAACCGCCCTGAGTATCCGACATTAGCCGGACTATCCCGTTTGTCTCAATAAATGTGGACTGCTTGAAAGTTTGTAATTTGGAAGAGATGTGTTTGTTGTAGGGCTGGTTCTTTCACTGAACTCTGTAAGAAAAACAAGCGTGACGACGCAGACAGTTACTATGAATAGCGGACGTATTGTGGTAGATGTTGCATCCTTCTCACACTGACGTGCAATTAAACTTAACTGCATACAATGACAGGTTGTTTTATAGCTGGTCTGCCGCTACAGGATCGTCTTCGATTTCGGAACTCTTAACTTGTTCCTTATCAACGATGCCATTCACAGATGGAGAATTGCTCTTGACGAGGTCATAGACAAATACGCTCGCCTTTACTACGAGCTCCCTGAAGGTACCACTTTAGCATGGGACGCCTCAGAATTACATGTTATGAAAATATATGTTTTCAGAAACATGCACCGAAACTGAGAAACAAAGCTGTGTCTCGTCAGAATGCCAGGAGAATCAAGAGTGTGCCACTCGTAACGATTCCATCATGTGTACTGGAACACCGTCTAAGTTGACGGTGAGTGGAGTGAGTAGAAAGCCTTTAGCTATTAACCCATTCTAGAGCTACCTAAGATTTTCTGATGGAATGCTGTTGTGGGAAGATGCTTGAAAATAATTATCTCCAGCTTGACACGGAACCAAGTCGCAGGTCCATCAAGAGCTCCCCGTATACCTCAAGCTCCAGCAAAGATGTGACTTTGAAGGAACCTGTGTCAGTTGAACATCGTTTTGCTCTGTTCTCCAATGATCGTTAGTGCTACAGGCAATCAGTTCGTCGTGGGAAAAGAAGTGTGGCTAGTCTGAGAGCCTGCATACAGCGTAAGATTTGCGGTTGCTCGACGATCCGCTCACTGAAGCAGAAAAAGGGAGCAGAAGAAAATAAAGCATGCCAGGTTTCGGAAAAGGAGGTATGACCCACTAAGATTGAACCAGTCTGATCGTCCGGCTAACGCCGGACTCTCAGGCTTTTTTTGAGCTCGCTTCGCTCGCCTCGCATACGTGTATATGTTCCCCTCACTGAGCCCTGCCACACCACTCTCGCGGGTGTGGACCCGTGCGTGATATCTTCCACATTTTTTGTGCCGGCGCATTCTTGTCAAAACGTTGGACCCGATTTCAGGCGTTTCCGCGCTCCTGTGCGCCGGAGCATGCTTATCACACCGCCGCCCCATCTGTCACATCTCAGGAACTTAGTGCCGAAGACCCGCTCTAAGTGCAGAAGACCCGCTCTACCATTACCGGCCTGGGAGTCACCGGGTCGGAGCCCGGCGGTGGGCTTCCGCTCGGCCGGGACTGAATAAAAAGACCTGACATGTCTGAACATGACAAAAGTGGCCCAAAACACCCTTAAATCAACACCCTTTAATAAATCAAGGTTAAAATCAAAACGACGCGCTAAACATGACGGTGTGATTTGGATGGCTGGTTCTCATGCACACACGCACACACACATGAACTGCCAATTAAGAAGAAGAAAGATACAGTCAGACAGACAGCATTTTTCGAAAGTCGAGTTCCAAAATTAGCAACTGAAAACAAGAACAGGGAGTTTGTCCTCTTTATCTTACTTCTTCTTAGCTGGCAGTTCATGTGTGTGTGTGTGTGTGCACGAGAACCAGCCATCGAAAACGGAAAGTACCCAAACCATTGTGTTCAGCGTATCGAGTTATGTATGAAAACGTGGTGAATTTTGATTTTTACCTTGATTTGAGGGTGTGATCTTACACAGTCGGAATAAATGAGATAGGCTTTTGATTACAGGACTGTATAAAAGGAAAGAGAGGGATAGGCCACCTCTATGACGAAGACGAGGAACCAGGCGAACGAGGGATGACACGGATGAGGATTACGCCTTAGTGTAGTGTTAGAGGTGGGCTGGCGGTGGGATAAGGATGCTCCGGCGTCCAAAAGAGGGGAAAGGCCTGGAGTCGGGTCCAACGGTGTGATATAGGTGCTCCGGCGTCCAAAAGTGGAAAAACGCCTGGAATCGGGTCAAACGGCGCGATATGGGTGCGCCGTCGTTCAAAAGCGAACAAACGCCTGGAGTCAGGTCTAACGGTATGATAAGGGTGTACAGGGGTTTCAAAGTGGAGGAACCTCTGGAGACAGGCCCCAGCGGGGATATATATGGGTGCAGGGTCGTTTATTCAGGTCCAATCTTAGTTTGCACTCGGTCAATTTTATTATTTACTTCCACCACAGCAAACCGAAATGCGTCACCTCAAATTGTTGGGAAGGAGCTGTCCATCATGGGTCAATGGTTCCATGAGCCTAGGTAAGAAAAAATACTTCTCTGCGATAGCGCCTGTTCACCTGAACTAATCTTATCTGAGGACAATGGAAATATGCGAGCGAAGCGAGCACGAAAAGAAGCCTGAGAGTCCGGCGTTATCCGGACGATCAGGCTGATATTCTTCAAAAAGACCTAGGTTTGAGCTCTTTAAGCCGATAACGTCCTCCGTCCAGGCCCTTTGGGTCGAGATCATGCAACATGATGTTTTCATGTCCTTGACGCTATCGAATTGCATTTAAAAAATGCAGTCAGCTAACAAATCTACCCAGTAGTATTCAAAAAGAGTCCGAACTCACCAGTGAGGAAATTAGCCCTGACAATCCCTCTAAAAACAACACCTGCGGAATTTTTCGCATCAAAAATTCTGATATTTCCAGGAAGTGTTGTAGTATCTGCTGATTTCGCTGCAACATCCATGAAACTCACTATTTCTTTGACTTTACTACTTTCTTTTCGTTTTTAATTGCGTTATCCCTCTCTCCATTCGTTTGATATTTGCTGCCGGGTGCGAAGATGTAGGAGCGACCAATAATCGGGCGATTTTCTTGTATGGGCTCCTGTGGAACGGCAATGCAAGTAAGGGGGACAACAACATCATCACAACATTCGGCTCAGTGCTCGTCAGTAATGCAGCCGTGAGCCACGGCTTCTGAGGCCTGTGTCATACTTTGCCGTGGCTGTGAAGTAAATGAAAGATAAGGATGGTAACAAAGTGGTACAAGTTCTCATATTTTATCACAGGATTTGCGTTAAATAGAGTCCTGGCATAGCAGCAATTTGTACTATTGGTAATGTAGTTGTAGATGAACTATTATCAATGGACTACCGCAGCGAGCTTGTCACTGTGAAGTATGCCATAGGCCTAACGCTTTGTTTCGGGCGATACGCCTCTTCCAAGTCATTAACCTGGTAGACGATCTTCTGAGTTGGTGAAAATGGTACGCTTTACCGGAGTCTCTGGTATGTAACAGATGGGCAGCATCAACATCTACAGTAGTCAGCTCTAGGCGACAGCAAACACTGTTGGAAGCAGACATCAACGTGGCAAGATGCACCTTTCGACTTACAGGACGCACCCTCACTTGGCTTAGTCAACCTGTCTGCAGTAAGAGGAGCAAGCATGGACTATGGGGCCACTTGCGCCACCCTGGGACGGCCTCGCAGTCTCCAACGAGCAACTCATTCGGTCGCTGGAGCGCTCTTTGGCCGTGCAGCTCTCCGCTAAATTTGAGGATTCAATGTCACTGACTGATGAATTAATCGACTTGTGATAGCCTGATTTCTGCACTGCATCTAGTCTGCCTTGATAGGTGGTAGGTGGCTTAGATGATGGGGGCTCATGCTAAAGTGTGCCTCAAGAGTTCTCAATAGAAGATAATCTTTCAAAAACCGAGAAAAGTCTATAGGAGTACTGTTTTGATCATTTTCCGACAACCGAAGAAGCCTATACACGACGAAAGCCTTTTCATTCAAAAGCGCTTCTCTTACTGTAGACAAGTCAACAAAAATTGTTTCGCTTTCGAGGATCTAACCTACGAATATCCACAGTCTGTATGCCAAACGTTTGTTAGCGCGCTCGCTAATAAGTGGATCAACGGCACGACGTAGAAAGAGAGAGATCTCGCATAATATTAGGATGGTGCGAAATTAATTGCCAAAATGGACACTCCACTTAGAAGTGTAATAACTCGACTTATACACACTTCCTTCATCAGTTTAATGCTCATTCAATTTGCTAAATTTTCCCTAACAAGCTATAATGGTATGCCTCTACAGCTAGAAATGAGATCACAAAAATATACAAACTTTTGCAAGACGATTTGCTCTAGATCAGCAATCTTTTGCTGTCGCAGGTTTGCATGTAAGACTTGGAAAAACTGATATTCAGTAAGAGAAAGGTCTAAGGAATGGAGAGAATGAATGTGAACCTCGTGCCTTACTGCGTCAGTTTTTGCCGGAAAAGTTTTTGAATGAGAAGCTAAGGATTACCTTTGAGCAGGGAATTAACTGATTATGCTAACCACTGCTAATCACATCTACAGCAGATTTTCGGACATCAATTGCCAATCAAAAAGGGCTCTACTGTCAATGCTTGACTAGGTTGGTTGAGACTGCAGTCAATCACGCCCTCAGAGCACCACAAAACTCTTGACGCAACCTCCCTAGAGAGATCTGGTTTAGGAAAGCTTAGAAGTGGGAAGACGTCTCTTCCCACACCCATTCGCATTCTTGTTATCGAGCTTCACTTCCAGTAATTAACTAGTTTAAAAATGGGTCGTTTTAACCTTGTTGGTTTGAGTAAAATATTTTTAAAATTTAGTATAGTGAGTGTCCGTCCCTGCTCTCATCGTCAGATTGGTAAGATCCGGTTTAGGTTCCACCTCTGCTCTCAACGCCTGGTCGCCCAGCGACATCTCGCGACCCGACCATTGTACGGCTCTTATACAGATTATTCCCAACCACTACATGAGAAATGTAATGCGATCTTGCTCGATTTTAGAAACCCACCCTTTTCATGGTATTTGGCACTACAAAAAAGGATATCTTTCTCGAGCCGCAGTTGTATCAGCATTGTTTGGAAGTGTTGTACTCGATTCATATGGAAATACCGCAAAATATACTGGAAGTAAGGGTCACTAGCTGATAATAAGGGCGCGGCTTACCGGTGGGCCGAGACCCCTAACTCACTGCCGTTGAGAAGGAGATTGCAAGCAAAATTAAATACGAGATCACTGGATACCTCCGGTTCAGAGTGATTGAGTTTCAAGTCATTAACTATAATACAATCACTCGAAAATCGCTTCGGATCATCATCTGTTCGCGGCTCTACAAAAAGGTACTGAGAAGAGCTATTCAAGAGGCTTTTGAAAGTGGGGGAAAAGCCCTCTCAGAAAGTCACATAAGCTGGCTTGAAATTGCTCAAGTTCCACGGAAAAAATTTTTTGTGCATGCTCCAAAACGGCAATTAATTTCGCACCAACCTAATAATTTCAGACAGGTTGTCCTAGTTTCGGCACAATGCGTTTGGCTTTCATTTTTTTTTTGAAGGGAGAAAAGGTGAATCGCTTACTGACTTCTATACTTATTCCCATTACTGAGTGGGGCCTTGAAAAATGGACAGAATTTGAACAGTCCCCAGAATTTTTGTCTAGACATCCAGGAACAGACCTAATTCTAAATGATTTATTTTGTTTTTTTTTGCTCTTATGCTTTTTTTCTTTCAGTTTCTCCTTGTCCCGCCGATTGTACCACCGATGAGAAGGCGCAGGAGCAACGAATTGACCATGGAACCGCTTATGACAATTTCTGAGACATCAGCTTCCTCTGCTCCTCCACTTCCTAGCAATCCGCCACCTAGTCTTTCATTAAGCAACTACGGCATATTGTCCAAGCAAACACTGGATATCACACCATCTCCGTACAAAAGCACTTCTGTCAGAACGGCGCTGACCAGCTCCTCCTACCAGAATATTAACAATGCCGACCTCCTGGAGCTTTGCACAACGCCATCCCTTTCGTCGGAGAATACAGAAGACGTTCAGACAGCTCTTTCAGGACGATCGGCTGCTTCAAAATCAAGCTTCAAAGCGCGACGTGTATCTGTTTCCCTGGAGGTGAAATCTCACGCGTTTCAAAACATTCCTGTAGACTCAGATATCAAGCAGGAGCAGAATCTCGACCATCCTACTACACCAAAGAAGCTACAGAGAAGCACAGCACAAAGTCTACTGGATCCCCAAACATTGAATCGTCCTCCGACCTTTAGTAGTGTGGTTCAGCCAGCAAAAATAGTCGTCACTACAGCTACCATTGAGGAATTTTCACGAGCTCAGGCACATCCATCCCTGCCCGCTACGATACAGCTCACTCGTGGGAAAGCGCAAGCTCCAGCCATCTTAGCGAGTCCGATCACCCCCACACGTCCGTCTCGTCGTCGCCAAGCCGTTCATTTTTCCATTTCTCCATTTCATTCCGGAGAAGAAGACAATTCACAGTCTGAGATAAAGGAAAATGGACAAACTGCACTTCCGAATAAGGTCGAGGAACTTCCACAGGACAGCACTCATCATTCCAACCATCCAGAATCCGCTGATTCATCTCGTAGCGGGAAGCAAAATAACGACTGGTTGCAACATTCCCACATGGCATAAGAGAACCGCTAAAAACAATGCAGAAAATCCATGACATGTTTCGGAAAGTGTAAAGCTGAGCTTCGAGTAAAATTGTCATCGCACATGATTCAAAATATGCTGTAAGCAGATACGCTCACAATGGCCTGTTGTAGTGTTTGAATTGTTTCCAGAAATTGCTGCGCGTTATACAATGAAAATTTACGGAAAGAAAAATTTAAAAACCGGCAGTGCTCCTCATTTTTCGTTCTCCTCTCCAAAAGAAAGCTTATACATGCTGAATAACCCATTGGTGACTGCACGCGTCTCCTGGTGTGTGTGACGCGTGGGACATAAGAGCCTTTTAACCCTTGGCGGCAGCATAGTTTCTTGCGGTTACGTATGAAATGCAAAGAATAAAGTAGATATTACTACAAAACGGACTCGGAATATGTTTTCTGTGGACTCGCTTCCGTTATCGAACAAAAGGACACATTAAAAATGTAACTTGCTCGTCTTAGGGTTGAATAAAGTTCGTAGGAGGCATTCTCAGTTTCGTTACACCTCCACACGAAATGAATGTGATGACTCCAAATAGTAGTGTTTTATCAACCGCGGTATGAGAAAGATTCCTCTTTTTGCCCTAGTAACTTCTCAAAGATGGTTCTCTGAATGTGAGGGACAAAGGCTCGCATTTCTCAATGGCAGTGTGTCACCTCGTTTCGTGGGCTGAAAATACCAACAGACTCTAGACCTCCTCGTCACGCTAATCCCAAAGATGTACGTCAACGCTCGTAAAAATGACAAAAACCCGGTTTTCGGAGGGTCCGAAAGTACAGTTCACGGACCACTTCGGGTCCGTGAATGTACTGGCTGCCCGCCACGTCTGCATTGTTGGCCAACACGTCTAGACGTGTTCGATCGATGATATTAACCGCTTCACACGTCCACTCGGCTCGACAAACTGTTACAAATCTCGTCCAGAAAAAACGTTTAAAAATAGGGTGTAAAGACCTCTTTGTAACATTTTAGGTATACCATTGGATTCAGCGTGTCGAAGAGATTCAGAATCTTGTAAAAGCTCAGACACGGAAACGAGGTGACACACTGCCTTTAACTTATGAAAGAAAATTTTTCGTCCAACTCAGAACCTCTGCAACAACTATTTAACCAGCTATTGAGAAACTAGTTTCAGATCGCATCTGAAACTAGTTTTCTGAAAGCTGGTAGAATACTATTTTTCGCCACTTGCTGAATAGTTGTAAATGAAAAGCTTATAGAATAGTTGTTTTGACCTCTTCCTTGTTGAATAATTACAAAGTGAAAATCTAGCGAAATAGTTGTTCCCCGAAATCAACCCGTTAGAACAGGAACATTTTATGGATTACATTCACTGAAAGCATTTCTATTGGTGGCATTTACAAGCCTCTCCAAGCTCTTTGACACGACATAGTCATACATCAAATCAGCTCGTGCCAGAGCGATAAAATCTAATGCGCTTCTCTGATTTTCATAGTTTACTGTGATTGGACGATCTTCGGCTGTCGCTCACATTAGCTCTTCACGGTCCGCAGTCGTACATTCCTCTCTCAAGGTCCGGAATTGTCTAAACAGGCCTTAAATTCGAAAGAAAATCATTTCTACATTAGATGCCCGAACAGGGATTCTGATAACGGTGCAGCACGAGCGCAGCTCAAACAGCGTAATGCGGCGAGTAGAAACTCTAGCAGCATTTCCTCCCAGTTGCTGCCATCCTGCTCTCAATTCCTGCACAAGCTTTCCTCAGCAATCGGGGGAGGAGCGACGATAGCAGAAGCTGCGAGGAGATGCTGCTAGGGGTCCCCACCGTAGTATGCCAGCGCTCAGTAGAAGGGAACACACACGTATGCGAGGCGAGCGAAGCGGACGATCAGGCTGGTGTCGATTGAAATCAAATGTTTTGAAACTGCAGTGTAGTGATCCTCTATCCCCACCCTCAACGTCCAAATGGTTGTACTCGGTTTAAGTTCCACGGCTGTCCTCAACGCTTGGGGAACAACCTGCGGTCACGATTATTGTTGAATTTGACTTTGAAATCGTAGGAAGAAAACTTCGCGAACCCCTAGCTCAGTGTGAATTGGGAAGGCAATTTCAAGATATAACAAATGCAGGAATACCAAACACCACCAAGAAAGACTGATTGAGTTTGAAATCACCATCCATAATCAGCCAAAAATCGCACCGGCTCATAATTTGTTTGCCTCTTCATGAAAATCCTCAGGAAAGAGCTAGCCAGAACATTCAAGCACCATTAGAAAGAAGAGGAAAAGCATTACCAGAATCGCTCATAAGTTGAGATGAAGTTGCTCAAATTTGGCAGAAGAGAAAAGTTTATTTGTGCATACCTCGAAAAAGCAATTAACTCCGCAACAGCGTAATATAATCGCAAAGCTCCCTCAAAACAGAACAATAGTTGTAGCTAATAAGTAGCTTGAAACTCCTGAATAGATAGGAGTACGTAAAATCTGAAAACTCATTAGGTTTCTCACCAGTAACGCATGAAGAATCTCTATTTCCAGCCCTTTTTCTTCTAGCTTATTTTTTCACCCTTCACCACAAATATATGGTGGTTTCTTCTTGTGGTATTCTGTTTTCTCTCCTTCGCCAACTCCATTTTTCATGCTCTTGCTTTGCTTTTGTATTGCGTTGGTAGCTTGCAAGACTAGGCCATCATAGCGTTGCAGGATTTGCCATAATGTGATATCAAACTTAGCAGGCTGCTTAGACCACACCTTCTGGAAATGTGTGCAAAACAGCTATATTTTCGGAAAACACCCAAAGGAACAATACCACCTAGTGAGTCCATCGGAAAAACTCTCAGAAAGTAATCCTAAATCCCTTCCCCACGTATCCTAGCCCAAGAAAATACAGATAAAAAAAGAAATATACAGTCCATCTCAAAAAAGATAGACCGATTCCGTGATTGCTGAGGCGCGATGGGCCCTGAGCGATTGGTACGAAGACAGCGTGCCCAAAGTGAGAGAGTCGAGTGGTTTTGCTGCGATTATGCGTCCGCAACCACATGAAACTGCACGCGCAAACCATCTTTTTGACAATTCTGTGAGATCATGAAACGTATATTTTCATCCACCAACACACTCAAAAGTACAAGTAAAAAGTAGAAAGCAGAACGGAGGGAAAAACAAAAAAAAAACTGGATCGAAAGGTGGAAATCATTACTTCACTGTTTCGCACTGCATATCCCATATTAGGGGCCCCAAAATTTTGGATTTTCTTTTCGCTGAAACTTTCTGTAGGGGTGAGGGTGGTTGAGATGCTAAACACGAATATCGCACCCATTTTGTATCGTAACTCAATTCTGATAGGATTACGGTGGGTATGTGGTAGTAAACTTAGGAAAAAACCGATTTCGGGAAGAAAACGAAGGTGACAATAATGGGGATAATCGTGATCAGCGCCTAAGACAACCATTCTACCCAAAATTTGAGCGGATCCCTCGAGGTACAGTATCTATCTATAGTAACCCTGCAGTAGTCTTACACAAAATGTATACGATCTCGTGTTCAGCACCCCGAATACCCTCCATGCTAATACCCTCCATACAAACTTTGTCACAGGAGAAGTCACAATAACCTATGATGACGCATTTTTTTCTATGCATGTGATTGTACGACTGGAATTGATTCCGTGACAGTAGAATCGCTCAGGGAGTCTCGGACGGATACCAGGTCAATAACGTGCGACATATGAGAGGAAGCTCCGATAACACCGCCGCACTGTGCCTTAGGGAATCTCACGCCGGCCATAGATCTCGCTTATGCAGATCTGTACCGCAGCTTATGACTTGAGTGGAGAACAATAAAAGTTGTCTAGCGGTGATCCTGAGCTGTATATTGTGTTGGCTCAAAGTCGTGCTGGCATTGTTTAATCCGGTGGCTGCGAGGCCACCAGCGGAGGACATGGGTCCCACCACGAAACCCTGAAATCACTGCCTAAGTCTCTCGCTTTGATCATTGAACACTGTATCCATCATACCGCCGTAGAGGATTTGAAACACTCACGGTGTAAGGATTTCGAAAGTGCGGGTCCCGCAAGGATCTAGCCTCATCTCGCTCCATAAATCGCTTTTTCGTTTCTATCTGCCATTGTCTATGCACTGCAGCGCAATTCAAAAGATGCAAAGGATTTCGCAAGACCTCGTGGGTCTGACTCCAGAAAAATCTGGACCATTACCAGTCTTCATTATATAGGAGGGCCTGACGCAGGAAAAATCTGGACCCTTACCAGTCTTTATATAGGAGGATCCAAAGAAGGCGCTATGCGCCGAAAGCTCATCATATACCAGGCAAAAAAGTTCTCATTCTGTGCTGAATAAACACAATCGTTATAAAATGAGGTTTCGAGACAGCACCATCGTACCAGATCTTGGGGAATGATTTAACAGTTTCATAGATGGATATCTGTACCACTGCGGGGGAAGATTAAGAAACGTAGTCAAATATCACCTGAGTCACATTACTGTTTCCATTGGTTTTTCACAAAAAAAAATTCCCAAGTAAAATTCAGACATTTTGGATTCTGCAGTTTTCCTGTAGACGATCGTAATTGAGCGCACTCCTCATCATTGGTGGATTCCTCTTAGCATTTGGATAGTCCGACAGACGTATGCCTGACGCATTTGTGTGCACAAGATCGCAGAAAAACCACAAATGCATGCTCTATTCATGACATGAGCCATTTGCAGGGCAAGGCTAGGAGACATGTCGTGGATTTAACTTTATTGATCATGGTTGCACACTTTTGGATGCGACCAAGTGATAGAGGGTGGACGAAGATGGGCTTGCATATTTATTACGCCCTGCACATGGTAGATAGACGAGTACATTATACACTCGGGAGCCCCTTTTATGCACCCAGAAATGGGCGGGGTTGACCCGATAAGGAACTGCTGTGGCTAAAGTGCCAATGGATATAACAATACAAAGGGGTGCCGCGCTAAGGGTCGACCCCGACTGCTCAATTGTCACTCCAAGTTGAGTGAGTAGAAACCTGAGTACAACTTCTGGTGAGAAATAGCTCATGGGTAAACATACAGTTGATCTTTGAGCCTAAAAGATATAAGGAATACATGGTTGATGATCTATAAATCATCAACACTCCGGGCCAACGAGGAAAAATTGTCAGGATGACAATGACAATAAACAATGAGGAATGCACAGTCAACGGTGCTGATATGAAGCAAACAAGGTTTGGGGTTACACATACGAAAATTCTTCAAACATCAGGTTAATAGAATCAATTCAGAGAATCACAAGTTCGCAAATAAGACTCTCACAAGCACAGCTAAAATATAACAAATACAGCTAATGTACTAATGACCAGACAACATTAACCTAACAATGAAGCGATAACAGCAGATGATTACAAATCTCAGGAACATATCCTCGCTTGTCGGGAGGTGCTGAGCTGCGACTCTTGCTTGAAGAGCCAGTGTCGGTACAGCCAAGGTGTTGAATTTCGTGATGTTGCTGCCATGCTGGTAACGAATCCTTCATTCGTGTTGTTGAATCCAAAGAAGTTGGTGTGATCGCACGCGTGTTGCTTATGCACTTGGTGCTGCTCCGAGCGTTGGACGTTTCCATCACTCCATAGCGCACTGGCTTTCTTACGGCTTTGGTAGCTCCTTTCTTTCTTTTCTTTCTGGGGTGCTTCTTTCCGAGGACCTTAATCGCCACTGGTAGCACTTCTTTTCCGCTGTTTGTTGAATTCTCATGCTCTTTAAGTAATCGACGATCGTCTCGGAATTTCAGGTAATCGTGATTCCAGAAAGTCCTGAATTTCCTCGCAGGTTTTCTGGTCTGGCAGTAGTTCCGAAGCGACGACGTAGTCAGGGCTTCCTCCAGCGCTGCTTAAGTGTTCATTTCCATGAGATGCACGGCATGCGTTGATGATTTTGTCCTTCAGTTTATCCGTGATTTCGTCGAAAGGATCTCCTGCTGTATCCGTGCCGCCTCTTATCGGACTCGTCTTCCCGTGGTCATCCATGGGAGTGGCTAGTACCAGTGCACTGAGATGAATTTCAGCAGCAGTCGCCTTTTCCGTGATAAGGCTAGTTCCGGAGATGATGGAACCAAAGATACTCGGCGTGAGAATTAGCCCTGAGGGAAGTTTCTGCACCGGACTGCTATGGTCTAAGATCGTGCTAAGAAGATCTTGTCCGATGAGCAAGTCGGGCGACACCACTGTTTTCGCAAGTGATTCTTGAGCGACAATGATGTTATTGCTTGATATGAAGTCAAGATCAGCTTCCGACAGCTCCGCTGTACTCAACGACGTTGTCAGTTTTTCCTTCGTATGTATCGACAGTTTCCTAAGCTTCTTAGAGCTGTGAACGCTCTTAAGCGTGACCTGGACTTCGTCGGAGTCGAAGACCTCCTGCATTTCACCCATTCCAGAAGCTATGAACGATTTGGAGCCTGTTTTCCCTAGCTTGAGATCTTCGCTGAGTTCGGATTTGATAAAGCGCTTCTGTGCTCCGGAATCGAGAAGTAAGATGATGGGTTGATAATCCCATTCAGCTTCATTAAATATCATCGCGGAGGCGATTTGTAGCACACACTGACTGTTAACCGTTGTGGTTCTGTCCGGTGTGGTGCACAAGTGGCGTCCGTTTTGTGAATGGTGCAAAGCTTGAACGCTTCTGTTGCCATCTTGCTGACGGTGACTGCAACTGGCTGGCCACTGGTGGGTAGCTGGTCGCTGGTGGCGGTTGGACGTTCCTTCCTGGTTGTCTTGGAAGAGTGAGATAGCCTGTTTTCTGCCTTTTTGTTTCCGATAAACAGAGCGATGAGTGGTGTCCTTCTCTGCATTTGGGACACAATCCCATGATAGTACAATCCTTAGATTGATGATTCTTCGAAAAACACCTCCAGCATGCCTTTTGTTTTCGTACTCCAAAGCGGCGTGCCTGAGGAGTTGTGAACTTTGGGCAGCTATGTGGTGAGTGCGGTTGTCTGCACAAGCACATCCCTTTTTGCCTCCTTGGTGCGTTCATTTTTTCATCCCATCTGACGATTTGTTGGGGAAGGATGATTCGCTTATTGTCCTTCGCGAATAGAGTCTCTGTCGTAAGAGCCGTGGTCTCTCGAAGAGAAATGATTGTGTCGATCGTGCTCATGATTTCGGTGACATCGAACGAATGATCAGACTGCGACTCCTTCTGTATCGCCAAATTGCAGATTAATTCAGGAAATTTGGAGAGAATCATGCGGCGCCATATCCGGTCTGCATTCATCGCCATCCCTGTCTGCTCCAGATGAATGATCCTCGCGTTAATTGCCTCGAACGTTTCTCGGCAACTTCTGGGATTGTCCGAAGCTCTCTGAATGTGTTCGATTTCGTTGATGGTAATGTCTGCCATGTTGGCGGAGCGATCAAACTGCTTCTTCAGAATGTTGACAGCTGTGCTGTATCTGTCTCCTATGACAGGGATACAGCTCAATGCGGTAACTGCCCTTCCCTTCAGTGCTTGTTTGAGGAACAGGAATTTGTCGATGTCGGACAACTCGCCATCATTGTGAATGAGAGATTCAAACACTGTCCAGAAGCTGTGGAATTCTCTAAAGTCGCCGGAGAATGATGGTATTTCCAGCATCGGCCTTCGCAACCTGATTTGCCTTTCACTCCTGTTGCTCGTGTTTCCTTCGGTGTCATGACTGGAGATGCTTGGACCTGTATCGCGCAGTACATTTGATTGCTCACTCAGTTCATGTTGCCTGAACTGGATTTTGTTCTGCCATTGTACCGCTGAGACTTCCAGTTGATGTGATTCTAGTTCGAGATGTCTGTTGAGCTCAGTCATCAACTTTTCTCTTTCCTTCTGATCCTGTCTTCCAGCGAAGTGGTTTGATGCCGCACTGATTTGGGTTTCCTGCAGCTTGACTGTGTTTTGTATGGTAGTCAAAAGATGTGTCAGTTCTCCTGTTTTTGTCCTGACATAATCTTCGCATTCAATCCTTTGCTCGGGAAAGGTGAATGGTTGTTCGAGTCGCTTCACGTCATCCTCAATTGACTTGATAAATGAGCAGGTGTTGTTGATTTTTGCCTTAAACACTTGCAGCTCGGCCATTCTACTTGACTGACTTCTGGTCAGTATTGCTCTTGGTTGCACAGAAAGCTTGATCGCTGTTCTGTTATCGGTTAAGGTTAGCGAGACCAGTGTCGCAACCTTTTGAGTGCGGTTCTTGCTTGCTGCAAGAGCACTTGTTGAGTATGGCAGCTGGTGTGTCTTGACACAGTTGTGAGGAAACACGCTAGCCTGGTTGGCTCAGATGCGGTGCCTCTAGTTGAGTGATACCAAGGGTGCTTGGATCACTACCAGACGCAGTGTCTTGTTTGCTGAAGACACTCTGGTTAACTAGCAAGCTTGGCTATTGGTGAGCCTGAACTGCACTAGTGAACAGCAAGCGTGCCTGGTTGGCTTGAACGCTGTGCTGTTTTTTCGTCAGTGAAGGTGCGTGGACCTCACCGGTATTGCGCCTTTGCGTAGACAAGGGCGATTGAGAGACTGGCAATGAGGGTGCCTGGTCTCTGTTGAGAGAACAGTAAGCGTAGCGTGGACGCTTTACTGTCTTTTTCACTGGTGAGGCTGTGCTACTTTTGTCTGATGAAGATGGCTTGGATCTTCACCAGAGATCGTCCCTTGCTGTGTGCGGGCTCGACTGATTAACAGAAAGTTTGGCAGGTTGAGTGCCAAACCTTTGCTAATTATTACAATAAGCGTTGCTGGAACGCTATGCTGTTTCAAGACTCGAGACTTCTTGCGTTGGACTGCTCGAGTTCGAAATAAGACGAGCTTTTTGCCTTGCTCGACTGGTTACACACTGCTCGTCTGGCTCAAGCCTCCTTAATTTCCCCGGTTCCTTAGAAGGACTCGCAAGGTAATGAGACTTTCAGGGCAGTGTGCTGTTCTGAAGCTCGAGAGTTCTTTGCTTGAACTGCACGAGTTACAAAGAAGTCGAGTTCTGATTTACTCGACTTGTTGTCCAACTGTCTTCAGGCTCAAGTCTCGAAGGAGACTCTCTGACAGTTGGATAAGCCTAGCAAGATCTATTCCACTCCCCGGTTCCTTGAAAAAGGACACACGGGAGAGTTTGCAAGACCTTGTGGCTCGTTGACCCACACAAAATCCGTCTCAATCTCTGGTTCCTTTGAAAAGGACGCGCAAGAGAAAGGTCTAGATTTAGGCGGTCAGTGTGCTGCCACGCGGGACTTTGCCTCGGTCCTCGGGTTCCTTGCAAAAGGACGCGCACGAGGGACCAAAGGAAGGATCACTGGCCGATGCACCAATTTGGATGCGACCAAGTGATAGAGGGTGGACGAAGATGGGCTTGAATATTTATTACGCCCTGCACAGGGTAGATAGACGTGTACAATATACACTCGGGAGCCCCTTTTATGCACCCAGAAATGGGCGGGGTTGACCCGATAAGGAACTGCTGTGGCTAAAGTGCCAATGGATATAACGATACAAAGGGGTGGCGCGCTAAGAGTCGACCCCGACTGCTCAATTGTCACTCCAAGTTGAGTGATTAGATACCTGAGTACAACTTCTGGTGTGAAATAGCTCATGGGTAAACATACAGTTGTTCTTTGAACCTAAAAGATATAAGGAATACATGGCTGATGATCTATAAATCATCAACAACACTCATCTACTAACCTTGCAGATTTGTTTCTATAAAACTACACCGTGTTAATTACGACACTGCAAATTATTTATGTGCACGTGAGATGAGTGGTCAGTCTTAGTCTGCCAATGTCTCAGAACTGGCTTCTCTTTTAGCGCTTGGAATGTGCTGTATAACCCCTTTAATCTCAGTGCATGAGTGACCTTGCTAAAGGTTGGACGTCTCATTTTGATGTTATGGAAAAACCTGTAGAGCCTGAAGCGTGCGCACAGCTCATCATAACATATACACATCTCAGCGTCTTGTGTTAGTATGGTGCGGGCATCAAGATCAATGATGTAATGTTTTTGTATTGTCTCTGTCATTTATCATCTAGATGTTCCTCTATTCTAAGCTTGGAATTTCGTAATGCTTCTCGCATCTATTCGTCGCCACAGATTTCGCAAGAGAAGTGGGCGGTAGGGGAGGGGGGGGGGGGGGTACAAAAACTGCAGTCTCCGCCACTTACGAGACAAGAATGCGAAAATAAATTGCAAGAGAATACAAGTTTTGTTTCCGAGTGGTGAAAAATATTGGGGTGTTGGATCTCTATCAGTGTGTAATTGAAGAGGTATACTCAACTGTCTAGAGTAGCTTAAAGGCAGCATTCATGAAAATTTTCACCTCCGAAGGGAATCGCTTACCATGTAGGGGCCGCTTGACAATCGCAACAGTAAGTTGAACACCGTGGATGGCCATCTACCTGCGAAGATACTGCCGTGAACACATCTGCCGCTGTGGACAAAAGAGTTTCTTCGCGACAGCTAACGTCACTGATAAGATGTGCGCATGTGGTTTAGCGGAGGCTGGTTTATTAAATTCGCATCATTTGCAGGGTATCGTGGCGGAACACTCGTCCGCGATGTGGACACCCATAAAACACCGCCATCATTTTCTGTGTTCTTCGCGTGTTTCACGCTACTTCATCTTTGTCGATGAGTTCTTCGTCCCTAAAAAAACGCAAAATCCCCAACCCAAAAATTTCCGGAAAGGCTGACTTCCTTTAAAGAGCAATTACTTGCGCTTCCATAGCTACATGACTTGATTGGCAGGACTCAAGTTTCGATCTTCAGAAAAATTCAAGAGAATGCCAACTGGAGTAACGGAATTGTGCTGGGAGCCGCCAGTACACAAACTCATATTGAACAACGAGTTTCTTAAAATACGTCTAACACCTAATAAGAGAGGGGTACATCGCGCAAGAAATGTTTGCGACACGGCAAGAAACGACGTCATCCCGCTCCAAACATGGTTACCCACGTACCGAAGGAGGCTTTATGTTAGAGGTAAAATTTGAGAGGAGTGATCTGAAAGAAGGGGTTGAGTTCCACAGAGATCTTCATCATCATCGTGTCAGAACAACGACCACCTGCTATTTTTCACGACCAGGCTCATCTGAAGGCGAGCAAAAATACCGAACAGAAAACTAAAAAAAATAAGGTGGGAAATCCTGTCTCAGCCGCCACGTAGCCAAGTTGCACCAATATCGAACCACTTGTTTTCTCTGGCTAGAAAGCTTTCCTCGCGAAGAAAAATGCGAAAATCGCCAAAAAAGTAGGGTTTTGGATTAGCGGCTGTTTCGAGTGACAGCGTCGTGACTTCTCCGAGAAGGAACCTCATTTCCTGAGTGGAAGATGAGGAGAGGTAGTTGAGAGTGACTGTTCACACAGTTTTTGATTGGGGCTCTCTGCTCCCATTTTTTGAATAATTTCTGTTCCGCGCGAAAACGCGCACCCGCACTCGGGCGGTTGAACCGCAGCAGGAACACGCAGGTCTCCACCCATTTTTTTGAATTTGGGGCGAGAGCAGCACGTCCCCTCTTCCACCCAGCACGTGCCGTGATTGTCCCGCAGCTGCGCAACGTGCGCATTTGCGTGGGCGCGCCAATTCGAACATCGATCGATTCAAGCCGACGCCGCTAAAGCTGCGGCTTATTTCAATAACGATTTCATTGATTTCTTTCTTCATTTCCTTCTTGCTGTCCCTCTCTCTCTCCCTCTCTCTCTCGCGCGCTCTCTCCCTCTCCCTATCTTTATCGCTGTTTATCTCCTCTCGCTGTATTTTCTGTTGTTTTTTTCTTTTTGTATCGTTAAGCATCTCGTTTCTTTTATGGCGTCCAGCCTTCAGTTTCGTTCTTCATTTGATGGCAGAGTAGTTTTGTTTTGAGTCATGAGATGCTGGCCCTTATGAGGAACGAATGCTCTCGCACCACCAACAGTGACTTTCACCGCCTCTATCAGAAGATGGCTGAGGGATCTGCAAACCGATTAGGTGTTATGGCTTGTTTTATCCACTATTTCACACATTTCACCTGCTTTGCTTAGGTTCCCATGTGCTGAGAGAATATCGGGACTTTGTTATGATCCTGTCGCTTCTAAGGCTCCTTTCACTGGCCTGATGGAAGCGCACAGAGTTGCCTTGTCAGATTTTGGCCTGCAACACTTCCACTTGAGGTACAGTGGCGGCCACATATTTAACACACCCACGACTTTGGACCATAGAATTTAATGCATATCTCAGCCCTAGGATGAGCAATCATAACCAAGTTCGAGCATATGTTGGTGCTTCATAGGGGATTCTTTCCTTCCGCTCACCACGGAAACAGAATCAGTAGGAACTAGACCAAAAAACAAAATACCAAATTTTCTCAAAGCTTTCCATCTACCTATGGAGGGAAGTGAAGTGGAGATTCAAATTGAGCACTCGTCCCCTCAACATTTTGCTGTGAAAGCTCCTCCCGCACTCTCCACACCAGCTAGAGCTAGAGACAGAAACAAGCTGTCAAATTTGTCGAAAATTTAATTTTATTGAATCTCGACAATACTGCAAGCGTTGGAATTTTCCTTGAGTACCTGAATGCTTGTCAGTAGCACAAATCGGAGAAAAATCCACAACCGAAATGCATGCTTCCTGCTTGTATCCCCCATGAATCCTCTTTTCCCCAACTTTCAAGCCATGTTGACGACCCTTGTTCTTCCCTGAGGTGAACAACTGCGCATCAAAACTACTATATCAAGATGTGCCCTAATATCTAGAATAAAACAACTTTTTCCCTAGTTTGATAAATTGATGTAAGAGTGCAACGAAAATATTTTCGAAAGTATTGCATTCTGAGCTCTAAACACGAAGAATGAACGCAGTTCCACTGGAAAAATTTCTTGAGAAGTCAAGTGGAAATAAGAAAGCAAACACTATGCCCAATCAAAATCTCGAGTGTTGTCCTGTTAGCTGTTTCCGAGCTTGGAATACGAATTTTATACTTTCATCAGTTAATAACCCGATATTGGCAGCGTGCCAAATATACGGCCGCCACTGTATTTGTTGTGATTATGAATGCGCTTTGGTAGAATTTAACAGAAGTCAGCTTCTTTTTTTCCAGTTTAAGATTATCAATTCTAGGAATCCACTCTTCTGGGATTCCCTGGAGAAGAGAGGACTCCTCACAGGACAAGTCTATGCTGTGGAGCGGGGGATCTTCCATATTTGGAAGGATTCTTGTTTTTGCATGTAGCTCGGAGTGCGCGAAATTTCGGCCGACCCTGAAGTCCCGAAATTTTCGCCGAAAAACCTACTAGGTACGGTTTAGCCATCTCTCACCAGCCTGAAAGAAAAAACAGTGGGATACTGCAGATACTGGCTTGCACTCGGCCCCGACTATGAGAGCCGCAAGCAGGAACTGCATAAAACTACTAGAGCAGGGTGGGCCGTCAAATTGCGCCAGAATATCGTAAGAGCTCTGTAAGTACCGTTCCCACCATGCTTCGCAACACTTTCCACCGTTGACTGCTTCCAACCTTTGATGATGAGTTGTTACCGTTAACGATGAGTTGTTACCGTTTGGGGTAAGATCATGTCAGCGACCCACCATTTCTCCTACTTCTGTTCTCCTTTGGAAGATCCTTCAGAAGAAAAGGAAGATCTTCGTTAACGAGGAGGGGGTCGGCTGTTGTTTTTTTTTCACACTATTGACTACATGTAAAAGCTTCCACCTTTTTTGGATGTTTTGCTAGTTAGGAAACAGTCTATTTGCTCTGTCAGCGAACATAGTAACTTTGGTTTTTCCAAAATCTTTTTTTATCAGCGAAACC
Source organism: Ancylostoma caninum (assembly GCA_037903475.1). Lineage (NCBI taxonomy): Eukaryota > Metazoa > Nematoda > Chromadorea > Rhabditida > Ancylostomatidae > Ancylostoma > Ancylostoma caninum. The sequence goes on along the minus strand of JBAJFG010000597.1, from coordinate 512,230 downwards.
AGGGTCATTTTTACTGCAACTTTTGCCCAAGTTTAGGACATCCTTGGCTATATTTGAGACAGTTCCCTGAATTAAGCCGATGTTTGTCTTTCCTGACTGGCAAAACATCCGTTTGTTGCCATGTTTGTTGTCATGCACATCATCGCATTATTGGGATGTCTCCAGTACTGGTGAATCAATTCTATTCTTTTTGTTCACCCACCTGTCTTATGGAATTAAATCTGAATCCATACCTATTCTGTTTTCGGAACTTACACCTACCAAGGTTCGCTGCAAATTCTGGGTCTAAATTTAGATTTTCGCCAAAGAAAAAAAAACATCCTGGATGGTTTTTGTATGTTAATCTGAGAATGAGCTTCTCTTCAATTCCTGAACACATCAGTTGATGCTGATCAATCATACTGTTCATTTCTATTTCGACTTTCTCAAAATTCATGCTATAATATCACTCCAGAAAATGAAATTCAAGAGTTTTATGAAAAAAATAATACAACAGTTACGACCACTTAGGAAGCTTGAATAACATTCCATATGCCGCTTTTTTTACTTTGGATTTCTTTCTTTGTAATGCTTTTGTGTAATGATGCAATAAAATTACGTCACTACAATATTTTCCCTTTGTTTTTGTGCTCCTTTAGCATCATTTTGTTTGTTATTCGCACTTTTGTTCACCTCATGATCAAGTTGTTCGTTTTCTTTCCAGTTTGTTTCATTGCGGATTTGCACTGAATTGAGTTCACATTTTCATTTGTCGCTCTTTGGCAGTGTCCGGCTGCGTCACAATTACGTCCTGAGCCGCTGTTTGGACCTGAAGCTGGCCCAGAGCCGATTGCCTCATTTTGTTCTTGGCTGTTGAACCGCAGCCTTAATAGCCACGTTCCACTACGGTACCAGGTAGTGGCGGGTTGCACCATGAAAAAGTTGCTTTGAACCACAAATGCGACTGCGATTCAATTCGATTTCTCGTGCGGTTCAACCGTGCGATTGTCTGATTAGTTTCACACCCCAATCTCAGACATTCGGGCGTTTGCAGCGCCGGTCTACACCGTTTCTCGCGGCATGGCACCTGCGGGACAACGCAAAAGTGGGCGGAGTTGGCGCGACTATTCCGCCGTTTGTTGCGCCTTATCCTGCATTTGACCTGCGGTAATGCTGCCACGGGGATAGCAGGATTAAAGCAGGTCATGTTCCATGTATTGCAACCGGCGACTACAAAAATAGTACAAAATGAGTTTGCCGGGCACGTATGTGCTCCCTGAGTCAGAGCCAGACATCTGCGGTGAGGGGGGTTTTCCCGTCTGCGCCGCGTCGACATGCAACCGCATGCAACGCAGACGGCTGTGAAAGCTTAGTCTAGTCTCCGCCATAGAGGAGACGAGACTAAGCTTTCACTGCCGTTTGTCGGCTTATATACGCTTCGGTTGCCACGTTTCAATGGAGAAAAAAAAACAGGGTGCAGGTTAACCGGCATATACCATGCCGCGCGCTCACAGCAAGTTTTTTTGCTCCATCCGCACCTTCAACAAGTATTTCTGCTCCACCCGCGACTACCTGCCAGAAGCCTAAATCGGCCAAAAGTGAGCGGGTTCACCGCCGCTCCAAGCGCCCGAATGTCTGAGATAGTTGTTCAATGAGTTGTGATAAACATGGTACAATTGAAAATAAACTAATACAAAATTTGTGTCTATATTATAAGGTAATGGCGACAATGCGGTGACCCATCTGTATATATAAAAGCGAAAGTTTGTGTGTTTGTTTGTTTGTTTGTTTGTTTGTATGTTCGGAATAGAAATCGCGGAGCATGAACCGATCGGGACCAAATTTTGCATGTAGGTTCTTCGGGGGCCGGCGGAGGTTATAGGATACTTTGCACCTGGGACTATCGATTGGCTTATCGATTTCATTGATTTTTCGCTCTTCTTGGCCAGGGACGAGCGAGAACATGCCTATCGGGATATTTCAATGCGCTGAACACGAATACGGCAACCATTTTGGGCGAAATATCGATTTATTGATCTTATTGATTTTCCGCTATCTTTGCCCACGGGGTGGTAAAGACATGTCTACTGGGGTATCTCAATGCGCTGGACACAAATATGGCACCTCAATACGCTGAACACGGATATGGCAACCATTTTGGGCGAAATATCGATTTATTGATGTTATTGATTTTTCGCTATTCTTGCCCACTGGGTGGTGAAGACATGTCTACCGGGGTACCGCAATGCGCCGAACACGAATATGATAACCGTTTTGACCGAAATATCGATTTATCTGTTATATTGCTTTTTCGACATTCTTGCGCACGGGTCGTTGAAGACGTGCCTTCTGGGACTTTGCGAAATGCTGAACGTGGATGAGGCAGGCACTTTATAGGAATTTATTTACCAGTCAAGCAACTTCACCCTATTTTTTGACGGAAGGGGGGGGGGGGCAGGCTGAAGGAGGGTCACTTGAGCTGATCACCAAATGATGAACATTTTGAAAGGATTTTCTGGTTCAACAAATGTTGGCATCAGCTTTAAATGGCCGGGAGAAATTGAACACCCGAGCGAAGCCGGGTACACCGTCTAGTTCTCGATAAGGGCGCCCCATCCCATGCGCGACTGGCATATACAGCTCCTAACTCCAACTTTTCCATCCCGTTTTTTTTTTCTGTATTCTCTGCCAAAAACAGCAGGATCCATACTTGTCACCTTCTACTCTACTCATGTATTTCTCTCGCAATGCAATTATCCATTTGACGAAGTTTGCCCATCTGTAGCGGCGTTAATTCCAAGGCATGCATGTCAAAAATCACATGTTTTCGCTTCTCAATCGTGCCCTAATTATTGTCTAGTGGCGGAGATATCAACAACTTTGTCATGAAAACAACTATTAGCAGCATTGAGCACCACTTGAAGAATATAATTCGAGCAAAACATTTTTCAAGCTTCACATTGTAACATACCTTTGCCTCCGGTTCTGCAGAAGTTCCTCCTGATGTTATCGGATGCTGTCAACGATTTCACTGACTCCAGCTTCCAGAGTGTGATAGCTTGGTCAGACTTCGATCACCCAAATACATGCATCGAACACATGGACAAAAACGTGCATCGACACAATGTTGCCAGACGAGATGGAGGTGGGGTGGAGGGGGGTTCTGATCCTCCTACGAGTTCGTTCCGCTTCCCTCGCTCGTTCACTGTTTAGCTTTCCACGAGCTTCCACTTTTGGGTGGAATAGGTTCTATCAATTGTAGATATGACGGAAGGTGGAAATCCAGTGATACTTCCACTTATATTCATATACCTTACACTCGCTTCCGTTGGAGTCATTGGCAACAGTATTATGGTTATAGCGACGTACAAAGCAAGGTGTGTTCAGAGTCGTTGTACCATTCTTGTATCGACTAAGAACATAAAATAATGAATAGAAAAGAATGGCAAGGAGCAGTAATCTTAGCAGAAATCGTGGGTGTAATCTTTGGAGCTTAGCCATAAATTTGGATTTTTGAAATAGCATGTTCAAACAAGAGTATTCGAGTGAGCAGTTCTATCAAGGTTTGTTTTGTGGTCCGTTGACGCATCTACCTCTGCCTGTCTAGTGGCGGAGATATTGTTCAAAGGATCTAAATCACTATTTTGGCTGCATTTCTGTTTACATGCTATAGTGGTCGACCCAATCTTCATCTAGCTCTGCCTCGTGTTTGGTTCGAGTTCAAGCTAGTTTAAAATATTCGCGTGTGTCGAAGCATTGTTTTGTGAAATCTATATCACTTCGCCTGATGAAACGTCATCAACGGCAATTTTGCAGACTTTATCCTTCTTGGCTCGATGAGAGTGATCGTACCATTCATTAAGAATGGCGAACTTTATCTGCATTTAAAACTTAACATGTATATAAATATACATGTATATATATAGTTAGGTTCATCTGCAAACCTATAACAGGTAATATAATAATAGGTAATGTAATAATATAGTACCTATAATAACAATATAACCTATTCCGGTGCTCGGTTACCGATTCGGTGAGGAAGTGATACTCGTATGTGCGTCTCGGCAATCTTGAGATACTTGAGGGCTAGCTTCCTTAAATTCCTTGTCGGCGTTATTGACGTCATAACCAAATGATGTGACATGGGTCTTCGTCGGCTATCCTCTCACCACGGCTTGTCGTCTGCATTTGAGTTTCATGGATGAAAATTTCTTACTGCAGCAAACTGCTGGCTTTTTTTCCCTGGAGATTCCTTAATAACGCTTCTTGTGTGCTTCTTAGCCGTTAAAATGCTCCTCCTCATGCTCATAACCGCCCTTTAATTGACTGTTACCACTTGCAACATTGTACCAGTCTATCCGGCAGCCTTTCGTTCCTTTCTTATACGGTTGAGTTGATCGATGCGCAATATGGTGGTTCCAGTTTTTGCGGTCATCTAATCGGTTATAAAATGTGACAAGTCCTTTTGAATGAGTGACGGAATAGATTATCGGCAGGAATTTGGAGAACTTAAACAGTAGCCTCTCAAGTGACAGCAGGTTTATGGCAAACTTTCTTACTATGGTAAGAACAACCGTGAATGAAAATACGAAATCTGTCTGAAACTAAGCGAATTTTGTCAGTCCTAAGCACGTTCTACGCCCACTATCCTTCTTCTGCTTCAGAGTTGTACCATGCCCTTTTTGCCTGATTTCCCTATGACATGTTTCATCAATTAATATGATGGTTCTCCATGTCAGCATGGAATACTTCAAGTAGTTGCACTAATTCATATTTTGAGTAATTATTTCACTAGAAAAAGACATGTTCCTCAGTTTTCCTCTTCACAAAAAGTGTGGGATCTCCCTAAAGCCTAAAAGAGTAGGTAAAAACAGTTTTGAATAAACTCGAACAAAAGACAACAGTTCCGATCTAGGATATTCCTATGATACTCCAATTTTTTGCCTAGGGATTGGGTTTGAATGTGCCAACCTTCCCGTTGTGGAGGTGCATCCCTTTTTTTCTCCATCATATCTCGGCATTTTCATTGAATTAGCATTTCTATACTTCCAAAAAATGTTCGTCATTATTAATGGATAACGGCTTTCCTCCTGCGTTAGTTGAATCCCCCTGACCTGAGCTGAAACAGAAGCCAGCACTATTCCATCGCGATTAACATTCCTCTTTTTCGGAATCAATTCATAGGATCTAAATCACTATTTTGGCTGCATTTCTGTTTAAATGCTATAGTGCTGGACCCAATCTTCATTGCCGTCAAAGTTCTGGGCTTCAGGCTCTTTTCATTCGAAACGAGCAATTTGAAACTTTTTGCCGAGCTCCACTTCGAAACATGCTCTTTTTCAGAATTTCGCAAATGCGGCACGCATATTTTGGAAAGATTTTTCGGAACTAATTTATTCTGTAAATATGAACTGTTTGCTCTCAAAGCATGCCAGAAGATTCCGCAAGTTTCTGCACAATCATCCGCCTGTCTGCCAAGTCCACATGGTAGCTTTTCTCAACGTCCTGCGCATAGTTGCAGTTTGCCTGTGTACAGCAGCCCTCGATTATCCTAGCTAGGGACCAAAAGGTGGGAAATGAGGACGATGGGTCTCCAAAATAATTTCATAGGAGATATTTTGTTTACTTGAGATCTTCCTCCTTATTTGGAAAGTTCAATGACTGCTCGGATTTTGCATTCATCTCTAACTGAATATAATCGACGTTGGCCGAGTTGCAGGGCCTCGAAAAATCCATCGTAATAACTGTATCCTGCCGTCCCTCACAATATTGAACCAAAGCGAAACCGTATTCAAGTGTTTTCCGCACTGCTGAGTCGCAGCGGGCTTTCATCCGTCGGTGGACCCTTGTTCTGGCGTCATCTACACCGTCAGGCCACAATGAACCCGTTCGCTTTCGGCGGAACCGCATCCTGGTATTCTCCACTTTATTGAGTCATCGCGGACCAATCCTATATTGGCCGACCCGTGTCCTGGTGTTATCCTCACCAATGGGTCACGGCGGGCCCTTCCTCCATCTGAGCGCCCGCATTATGGCACCTTTTTCACAGTTAGGGCAAGCCGGATACGTTCTACAGGGGCGTGCTCGCATCCCAAGCATTCTCAACACTATCGGACCAAAGTGAACCTGTATACTGACGTTCTTCACACCATTGGGCTACGACGGGTCCTTCCTCCATCGGTGGACCGGCGTTCTCGCGATTTTCTCACTGTAGGGCCGCGGCGGACCCTTCCTCCCTCTACGGAGCCGTATCCTGGTGTTCTCCACACTGTTGAGCAAAGGCGGATCCTTCCTCGTGGACCCGTATCCTGGCGTCCCCCACATCAATGAGACCCGGCGGGCCCTTTCTCCATCGGTGGAGCCGTATCCTGACGTCCCCCTACATCACTGGGCCAAGCGGACCCGTTCTTGGCTACGGCGGACCGTCTTCTGTCGACGGACCCGTATTCTGACGTCCCCCACACCACAGCGTCATGGCGGGCCCTTTCGCCACTGGTAGATCCGCATCCTGACGTCCTCCACAACACTGGGCCACGCGGACCCGTTCTCTATCGGTGGACCCGTATCCTAGCATCCGCCACACCACTGGGCCATGGCGGGCCCTGTCTATATCGGTGGACCCGTGTCTTGGCGTTCCCCACACCACTGGGCCACGGCGGACCCGTCCTCTGTCGACGGACCTGTGTTCTGACGTCCCCCACACCACTGGGCCACGGCGGGCCCTTTCTCCATCGGTGGACCCGTATCCTCGCATCACCCACACCACTGGGCCATGGCGGGCCCTTTCTCCATCGGTAGACCTGTGTCCTGGCATCTCCTACACCATTGGTATATTGAGGCTTTCACTCTGTGTTAGTGCAAACACTTTCTCGAAACGAACGAATGTCGTGACGAAGAAATCGCTGCCACAATTCAACAGGGGATGCGGCAATAGCATCCACCTGCTGGAGCGACCGCGTAGGTCCAACCTCTCCTTAGCTTCCTAGACGCTGAGGCTCTCATAAAACCCACCCCCTTCTGTCGACGGACCCGTATCCTGGCGTTCATCACACCACTTGGCTACGGCGGACCCGTTCTTGGCTACGGCGGACCCGTCCTCTGTCGACGGACACATATCCTGGCGTTTCCCACTCCACTGGGCCACGACGGGCCCTTTCTCCATCGGTGGATCCGTATACTCGCATCCCCTACACCATCGATATATTGAAGCTTTCACTCTGTGTTAGTGGAGACACTTTCTCGAAACGAACTAATGTCGTGACGAAGGAATCGCTGCCACAATTCAACCCACCTGCTGGGGCGACCGCGTAGGTGCAACCTCTCCTTAGCTTCCTAGACGCTGAGGCTCTCATAAAACTCACTCCTTCTTTCCTTGGAAGTGCGTGCATCGTCGCAACAGTGGAAGGGTGGTTTTCCTGCTGCCCACATTGTGCAGCCTGAAAGCTTGTAAACACTCCCTCACCCCTAAACGAATGTGTCTGAGTCTCTAAAAATCGGCCATTTCGCCTCACAGTCTGCGCCTCAAGAATGCGGTGTCTATGAGTGCCCCCGCGCATCTCTAGCTGCTCTAGCCCTCTTACGGCGCTTTGTTTAATAGATCCATATAGAGGATTTCCCAATACAACGGCATAGAAATGTTTGGGAAACACTTAATCTTTGATCGTCATTCCGAAAACATTTCAAACCACCCTCGTGTCAACGCTTAATTTTTCTCAGAAGGTGGTATATTGAACGAAATCCAGATCAAGCCAAGCAAATTGGTGGTCAGGCTTAATAAAGCCGCAAGAGTTGAGTTTCTGTCCAGATGGACTGCTCCTAAGAAGCGATTATTGAGCTTCAATGCATCTACCTTGTCTGGTAGCAAGAAATCAACCAGATAGTAATCAACAAGAATTTTGGCAGAACTTTGTTTTCTTCGTTCTCCTCTTCTGGTAAACGAGCAGCGGTTCCGTCCGGGATACATACGACAACGAGACTCCTCTGTCCTCCAACGACGTGGAGCCAAAACAGAGCTCTGACAGTTCGTTACGTGCCTCGGATGCTGCGTGGGACGTGAGAGTGGATTGCACCACTTCTGCAGCAGTTGCGTGTTTTCAATTTCGCGAGCCTGCTCGTTGAAATTGAAAAGTTTGAATAAGTATTGTAAGTTTAGATGAAACTCCTGGTTTCTTGAAGTGTCTGTAATTACAGAGAACTCCAAACGGACGCAGTCAAGAGTCAGGACCGCGGCGCGGCTCTCTTGGGCAGAGTCACGGGAGCTCAGCATAATGTGCGCCTGCGTCTCTATCCATGAGAGCTGCGCCGCGATCTCGACTCTTGTCTGCGTACGTTTGGAGTTTCCTATATGTGTATGTCGATTCTGTCAGAAAGATTTTCGTTCGTGACAGCGTCATCCATGGATGTGTAGGTGCAGCTACACAGCTCAAAAATCCGACTGCATACAATTATGCGCAAATATGGGCATATGGGTGCAGGTTTCATTTTATTAATTCATTTCTTGCGCCGAAGGCGCACATATATTCCAATTTCATTCGATTAGCACTCCTGCAACAATAAAATAAACAATTCGTAAAGACAATCACTAACTTCGTAGGAACACGATAACCCGCACTTCAACGACGTTTTGAGCTTCTCGCTGAAAATGCGACAAGCTAGAATTTTTCAGGAGAATGAAGTCGCCGTGCCACCTACTCATTGCCAGTTGCTGCATTGCTGACTTACTACATGATATCGGTCAATATCCCTTCATCTATCAGTACTTCACAAACAGTAAGCAAAGTACACTGTCCAAGGTTTAAGACATCTGTTGATGGGTCTGTCTTAGCATTGATGCCACAGTCCAGCTGCCTCTATTTGGAAGTAGTACCGATGATTGGTGATGTATTTGGGACTTTGCTGATTCTAAACCTTGGCGTCGATCGTCTGATTGCCATAGTGCTTCCTTTGAGGTGATATTTTTTTAAATTTAAGAGCGTTGAATTTATCCGCGCCAAACAATTTGTTGCGCATTCATGTGGGACGTGTCTCCTTGTAATTCACATACTACCCAGAGACATTTTGTTGCTAGTGCTTGTGCAAATTCGTACGATTCTGATGATTATGGTCGAATTCGGGAGAATGGTGATCCTAAAATTCGGAAGGATCAAAGATTATTCAAATCAGATTTCAATCCCCGTTTTTTTTACTATTTCAGGTTCTCTAACTCCACTAAATCAACAGTACACATGAAAATACTGTGGAAACAATGTTTACGTTTACATTTGCTCTACTAGAAGGCTAGCATGAAATTGCGCATTCATATACTGTGAATTCACTTGCAAACAATGATGTGTTCTCGTTTTTTTTGTTTTTTAATGTGTTCTTCAAAATTTTTTTACTTACAATTAGTTCTCCAACATAAAGTCATAGATGCAAACATTCCTCATAGATACGAATGATTTCTATTAATATCTAGGTATCGCTTCCTCCAGACAGTGCCCTACACCTACCTCACGTGCCACATGCTCCTGCCCTTGGCACATACGACATATCTTTTAGTGTGGGCTTTCTCAGAGAGAACAGATGGGTAAGTTCTACCTCATTACTGAGGGTTCATATGTCTGAAACTTAAAGTGAGTGCACAACAGCATCTGTATCGCTGATGTCTTATCAAGTATTGAGTGGCATGCATTATCTTACCTATGTAGCATTTCGTTGAACAGCACGAAATTGTGACTGTCTTTCTCTTATGATTCCGAAATTATTGTGTGTTGATTGCTAGTTTCAGACTTGTACGGTGTTCCATCATCCAAGGATACGGCACTGTTGCATTTATGCTGCTGAACAATGTTGGGTTCGCCGTTAATGTAATTAGTGTGCTTATCTACACCCTAGCTGTTCACTTATTGAGGAGAATCAAAACGAGTGGGTTTTTTTTCGTTGCTCTGATTGAAACGAATGTAAAAAGTTACGTATATATATATATATATATATATATATATATATATATATATATATATATATATACACCAGTCTGGCCGTCCGGCTAACGCCGGACTTCCAGACTTCTATTGGTGCTCGCTTCGCTCGCATACTGCACATCGAAAGCAAACATAAAAGTGTAAATGGATTGATAAAATCTGCATCCTTCCACGCAGTTCTATCGCTTTCCTGAGAAGCCCTTGATCACGTATGTGGTAGCTTTCCCCCATATGAACGAAGTTATGCTCTTCCCTATGAGCGAATTTAGTGGCCGTGAATTATTGAGTGTAACCAATTCAGTGCAAATGTTATCTTGAAATGGTTTATGCTCAACTGGTTGTTGTTGTAATTCAAGTGATAAGGGTCCACCGGTGTATATAAACGGAAAGGAAGGAGTGGTCCATTCAGATACAAACGGAATGGGAAGAGAGCACGGATACGAAAGGAAACAATGTACATCTAAGTGATTTAGGTAGGAGGGTTCGCCGAAACAGGATAAGCGTACCCCTCATGCAGGAATAGACCCGCATAGCGAATTCCTATTACTTGTGGGAGCCGGCGCACCCTTATCACACCGTTGGACCCGACTCCAGGCGTTTCCCCACTTTTGGACGCCGGCGCACCCTTATCACACCTTCGGACCCGACTCCAGGCGTTTCCCCACTTTTGGATGCCGGCGCACCCTTATCACACCGTTGGACCCGACTCCAGGCGTTTCCCCACTTTTGGACGCCGGCGCACCCTTATCACACCGTCGGACCCGACTCCAGGCGTTTCCCCACTTTTGGACGCCGGCGCACCTTTATCGCACCGTTGGACCCGACTCCAGGCGTTTCCCCACTTTTGGACGCCGGCGCACCTTTATCACACCGTCGGACCCGACTCCAGGCGTTTCCCCACTTTTGGACGCCGGCGCACCCTTATCACACCTTCGGACCCGACTCCAGGCGTTTCCCCACTTTTGGACGCCGGCGCACCCTTATCACACCTTCGGACCCGACTCCAGGCGTTTCCCCACTTTTGGACGCCGGCGCACCCTTATCACACCGTCGGACCCGACCCGACTTATCCAGGCGTTTCCCCACTTTTGGACGCCGGCGCACCTTTATCACACCGTCGGACCCGACTCCAGGCGTTTCCCCACTTTTGGACGCCGGCGCACCTTTATCACACCGTCGGACCCGACTCCAGGCGTTTCCCCACTTTTGGACGCCGGCGCACCTTTATCACACCGTCGGACCCGACTCTAGGCGTTTCCCCACTTTTGGACGCCGGCGCACTCCTACAGCAACAGTGGACCCGGTGTAGAACATTTTCTTCACTCTAGGCCACGCCCTCGAATTTCGTTTCACACACACTGACACACACACGTGACAGACAGACTAAGCCCGTTATTATAAGTCATGATATATATATATATATATATATATATATATATATATATATCAGTGGCGGACGCAGAAAGTGGGCGGGAGGGGGGGCGTGGGAAGAAAAGTGGGGTCTCCGCCGTTTTGGGGACCCAGACGGAAAATAAAATTAATAATAATATTAATTATAATAATAAACAATAAATAAAAAATATATTAAAAATAATAATAAAAATAAACAATTAAAAATAAACTAACACAAGATTTTTATTTGTATTGTAAAGTAATTTCGAAAATTTGGCGACCCATTCTCGGGGGGGGGCGCGCCCCCCCCCTGCGTCCGCCACTGATATATATATATATATATATATATATATATATATATACTAGCGCCCCTACGGGTCGCTAGAAAGTGGGGTGGAGCAGCCACTTGAGGTAGGTGCAAAAGTTTCGCGCCTATGAAATCCTTAGGAAATTGAAATAAAAGCGAAAATACTAATTAATTGAGTTTAAGTACGAAATTCTCCTTATCAGTTGCGTGTATTCTACAGTCTGGCCGCCTAGCCAACTCCGGACTTCTTGTATGCGCCTTGCTCGAGCACTCTTTTTACACATCACCATGTAAATTCACTTTCCGATGCAATGATACATCCCTCGTTTGTTGTCACCGCACTTTCCAAATGTCACCTACCATGGCTAGTCATCCTCAACTCTGCGCGTGCCTATCATTTACATGAATCTAGTAACTGTCGACTATTTGCTGTAACCGACACAGTGTAATTAAGAACTCGAAGTAATTCAAGTTGAGATTGTTGTTGGACGAACATCTTCCTTTAAGGCGCGTTTCCTGCCATTTGAGCTATTCACACAGTTATTCACACCTGGGCCAAAGCGGACCTCTCCTCCATCGGCATAACCGCATCCTGGCATTCCCAAACATTAAGCAGACATCAGACCCACATTCTGGCGTTCCTAGCACCTGGACCACAGCGGACCTCTCTTATACCCGCGAACCCCTACATTGAAGTTCCCTACATTTTTAGACCACAGCGCAGCCCCTCCTCCATCCACGAACCCGTATCCTGGAGTTCTCTCAATTTTCAGGCCCCAGCAGACCCATTCCTCCTTCGGTGGACCAGAATGCTGGTGTTCCTCACACCTGGGCCACAGCGGACCCCTATTCCATCGGCATGACCCTGGGATTCCCACACTTTAGGGCAAAGCAGATCCATCTTCCATCGGTGAACTCGAATTCTTTTATTCCTCACACTTGGGCCAACGGACCCCTCTTCCATCCGTCAACAGTATCTTCTCGTTCCTCACAATTGGGTGAAAGCGGACCTCTCCACCATCGGCATAACCGCATACTGGATTCCCACACCTTTAGGGCACAACCAGACTCATCCCGCTTCATTGTACCCCATATCCTGGTGTTCCTCACACCCGGGCCACAGCGGCCCCGCACTCCATCGTCATAACCGCATCCTGGCATTCCCAAAGTTTTGGCCACAACCGACCCATATTTTGGCGTTCCTCGCACCTGGGGCACAGCGGACCTCTCCCACACCAGCGAACCCGTATTTTGGCTTTCTCCACATTTTTGGACCACAGCACATCCCCTCCACCACGCAGGAATCCGTATCCTGGAGTTCGCTTAGCTTTCAGGCCACAGCAGACTTATCCCCTCTTCGATGCACCCGAATGCTGGCGTTTTTAACAACTGAGCCACCTTTCCATCTGCATAACCGTATCCTGTCATTCTCACAGTTTTGGCTACAACAGGCCCATATTCTGGCGTTCCTCGCACCAGGGGCACAGCAGACCTCTCCTATGCCAGCGAACCCGTATCTTGGCGTTCCCCACATTTTCAGACCACAACGCACCCCCTCCTCCATCTGCGTACCCGTATCTTGGAGTTCCCCTAACTTTTAGGCCCCAGAAGACCCCCTTCGTTAGAACCGAATGCTCGCGTTCCCTTAACTTTAAGGCCACAGCAGACCCATCCTCCCTTCAGTTTACCAGAATGTTGGTGTTCCTCACACCTGGGCCATGTCAGACCCCTCCTCCATCTGCGAACCCGTATCCTTGCTTTTCCGCAACGTCCAGTCACAGTACGACCCCTACTCCATCGATATAACGGTATCTGTCACTATTTGCCCCTGGCACACCTATCGTCCGTGCGTCCTTACCCTTTGTAAATCTCGAGAACATTGGGGGAAGTTAGGAGTTATCCAGAAAATTTGAATAATTACATACTTGATCACAGGAAGTGTCACAGTGGTCTGTAATGACGCACTTTTTCTATGCATGTGAGTGTACAACTGGAATCTCTTCCGTAGCTGCAGAATCGCTCAGAGTTTTCAGACGGATGCTAAGACGAGGGCATGTGGGAAGTGCGGCGGATGCCACCGCTGCACTGGGCCTAGAGAGCTCCCAGGCCGCACACGAATCTCGCTCATGATGATCTGCGGTGCAGCAGTTGGTTTTGAGTGAAGAGCAGTGGCTATCCTGCTCCGTATAATGTGCGGCCTTAAAGCCTTGCTAGCTCTGTCTCATCGGTTGCCTGTGAGACCGCTAGCGTAGGACAGTCACTGTGCAAGGATTTCGAAATTGCGGGTCCCGCGAAGATCTAGTCTCATCTCGCTCCATAAATCGGTTTTTCGTATGACGTCTGCGCATCTCTCCCTCCACCATTGTCTATGCACTGCACTGCACAAAAGATTTCACAAGACTCTCATGGTCTGACGCCAGAAAAATCTGGACCCTTACCAGTCTTTATATAGGAGGATATATATATATATATATATATATATATATATATATATATATATATATATATATATATATATATATATATATATATATATGTTTCCTATTACTTTTTCATTCTTTATTCCCAAGTAATAGTTATCTTTTGGTGGTTGCCTCCAACATCATGAGCAGTGTCAATATTCAACTGCATTGGGAGTGAAGGTCCGTGGCGTACGTTGTGAAAGCGTTATCGTTGCACCAAATGCGTGGCGGTCAAAACGTACGCCGCGACGCGACCGCGCCGCATGCGTATGCGTCTCAAGTTCAGCTTGATGAATGACATCGGTGGCGACCTCCTCCACAGTTTTTTGGCTGCGGTCGCATTTACATGTCCTATTCAAGCTTAGAAAACTTGTTCGTTTCCCCGCAGAACCGCCGGAACCTTCGACGGCTGCAGCCGCGACGCGTGCATGAAACAACCAATCACAGCTCAGCAGCGTACCTCTTGTCACGCAGCCGCGCTAAATAACCGTTCAATCTGTATATATAAAAGTGAAGGTTTGTATGTACTAGCGCCCCTTCGGGACGCTAGAGAGTGGGGTGGGGCAGCCATGGGCCCAAACATGAAGTCCTTCTTATGAGTTGAGTATGAATATGAGAAGTCCGTTCTCCATTGTATGGCGTATTCGTGTGTAATCCTCACTACGGGCGAACGCAGACGTGTTCTCCAAAATCGTATCCGAGTGTTTTCCGCACTACTGGGCCGCAGCGGGCCTTCTTCCATCGGTGGACCGTAGTCCGGCGTCATCTTCACTGTTAGGCCACAATGAACCCATTCCGTTGGCTGAACCGTACCGTGGCGGGCCCTTCCTCCATCTGAGCGCCTGCATTCTGGCGCCTTCTTCACATTTAAGGCAAGCCGGATCCGTTCTACAGGGGCTTTCTCGCATCCCGGCATTCTCAGCACTATCGGACCAAAGTGAACTCGTATCCTGACGTTCTTCACACCACTGGGTCGCGGCAGGCCCTTTCTCCATCGCTTGACCCGTATCCGTATATTGTTGATTGGTTACACAATGTCATGCCTTGATATATTGAGGCTTTTACTCTGTGTTAGAGCAGACGCTTTCTCAAAACGAACGGCATTTCGTGACTAAGGAATCGCTGCGAGAATTCAGCAGGGGATACAGCAGCAGCATCCACCAGCTGAGGCGACCGCGTAGGGTCCAGCCTCTCCTTAGCTTCCTAGACGCTGCAGCTCTTATAAAACCCGCCCATTTCTTATTGGAAGTGCCCACATCGTCGCAACAGTGGAAGGGTGGTTTTCCTGCTGCGTACAATGTGCAGCCTGAAAGCTTGTAAACATTCCCTCACCCCTATGCTGCAAGACCGTCAGCGAAGGTGATGAAATCACTACCTCGTGCATGCGGGAGAGCCAGCAATGACGTGATTGCGAGTCCCGAAACGAATGTGTCTGAGTCCCTAAAAATCGGCCATTTCGCCCCATGGTCTGCGCCTCAAGATTCCGGTGTCTACGGGTGCCGTCGCATATCTCTAGCCGCTCTAGCCCCGTTACGGCACTTTGTTTAATAGATGTGTGTATGTATGTAATCAATAGAAATCGCGGAGGATGAACCGATCCGGACCAAATTCTGCATGCACATCCTTCGCGGGCCGGTGGAGCTTACAGGCCACTTTGCACCTGGGATTATCGATCGATTTATCGACCATATTGATTTCATTGATTTTTCGTTATTTTTGTCCGGGGGTCGGTGGGGACATGTCTCCTGTGGTTTCTCAATACACTTAATACGAATATGACGACCACTTTGCACGAAATATTGATTTATCGATTTCATCGATTTTTTCCATATTGGCTCCGGGATGGACAAGGACATGTCTAATGGGGTTTCTCAATACGGAACACGCATATGGCAACCAGTTTGCACGAAAAATTGATTTATCGATTTTATTGATTTTTCGCTCTTCTGCCCGCTGTGGAGACATGTCTACTGGGATTCCTCGATAAGCTGAATATGAATATGACAACCATTTTGTACGAATGCATCTATTCAATGTCACCAAAATAGCTTTGCTAACGTTTTACCTACAAGTTGGTGGGAAGGGTCACTTGGGCTTTGCTAACATTCTGATCATCAAAATTATGGAGATTTTAATGACTTACTGAATCTATCGGTGATAGTAATGGGCCTCAGCAGTGTGATGTAGCCAAGGTAGTGAAACACTCGAGCAAAGCCGGGTACGGCAGCTAGTATACAATAAAAAAAGCTTCAAGGGGCTCGGAAGCAATGAGGGCAAAGTGGGTAGATTTCCTTTTTACTACTGAAGTCACTCCCAAAAAAAGAAAAGGTTGGTCTGAGCCGTACTGACAGAATTCATAGGTTCCCTGCGCAAAATGGTGACCGCAGACCCACGAGAAAACTTGTGTGTCAGGAGCTGAACATCTCTTTATACAATTCTCAAAAACTCATACTTTACTCAGCACAGTGAGAAAGAACAGAAAAAATTGTGCAGACAGATGCTGAAACAATTTCCTCATTTCTGCTACCACTCGATTGTCTTTGCTGGCTAGAAACGTTTCACTGTTACAAACGCGCAGAATGGAAAATCTATTGCTTGGGCCTGCTCCAATGCAGAACTGTTGCTGGAACAAGCCAACCTCCATCTTTGGCGCTGTAGGCCATATAATGTCCAGTGACAGGCCGCCTCCTGTTTTTGCATCTATTTTTTTCAGCTGTCAAGATTTGTACTCATATGTGCGAGGAGATAATTCTAGAGAGATTTAGCGGACAACACCTGCCACAGGGCTTCGATTCTGCGCAAGAGGCAAAAATTGTTAATAATTGGAGTGCTGTGCGTTCGCCTTTGTTCGTAAGGCGTGGAAATTGGCCTTTGTACAGCCCGAACTTTAATTCAAAGAATTTCTCCCTGTAGGTACTCTTCAATACTGGAATGACAAGCGCACAGTTTTGAGTCTAATGATATGTGCAGTTTGCGACTGAATCTGTCCGACGGAACAATTCGTTATGGTTGCTATCGAACATTGGTGAGGCTGCTCGAGGGCAATTTGTACTAGACGCATGCATTTGATGCGCGTGTGTCTATATGATGAAGGAGATAGCCCTGAAGAAGGAGATAGCTCCGAAACGTTGGCCGTTCTGAATAAACTGACTACTAATCTCGCGTGCAGTTCAACATAAGATATAACGAAACATATAAATAGCTGTTAAGGGGTTTTCACAGTTTTGACGCACCGCGCCCTATGCCTGAGCATAGGCAGCGTCAACGCAGTGCGAGGTCGCGCGAGCTTGCAGCGTCATCTGCCGCAAGGGGGATGCTTTCACAGTTTTTGACGCGGAGCGTCACTTTGCCAGCCCGCACTGCGAGCTGCGTCAAGGGATGCTCTGGGGCATTCCTTCCCGGCAATTGCGAGCTGCGAGCTGACTTCCCGGCAATTGCGAGAAGTCTGCTCTCAGCGAGTGACTTCTCGCGCCGCGCCGCAACTTGCTGAAAACTGGGAAAACCCCTATAACTGTGAAAGTTATATGTATGTTGTGAGCTACACATTGCTTTTTCAGATCCAGAGACGAGCAGAGTGTTCAGGTCAATTCTTGTCATAGTTATCATTGTTATAACTGGCTGGCTTGCAACGTGCCTCTTGAATTCCGTGACTTCCCTCATCAGTGACAGCCTTTATGTGCGTAAGGTGATGAACGCTTATGCAGGAGTAACTGCGAACATCGGAACAGTTGCACACGTCTTCGTATACTACTCAGTCAAGTATGTTCCTTGTCACAGGGCGATTATCAGACAGTCATTATCACTTGAAGAAAAGCATGACAACTACTGCTGAAAATGATATAGTTTCAAAGGCACGAATTCTCATCAAATCTTCTAACCATTTCCATGTTCGACTGTCATTGAATCTTGGCATATTGATTGTGCATTCGGAATACAGTGGGATTCTTTTGAGCTGTTAGCCAAGATGGTTATCGATCTTTATTGAGGCTAACGTTTCGGCGATGTCGCCTTCGTCAGAGCCTGGAAAGTCAAAGATATAAGTGATTTACCCTCTCAAACGCCTCATCCCTCTACAGGACATCCTTCATCCAGCCGTACACTCAAAAACAGTACAATGAACACAGATAAGGTAGAGCTCACCTTAGTTGCGGACACCGTGGTAGAATAGCGGACCACTAGTACCAAACCCGTGCTCCTAAGGATTTATAAGGTGTCTCATCAAATCGCTCCTTCTGTGTCATGACACAGGAGTTCAACTGTGCTGCATTCTATATAGAGAGGTATTCTTTTCTAAATAGTCCCACTCCCCCAAGTTCCTCCTTACGTTCACCACAATCACCGGACAAGCTCGATGAACAAGGTCTTCCATAGTGGCGACCCTACATTAGGGAATGAAGAGAAGTTTTTTGGTCAAGATTTATGGAAACATCAGATTTCACATTTTTGTATAGCCACATATGATCGTAAGAATCAAACGCTGCGCCAAAATGAATCCAGACAAATTGAAATTACTATATGCAGAAGTCCTGCGAATACAAAAGTGATCAGAAATAAGGATATCTGAAGCAAGGCGTAGACAAAATAAGAGTAACACCAAACACGGGTTTGTTCTTCAAGTAGCCATGCGACTGTGGGCAATGTTACGCGACTCCAGATCTCAAATTTCGTGGCGTCCCGATTCCTTCGAAGTCGTACCGCCGAACGATTCTATCAGGTTGATTCCTAAATTAAATGCAAACTAGAGACCACATATTAGGCGTTGATGCGCTTACGACGGCACTTCAAAAAACCTCGCATAAAGTAGTAATGACTACACCCTTGCGTTTGACGGGCAAACACCTCGGTGAATTCGAAAGACCTCTCGCCACTAAAGGAGCAACATTCGAAACTCAATGTAACGTTGACTAGTTGCTTGATGTTAAAAAATGGCTTGTCATACTGGTAGGTTTGAAACTCGAAATATTAGGTGTGAAAACTGTCTTCGTTCACGCCACAATAATTTTCATACGTGAACTGCTTTCAAGGCCTATGTAATTGATGTAACTAAAGAACATTTCGCGCGCAGGTATTGATTCACTGATTTTGTCAATGTATTTCCAATGGTTTACTGTACCCAAGCCTTTACTCGTGTTCAGCATGCCAGACAACCCCAACGAACTTCGTTCCATCACGCCGCAACGAAGCGCATGAAAAATCAATAAAATCAATGGAAATGGTCGCGCACAAACTGTGTGGCATGAGCGCAACCCGAACCACGGAATCGCGGTTCGAGTAGAAACCCAAGCAGCAGCTGTTCCCAGTTGCTGCCATCCCTCAGCAATTGTTGCTCAAGGGACGAAAGCCTGAGCAGCAACTGAGAGGAGGATAGCAGCAATTGGGAACATTGCTGCAAGGGTTTCTACTCGAACCATAACGCCAATCGGCCTCTGTTCGTGCTGCACAGTCATCAGAGAAAAGATAGTAGTTGCCGCTGATATCCTGGTTACCGCTTGAGTTTGTGATGCATACATGATTCAAGCCGCCTGGTCTGGCTATGTTCAGCAGTGTGCTTAGTAAGTGAGAATTGAGATCCACATCCATTCAACCGGTAGTGAGTATTGGTGGATGTGAATCGATCGATTGTGGCTGTGCAAGAAAGTTGTCATTCTTGTGACCATGTGGTAAAAAACCCTGTGGGTAAGGTTATGGCACGCGTGCAGCGCCACTTGAGCAAAATCAATAAATCATTAACCATGCAAAGTGGCCTTCAGATTCGTGATCACCGTGGTGGATTACCCCAGTATGCCCATTTCGATTTGGATTGTAGGTAAACTGACGACAATCGATAAAATCGATCGATAAATCGATATCCGGATCGATACTATCCCGTGAACAGTGTCCTAGGCCTTCTGCCCTGTTAAGATGGAGTCCCATGTTTCCAAGGCCCCTTCTTCACCACTTTGCTTACAGATGCACTTCTATCCTTTGAATTTGGCGCCCACGCGAGCCGTCCAGATTCTTGAAAAGTGTCGTAAGCGTTTCTATATTTTATATATAGAACTATATATTTTATATATAGTTGTGGATTAGTTTCCCATTGACGATCACGCGCATTTTCGCGGGACTTAGGTGTGGAACCAAAGCCCCTTTCCAGAGTGCGCAGTCACACGTAGTTTCACGCTGTAACGATAAGAGAATTGGGATCGTTTTGCAGAGCTAATCTGAAATCTAGTTCTGGATGGTTACTGGTATCATGAGACTAGAAAAAGGAAGAATCTAAATTCTTCTTATCTTCTTTAAGCAGAAAGAAATTTGTAAACGGTGTTTTAGTGCTACAAGGAAGTGTCCCGGGAGAATACACGTTCGCATGGCACTAGCTTCACAAATAAGAAAGCAAGAGATGTAACGAACGTGTTTCTGTTTAAAAATGTGGCTTTTATCAACATTATTTTCATCCACTACACAACAAGTCCAACGCGATCTTCCTATTTCTAAATGCTATTTATGGTATTCATTTCAACGAAAACGAGGAAAACCACTACTTTCTTGAAACATTGCTTTGAGGCGTTGTACTCATTTCATATGGAACCACCGCTAAATAGTTCGAATGGAAGGTCTAGTTGTTGATAAGAAGGGTCTCAGAGATTCCGGGACGGCGAACGCAGGCCGAACGCAGGCCGAACACGTTTCAACAGCAGTTACACCGCGAGGTGAAAGTTTATTTTGTCGCCCCACGAGCTGCGTTTGCCCTTATAAGGCTGTGTTTCGGGGCGAGGAACTGGTTTGCATGTCTCAAGCCCAATCTGGGCACAGGACTGTGTTCGTGCTGCAGAGATGGGAAAGTGGATGCTTGCCCAAGCTCATCCAAAAATAATATTAGGTCATCAAGTATGAAATGTCCGATTTTATGAATGGTCAGTTTGACAGTCTCTATCTTCGAGGATTTACTAGATCTCTTCTCATCTTTATTTTCATTATAAAGTTAGATCCTCTTCATTTCAAAATCACTTCCTGCGTTTTTGATCAATTTCCGAATTTTCATTTGAAAGCATTCTTTGTAGAACTACTCAAAGACGAAAAATCGTGTCGTTTTGGAACACAGGTTCCATTTTCCGGCCATTAGAGCTGAGAAGGCTGGGAACATCAGGGTAGTGTTAAGGGACATTTGGCTAGTAATTGCACTGAACAGCGTTTGCTTGGGAAATTCCGCTCAGGTGACATAAAGCTCCAAAATGAGCCTTATTATGAACCTGGCACTTTTTGACCATTTTTCACAAATCCACACTGCTTAAGCCAGAGGAGCAGGGATGAGGACCAACCTGCCACTCACTGTACTGGGCAAACCTTGCTCTATTTGACCGCAACTCCTTTCAAGGATTAGCTCACTTCTTGCTGGTGAAAATGTTCAATTTTTAACATAATGTTTAAAACGCTCTTCGCCACTTAATTGCTACTAGCTTTCCATCTCTTCGCCACTTGATTGCTACTAGCTTTCCATGTTTCTAAGCTGTTGGCGCAATCAAGCTGCAGTTAATATGGCAAGGCTGTGGGGATAGTACAGGAGCATATTCTGGTATCTTATATTGCATCTTGCTTTAGAAACAAAACTCGAAATCTTCTCATCCAAAAACGGACATCGCATACTTGACGACCTAATAATTATTGCACTAAGCCACGGTTTTACCCGGGCCTCAGCCAGCCTAGTGAGTCTCGCTGGGCTCCCCTTGTCTCCGCCGGAGCGGAGACGAGACTAATCTTTGATGCTCAGCCAGCGGCTTATATACACCTCCCAGTCAGGCCCCGGCGCGAGGTCTTCCCCGGGCCAAAATCAAAACGAAGCCCTCTTTGAAAAACCAAGATTTTACGAAGCCCCCTTTGAACATGCAAACGAAAGGAAAACGTTAACCCACTCTAAAAATAGGAGTTCCGGGGAACAGCTCATGGTGGGGCACGAGTTCATAGTGCAAACTACAATCCGAGGAACGTAAAGGCACAACATTCTGATTCTGAAGCAAAAAAATTGAAAAAGGCATAGATTTGAAGAAAAAACCTTCAATCCGAAAAGGAACGGATTAAAAAGTTGGGCAGACCAAAGAGCAATTTATACTAGATGCGTGCGTTTGACGCGCGTGCGCCTATATGATGAAGGATCGGGCCAGTCGCATCGCTGACGCGGCTCAGAGGCACGCGTTTAGACGCTATTATGGTTGATGAGCGTCAAATCTGACGCGTCGGCCTGAAATTTCACGAAGATTTCGCGATGTGTCGATGCGGCGAAGATTAGAACGCAGTTTGTTCGCGGCAAAGCCAGGAACATTCGCATCCTGCCGCGCATTCTCTACTCCTCTTCGTTTTGCATTGTGCATCACCGCGTCAAATTTGACGCGCATCAACCATAAATACCGCCTTACCGCCTCGAGGCGGCCGTACATTCTTTTCATTGAGGATGTACATGCCGAACGGTCCTCATGGACGATCCTTCGCAAGTTGATGCGTGCGTCTGACGCACGCAGCTGGTGTAAATTACCCTATAAACGATGATGGAAGGAAATGGAACGGTCAATGGAACGTGTGAGGATGAACCGGTGATTCTTGTTACAAGGGAGAACGCGTTGAAACTAGTCCGCGGGATTATCGGACACTTACCACCCGCGGCGCGTCAGGCCCCGCTACAACAGTAGGAGAAAAGCGCTGTTTTCAGTCTTTTCTCAATAAGGATGGCTTAGCTTTGATCTAAAGTGATCAATAAGACACTGCAGTGACCTAGGATATCTTTTAAGCCACGTACGGCTGTTTTGGCAAAGGTCCAAAAAGGCAAAACGGCCTGACGCTGCGCGTGTGGGTGGTAAGTGACCGTAGACGAGTCCGCGGCGTCGTTCGATTGGAGCACATATTCTACAGGCTTGGACTCCGTAGGATTCCAAGGATTCCTGCGCAGTGTAAACGCAACGGAATGATTTGATATCTTCAGTAACAAAAGAACTAAAGGAGTACTACAAGTGTTCACTGCGAAAGCCCGAAAATTATGTGAAATAAAAAAGTGTATGCTCATTATGTATTTTGAACCCCAAATTACCTCAAGTTAGCAACACTCCGAGAACTCCTATGAATTCCATACCTCATGGATCGAATCCATCAGGTGCTTGAATGATGAAGCGGACCTTGAAGAAAAAGTGTATGCTGCAAAAGCCCGAAAATTATGTGAAATAAAAAAGTGTATGCTCAGTAAGTGACCTAGGTCGCCCTGGGCGACCTGGCGGGCGACCTGAGGTCTCCCTCACATATATTCTTTGCGCCGTACATCGGTTGTGGCAATACTGAGCATAAAGTTGTAGTGCCCCCTAAGTTCTCCCCACACTCCAATTTTCAAACCCAATCTTAAAGTCTGGACTTCGCAGCAGCTCCACGAAATTTTCGGAGAAGGGTTTTTCGCGTATATCTTTCGTGCGGTACATAAGTTTTGATCGTCCGTTCAAACAGCTGTAATGTTCCCTTAGTTCTTTTGTTAGTGAAGATATCATGTCATTTGGTTGCGTTTAGACTGCGCAGGAATTCTTAAATCCTACGGTGTATGTAGAATATGTGCTCCAATCGGAATACTTGGACCGGACAGTCGCCTGGCCGCTCAAAGAGCGGACAGCCTCGTTGCAAGCCATTTTTCGGCATCGGTCGCCCCTGTGCGCCGCTCAAAGCACAAGCAGTCTCTCCACGCTTAATGATGAGGTCACTTAACTTATTTAATGCCCCTACCTCGCCTGATGAACGTGATGCTTCCCTTGGAAGTAACAAACGCAATTTTTCCAGTACGAAGCCCCCTTTGCTTTTCGGCCATTTTACGAAGCCCAGCTTGCCCTCGGGGAGACCTGTGCTGGGGCCTGCTCCCAGTGGGCGTATCGCCAGGTGGCAAGGAGCAGGCAGAACGCAGGTTGAACTGCACCACAGTTCATCGGGCAAAAAACGCAGCCGAAACACGGGGTTTACTGCTCTTAGCAGACGGAATGCAGCAGTTCTTCCTCTTGCAGCAATGTCTGCCTTCCACTTCTGGGGGGTGTGGCTTGCCAGGTTGTGCTGCGTTTGCCTCATCGAGTTAACTGAGGTAGTGCTCACAAGTGAGCCACGCGGTAGTGTATGACTATTGCAGCAAGCAGCAGTTGACATCCTCTTCCAAAGATTTCCCCGAAAATATTGCTCCTTCGTTCAGAACGTTGAATTTATTTTGTACCAAATTTTTTTTTCTGAACAAACCTATTATGCTGCCCGTGTTAACGTTCAATTTGCAGCACCGAATATCGGAACGTCATCAATCAGATGTTCACTTTTCGCTTCTGCAATAGGAATGTGCAGAAAGTGAGGGCGATGTGTAAGCAAGAGAAAACCATCGCCATTCCACGCATAAACGTCTGCTCCCAGCGAGAATCTCCTGAGTTTTCCTCACCCTGAACATTCAAGAGGAATACTGACTCATGAAACTGGTACTCATGCTCTGTGTATATTACTGATGTCATCGTGGTGGAAAGAAATTTCGAATATACTCAGTATAAGTACATATAAGTACGTTGTGTCAACTTTTACTTCATGTATGTACTCGTTGCAATGAAAAATGAGCGTGTATTGAACCTGGCCTTCGTTTTTATTATTCAATAACAACACCAAAAAATCTGATGTTGGCATCTAAAATGATCACTAGTAAACTCGGTATTTGAGTACTTAACTTCTGAAAAGCAGTTTTTAAGAAACCATAAATAAGTCAGTCCCGTCGCCGGGTATTCGTGCGTGTAATTATCAAATCATGTGTGATTAAGGAATACTTAGAAAGGAATATAAATAAACGTCGAACATTGCTAGGCTTTTCATAAAATTCTTTGTATGCTTAATCGAATGTAATTGGCACCATCATCTCGTAACTTTTCATGCTTTCATGTTAATTTCTCAATTAATGCGGTGAGGTTCCTACTATCATCGAGATACGACAAAGAGGATCCACAAGGAACATCATAGCACACCTCCAACCAACAAGGAGGGTACGCTAAAATGTAACAGAACCTCTTTCTCCAGTTAATGAAAGCTGTTAAAGGCAGCACTCACTTGTGAAATGAGTCGATTATCATGTAGCCGGCCGCTGGACAATCGCAACAGTAAGGTGAACACCGTGAATGGCCGCCTACCTGAGAAGATACTGCCCTGGACGTATCTTCCGCTGTGGACAAAAGGGCTTTTTCGCTCCAGCTAACGCTGTTGAAAGGGTGTGCGCATGTAGTTTAGCGAAAGCTGATTTATGAAGTTCGTACCATTTGCAGGGTTCCGTGGCGGGACCCACTACGCAACATTCGTCAGCGCTGTGGTCGTACGTAAAATACCACCATCATTTTCTGTTTGACACTACTTCATGGTTGTCGGTGAGTTCCCTGAAAACGCCGATATACCGCGAAATCTCCAGACCAGAAATTTCCGTGAGTGCTGTCTTTGAACAAGTATGAGAAAATCTGATGAAGAAGTAACGTCTTTAATAAGTAATATAGTACGAATTACGTATGTGTCAAGGTTATCTCATAGGACCCCACATCGTTATTCTATTGGGCCACCACATAGCCTCATCAAGATCATGGCTCAAACCTGATTTTGGCTGCTCCATCTCAGAATAAAGAAATAAGCCACGCTCTTGACTCTTCCACAAAGAACCTTGCATACCAAGGATGTCAAGAAATCTCAGGAATTCTGAGATGTACAGACTTCCTAGATGGTGAATCTTAACTAAAAATCCCTGAACCGCTGAGTAGATCCAAAAAATTTTAACTCGTCCCATAAAATCATCTTTAAAGCGCTCACTGCGAAACTGCCGCTGCTCATCCAATTTTCTCATCTTTTCCAAAGAGTGATAACATTGTGTTGGAGAGACAAGATTTTATCCCTGATATTTTCTGCCGCTATTTGATTTTAAAAAAAGCTATTGTTTATTTCTCTTGTTAAAAGAATTGTTTTTAACCTGACCAATGTTTTTGGAGTCGAACCGAAAGATATCATAGCAGCTTTCGGACGAACAACTCTCTGCGAGAGCTCGGCACCATCAGGAAGAGAAAGCTGTGAGGGTGGTTACATATCGATGTTTTTTTTTGTTCCCCATGTAAGCCTTTATTGTCCAAGGTTCCAGCAGATTTTCTCTATGAAGGTCTCCAAAATAAATCCGGAACGAGAGAGCTGATTTCGAACATAGTGCCTTGTGCGACGAGCGCGCTTTCGGGGGCATGGGTCGTGTGGGACGAGGGGCACGACCGGTCGAGCTCGTGGTCATACATGGTTGCAATTTTACCTCTCCCATATAAAACGCTACCTTTCTTGATGAGATTCGTCGTTCCGGTCCCACTGCTTGATAGTTTCTCCCACGATTTTGATTGGATACTGCTATTGTTTTTCAGAAATGATTTTTTGTTGTTTTAGCTGTCGCAATTCGAAAAAGCTAATGAAAAATTTTGTGAAAACCTCTGCTTAGCCTTCTGTTTCTAAAGTCATGCACCTATTCGTTCAAATCTGCCTCTTAGATTGTTTACCATCGCCTTAAACTTGAGATGAAACTTTTGAGGTTGAGTTAATTGAGTCCGTTCGAGGCTGTATTTTCGATGCAGTACATTGTGATTAGAAGTGCATCCTCCTTCTGAAAAATACGTGGGCATTCGGTACGCAAAAGCAGCGTTCAAAATACAATAGTATTGGCTCTCGCCTAGCAAATTGTACTACAATTGAGCTTTCATGTTTCGAAGGTTCCCGTGCACCAGTTTTCGCAACGCTTCAAATTTTAATCTACGAGAGACCGCTCTGAATTTGAGTATTTTCATAAGTATAAGGAGGACAACACATTCATACATATCATGCGGTGTTTCGCTAACATTGTCCACACACACTCTTAACTATCAACGCAAATTTTGACCCTATAACAGTGAACCAGTATTTCCCTTTGGAGTTTGTCTCGGTTTACAAGTTTGATGAGTTATTTTCTTATTCTTGCACTTCGATTCATCATTCGCATATTTGCTATTATTTTTCTGTACCAGAAAAACACATCTCTTTGCTATCACCACCAACTTGGTCTCTACTTTCCCGTCGCTTCAATTAGAACATACAAAGGCGCCTATTACCTGAGCATAAGGACCTATTAAGTATGAAACGTTCAGAGAATAGGCGCCGATAAATGACCATGCGGTGCTTTAGTTATTCACTTTTGAATGATTTGCTCCTTCTGGAAATTTTGAAGCACATAATGTTCACATATCCATAAACTTTTTAACTCATTTTTCAAGGAAATGTGGGCCAGTTTGAGTTCGTGATGGTAGCCATTATGAAATCTGCTTCTTTATCATCGCCTGTTTCTTTTAACATAATCTTCGAGCTTTTCTAGCTTCAATTTCCGGTGCTCCAAATTTTACTGCAAATTTGTATTGGAAGCAATCAAGCAGGCTAAAATTCGGCAGGAGTGAACACTGCTTTCGTTCCTATCATAGAGCGCTACAATAAAAAGTTTGCAGCTTTATTAGCAGCTGCGGCGTAGATGCTGCTACCCTGAGATTGTTGGAAATAGGGATGGGGAATGAAGAAGCCTAGAGATAGAGAGGGAAAGAGGGGTAGAAAGAAAGAAATGCTGAATGATAAAGAAAAATGAGAGGAAATAAAGTATTGTAATTATTCTGCGTCCACCCCACACATTTCTAGTGGTTTCAAAGCGCAGCTTCAAATAACGAGAATAACATATTCAGCATATCTTGCAGTGACAGGTGAAGCGTGCCGTAACTACCGGCGTAATAGGCTGAGTTAATTCCTTCCGCGGCAATGATTGCGTCGAGTATCTATGAAAAGCAGTGCCAGCTTCAGCACTTCGCTCCCCTCGTGTTTTTTTTCTTGTTCATAGAGCAGCTACTATCTCATAGAATGGCTCACCGGATTACTTTATTAGGTCGTATAAAAAGTCTCCGCGGTTTTTCGCCACAAGGCGGTTCTGCTACTTTATCTCGAGCAACACCGTCGTGAAAAAATTCTTAAGATATAACATTCCACCTCACATTTTCGCCAGGCTAATCCTGTAATTCGTTGCTCTAGTAAAAAGTTACATCATTTGCTGTTAGTTCACAAGGAACCCAGGAGTGTTTTGCTATATTTCGTTCCGAAAATTTCTTTCTGAAAGTGTTGAAGCGTAGGATATTCACAAATTCATAAATTTCTGAACTCACTTTTTAAGTCTGGGCTAGTTTGCGTTGTGACGCTACTTCTTTATCCTTGTCGATTTCGTCGATTTCTTCAAACGTAGTTTTTGAGCTAATCTACCTTCAATTTCCGGTGGTTCGGGTTTCACTCCAAACTTCGTATTGAAGTCAATCAAAGCGAACAAAATCTACTTCCTAGGATTTGACAGGAGTGTACACTCCCTTCGTTCTTGACATTAAGCGCTACTGTAAAATCTGAGAGAGCAAGCATCCCGTGGATCGTTCATTCCATGTTTGTGGATGTATTAGCACTTGCGGGATAGATGCTGCAACCCTGAGATTGTTGGAAACAGGGATGGGAAATGAAGAAGTTTAGAGGTAGAGAGGGAAAGGGAGGTAGAAAGAAAGAAATGCAGAATGATAAAGTGAGAGAGGGAATAGAGTATTGTAATCATTTTGTGACCACCCCATACATTGCTAGTGGTTTCAGTGCGCAGCTTCAAATAACAAGAATAACATATTCAGTTGCAGCGATAGATGAACTGTGGTGTAACGACTGGCTTAATAGGCTGAGTTATCGTGGCAATGATTGCGTCAAATATCTATTACATGAAAGGTAGTGCCAGCTTCACTAATTTGCTCCCCTCATGTTTTTTTCTCGTTCAGAGGGCAGCTACTATCTCATAGAATGGCTCACTGGATTAGGTCGTTTAAAAAATCTCCGCGGTTTTTCGCCACAAGGTGGTTCTGGTCCTTTATCTCGAGCAACACTGTCTCGAAAAAATGCTTAAGATGTAACACTCCACCTCACGTTTTCGCCAGGATAATCCTCTAATTTGTTGCTCTTGTGAAAAGTTACGTCAATTCGGAAATACATAAGTGAAGTATCTGGAGAAATGTGATATGTGATGCTTTTTTGACTACAG
The DNA here is from genome assembly GCA_037903475.1 of Ancylostoma caninum. Classification (NCBI taxonomy): domain Eukaryota; kingdom Metazoa; phylum Nematoda; class Chromadorea; order Rhabditida; family Ancylostomatidae; genus Ancylostoma; species Ancylostoma caninum. Next base: position 483,037 of record JBAJFG010000597.1, on the reverse strand, counting down.
TCCCGTCGATGCCGCCTTTAGAATCTGCGAAATAAACGAGATGTCGCGTCGGAAGCGCCGCCTCGCCGTAACTCTGTAAACAATGTTCAACGTGATCTGTTTGAGGTGAAAGCCACATATTCGGAATCAACGCCCTCTGTTCTATCACAAGAGCTATCTAAAGTTCAGAAATTCTGAAATTTTTGCGTCTACGCTGACGTCACAGCAGGCTGACGCTAATGACACCCGGATGCTAGTTGAGTCTCACCTAATTGTATCCTCAGGTTCCACCGACTCCCCGTAATCCCTGGAATTCTTGTAAAACTGAAGTTTTACCGAAATATTTCTAATACAAGAAAAATGTAGAACCAAGGTGAACTTTCTGCAGATGTGAAATTTCGCGAACTTCAGGTATCGAAATTAAAAACTTGGAATCTAATGCCGTTTTCAGTGAAACTCATTATGTGAGTAAAGACAGCAACAATATCCTTTAATAAATTTGTAGGATTATAGAACAATCTACACAATAGATTCAATTTTTGTGAAAAACCACGCCTTGTAAATCTATAAGATAAAGAATCAGAACGACAATTCAAAAATCGTCTCGATTCTCGCGCCCTCGTTCAACTGAAAGAATCACAGCTTTGCAAATCAAGTTGTAAAAATTTCGTTTTCAGCAGGTTCTCGTTGCTCATGACTCCAGTTAATTTTCACTTGTTGTCAATCTTTCATATTTCTACGAAGGGCTAAAGAATTTTTTCTAAATTTTGAGTATTGTCATTTTTTGTGGTTTGTATTTAAAAATTCACTGTTTTGTGGGTGCAGAAAATTTAGTTTTTTTTGTGATTTATTCATGTTTTATCACTCCAACTGAAATGTTCCTGCTTCACAGGATAATTATTAGTTCTTTCACACTAACATTTACGAAGGATTAAAAACGAGTTTTTCGGATGTTCGGGTTTTATATGGGGAGGGGGGTTGGTCATAAAGATTTTTAACTAGATTTGAGGAGATGGTCCTTTTCAGAGAGCAGTTAACACACTTTCATAAGTTTTCACTTTTTTTCCTATTTTTCCATTGGGATCACCTTCAGTCACTAACTATCCCCGTGATCCTCAGATCGTTGCAGATGCCGTAGCGAAGGTTCGCTGTCGCGGCCCCTATAAGAGCGCAGCGTATCCTGGAGGCTCGCGCCGGATTTTCGGCTGTAGAGATGACACCAAAACATCTGATGTTCAGTTGCACAACATGTATGCACTGATCTGCAAATAAACCTAGCAAAAGATTATTTTATGAACTGATTTTCATCAAGAATTAATACATGTATAATTAATTGATTTCCATAGCTTTTTTCATTTTCTCTCGAAATACTTTGATGATCGATAAAAAAAGAGCATATTTGATCTTAACTTCAGCGTGCTTTCGATCCGAGTTTTCCGGAGGAAAATATCTGCCCTCTCTTTTCTTTCTGATGCCCCACCCACCGAAAAAAATTGGAAATAAAAATTTTAAAAAAAGTAAGAATTTAAAAAGAAAGGGAAAGACACAAGACTTATTTAGTGAAAATCAGATAAGTTCTCTTTTATACCGATTTTTAAAGCATTTCGAAAGAAAATGAAAAAGAAAGCCATCAAAATTAATTAGTTGTATGAATATTGATTCTTGATGGAAATCATTTCATAAAATCATCTCATACAGGTTTGTTCACAGACCATTTTGCATAGGTTGTGCAGTCGAACACAAAATTTCTTGGGATCATCTCCGCAATCGATTATCCGGTGCGAGCCCCCAGGATACGTAGCACTGTCATAGCGGCCGTGATAGCGAGCCCTTGTCCTGGCGCCTGCAACGATCTGAGGGTTGTGGGGATGCTAACAACTGAAGACGATTCCAAAGGAAAATGAAGAGAAAATGTGAAAACTGATAAGGACGCGTTAACTGCTATGTAAAAAGGGCTTTTTTGGATTTGGAAAGGAATCCTGGGAACAAAATCCTCGCTCATTCTTCATTTCTTGCAGAAATGAAAGTTGTTAAAACTACGATCATACGGTGCGTGTCAAAACTTTACGCCCACCCTAAAAATTCGTTGTTTCGGGCGAGGATCAAACTTTCTCGAGTAATAGCGTTCACTATCGTTTTCAGCGTGCTTGAAAACCCCCAGAAACTTTCACCAAGTCTTTTCTAAGTGACCCTCTAATTTTCTAATAGTTTTTGAAAGGAAAATGCCGCGGTTCAAAACTTTACGCCCACCATTGAAAATGTCGGTTACGGAGGAGAGGAATTGCGAATAAGCAGAGAAATGATACGAACTGATGTAGTAGCGCTCAAGAAGACTTTAGGTAATCCTATGGAGCAGTCAAAATCATTGCCGAAGGTATTTTGCGCGAGAGCAAACTCTCCCCCGAACAAGTGTGAACAGAACAAAATTTTTTAAAGACTTCGGGTGGTCGCAGACACTTCGCTGATATTTCGATGAATAATCTCAATACGTATAGATGGAAAAGGGAACACTAGAACACATTTCAAGGTCGACACGACGGCCATATCACCCGTCTGGTCCTCTTCGTCCACAATGTCGGCCAAGAAAGATGCCCCAAGTCGTGATCCTGGCGGAATTGTGGACGCTGTGTTGGAGAAAATATGAGAGCAAAAGCCTTTGTAGATCACTGCTATGAATAGCTAAGTCCACCGGAATCCTATCTGCGCAATTCCGATGTTGGTGGTCTGTACTGACCATCGATGTTCAACCGCTAAAGTTGCAGCAAAAAGAAACCTCCCATTTCCCTCATAAATCCCTAAAGCAATGCAAGATTCAGTCTGGAAAATCGTTGCCTGTCTCCTACTCCCATGAATGAACAGCGCATTCAAAGTTATGAGTGACATCTTGCATGTTAATTAACACTATGAAAAATGACGTCCATGCCTACATGCTATTCATGTCGTGCCTAGTAAAATCATTCGACCCCAAGGGTGGTGTGGCGTCCGCCGGAGAACAGGCATTGTGTTCTTGCTTCAAATATCCTCATATACTGATATACGAAGAGACTGGTCAATTTGAAAACAGTTAGTGGGAATTTAATGCTGATTTTCTCGGTCGACATTGGGGACGAAGAGGACCAGACGGGTGATATGGCCGTCGTCTCTACCTTGAAATGTGTTTTAGTGTTCCCTTTTCCATCTATACGTATTAAGATTATTCATCGAAATATCAGCTAAGTGTCTGCGACCACCCGAAGTCTTTAAAAAATTTTGTTCTGTTCACACTTGTTCGGGGGAGAGTTTGCTCAGTCAGTAACAGGTAAAATACCTTCGGCAATGATTTTGACTGCTCCATAGGATTACCTAAAGTCTTCTTGAGCGCTACTACATCAGTTCGTATTATTTCCCTGCTTATTCGCAATTCCTCTCCTCCGTAACCGACATTTTCAAGTTTTGAACCGCGGCATTTTCCTTTCAAAAACTATTAAAATATTAGAGGATCACCTAGAAAAGACTTGGTAAAAGTTTCTGGGGTTTTCAAGCACGCTGAAAACGATAGTAAAAGCCATTACTCGAGAAACCTTGATCCTTGCCCGAAACGACGAATTTTTAGGGTGGGCGTAAAGTTTTGACACGCACTGTATTTATCTTTGAATAATTTGTTTGAAATAACAAAATATGAGTAAGTCACTGAGATGGAATTTCCTAACCCCTACTGAACGGCGAATTTTTTAAATGTAAACCTAAGAAATGAATACTTCTCAAAGTTTAGAAAAGAATCAGAACACTTTTTGGAACTATTAAAATTAGAACATTACGCTACACCTGAAGATTACCTGGAATCATAAGCAAGAAAAATCTGCAGAAACGAAATTTTTACAATTTGAGTTGCCAAACTGCGATTTTTTTCAGTTAAATTTACAAAGTATGGGTTTTTCACAAAAATTGATTTTATTGTATAGATTGTTCTTTAGTCCTAGAAATTTATTCATGGACATTCGTGCTGCCATTGATTTTCAATGAAAACGGTATTAGATTCGAAGCTTTGGAGTTCGATACTGAAGTTTGTGAAATTTCCCATCTGTAAAAAAGTTCATCTTAATTCTACATTTTTCTTGTACTAGAAACATTTCGTTAAAAATTCACTCTTACAAGAATTCTTAGGATTGCGGGGAATCGGTGGTACCTGAGGATACAATTAGGTGAGACTCGACTAGCATCCGGGTGTCATTAGCGCCAGCCTACTGTGACGTCAGCATAGACGCAAATATTTCAGAATTTCTGAACTTTAGATAGCTCTTGTGATAGAACTGAGGGCGCTGATTCCGAATATGTGGCTTTCACCTCAAACAGATCACGTTGAACAGAGTTACGGCGAGGCGGCGCTTCCGACGCGACATCTGGTTTATTTCGCAGATTCTAAAGGCGGCACCGACGGGACTGTATAAAAAAAGGAAACTGCTGTAAGAACATGCCAAAACATTGGTGAAGTGTATGGCGAAAATGCTGCTAATGAACGAAGGACCCAGGAGTGATTAGCTAGATTCCGTCCCGGGAATTCGGATGTTAAAGATGCCACTCGCTCTGGCCGGCCAGTAACTGAAAAATTCGATGAAATTTTGCAACTGGTGGAGCACGAGCGACGCGCAAGCTGTAGCGAATAGCGGAGGAACTGAAAATGAACCATAAGACAGTTTGGAATCATTTGAAGAGAGCGGGCTTTGAAAATAAGCTCGATGTTTGGATACCACATGCACGAAAAAACCACGGAGACTTTTTATACAATCTAATATTTACCTTCTCTCTTATCTCTACTGCAATACAACGCTGAGAAATCGCGCGCTGTCATCATTCTGTTCAGAAAGGTCTGGAATATAATTTCAGAATAGTACAAATACAGAAATCAAAGGTTGTATTCGGGAAAGAAAAGCCCAAAATGTGGGTATAGATTGAATGAGACATACCAATTAACTCTCATGAAAATGTCCTTGGTGTCGTTACGAATAACGACTTCCAATGAGCATGATTCCAATGATCACCCATAAGGCAAGTAAAGCAACGTTCCGATTGTTCAGAATTTTCGCAGTTAATCGTCCATCTTCACTATGCAAGCTTTACAAAGTGTGTTTTATAGCACTTTACCAAGTATGTTTTATAGTAATCTCGGATCATCTTTGTCAGTATCGTGCTGCGAAAAAAACACATAGAACAACTGGAATACATTCAAAAGACTATTTATTATAAGAATTGGCGTTTTCCAACTAAAGCATATCCAATGGCCCTTCCTAATGTGATGAAATAAAGTTTGGTAATTTGAAATAGAGAAGAACAACTAGCGACCTCTGTCTCTCGTAAAATGTTTTCTTATTTCTACACATTGGAACCTTGTGGTAGAACCTCAGATTTTGCGATTGTGGTCCCTTTCATCAGAATGAAAAAGCATCAAAATATTTTTGCAATCCGTGTGACTAAGATCGTCCCACATCTGCCGAACAATTTCTTCGAGGAAAAACAAACTATCTATCCTTCTTTTCAATGAGGCGCTTGATTCAAAACCAAACAAGGAGCATAAGTACTTTTGTAAAATGCATTAGTTACTCCTTCATATTTCCAGGAATGTTTACACAACCGTTTCTCTATATAGCAAATTTGAACGAAATGTAACAGAAAAATGCTAGAGTACATGATTATTAGCTTGTTCTTGGACTATAGAAGGATGTTTGGAACTTCCTATCTTGAATACTTGACCCCTTTTATGAAGTGGTGCGTGAGAAAAGAAAGATGTGAAAGAAGCTGTGAGAAATCTACAGATTCGATCTCCCCGTTCTCGTCTTACTTAGCCTTCCCTTCACGGTGTCGGCTTTAGAGGCAGCACCCGCGATAACCTTCAGATCCGGAATTTTAGAGTTATCGAACCTTTGGCACAGTCCCGACAGTCCTGCGATGGAAGAGCTGTCGCAGACCCCGCACTTCGTGAGAAATCACAAGTATAACTCCAGTTCAGCATTTCGAACCCAGCCTGCTGGTACGAGTTGACCTGCCTCACAGAAATAGCCGTGGGGCGACGTTGAAACAAATCAGTGAACGCTGAGCAAAAATATCACTTTCTCTCAGCTATACTGATATGTTCAACAAAACAATGAACGCTGAGGATTTCCGTCTACTCCGCACGTGTTGTCTTACCTTATTTTATTGTAAACCAACACCAGATGTAAAAGGCGGGACCTCGAGTGCAAACAGGTGACATGCTATACCAGGAAACCTTCGTTTTCTAGATTCTCTGGGGACTTACAGCACCCATTCTCACTTTCTCTCAGCTATACTGATATGTTTATCGTCTATTTTTCTCTTGTATTATTCGTTCATTTCTCATTGTAACAAGTTTAACAATTTGTAAATTTTTTTTACAGTACGTACGTATACCCTTAGTTCTTTGTATAATACATCTTTGTAGTCATCTTGGCACATAGATGTTGGATAAATGTTTTTTTCTCTATTTTTGAATCACTTTTTAACTTTCAATTCAGTTTTGAGTCTGAATTTGGTTTTCGAATCTCAGATAAGTGCTCCTAATATTAGGTTGTCCCAGAAATAATGGCCGTTTTGGAGGTGCGCATTCCAAGATGCGTAATTCAGCTCAAACTTGAGATTTCCCTTATCAATGAAAAGAATCATGATAAGCATTTCCTGCAGACCTTTGCGGAAGAGGAAACTGCAAAAAAACTGATGTGGAGAAGAAATTTTAAACCACAGAAGTCAACGAAGTGCGAAAGGTAAATTTTCAGTACACTTTGATTTACATGAATTTTCTAGACGAAAAATGGATTCAAACCAGGTTCAAAAGGATACTCTAATAGGCAAAGGCCTGGCCAACACAATATTACAAGAAGAGATCCAACGCTTCACTCAGTGAAATTTTTCTTGGTTGGATGTGAACCCACGTGGATTTGCACGCCCCAATAGCGGACATGTTTCGTCAAAACTGAGGTATTTTCAATCGAATCTCGAAGCCGAGCCCCAAATGGTAACAGGCGAGGCATCATGTTAATTCTACTCTTGGTCTGGCCTAGCTATGCACTGTCGAACACCTCGAGCAGTATCCCATCTATCAGAAAAAGTGGACTTTTTCTGGGATGTCGAGTTTTGTTGAAAGTCCAGATCTCCCTCGGCGACACAAACAAAACAAAACCCCATTTTATTAGGCAATGTCCACTCATCACTAAACGAGGCCCACTTTTCCGTAAAATTCCGCAACAATGTTCATTAGAGGGACTAAAGTAAATGGTGTCGCAAGTCAAGCACTGACCGGCAGTGATGTTGTTCAAAGTCCACTTTGCCCATTTTTTGCGAAGTTTTTTTGCTAAGAAGGCAGATCGACCAGTGATTTAGGTGCGCCCAACCTAGCTGCTAACACTTTTATGGACTGTTTCAGAGTTTTCATTCAGCCTCCAGAACTATGCTTTCGTTTCTGACAGGTTTCATGACCATCAGCTGGTCAAAGTTGAAAACTCGTATCTTTCTGGAAGTGCCTTTCTAGTCACAGCTTCTCTGTCCTTATAACACGACTACTTGGCCAAACACAGAGCTGGCACCAAATCCGGTTTTCGTTCTATTCGGGCAGAAAAATAGATAGCGCAGGTCTCGCTCTTTATGATAGTTCAATGCTTGTCTATCTAGCTTCTAAAATAATGGATTTATGAATTTCCAAATATTCATTACTAATTTGCGGCCAATTATTATGGGGCAATGTCTAGACATGCACCGTTTTCACACGCTCAGTTGTTTGTCTTGATATAAGTGAGCCTGGTCGCTACAGCTTTTGTTTTACCGTCGTCTCGTGCGTGTTACCGTGCGAATAAACGTCAAGTGTTCGATCTCCTAACAAATGTAGTGAACATCTAGGTGGCGTCCTGTAAGCAGTAGCCGCTCTTTTGCTGTAACTCTCAAGTTAGAGGCTAACATACGAACACCGCGTTGGACCTAGTATTAGCCAATGGCGCATTCACTTTGTAAACATGTGTTATTCTCAGCGTGCGCTTGCACTCATTAGTAAAATACACATACAGTGCTTGGTATAAAACACTCTTCTGTCCGTATCCGTTATCTGTCTTCGACGAGTGCATTCAATCTTCGCCAAGATAGGAAAGGCATTATGTCTCAGGAAAATGAGGAAAATTTGCTCCAGATTTGTTTATAATGGTCAGCTTCGTGAAGAGTTCTTGAACAAAATAGGTCTGGTACTTCTCGTTTTTTCCAAGGAAAAATCCCTCACGCAAAGAGATAACAAGCGATCTCACGAGAAAGTTCCAGGAGCACTACAAATACCTCAAGTTGGTGGGTCGCGGGTCTTTGAACCTGAATCATCAGCGACACGAGCATGTCGTCACTTAATTCTAGTGTTGACAACTTTCAGTTTGCATCTTTTTCTTGACCATCGTTTCCCAAAATTGGTGGGTGAGCGAGTATTTCCCTCAACGTCGCACTTGCAGGCATGGCAGAAGGGCTCGATCCGGTGCTGCTTCCACTCATGTTCGTATTCACCGCATTCCCTACGATTGGTATTATCGGCAACACCATAATGATTATAGCGACGTATAAAGCAGGGTGAGTTCATTGCTTTATGTCTTTTTTTGAGAGCGTGAACTAAAGAGGCGCTATGTACTGCAAACTTTGCCCTACAAAAAATGTTATGAGAAGAACTGTGTTGAATGGCAAGAAACCCTCGTAAGAAACGCTGTCCCTGTCGTTGTTCGTGCCTCGCAAGGACTCAAGCCAGCACTAGAAAGAAAATAACGCATATCTGGGCCACTAGGTTAGTTAGACTCAGGCTCTTCCACTCAGGATCACCCAGATGAAAAGCTGCGCGTCATTTAAACGAAAAGATGTGTGTCCTTTAAGCATTTCAGCGAGTTCTCGATATTATCAGGCTTTTCGTTGTCGATATTGACTTCTCTGGAGATGATGGGTGATGATAAGTTTCTCACAACCCTTTATGCATTCTACTGTTGGTTTTGTTGCATTGTGAGCTCCTGAATTCTCTTTCTTTGATGACGTTTCCAGTCTCCATCGGAAATGAACCTTTTAGGATCTTTTATTTGCAAAAAAGGTGCTCGTTGCGTTGTTGACAACATAGCTGCACTTGGTTGAATGAGACCCGTTTTCTTGAAAAGCCACTTTCTCCCTGACTTGCATTATCAGAATCCACGGTATGCGCATCCGTTAAGGGAACCCGGCTGGCCCGAACCCTCCTTGCGTGGACAAGTTTCGATAGCATTTCACTATTGTTCTACCCTTATATTTTCAACCACTGACTGCTGAGAAACCGCAGTTCTGCCTCAAAAATACCAAAGTCACCGTTTTCGATGAAGCTTTGAAAGTTATTTCATGCGCTGATCGCGGAACTCTTACTCAATGCTTAGGGGTGTGGGTCATGATGAGGCAAAATGGGGCGGCGCCTTCCCGCCCTTTGGCGTCGACTCGTCCCCACTCACACTCGGATTTGCATGGGCATGTATGATGAAATCGCGTGCGCATCAATGCGAGTAGGTCCTGAAGGGCGGAGCGAGGGTTTCATTGAATCAATCGCGGACACATCGCCCACCCACTTTTGCCTCATCATGACCCGCACCCAATGCTTAGCACAGCGGCCACAATACGACCCACCGGTGGGTCGTACGGGAAGCTACGTAGAGCACGTTACGACCCACCGGTGGGTCGTATCCGTTTTATCCCTTTTTCTTAGGAGGAGCTCCCCCATATTCTGCCCCTAGGGCTTATTCTACCCGCTGAACACGGAAATGGCATCCATTTTGTATCCTAACTGCGATACTGTAGAATTACTGTAGTCATACTGTAATTCTACTGATGCTGCTTTTTCTCACAGCATCTACAGCAAATTTGAACTTTGGGGTTACTTGACGTGCTGAACATTAATACGCCATCAGTCCTGCACCGTAGAGCAGTATTCTAAGGCTATTGTAGCGTTATTGTATGGTTACTGTAGGCATACTGTAGATGCATTTTATTCACCAATTTCAGTGAAACTTCGGCAAGTGGGGTTATTTGACGTGCTGAACATAATACGCCATCAGTCCTGCACCGTAGAGCAGTATTCTAAGGCTATTGTAGCGTTATTGTATGGTTACTGTAGGCATACTGTAGATGCATTTTATTCACCAATTTCAGTGAAACTTCGGCAAGTGGGGTTATTTGACGTGCTGAACATGAATTTGAAATCATATTCGAGATAGGTGCCATATTCAAGATCAGAGTGCAAAATAACCCCAGTTTCGGACAAATTCTAATGCAAAACCTTTCCAACAGCTCCTACAGTACATGATTACAGCAACCCCGCAGACAATGAACATCATATTCTTAATCTGTATGTAAAATAACCCTCCTATGCTAATTTTGGTTGAGTTCTGATAGAAAAAGGTCTTTCTATAGTTTCTACAGTGTACATACAGTAACACTACAAAAGTGCTTTACCAAGTAAAATAGTTGGCATATTTGTGATCGGCATGTCAAATATGCCCTCATTCTCGCAAATCCGGTGAGAAACATGCGCAAACTCGCTTTGGTCCAAAGTGGCCCTGAGCGGGAAATCTGTGTTGTCGCGAATGTGTTAAACGACGCACATCTTTTCATCTAAAGGACCGCTTTTCATCTGGGTGATCCTGAATGGAAGAGCCTGAGCCTATAGCTGAGCCATACTGTAGCCCAGCGCAGGGTTTTATGCGTTATTTGCTTTCTAGTCAACCCAGCAGACAGCCGTAGCCAAAAGAAACAGAAATCTGTCCAAGGCAGTCCCAGGATGTTCCCTAGAATGTGGAACACAGTGTCGGTTAAACACGTGCAAATGCATCTCGTATAACCTCAAGAGAGAAAATTATGAAACACACTCTTCATACGGTGACATCTTCATTGATTCCACCCTGAAGATGTCAGCTCCAACAATCTTTTGTTTTCCCGTCTATCCCATGCATCGAACAGCTTCTTTGCTTCTTTTTGCCGGATGTAAGATGGATACACAACGTCCATTTCGACTCGCTCAAGACTACTCTGCCGCAGACGATCAAACTTTATTAGCCGCAAGTAATATTGTTATTCCTCAGAGACCTGGTGAAATGACGTGATAAATGAATGAAAGGTTGTATACACCTGCAGTGAGACCACAATCCATCAGCAGAATTATTGTATTTGATACACATTGATTTTGCGCTAAAGAAAATTTTTCGAGAATTATTCTGAAGTAGAACGAATTTGAGACGTCGCTGTTTATCGGAAAATATCTACGTTCAAGTGAGTACTTGCGAGTGTGAACACAACTCAAATACAACTAAACGCAGCACCCGTCGGAATCCTAGACATCGAGTAAGGTTGCCAAGAGTGACATACTTTGTCAGCACATCACAAATTTTCAGCGAACTCAAAGAATCACGACTTACTGCGATGAAATCCAAGTCGAAGTCGCGAACACAGCTCCCACTTATGAGCCAAAGCACACAGCAGCGATCATCTCGTGCAAGTGCGAACGCATTCCGCGCGGAGGGACCCACGAGTGTCAAAAGGAGCGCGCTTATTCGCAAGGGAAACAGCACCACGATTTCATGAGTTTCTCTTGTATTTCGCGCCATTTCACTGTTGGATATGAGTTCTGGTTTCCAAAAAAAAAACCTCTAGGTTTAGCAAATCTCGAACAACAACAAGCAATTTGAGCGAGTGCTGCCTTTTAGTTGTGAATGTGCTTCTAGTGGGTGCTTCATGAAGAAATAATCTCGAAAGGCAATTTTATGGTTTACAAAAAAATTTAAAACTGAAATCGAGAACTATAATTAGAACCCAATAAAATAGAACTATAATCACAACCAGAGCAATCGGTTGTCTTTAATATACGGAGCAAATCTTGGTGTACTACATAGTGTTTATAATTTATTCAAGCCTGGTCGTCCGGCTAACGCCGGACTCTCAGGCTTCTTTTAGGCTCGCTTCGCTCGCCTCGCATACGTGTGTTCCCTTCTACTGAGCGCTGGCACACGGGTGTTGACCTGTGCGTGACATCTTCCACACTTTCGATCTTCCACACACGCGCCACTTATCACACATTGGACCTAACTTTGCGCGTTTTTCCACTTTGGGACGCTGGCGCACACTTGCTACACCGTGGGAACCGACTCCAGGCGTTTCCTCATATTTGGATGCCGGCACACCCTCATCACACCGTTGGATCCGTCTTCAGGTGTTTTCCCACTTTTGAACGCCGGCGCACCCTTATCACGTCGCTGGACCCGTTTCCCCCATCTATGGGCGCCGGCGCATCACTCTCACTGCTGTTCTCCCTTAAACGGCAACTCTTCCCTTACCGAGCGCCGACGCACCTCTGACGTAGCTATAGGCTCGTTTCATGTCATCTTCTCCACCATCTGTGCGGGTGCAACCCCCATCCATGTCATCCCTCGTCCGACTGGTTCCTCATCTTCGTTATAAAACTGTCCTGCCCGTCTCTTTCCTTTTATACGGTCATGTAATCATAGGCCTATTTCACTCATTCCGACCGTGTTGAAAACAACTGTCTGCCATTAACATGTCTGAACATGGCAAGTATGGCCCAATACACCTTCAAAATCAAAATTTGCAACTTTTTTGTACATGACTCGATGCGCTGAACACGATGGTGTCGGTAGTTTTTGACGGCAATGACTGGTTTCTCTTACACACACACACACACACACACACACACACACACACACACACACACACACACACACACACACACACACACACACACACACACACACACACACACACACACACACACACACACACACACACACACACACACACACACACACACACACACACACACACACACACACACACACACACACACACACACACACACACACACACACACACACACACACACACACACACACACACACACACACACACACACACACACACACACACACACACACACACACACACACACACACACACACACACACACACACACACACACACACACACACACACACACACACACACACACACACACACACACACACACACACACACACACACACACACACACACACACACACACACACACACACACACACACACACACACACACACACACACACACACACACACACACACACACACACACACAGCTTCTACATGGTCCTTTGTATAAGTAGCAACACAGGCCCTCACTTGGTCAAGTCGTTTTCATTTGAGATAGCCCTAAAAGTCGAAATTGTTATGGTTGGGGCGCAATTAGCTTTTAACAGGAATAAACTGCGTAAACGTTCTATTCCTCCTTTGTAAGCACAATATTAAGCTCATGGAGTGCACCATTTGTTCCCCTGACCGTTAATTTCTAATTGCTATTACTACTTAATGCTTTAGAAGGAGTGCAGCGAAAATTTCCGTACAACTGCTGTATTTGGATGATCCACGGCTCTGATTGCGAAATCACACTCGCTTCATCAGTGGTTCTCCCATTCTGCTTTAAAGATCCAAGATATTCCGTTTTCGTTGCAAATTAGATGTTCTAATTGAAGATTTCCATGTTGTACACATACAAGTACCATGGGCGTGTCATTGGGCGTGTCAATTTTCGCAATTGAGCCCGTGGCGGCGGGCAAAAGAGGTGGGGCGAGGCGAGTGGATCAATGACAGCGTGACCTGTCATCCCTCGCGCGGCGATGGGGGGGGGGGGGTCTGCGCTTTATATAGAGTAAGATATATATATATATATATATAATGCCAATTTATATTAACTATGATTGCTGGCCTCGTTGCGAGTATTGAGAATCTTTTATTTCCCCAGCGCCGTATTCTGATGATGACGAGTGCTACAAGAATCTCTGTAGCAGTAGAGGTTCAGCATAACCTTACTCAACGCTTTCAACGAAAGCGCGTCTTTGCAGCATGTCCTGTCCTCTCAACTCTGGAACATTTAGACATGTCTACAAAAATTCGGTTTTGGTACACTAGTGCAACGCTACTGGCGTTTTTGCAAACGCAGCACTAACTTTCCATAAACACAGTATCCTGACGCTGAGCTGTCACAAGGGGTTATTATAGGAACTCCAACTGTTTAGATGTATTTCAGAAGAATGAAGTCACCATGTCACATACTCATTGCTTGCACATGTTTCACTGATATACTTCACGAAACCGGGCAATACATATTCGTATATCAATTCCTCACGAATAGTAAGCTTACAATTATTTCTTGGTAGTAGTGCTCTTGCTAACGGTTTTATCTCAGCTTGGATGGGACAGTCCGCCTGCTTTTATCTGGTGCTCATTCCGCTGATTGGTGCTGGATTTGGAAGTCCGCTCATACTGAACCTCGGTATAGATCGCCTGATCGCAGTGATGTTTCCATCTAGGTGATTGTTGATTTAGTAAGAGTTGTCGCTGCTCGTCTAGTGAAAAGAGAAAGTAAGGCAGAGTTCGTTTAACAAAAACATTCGTTCGTGTATGTGAGACCAATATGTTGAGTTCAAAAACCGTAGTTAACCAATGGTCCTGCGATTGATCTTCATAAGTTGTTGGATTTCGTAAACATATGATGTCAAAAGTTGAACAACGTTTTTGTTATTAGGTTACAAGATCAACGTGAAGTTATCCTGTTACATTGGCAAAAAGTTTATTACTAATTATTTAATAGGCAAATGAGGCTCTGTTCAGTTCACCTCATACCACTAAAATGAATTAAACGTAAGTGAAGCATAATATGTGACAGACATGTGTTTCCTCACGAAAACTTTTCTATCTTTTACAAATATGTGCGTCATCACTAGATATGGATGCTTGAAAGAAAGATTTTTGTTATCAGGTACCGCTCCTTCCAAACAATACCCTATACTTATGTGGCATGTCACTTGCTTCTGCCACTGTCACATACTATTTATCTTCTCGTTTTGTCTTTCATAAGCAGAACCAATACGTAAGTTTCTTCTTCCGCTTCCATTCTTCACGAATGTTTAGAATGTTTTCTAATGGAGCAAGGGATGATCTAAATAAGCGCATATATACAATTTCATAGAAGATGCACTCTTTCTGTGAAACAGTTTCATTTGTTCTATGAATTTTTGTCCCCATAACTTTCTCACCGAGCTAGCACTGGCTTAAATGTGTAACTCACATATTACAGCATTCTATATGTGAATTTATCTCCTCAAACTAACCATGGTTGAACCACGGATGACGTACAGTAAGCGTCGCTGGTCATGGCCACTTTGGAGTCTTGACCGTGCATTGAAGGCCGTTAGCTCCATCGACGCTCACTATAGTCGTGTGTTTAACGGTAACTAGTTACCTTGGCAAACCCTCTGCAGTGGGGCGTGCAGCGAACGACGAAGTTCTCCTGTACCATTTTATAAAATTGTTGTAAACTTTGTGCTTATTTTCAATTTTCTCCCTCCAACTTTTGCTTTTCAAATATTTTCGTCTAATTCACTGATATCATAGCTAAGGTTTCTAAACAGTACTTTTGTGGAAATCATCTCGCTAGGTTCCCCGATGAGAAGAGAAGGGGTTTCATCAGTTTTAGCACGCGCACTCCCCCTCTATGACTGCTCACTGCGCCCGCCACTGATCTTCTGTAATTCTGATTTTTTTTGGTTCAACTGGAGGAGCACCAATTCAAGGAATTCGCGCAATTAAAGCGCTGGCGAACCCGCCCTCCTCCCCACTTTTAAGCAATGCAGACTCATAGCAGGTACTTGCGAATGAATCAACAATACTTCCTGTTAGTACGAGCTGCACCATTTTTTTTCGGGACATTGGGCCGCTTGCAGTGAAGGGTAAACATTGCCAAATGGAATACTGTTGTATAGCTTGTATCTAGAGGGAAGCCTACTACGTTGAACTCTTAGAGCCAACTTTCTAGTATGCGTTCATTCACGCTTCCTTATCTTATAGAGAGTGCATTCGCAATGCTCATGAAATATCTCACCGGTAGTACACCACATCTCATTTGAATGATGACAGTAACCACATTTTCTGCATTCATTGAAGATCATACAACGGAAGACAAGCATTATTTTTGCACCGACCTAAAGTGTAGTAAACTTCTTGATGTGTGTATTTGTTTAGTCGTATTAAATAACGATATCTAGAGGCAAAAAAGAGGCGATAATTGCTAATGTCGTGAGAATCTCCTTCTTGTGTAGCAGCACAGTTCTGTTGCTCTTCTCTTGATTTGGTCGAATCGTGCCCTTTACTGTGAGAGTCTCCTTCTTGTGAAGCAACATAGCTATTGAGGAGAACTGTTGGAGCGACAAATCCGTCCTCCCTCGGATGACATGAAGGGAGGTGAATGTAGCTTTCGAAGAGTTTCAAGAAGACGTAGTTGACTTTCCCCATTACTAGTCTAGCATCACTGAAGCAGTTTCCCGCCTACGACTTCGCTTAAGACTATTGTTCCTTTTCTAGGAGCAACTCAGTTCTACAGCGAGAACTTTTTGGGAATAGCATCTGTTTCAGATCGAACTTTGTGGATGTTATCATAGAGATTTCAGAGTGTGATGGTGAACGAGAATTGTAGCAGTTACCAAAAACTTCAATTTCTTTTAGTTTATGTTCTGTTCTGTAACAAATTACATTCTGTTATATGTATATTGCGTACAACGAGCCGTACAAAATACTTTTTACATTTATCACATAAACAGAAGATGTATTTTTGTAAATTGCACTCAAAAGCGGCCAAGTATCACGAAGAGCTATGGAAATAGTTGATAATTGTGACAGAGGCGCATTGTCGTTGCGCGACTCAACAAATGTCACTTCTCAATCCTCTTCTGAAGTAGTAAGTCACTGGCATCTAGGAACCTTTTTTTGCGCGAGTGATCTGTGTCTCTCAATCCTTGCTTCCAGCAATCTGAGACATGGGAGCCGTAACAATGTCCCGGTGACCGAAACGACTAGGTAGTAACTGAGGTATTTTCTTCTGTATGAAATAGATGTCATTTACAGGCTTGTTCAGTGCTCCGTTCCTCAAGGCTATGGCAGTGCTGCTTTCCCAATGTTCAACAACATTGGATTTGTTCTTAATGTAGTTAGTGTGCTCGTCTATATCGTTTCGTTTCACATGCTCAAAAGGAGCAGAGCAAGTGGGTTTATTAGTGTAATCTAACTAGTCTGAATATCAAGAGATAGAAGGGCACCTTGATTTCGACGTAGCTATTTCTTCATATTTTGAGGCAATCATTTCCTTGGATGAGACTATAGAAAATGATGAGACGTCTTGAAAAACATATGGAAAGCTGTTTGTTTTTATTGTTTGTTAGTACCACAATCTTGAAACTGACTCACTAGCTCATTTAATCCGAAGATGACGCATCCAGAAGTATGCGCTGCTTGGCCAGATTTGTAGCCTGCTTTCTTGCTCTTCGTCGCTTGGGCTGTATAGTTATATATGTTGAGTTTTTATGTTGTATATTTGTACAAGTCACTTTTGGTCAATTTCAGATTCGAAGATGAGAACTGTGTTCAAATCGATTTTTGTCACAGTTGCCATCGTGATAGTTGGTTGGTTCGCTACGTTTCTTATCAACTCTTTTTCCTTCCTCATCACCAACAGTGATTATGTGCGAATGGTTATTGGCTTATACGCAGGAATAACAGTGAACATCGGTTTAGCGGCCAACTTCTTCGTCTACTATGCCATCAAGTATGTTCTATGCTTCTAGGCTATTGTGATCTGCAGTCTAATCCACATAGTTAATTAGACCTGAAAAACGTTTGGGGTAAAGTGATGCAAACACAAGAATTCCTCAACTGACTGAGAGAACAGGACCACGATCTATGGGTTATCCAAGAGATCCCGAATGAAAAATTGGAGGCCTTGGGAAATTGAAGCTTTTTCAGAAGAATTTGTGTATTTTACGTGTAAAACAGTGATGACAGCCAGCATTTTTCACAAATCTTTTTCAAGATCACAACTTCTCCACGAAGATGACCTCTCGGACAACCCAGATTTAATTTAAAAATACCTTTAACCTCTTTATATCATCGGTGGATGTTCTGCTCCATCTGCTATACGCTCTGAAAACCTAGAAGGTAGTGAATAGTCCCACCCGATTGCTGCCGGGCTGCCAGCGGAGGACGTGGGTCCCACCCCAAACTCTGATAACATTGTCTCTCTTCCTCCAGTAGCGGTTAGTTTGCTTCCAAGGAGCTCATGCCTGTTTTTCATAAATTCCCACTCTACAGCATTGTAGGCCATCCTTTACTGCCTGCGACGGCCTTCTGAATACCTTTATCCCTACGCTATGCAGCGCCAGAAAATTCCGATTCTTTCTTGATGCTACGCCGAAAGCGGTTACCATAAATGGAACGTCCTCACCAATCCTTTGCGAAGGCGGAATCTTGTTCCAACAACATTTCATAGTTTACAAAGAATTAGAAGTTATGAGCTGCATAGAACGACAGTCTGCGCAAAGGGCACAGAATCATTGGGATCCCACTTTTAATACAAAGAAGCTCTTGTTTTTTATGAAAAACTGGGTTCTTGACTAGCGGGGTTTTTACACTAAGGTTCACAAATACATTTAATTCGTATTCGTGTGGATTGTATGCTATCACTTCTGAAATGACCTTTTTTAGCAACGAGTACCGGGAAGTCATCAAGCAAATGTTTGGCCACTGTTCGTACCATGCAAAGGTGCAGGACGTCAGTACTTCCCATTTACGCCTCGATCTCAACAGGAAGGACATTATAGCCAATCACGATAAATTATCTGCCAGAAAGTAGCAACACTGCTCTCTTGCGCAGGCTCTCTGAATTTTTGAAAGTTTGCAGTTAGATGTTACATTGGTGTCACTCGTTCGAAGAAGAGAATATCATTGACTACCAACAGTGCTGAAAAAAGATCGAATTTCGAATGAACTAATCACATAGGACCACAAAGCAGTATTATAGTTATGGACATGAGTATATCATCTAGCTCGAAAAGCATGGTTCCACTTCCTCAGCGTAGTTGCCCAGCAAATGGATAATTCAAAGCGTGACCGCATCCTTATCATTTTGAACGTTAACCAGCATACCCAGCTCACAGCAACTTTACGGTTCCTAAAAGACTGTTTTCTCAGTTTAGCATGTGGAGTGCGCTTTATGTGGAAAATCTTGAAAGTGACAATATGATCCTGTAGGGAAACACGTGCCAATTTATTACATGAATGGTTGTTTCTGAAAAACGTTTTCACCTTTTTCCGCATAGGAGAAAACTTTAATGTGTGAAAAATGAACACCCACCTCCGTACCGACAGCGCAAATGAAAACATCTGTCAAGGCTCATCACTGTGGCATCTCCACGTTTGTTTAAGGATAAAACCAATTCAAACTCTATGAAATGCTCATATGAAGGAACTTTCTGTATAATTGACGTACCGTTGATCTCCGGAGTTTCACAGCTGCAGAATGTCCATACTCCTTTGTAGTAAATGTAATGTTGAACACATGTTGCGGATGACCAATAAAGATTTGGATGTATCAATAATGAGCATAGGGATGCAGAACACTGTTTGAAGGATCACGTTGAACGATGATCTCGGACTGAAACTTAACGCTGTCATAGAATACAGTTATTAAGTGTAATTCGGGAGCGAGCGTACCCTCGAAATAAGGAAAATTCAGGAGCGGTCCGTACATGGATTGTCTTCTACAGTTCTTTATTTGTTTTCTCTCCAGTTCGATTCACGAAGAGGGGTGGTAGTAAACCTTGGCATATCTGTTTATTAGCCAAAAATCCCAATGAAATGGATCGAGTGCAACGTTTCTCCATAAACGAAGTTACTCCTCTATGGAAGTCTAGAAAGAGCGCTTTGCACAGTAATCATTTTTGTACAATGACGTCAGCTGCACTCAGAATCTTCTGACACATTGCAGAAAAATCGTTTCTTAGCTTCTTGATTGTTCCATTCTCCTTCCGAAATCCATATATTCGCTGTTTCCGGAGGTAAACTCCAATTGAATAAGGCAAGCGCAATGATATAGAACTAATTAAAATTCCAGCAGCTCGAGAAACATAGTTCCTGTCGTACGACTTCCGTAACCATGTGAAAATAATAATCACAAAGTGGTTGCGAATCTCGCAATCTGCATACACTCCCATGTACAGAGTCTCAGCGTAATTACCTGCACACAAACGTAAGGAAAAGCGAGTCATTTCAGCACCATGTTGCTTAATCGTACTCCGCAGAAGCTGCAGAAGTTCATCAAAGAGCTTCCTTCCCCCCCCCCCTTTCAACTCGCCGTTCCTGTTCACACCAATAGAACTGACTGCTGACAATAAGTTTCACATTATTGACTCTATAATTTTTGAAAAATTGAATTCGTGACAGATCAAGTAAATTCGAAAAATTAGATTGCCTAGTACGCACTCCGAAATTTTCAACATGTTTTCTAAGATAAGGGTTTGCTTCCCTGAACTCCCGACGTCATTTCGCCATATCGTGCGCCTGCTCTGTATGGATGTTTCATGTTTCAGATCGGCATGCAGTGTGTCTACTTCCAGCTGCCGTCTTTCTGGTTGTTTCCCTGATACCCCAGGACCAAGGCCTATTTTGCAAATGATGTCTGTGTTGGCGCGCAGAGCGTGACTGTACCATCTAACACTGAGGCGGGTTTCGCGAAGCTTGTCAGCAATCGTGGAAAGGCCAAAAAGTTCACTAGTCTTTTTATTGCGTATGTTTACAGGCGTGATACCGGCCATATTTCGTGACAACAATACCTCTATCCCACTCAGACGGTGTTCCAGTTCCCCGTTCACTGACCAAAATTCTGCATCACATAGTGAGACGGATCGAACCGGGGATCTTTTTTTTGCGCAGCACTCCAATCATTGATAGCCACTTCAACCATGCAGCGTCGATAGCAACCTCATGAGCTACGCTGCCATGGGCTGAGTGTGCTCATTGCAGCGAGAGCCGAAATCCTCGACTCCGAGCTGAGGTGCGGGTAGTGAAGTACAGGCTCAGCACATGAGACAAACGTGTACTCCAGGCGTTTCCCCACTTTCGGACGCCGGCGCATCCTTATCACAACGTTGGACCCGACTCCAGGCGTTTCCCCACTTTTGGACGCCGGCAAATCCTTATCACAACGTTGGACCTGTCTGTAGGTATTCTCCACCTTCTGATGTCCGTGCACAGACTGCAACACGATGCACTCACCGCTCTCCACTTCCCCATCTTTTCATTCTTTGAACCTCACCATGCCCGTCCCTATCATCTTGTTGACCCCGCAATCACCACCACTGACCAATCAGAGAATTTCGTTTCACACACACCCACACACACGTGACAGACTAAGCGCTTTATTATAAGTCATGATAACCTATTCCGGTGCTCGATTACCAATTCGGTGAGGAAGTGCTACTCGTCTGTGCGTCTCGGCAACCTTGAGATACATGAGGGCTAGGCTGCTTAAATTCCTTGTCGGCGTTACTGAAACCAAATGATGTGACATGGGTCTTCGTCGGCTATCCTCTCACCATGGCTTGTCGTCTGCATTTGAGTTTCATGGACGAAAACTCCTTACCGCAGCAAACTGCTGACTTTGTTTGCTGGAGATTCCTTAATAGCGCCTCTCGTGTACTCCCTAGCCGTTAAAATCCTCCTCGTGCTCATAACCGCCTCTTAATTTACTGTTACCACTTACAACATTGTATCAGACTACCCGGCAGACTTTCGTTCCTTTCTTATACGGTTGAGTTGATCGATGCGCAATACGGTGATTCCAGTTTTTGCAGTCATCTACTCGGTTATAAAATGTGACAAGTCCTTTTGAATAAGTAACGGAATAGATTATCGGCTAGAATTTAGAGAAGTTAAACAGTAGCCTCTCAAGTGACAGCAGGTTTTATGACAAACATTCTTACTATGGTACGAACAATCGTGAATGAACATACGAAATCTGTCTGGAACTAAGCGAATTTTGTCAGTCCTAAGCACGTTTTACGCCCACTATCCTTCTTCTGCCTCAGAGTTGTACCATGCCGTTTTGCCTAATTTTCCTATGACATGTTTCATCAATTAATATGATGGAAGTTCTCCATTTCAGCATGGAATGCTTCAAGTAGTTGTACTAATTTACATTTTGAGTGATTATTTTACCAGAAAAAGTCATGTTCCTCAGTTTTCCTCCTCAAAAAAAGTGTGGGATCTCCAAAAAGCCCAAAAGAGTTGGAAAAACAGTTTTCAATAAACTCGTACAAAAGACAACCGTTCCAATGGAGGATATTCCTATGATACTCCAATTTTTTGCCTACGGATTGGGTTTGAATGTGGCATCATACCGTTGTGGAGATGCATCCTTTTTTTCTCCATCATATCTCAGCATTTTCATCGAATTAGCATTTCTATACTTGGAAAAAATATTCGCCATTATTGGTGAATAACGGCTTTCCTCCAGCGTTAGTTGAATCCCCCTGACCTGAGCAGAAACAGAAGCCAGTACTATTCCATCACCATTAACATTCCTTCTTTTTTTTCGGTTAACGGTTTGCCTGTGAACAGCAACCCTCGATTATCCTAGCTAGGGACCAAAAGGTGGGAAATGAGGGCGATGCTTCTCCAAAATAATTTCATAGGAGATATTTTGTTTACTTGAGATCTTACTCTTTGGTTGGAAAGTTCAATGACTGCTCGGATTTCGCATTCATCTCTAACTGAATATAATCGACGTTGGCCGAGTTGAAGGGCCTCGAAAAATCAGGCTCTTTGTCAAATGGAACTGATATTTGTGGTCAATCCATATAGAGCATTTCCCAATACAACGGCATAGAAATGTTTGGGAAACAATTAATCTTTGATCGTCGTTTCGGAGACTTTTCAAACCACCGTCGTGTCAACGCTTAATTTTTCTCAGAAGGTGGTATATTGAACGAGATCCAGATCAAGCCAAGCAAATTGGTGGTCAGGCTTAATAAAGCCGCAAGAATTGAGTTTCTGTCCGGATAGACTTCTCTTAAGAAGCGATTATTGCGCTTCAATGCATCTACCTTGTCTTTAGCAAGAAATCAACCAGATAGTAATCAACAAGAATTTTGGCAGAACTTTGTTTTCTTCGTTCTCCTCTTCTGGTAAACGAGCAGCGGTTCCGTCCGGGATACATACGACAACGAGACTCCTCTGTCCTCCAACGACGTGGAGCCAGAAGAGAGCTCTGACAGATCTTCACGTGCCTCGGATGCTGCGTGGGACGTGAGAGTGGATTGCACCACTTCTGCAGCAGCAGCGTGTTTTCAATTTCGCGAGCCTGCTCGTTGAAGTTGAAACGTTTGAATAAGTATAAGTTTAGATGAAAGTTCTGGTTTCTTGAAGTGTCTATATCTATGTGTATGTCGATTCTGCCAAAAAGATTTCCGTTAGTGATAGCGTCATCCATTCATGTGCAGGTGCAGCTACACAGCTCAAA
This sequence comes from Ancylostoma caninum, assembly GCA_037903475.1. Taxonomy (NCBI): domain Eukaryota; kingdom Metazoa; phylum Nematoda; class Chromadorea; order Rhabditida; family Ancylostomatidae; genus Ancylostoma; species Ancylostoma caninum. The sequence goes on along the minus strand of JBAJFG010000597.1, from coordinate 459,639 downwards.
AATCCGACTGCATACAATTGCGAGCAATTATGGGTATATGTGTGCAGGTTTCATTTTATTAATTTATTTCCTGCGCCGAAGACGCATATATATTCCAATTTCATTCGATTAGCGCTCCTGCAACAATAAAATAAACAGTTCGTAAAGACAATCACTAGCTTTGTAGGAACACGATAACTCGCACTTCAACGACGTTTTGAGCTTCTCGCTGAAAATTCGACAAGGTAGAATTTCTCAGGAGAATGAAGTCGCCGTGCCACCTATTCATTGCCAGTTGCTGCATTGCTGACTTACTACATGATATCGGTCAATATCCCTTCATCTATCAGTACTTCACAAACAGTAAACAAAGTACACTGTCCAAGGTTTAAAGGCAGCACCCACGGAAATTTTCATATGTGAGGATTTGATCGTTTATGGGCCTTAGCAATAGTTCTAACAATTTAGCTAAGTAAAAGCGCGGAAAACTCAACTGTTTCTGAGATATAATTAGTGAAATGTCCAAGATCCTGGATCAGCAGGGTCAGCGTGAGGTCGTTCGATCGAGTTGTGGCGGCAACGTATCATTGCTGCCAGCTGATTTGGTGTTAGCCATTTCTTTGCTTGTTATTGTAAAGCTATTTTTTGCTCCTCAACTCTCCTTTTTGCACTACTTAGCATGATGATTTTTTACCTGTTACTTCACAAGAGATGTGCTGGTTTAATTACTTGTATGGTTGATCTTCGCCAGTGTCGCGTTTTGAATCTTTTCACTGCTCAGAATTTGTTCTAGAATTCATTGGTGGTTCTTCTACATCTTGACTGGTCAGACTATCTTTTCCAAAGCTTGTTTTCTGACATGTTTTAGGAATGCCGTAAAACATGGCCAAAAACCTCTTTCGCCCGCAAAACAGCTGACAAGAAAGGCAGCGGTATTGAATTTTTTTGGATTGGTCCACACCGAGCAGATCGCACAACTCGGCCGAATCTGCTCGAAATCGATGAACTGAGGGTTCCAGAAAACAGGGATTTTGGCGGTTTTCACTGTTTTCAGCATTATAGCAGTGTTAAGCGCACTCGATTACCCCGAACTGTACCGAAATCACGAGATCGAAAATTTCCGTGGGTGCTGCCTTTGAGACACCTGTTGATGGGTCTGTCTTAGCATTGATGCCACAGTCCAGCTGCCTCTATTTGGAAGTAGTACCGATGATTGGTGATGTATTTGGGACTTTGCTGATTCTAAACCTTGGCGTCGATCGTCTGATTGCCATAGTGCTTCCTTTGAGGTGATATTTTTTTAAATTTAAGAGCGTTGAATTTATCCGCGCCAAACAATTTGTTGCGCATTCATGTGGGACGTGTCTCCTTGTAATTCACATACTACCCAGAGACATTTTGTTGCTAGTGCTTGTGCAAATTCGTACGATTCTGATGATTATGGTCGAATTCGGGAGAATGGTGATCCTAAAATTCGGAAGGATCAAAGATTATTCAAATCAGATTTCAATCCCCGTTTTTTTTTACTATTTCAGGTTTTCTAACTCCACTAAATCAACAGTACACATGAAAATACTGTGGAAACAATGTTTACGTTTACATTTGCTCTACTAGAAGGCTAGCATGAAATTGCGCATTCATATACTGTGAATTCACTTGCAAACAATGATGTGTTCTCGTTTTTTTTGTTTTTTAATGTGTTCTTCAAAATTTTTTTACTTACAATTAGTTCTCCAACATAAAGTCATAGATGCAAACATTCCTCATAGATACGAATGATTTCTATTAATATCTAGGTATCGCTTCCTCCAGACAGTGCCCTACACCTACCTCACGTGCCACATGCTCCTGCCCTTGGCACATACGACATATCTTTTAGTGTGGGCTTTCTCAGAGAGAACAGATGGGTAAGTTCTACCTCATTACTGAGGGTTCATATGTCTGAAACTTAAAGTGAGTGCACAACAGCATCTGTATCGCTGATGTCTTATCAAGTATTGAGTGGCATGCATTATCTTACCTATGTAGCATTTCGTTGAACAGCACGAAATTGTGACTGTCTTTCTCTTATGATTCCGAAATTATTGTGTGTTGATTGCTAGTTTCAGACTTGTACGGTGTTCCATCATCCAAGGATACGGCACTGTTGCATTTATGCTGCTGAACAATGTTGGGTTCGCCGTTAATGTAATTAGTGTGCTTATCTACACCCTAGCTGTTCACTTATTGAGGAGAATCAAAACGAGTGGGTTTTTTTTTTCGTTGCCCTGATTAAAACAAATGCAAAAAGTTACGTGTGTGTGTTTTTTATTACTTTTTCATCTTTTATTCCCAAGTAATAGTTATCTTTTGGTGGTTGCCTCCAACATCATGAGCAGTGTCAATATTCAACTGCATTGGGAGTGAAGGTCCGTGGCGTACGTTGTGAAAGCGTTATCGTTGCACGAAATGGGTGGCGATGAAGACGTACGCCGCGACGCGACCACGCCGCATGCGTATGCGTCTCAAGTTCAGCCTGATCCTTCAAATTCAACGCTCTGAATGACATCGGTGGCGACCTCCTCACAGTTTGTTGGCTGCGGTAGCACTTATATGTCCTACTCAAGCTTAGAAAGCTTGTTCGTTTCCCCGCAGAACCGCTGCAACCTCCGACGGCTACAGCCGCGACGCGTGCATGAATCAACCAATCACAACTCAGCAGCTTACCTCTTGTCACGCAGGCGCACTAAATAACCGTTCAATCTGTATATATAAAAGTGAAAGTTTGTATGTACCAGCGCCCCTTCGGGACGCTAGAGAGTGGGGTGGGGCAGCCATGGGCCCAAACATGAATTCCTTCTTATGGGTTGAGTATGAATATGAGAAGTCCGTTCTCCATTGTATGGCGTATTCGTGTGTAGTCCTCACAACCGGGCGAACGCAGACGTGTTTAATCGTATCCGAGTGTTTTCCACACCACTGGGTCGCAGCGGGCTTTCTTCCATCGATGGAGCCGTAGTCCGGCGTCATCTTCACTGTCAGGCCACAATGAACCCATTCACCGTTGGCTGAACCGTATCCTGGTATTCTCCACTTTAATGAGTCACAGCGGACCAATCCAATATTGGCGGACCCGTATTTTGGTGTTATCCACACCACTGGACCACGGCGGGTCCTTCCTCTATGTGTGCGCCTGCATTCTGGCGCCTTCCTCACAGTTACGGCAAGCCGGATCCGTTCTCCAGGGGCTTTCTCGCATCCCGGCATTCTCAACACTATCGGACCAGAGTAAACCCATATCCTGACTTTCTTCACACCATTGGGCCACGACGGGTCCTTCTTCCATCGCTGAACCCGTATCCTGACGTCCTTCACACGCGGACCCGCCCTCTGTCGACGGATCCGTATCCTAGCATTCATCACACCACTTAGCTATGGCGGGCCCTTTCTCCATCTTTGGACCGGTATCCTCGCATCCCCTACATCATTGAGCCCTCTCTCTATCGGTGGACCCGTATCTTGGCATTCCGCACACCACTGGGCCATGGCGGGCCTTTTCCCCATCGGTGGACCAGTACCCGTATATTGTTGATTGGTTACACAATGTCATGCCTTGATAACCTTGATCATTTTGACTCCTTTTGATCTTCGGGTACACCGAGCGGGCGCCAGCAATCCTTCCATTTGTCCCTCTCGCGAGGCAGAGTTGTCCAGTGGATTCTGTCCGTTCGAGAGACACGGAGAGCATCGTATCTATCCTTGAAGGACTTCGTGAAGAAGTCTGACCATCGGGTCGGTGGTCTTCCTGTCGTGCGCTTAACGTCCCGTGGAGTCCAGTCGCTGACGGCTCTTGTCCAACGGTTGTCGTTAAAACGCATCACGTGTCCGGCCCACCTAATCTTACTCAACTTGGCGTAAGCGGCAGCGTCCCTGATCTTCGATTGTTGACGAAGGGTGGAGCTCCGTATTCCAGCCCTCACTTGCGTGAGGCGGGTTATTCCTAGCATCACCCTCTCGATGGAGCGTTCGACGACGCTGACCGCATTCTCATCCTGCTTGCGCAACGCCCAGGTTTCTGAGGCGTAGGTCAAAGCAGGGAGAACGGTTGTGTTGAAGAGGTGGGCACGGAGCCTGGTGTTCTTCGTCTTCTTCACTACGTCCTCGATGCTCTTGTAGGCTCCCCAAGCCGCTCGTTTCCTCCTGCCCAGCTCTGGAGCGAGGTCGTTCATCATGTTGACTTCCCGACCTAGGTATACGTAGCTGGAGCATTCGGATATGGTCGTTCCGTTGAGCGAGAATGGGGCATCCGGGACCCATCCGTTCTTCATGAACATCGTCTTCGTCAGATTCAGCTGGAGACCAATCTTTCCACACGCGTCCTCGAAGTCGGCCAGCATCTGTTCCGCTTCGCTGATGGTTGGTGTTATAAGAACGATGTCGTCAGCGAAGCGAAGATGACTAAGTCGCCGGCCATCAACTTGCACTCCCATGCTATCCCATTCCAGTTTCCGCATGACGTCTTCGAGAGTGGCGCTGAATAGTTTTGGCGACACGGTATCGCCTTGCCGAACCCCTCTCTTGACGTCGATGGTGATGTCGTCGTAGAATGGAGAAATCCTGGTCGTGAAGTTGCTGTAGAGCTCACGAAATACCTTGATGTATTGAGTAGGTATGCCCTGGTTGCCCAGGGCTTCCAACACCGCTTCTGTCTCAACAGAGTCGAAGGCTTTCTTCAAATCGATGAACGTGAGACAGAGGGGCATCTTATACTCTCGCGATACTTCGATGAGTCTAGTGACGGTGTGTATGTGGTCGATCGTACTGAATCCTTTTCGAAACCCTGCTTGCTCGCACGGCTGTCCCTCGTCTAGTGTCCTTTCGATCCTATTGAGGATCACACGCGTGAAAAGCTTGTAGACGACGGACAGTAGGCAGATGGGCGATAATTGCCAATATCCTGCGGGTCTCCCTTCTTGTACAGCAACACGGTCCTGCTGGTCTTCCATTGGTTAGGTACCTTGCATTCCGACAGGTACCGCGTGAAAAGCCTAGCCAAGGTGGTAATGAGAATTGGCGGTAGGTTCTTCAGATGTTCCGGTCGAATCCTGGGCCTGGTGCTGTACGGTTCTTCACCGACTTGATGGCATGTCGGATTTCGGAAGGGAGAACCGATGGGACAACATACCCGTCCTCCCTAAGATGACATTGAGGGAGGTGGACGTGGCTATCGAAGAGATCCGAGTAGAAGTCGTAGATGACCTTCTCCATTACCCGTCTTGATGAAGAAATTGTTCCGTCTGGGCGCCGGAGGGCGGACATCTTGGTCTTGCGATTGGCGAAGTCTCGGCGGGTGCAGCGAATGCTTTTCCCTGCCTCTGCGGCTTCGGCCAACACTGCTGCTCGTCTCTCCTTTAGGTCTTCTTTTATCGCTTCTCTGCACCGTTTTGCGAGCTCGGACGTTAACTGGTAGTTGCCTGCGGCTCTCGCGGCTCCACGCTGGCGTATAAGCTCGAGGGTCTCGTAAGACAGTCGTCTCTTGGTGACTCTTAAACCCTCAGCGCTCTTTGCGCTGTCGCGGAGATGCTGTACAAGCCGATCGTACTCTTCGTCGATGTTGTCGACAACCGCATCTTCCCAAAAGCCGGCTAGCGAAGTGAAAAGATCCCAATTGATGACGGGTTTGGGACTCCTTCTCTTAAACTTCACGGCTTTCTCTCCTTTGCGTGAGAAGAAGAATCTTGCACGAAGGAGGCGATGGTCGGATCCGGTGTAGAACTTTGGTACAACACCGACGTCGGTGAGGCAGAACCTTCGATTGACGATGATGTGGTCAATTTCATTATGGTACTCTCCACCGGGTGACTCCCACGTCCAGCGTAGGGAGGTTGGCTTCTGAAATTGTGAGTTACCATGGATGGTCTTCGTCGTCATGATGAACTCAGATAGCCTCTCTCCCTGTTCGTTCCACTGCAGGCCGTGGGTACCGCTGTGAAGTTCCTCAGGCGTTCTCCTAGGACCAATCTTGGCGTTGAAATCGCAAACGATGATCTTGTAGAATGTATGGTCTTCCCTGTAGAACTTCTCCAAGCCCATATAGAAGGCCTCGATATCCCCTTCGTCGTAGCTGGATGTTGGAGCGTAGGCGACGAAGATTGTCAAGGCTGGTATTGATCCACATCTTCTCTACCGCAGACGTCCGATTCGGGTTGTCAGCTGTTCGAATGAAACGATGTTCATGACCAAGTTCGTGTTGACGAGGACACCGACTCCTCCAACTCCTCTACTGTCGCAGGTTCCAAGGAACAGTTCTTCTCCAGTGTCGAAGGTGGCGTTCAGTGGTCGGTGTCTCCTCGTCTCGGTCAGTCCGATGACGTCGTACCCGATCTTCCTGGCCTGCATCATCAAATCCTCGATGGAAGCCTCCGATGCAAGCGTGCGTGCGTTGAAGGTACAGACCGTCATCATAGTCCTTCTGGTTTTAGGCAGCCTAGATAACCCCTCGGACCTCGTCCTCATTGGCGCTGCCGTACCAGTGACTCTTCCGAGATCAGGGGAACACTCTCTATTATTGCTGTGTCGAGCTTGAAAAATTTGAAGCTCACAGGAGATAGCTTGCTGGGCTCTACTCCCCCGTGGGAGGCTGGAGTGTGATTTCACCGAGAAGTTAGCCGGGCTTCCCGGGAGTGGACGATGGAGCTTATTTGTTAGAGGCGACTCCGAACCGCCTCCCTTGTACCTCCCAGTCACTTGAATGCAGGGCTTTTGGTCGGATAGATGTGCAGGATACAATCTGCAGACACGCAAGCACACCCATGCACGCATGCATAAACATGCCCACGCGCTGACAGAAGGTATAGATCATTCTGACTCTGCAAAGACAGGGAGTCCATCCACTGAATCCACCCGCGTCTCAGGGCAGGCCCAAGGTCGCGTTTGGTCCGCGATTAGCCCCCTACCCGCCACCTGGGGACGGGCCACGTAGCCTCGCGACTAACCGGCTGGGATCCCTCGTATGAGGGAGATCCGTGGATGCCTTGATATATTGAAGCTTTTGCTCCATATTAGTGCAGACGCTTTCTCGAAAGAACGGATGTCGTGACTAAGGAAGGAATCGCTGCGAGAATTCAGCAGGGGATACAGCAGTAGCATCCACCAGCTGGGGCAACCGCTGAGATCCAGCCTCTCAGCTTCCTAGACGCCGCAGCCCTCATAAAACCCTCCCATTTTTTCCTTGGAAGTGCGTACAGCGTCGCAACAGTGGAAGGATGGTTTTCCTGCTGCGTACATTATGCAGCCTGAAAGCTTGTACACATTCCCTCACCCCTATGCGGCGAGACCGCCAGCGAAGGTGATGAAATCACCATCCCGTGCATGCGGGAGAGCCAGCAATGACGTAATTGCGAGTCTCGAAACGAATGTGTCTGAGTCCCTAAAAATCGGCCATTTCGCCCCACGGTCTGCGCCTCAAGATTCCGGTGTCTATGGGTGCCGCCGCATATCTCTAGCCGCTCTAGCCCCGTTACGGCACTTTGTTTAATAGATGTGTGTATGTATGTAATCAATAGAAATCGCGGAGTATGAACCGATCCGGACCAAATTCTGCATGCACATCCTTCGCGGGCCGGTGGAGCTTACAGCCCATTTTGCACCTGGGATTATCGATCGATTTATCGACTATATTGATTTCATTGATTTTTCGTTATTTTTGTCCGGGGGTCGGTGGGGACATGTCTCCTGTGGTTCCTCAATACACTGAATACGAATATGACGACCACTCTGCACGAAATATTGATTTATCGATTTCATCGATTTTTTCCATATTGGCTCCGGGATGGACAAGGACATGTCTAATGGGGTTTCTCAATACGGAACACGCATATGGCAACCAGTTTGCACGAAAAATTGATTTATCGATTTTATTGATTTTTCGCTCTTCTGCCCGCTGTGGAGACATGTCTACTGGGATTCCTCGATGAGCTGAATATGAATATGACAACCATTTTGTACGAATGCATCTATTCAATGTCACCAAAATAGCTTTGCTAACGTTTTACCGTTTTACAAGTTGATGGGAAGGGTCACTTGGGCTTCGCTAACATTCTGATCATCAAAATTATGGAGATTTTGATGACTTACTGAATTTATCGGTGATAGTAATGGGCCTCAGCAGTGTGATGTAGCCAAGGTAGTAAAACACTCGAGCAAAGCCGGGTACGGCAGCTAGTATACAATAAAAAAAGCTTCAAGGGGCTCGGAAGCAATGAGGGCAAAGTGGGTAGATATCTTTTTACTACTGAAGTCACTCCCAAAAAAAAAAGAAAAGGTTGGTCTGAGCCGTACTGACAGAATTCATAGGTTCCCTGCGCAAAATGGTGACCGCACACCCACGAGAAAACTTGTGTGTCAGGAGCTGAACATCTCTTTATACAATTCTCAAAAACTCATACTTTACTCAGCACTCAGAGAAAGAACAGAATAAATTGTGCAGACAGATGCTGAAACAATTTCCTCATTTCTGCTACCACTCGATTGTCTTTGCTGGCTAGAAACGTTTCACTGTCACAAACGCACAGAATGGAAAATCTATTGCTTGGGCCTGCTCCAATGCAGAACTGTTGCTGGAACAGGCCGACCTCGATCTTTGACGCTGTGGGCCATATAATGTCCAGGGACAGGCCGCCTCCGGTTCTTGCATTCATTTTTTTCAGCTGTCAAGATTTGTACTCATATGTGCGAGGAGATAGACAGTAATTCTGAATCGTGGAGATCTGCATTTAGCGGACAACACCTGCCACAGGGCTCCGCTTCTGCGCAAGAGGCAAAAATAATACAGGAATGACAAGCGCACAGTTTTGAGTCTAATGATATGTGTAGTTTGCGACTGAATCTGTCCGACGGAACAATTCGTTATGGTTGCTATCGAACATTGGTGAGGCTGCTCGAGGGCAGTTTGTACTAGACGCATGCATTTGATGCGCGTGTGTCTATATGATGAAGGATAGGGTGCATCGCATCGCTGACGCAACTCAGACGCACGCATTTACGGCCTCGCAGTGGTCACACCTTCTCTCCATTCGGAATTGCAGCATTGATCGGTCTTCATGGAAAACCATTCGCAATTGAATGCGTGTATCAAACGCACGCAACAACGTATAAATAGCTGTTAAGGGGTTTTTACAGTTTTGACGCGCCGCGCCCTATGCTTGAGCATAGGCAGCGTCAACGCAGTGCGAGGTCGCACGAGCTCGCAGCGTCATCTGCCGCAAAGGGGATGCTTTCACAGTTTTTGACGCGGAGCGTCACTTTGCCAGCCCGCACTGCGAGCTGCGTCAAGGAATGCTCTGGGGCATTCCTTCCCGGCAATTAGACGTTCTCTGCTGCTGCATGAGTTGTGACTGTATATTCCTGTTCTTTTTTGTCTTCTTTTTTTTCGGGGTAACTTCCTTCATAGAACTTGTGCAACTGTCCGAGTCTAGGAACAGATTGTGTGCCCCTTCATATACGAAAAGAACTTAACTTCCTCTTTTTCATCTTCCCTTTAATTCGGCAAGCTGCGTCGTTTACCGCAACCCCGACGCGAATTGAAAGGCGAGGAGTCAGCTCGCAGCGAGTGATTTCTCGCGCCGCTCCGCAACTTGCTGGGAACTGGAAAAAACCCCTTTAACTGTGAAAGTTGTGTGTATGTTGTGAGCTACACATTGCTTTTTCAGATCCAGAGACGATCAGAGTGTTCAGATCAATTCTTGTCATAGTTATCATTGTTATAACTGGCTGGCTTGCAACGTGCCTCTTGAATTCCGTGACTTCCCTCATCAGTGACAGCCTTTATGTGCGTAAGGTGATGAACGCTTATGCAGGAGTAACTGTGAACATCGGAACAGCTGCACACGTCTTCGTATATTACTCAGTCAAGTATGTTCCTTGTCACAGGGCGATTATCAGGCAGTCATTATCACTTGAAGAAGAGCATGACAACTACTGCTGAAAATGATATAGTTTCAAAGGCACGAATTCTCATCAAATCGCTCCTTCTGTGTCATGGCACAAGAGTTCAACTGTGCCGCATTCTATCTAGAGAGGTATTCTTAATTCCAATAATAATTCCACTCCCCCAAGTTCCTCCTTACGTTCACCACAATCACCGGACAAGCTCGATGAACAAGATCTTCCATAATGGCGACCCTACATTAGGGAATGAAGAGAAGTTTTTTGGTCAAGATTTATGAAAACATTAGATTTTACATTTTTGTATAGCCACATATGGTCGTAAGAATCAAACGCTGCGCCAAAATGAATCCAGACAAATTGAAATTACTATATGCAGAAGTACTGCGAATACAAAAGTGATCAGAAATAAGGATATCTGAAGCAAGGCGTAGACAAAATAAGAGTAACAGCAAATACGGGTTTGTTCTTCAAGTAGACATGCGACTGTGGGCAATGTTACGCGACTCCAGATCTCAAATTTCGTGGCGTCCCGAAGGTGATGTTGGTAAAGTATAACATGAAAGGAATAGCCTGGCTGGATCTACTGAAATGCTGCTATGCGAGGACGATGGACCTCTGCACACAACATCCTATCGGTTTTGATCATAGTCCAACTCTAGACCCATCATTTTTTCCAACGACACGACACTTTTCGATACGCAAAATTAGTATTTTGTTTATTTTTTATTTATTTTGTCAAATATCTGCACAATAGTGCACACGGAATAGAAGCAAGACTTAATTAGCATAGAGCGAAGTGTGTGTGTGTGTGTGTGTGTGTGTGTGTGTGTGTGTGTGTGTGTGTGTGTGTGTGTGTGTGTGTGTGTGTGTGTGTGTGTGTGTGTGTGTGTGTGGAAAATGTTAGCGAAACACCGCATAATATGTATGAATGTGTTGTCCTCCTCATACTTATGAAAATACTCAAATTCAGGGCGGTCTCTCGTAGATTGAAGTTTGAAGCGTTGCAGAAACTGGTGCACGGGGACCTTCGAAACATGAGAGCTTAAATGTAGTACAATTTGCAAGGCGAGAGCAAATACTATTGTATTTTGAACGCTGTTTGTGCATCCCCCACGCCCATGTGTTTTCCAAAAGGAGGATGCACTTCTACTCACAATGTACTGCATTATGATCCACCATTTAAGAAGTCTGTACATCTCAGAATTTCTGAGATTTCTTGACATCCTTGGTGTGCAAGGTTCTTTGTAGAAGAGTCAAGAGCTTGGCTTATTTCTTTATTGGAGCAGCCAAAATCAGGTTTGAGCCATGATCTTGATGAGGCTATGGGGTGGCCCAATAGAATAACGATGTGGGGTCCTATGAGATAACCTTAACACATACGTAATTCGGACTATATTACTCACTAAAGACGTTACTTCGTCATCAGATTTTCTCATACTTGTTCAAAGGCAGCACTCACGGAAGTTATTGGTCTGGAGATTTCGCGATATATCGGGGTTTTCAGGGAACTCACCGACAACCATGAAGTAGTGTCAAACATGCGGAAAACACAGAAAATGATGGTGGTATTCTATGTACTTCCACAGCGCTGACGAATGTTGCGTAATGGGTCCCGCCACGAAACCCCTGCAAATGGTACGAACCTCATGAACCAGCTTTCGCTAAACTGCATGCGCACACCCTTTCAACAGCGTTAGCTGAAGCGAAGAAGCCCTTTTGTCCACAGCGGCAGATACATCCAGGGCAGTATCTTCTCAGGTAGGCGGCCATTCACGGTGTTCACCTTACTGTTGCGATTGTCCAGCGGCCGGTTACATGATAGTCGACTCATTTCAGAAGTGAGTGCTGCCTTTAACAGCTTTCATTAACTAGAGAAAGAGGTACTGTTACATTTTAGCGTGCCCTCCTTTTTGGTTGGAGGTGTGCTATAGTGTTCCTTTTAGATTCCTCTTTGTCGTATCTCGATGATAGTATGAACCTCCCCCGCATTAACGGAGATTAACATGGAAGCATGAAAAGTTACGAGATGATGGTGCCAATTACATTCTATTAAGCATACAGATAATTTTATGAAAATCCTAGCAATGCCAAATGTCCCTTAACACTACCCTGATGTTCCCGCCTTCTCAGCTCTAATGGCCGGAAAATGGAACCTGTGGTCCAAAACGACACGATTTTTCGTCTTTGAGTAGTTTTACAAAGAATGCTTTCAAATGAAAATTCGAAAAACTGATCATAAACCCAGGGAGTGATTTTGAAAGGAAGAGGATCTACCTTCATAATCAAAATGAAGATGAGAAGAGATCTAGTAAATCCTCGAAGATAGAGACTGTCAAACTGACCGCTCATAAAATCGGACATTTCATACTTGACGACCTAATATTATTTTTGGATGAGCTTGGGCAAGCATCCACTTACCTAAGTCTGCAGTACGAACACAGCTCTGTGCCCAGTTGGGCTTTAGACATGCAAACCAGTTCCTCGCTCCGAAACACAGCCTTCTAGGGGCAAACACAGCTCGTGGGGCGACAAAATAAACTTTCACCTCGCTGTGTAACTGCTGTTGAAACGTGTTCGGCCTGCGTTCGGCCTGCGTTCGCCGTCCCGGAATCTCTGAGACCCTTCTTACCAACAACTAGACCTTACATTCGAACTATTCTGCAGTGATTCCATATGTACAACGCCTCAAAGCAATGTTTCAAGAAAGTAGTGGTTTTTCTCGTTTTCGTTGAAATGAATACCATAAATAGCATTTAGAAATAGGAAGATCGCGTTGGATTTCTTGTAGTGGATGAGAATAATGTTGATGAAAGCCACATTTTTAAACAGAAACACGTTCGTTACATCTCTTGCTTTCTTATGTGTGAAGCTAGTGCCATGCGAACGTGTATTCTCTCTGGACACTTCCTTGTAGCACTAAAATACCGTTTACAAGTTTCTTTCTGCTTAAAGAAGATAAGAAGAATTTAGATTCTCCCTTTTTCTAGTCTCATGATACCAGTAACCATCCAGAACTAGATTTCAGATTAGCTCTGCAAAACGATCCGAATTCTCTTATCGTTACAGCGTGAAACTACGTGTGACTGCGCACTCTGGAAAGGGGCTTTGGTTCCACACCTAAGACCCGCGAAAATGCGCGTGATCGTCAATGGGAAAGTAATCCACAACTATATATAAAATATATAGTTCTATATATAAAATATAGAAACGCTTACGACATCAGAATACGTGGAGTACACTAAGCAGTACTCCATTTTCGTCCAGACTTATCAAGAAACGAAATGTCCCTCGAATGAAAGCATTATTCCCTGTTACCAGGACTTGATGAATTGGATCGCTTCGTATTTAAAGGCAGGGTTGAAGATTTCTCGGTATATCGGGGAAGATGAACTCATTGACAACGATGAAGTAGCGTGAAACACGCGAAAAACATAGAAAAAGATGGCGGTATTTCATGTGTGTCCACAACGTGGACAAGTTTCCCGTACTGGGTCCCGTCACGGAACCCCGCAAATGGTACGAATTTCATAAACGAGCCCCCGCTCAACCACATGCGCATACACTGTCAACGGCGTTAGATGGCGCGACGGAACCCTAATGTCCAGAGCGGCAGATGTGTCCACGGCCGTATCTTCGCAGGTAGGCGGCCATTCAAGGTGTTCAACTTACTGCTGCGATTGTCCAGCGGCCGGCTACATGGTAAGCAACTCATTTCTGAAGTGAAAATTTCCGTGGGTGCTGCCTTTAAAGTATCTGCACATTATCGGAGGGCTACTAACTAAATGGTCAATTGGTCCGACAAATGGCGACTTGATTTATAACAATGAAAAGTCTACCAACATGTGCATCGGTCGAAACATTCTTAGGAACACACCAGTTAACTATTTCGTACTCAGTACGCGATCTTGGAATAACATATTGCGATAAGCTCCCATATGGACAATATGCATGTAGAAAGATTCATAACCAAGGCTTATACTATGTCAAATTTTGAATAGCCTGCTTTCAAAACTCGTTACATGAACGTTCTTTTTAAACTTTTTACAACGTATGTGAGACCGATTCTTGGATACTGCACCCCTGTTTTGTCGCCGTCAAAGCAGTGCTACATTGACAAACTTGAAAAAGCTCGAACGAGGTTCACGAAGCATATTTTTGCAAGAAATGGGGTCTTCGAGCTACTTGTATAGGGAGAATAGCTCATCTAAACTATAATACGCTCCAGCTTAGAAGAGTAGTTCATGAGCAAAATCTCCCCTTCAAGATTCCTATGGACATTGTCGATATGGAAAAAAGACCTGCTTCTCACTGTTTCTAGTTCAGATGACAGAACTAGAGGTCATCATTCATGAATTGTCGCAGAAAGATTCCATTCTCGACAATTTCGTGACTTTTTCTTGGTAACAGCGAGTAAGACGTAGAATGCACTACCGTAATCACTTTTACTTTCACCGCCACCTGCTAAGTTCAGTGAGCGTCTTCTAGCCTTTCTCAAATATTGAGGTCGCTTTTGATGTCACCTTTTGTAATTTTTCCTAAGAAAATGCTAAATTTCAGGTCATTGCTCTTGAGTTCTTTCAATCCTAACAGAACTCTTTCACTTTCTTCGCATTGAAAACTTTACTGCATTGATTCATAGTGTCTCAGAAGTCCTTCCAATGTGCCAGAGAACTTTCCTCACTTCCTGCCACTTTTTTGCTTTTTGTGTTCTCTACGTGCGTGTTCCCTTGATTCGAGACCGTGTGTGTTGAGCCGCCTGATTCCCAGTTTCTCCCACCCATTACTCCTCAGGAGCAGACACGTGAGCGTTGGTGCTGTTGACGGACCTACGAAGTTGGCACTTGGAGCCGCTTCATATCTTGCGCGACTTGCGGTGTTGGCCGGCCACTCGTCTTCACCACCAACTTCCTAACTACATCGCCAAGCCTGCTTCCCCCTCCCCCTCCCGTTTCCCCTCTCATTTTCATATTGAATCTAGCTGCCGTACCCGGCTTCGCTCGAGTGTTTTACTATCTTGGCTACATCATACTACTGAGGTCAATTACTATGATCGATAAATTCATTAAAGTCTCCATAATTTTTGTGATCGGCATGTTAGCAAAGGTAACCCTTCCCCATCGACATGTGGGGGAAAAGTTAGCGAAGCTATTTCGGTGACACTGAATTGATGTATTCTTACAAACTGGTTGCCATATTCATACTCAGCGTATCGAGGAACCCCAGGAGAGATGTCTTCACCGCTCCATTGGGCGGAAGAGCCAAAAATCAATGAAATCGACAAATCGAGTTTTCGTGCAAAATGTTTGTCATATTCGTATTCATCGTATTGAGGAACCCCAGAAGAGATGTCTTTGCCCGTCCCCGAGAAAAAATTTAAAAGAGTCAGTAAAATCAATAAATTATTATTTCGCGCAAATGGTTGTCACATTCGTATTCAGCGTACTGAGGAACCGCGGAAGACATGCTCCCACCGACCCCTGGGCAAAAATAACGAAAAGTCAATAAAATCGATATAATGGATGAATCAGTCGATAATCTCGAATGAAAACTAGCTTATAATCTCCGCCGGCCCGCGAAGGATGTGCATGCAAAATTTGGTCCGGATTCATCCTCCGCGATTTCTATTCATTACATACATACACACATCTATTAAACAAAACGCCTTAACGGGGCTAGAGCGGCTAGAGATATGCGGCGGCAGCCATAGACACCGAAATCTTGAGGCGCAGACACACACACACACACACACACACACACACACACACACACACACACACACACACACACACACACACACACACACACACACACACACACACACACACACACACACACACACACACACACACACACACACACACACACACACACACACACACACACACACACACACACACACACACACACACACACACACACACACACACACTCAACTATCAACGCAAATTTTGACCCTATAACAGTGAACCAGTATTTCCCTTTGGTGTTTGTCTCGGTTTACAAGTTTGATGAGTTATTTTCTTATTCTTGCACTTCGATTCATCATTCGCATATTTGCTATTATTTTTCTGTACCAGAAAGAACACATCTCTTTGTTATCACCACCAACTTGGTCTCTACTTTCCTGTCGCTTCAATTACGGCAGAACATACAAAGGCGCCTATTACCTGAGCATAAGGACCTATTAAGTATGAAACGTTCAGAGAATAGGCGCCGCTAAATGACCATGCGGTGCTTTAGTTATTCACTTTTGAATGATTTGCTCCTTCTGGAAACTTTGAAGCACATAATGCTCATATATCCATAGAGTTTTTAACTCATTTTTCAAGGAAATGTGGGCCAGTTTGAGTTCGTGATGGTAGCCATTTTGAAAGCTGCTTCTTTATCATCGCCTGTTTCTTTGAACATAATCCTCGAGCTTTTCTAGCTTCAACTTCCGGTGTTCCAAATTTCACTGCAAATTTCGTACTGGAAGCAATCAAGCAAGCTAAGATTCGGCAGGAGTGAACACTGCTTTCGTTCCTATCATAGAGCGCTGCAATAAAAAGTTTGCAGCTTTATTAGCAGCTAATGCGTAGATGTTGCTACCCTGAGATTGTTGGAAATAGGGATGGGGAATGAAGAAGCCTAGAGATAGAGAGGGAAAGAGAGGTAGAAAGAAAGAAATGCTGAATGATAAAGAAAAGTGAGAGAGGGAATAGAGTATTGTAATAATTTTGTGACATACATTCTGAAGTGTGGTGTAACGACTGGCGTAATAGACTGAGTTAATTCCTTCCATGGCAATGATTGCGTCAAGTATCTATGGAAATTAGTGCCAGCTTCAGCAATTTGCTCCCCTCTTGTTTTTTTTTTCTTGTTCAGAGGGCAGCTGCTATCTCTTAGAATGGCTCACCGGATTACTTTATTAGGTCGTATAAAAAGTCTCCGCGGTTTTTCGCCACAAGGCGGTTCTGCTACTTTATCTCGAGCAACACCGTCGTGAAAAAATTCTTAAGATATAACATTCCACCTCACATTTTCGCCAGGCTAATCCTGTAATTCGTTGCTCTAGTAAAAAGTTACGTCAATTTGAAAATAAGTGAAATATCTGGAGAAATGATGTGAAATATCTGGAGAAATGTATGTGATGCTTTTTTGACTATAAAAAAAGAAAAGTGCTGTAAGAACATGCCAAAACATTGGTGACGTGTATGACGAAAATGTTGCTAATGAATGAAGAACCCAGGAATGATTAGCTAGATTCCGTCCCGGGAATTCGGATGTTAAAGATGCAACTCGCTCTGGCCGGCCAGTAACTGAAAAATTCGATGAAATTTTGCAACTGGTGGAGCACGAACGAAGCGCAAGCTGTCGCGAATAGCGGAGGAACTGAAAATGAACCATAAGACAGTTTGGAATCACTTGAAGAGAGCGGACTTTGAAAAAAAGTTCGATGTTTGGATACCACATGCACGAAAAAACCGCGGAGACTTTTTATACGATCTACATAATGTTTACCTTCTCTCCTATCTCTACTGCAGTACAACGCTGAGTAATCGCGCGCTGTCATCATTCTGTTCAGAAAGGTCTGGAATATAATTTCAGAATAGTACAAATACAAAAATCAAAGGTTGTATTCGGGAAAGAAAAGCACAAAATGTGGGTATAGATTGAATGAGACATACCAATTAACTCTCATGAAAATGTCGTTGGTGTCGTTATGAATAACGACTTCCAATGAGCATATTAATCCCCTTGAGGCAAGTAAAGCAACGTTCTGATTGTTCAGAATTTTCGCTGTTAATCATCCATCTTCACTATGCAAGCTTTGCAAAGTGTGTTTTATAGCACTTTACAAAGTGTGTTTTATAGCAATCTCGGATCATCTTCGTCAGTATCGTGCCTCTAGCAAAAAAAAAAGCAGATAGAACAACTGGAATACATTCAAAAGACTATTTATTATAAGAATTGGCGTTTTCCAACTAAAGCATATCCAATGGCCCTTTTTAATGTAATGAAATAAAGTTTGGTAATTTGAAATAGAGAAGAACAATTAGCGACCTCTGTCTCTCGTAAAATGTTTTCTTATTTCTACACATTGGAATCTTGTGGTAGAACATCAGATTTTGCGATTGTGGTCCCTTTCATCAGAATGAAAAAGCATCGAAATATTTTTGCAATCCGTGTGACTAAGATCGTCCCGCATCTGCCGATCAATTTCTTCAAGGAAAAACATACCATCTACCCTTTCTTTCAATGAGGCGCTTGATTCAGAACCAAACAGGGAGCATAGGTGCTTTTGTGAAATGCATTAGTTACTCCTTCATTTTTCCAAGAATGTTTACGCAACCGTTTCTCCATATAGCAAATTTGAACGAAATGTAACAGAAATATGCTAGAGTACATGATTATTAGCTTGTTCCTGGACTATAGAAGGATGTTTGGAACCTCCTATCTTGAGTACTTGTGAGAGGGACATAGAATATTCTGGAATAGAATCACAACCTATTCTGGAAACAGACATCCGTAGGATAGGTTGAGATCCTTCGAATTCGCGGAATAGGCACAGAAGCGAAATTTTGATGCGAGCTGTGGCAAAGTTGAACATATTCCCTTCTACAGCATTTCAATATTGAAAAGTTGCGGTCATTCTAAGAAGCTGTTTCATTTGGGCAATCAGGGATAGCCATATACTAGAGCACGTCCGCTCATGGTGCGTAGCATAGCCTCGATCATTCGAATTCTCGAGACTCAAAATCGTATGAGATCGCGTCTACACCCGCAGCACATTTCCGGTTGATTAAATATTGAAATTTCTCCTGCTATACTTCTCCACACACATCATAGAGGAACATCTTTTCCAGGAACTCTGATTTCACCTCGCTTTTGATTACATCTCTAGCTTATTGCTAGTTGCCATCTGCAGGTTCTAGGTCAGATGCAGGTCATTCTCACAAAGCTCTCACACCGTTACCCTTTTCGACAAGATTTTCTTTGAGCATTTCAACAGCTGCTTCGATTCTTCGACAAACTCATGTGACGGAATATGGCGTTGTTCATTTCCCGCATACTACTCATGTCTCAAAAAAAATCAAAAAAATTACCACTTCACAAAAATGTATAGTTGACGAAGGATAAGGTGAAGAAAGTAACGGCACAGATTTACCAGATCTCACAGTCGCAGATTCGCCGTCTAGAAGACAGTTTGCTGAGTACCCATAATTCTAGCGCATCCTGGCAATGCACGCTGAGCATTTCCGTCTACTCCACTCATGTTGTCGCACTTTATTTTTATGGGAAACCAACACCAGGTGTAAAAGGCGTGACCTCGAGTGCACACAGGTGACATGCTATACCAGGAAACTTTCGTTTTCTCTCTCGGTACTAACAGCACCCATTCTCACTTTCTCTCAGCTATACTGATATGTTTGCCGTCCATTTTTCTCTTTTGCATTATTCGTTCATTTTTTATTGCAACAAATTCAACAATTTGTAGTTTTTTTTTTCACAGTATGTACGTACACCCTTAGTTTTTTGTGTAATACATCTTTGTAGTCATCTTGGCCATAGATGTTGGATAAATGTTTTTTTTTTTCTATTTTCGAATTACTTTTTAACTTTCAATTTAGTTTTGAGTCTGAATTTCTTTTTGAATCTCAGATAAGTGCTCCTAATATTAGGTTGCTCCACAAATAATGGCCGTTTTGGAGGTGCGCATTCCAAGATGCGTAACTCAGCTCAAACTTGAGATTTCCCTTATCAATGAAAAGCATTATGATACGCATTTCCTGCAGATTTTTGCGGTAGAGTGAAACCGATGTGGAGAAGAAATTTTAAACCACAGAAGACAACGAAGTGCGAAAGGTCAATTTTCAGTACACTTTGATTTACATGAATTTTCTAGACGAAAAATGGATTCACACCAGGTTCGAAAGGATACTCTAATAGGCAAAGGCCTGGCCAACACAATATTACAAGAAGAGATCCAATGCTCCACTCAGTGAATTTTTTCTTGGCTGGATGTGAACCCGTGTGGATTCGCTCGCCCCAATAGCGGACATGCGCTTCTTCGTCTCGTCAAAACTGAGGCATTTCCAATCGAATCTCGAAGCCGAGCCCCAAATGTAACAGGCGAGGCATCACATTAATTCTACTCTTGGTCTGGCCTAGCTATGTACTATCGAACACCTCGAAAAGAGGTCTTTTTCTGGGATGTCGAGGTTTGTTGAATGTATCCAGATCTCCCTCGGCGATACAAACAAAACAAAACCTCATTTTATTAGCAATGTCCAGTCATCACTAAAAGAGGCCCACTTTTCCGTAAAATTTCGCAACAGTGTTCATTAGAGGGACTAAAGTAAATGGAGTAGCAAGTCAAGCACTGACCGGCAATGCTTTTGTTCAAAATCCACTTTGCCCATTTTTGCAAAGTTTATTTACTAAGAAGCCAGATCGACCAGTGATTTAGTTGCGCCCAACCTAGCTGCTAACACTTTTATGGACTGTTTCAGAGTTTTCATCCAGCCTCCAGAACTATGCTTTCGTTTCTGACACGTTTCATGACCATCAGCTGGTCAAAGTTGAAAACTCGTATTTTCTGGAAGTGCTTTTCTAGTCACAGCTTCTCTGTCCTTATAACACGACTACCTGGCCAAATGCAGAGCTGGCACCAAATCCGGCTTTCGTTCTATTCGGGCAGAAAAATAGTCTAAATATTGGGAGAGCAGAAGAACCATGTATTGCCTAATCGTACAATATTGTCTGCAGGAACCACAAAAAAGGGTAACTGAGGATGTCTTTTCATGATGCGCAGATAGCGCAGGTCTCGCTCTTTATGATAATTTCAAGGCTTGTCTATCTAGCTTCTAAAATAATGGATTTATGAATTTCCAAATATTCATTACTAATTTGCGGCCATTTATTATGGGACAACCTAATATTTAGACATGCACCGTTTTCACACGCTCAGGTGTCCTTTTTGTTCTGTCTTGATATAAGTGAGCCTGGTCGCTACAGCTGTTGTTTTACCGTCGTCTCGTGCGTGTAACCGTGCGAATAAACGTCAAGTGTTCGATTTCCTAACAAATGTAGTGAACATCTAGGTGGCGTCCTGTAAGCAGTAGGCGCTCTTTAGCTGTAACTCTCGAGTTAGAGGCTAACACACGAACACCGCGTTGGACCTTGTATTAGCCAATGGCGCATTCACTTTGTACACATGTGTTATTCTCAGCGTGCGCCTGCACTCATTAGTAAAATACACAGACAGTGCTTGGTATAAAACACTCTTCGGTCCGTATCCGTGATCTGTCTCCGACGAGTACATTCAATCTCCGCCAAAATAGGAAAGGCATTATTTCTCAGGAAAATGGGGAAAATTTGCTCCAGGTTTTTTTTTATAATGGTCAGCTTCGTGAAGAGTTCTTGAACAAAATAGGTCTGGTACTTCTCGTTTTTTCCAAGGAAAAATCCCTCACGCAAAGAGATAACAAGCGATCTCACGAGAAAGTTCCAGGAGCACTACAAATACCTCAAATTGATGGGTCGCGGGTCTTTGAATCTAAATCATCAGCGATACGAGCATGTCGTCACCTAATTCTAGTGTTGACAACTTTCAGTTTGCATGCTTTTCTTGACCATCGTCTCCCAAAATTGATGGGTGAGCGAGTATTTCTCTCAACGTCGCACTTGCAGGCATGGCAGAAGGGCTCGATCCAGTGCTGCTTCCACTTATGTTCGTATTCACCGCATTCCCTACGATTGGTATTATCGGCAACACCATAATGGTTATAGCGACGTATAAAGCAAGGTGAGTTCATTGCTTTGTGCCTTTTTTTTTTGAGAGCGTGAACTAAAGAAGCGCTATGTACTGCAAACTTTGCCCTACAAAAAATGTTATGAGAAGAACTGTGTTGAATTGGAAGAAACCCTCTTACGAAACGCTGTCCCTGTCGTTGTTCGTGCTTCGCAAGGACTCAAGCCAGCACTAGAAAGAAAATAACGCATAACTGGGCCACAGTATAGGTCAGTTAGACTCAGGCTCTCTAGGCTCTTCCACTCAGGATCACCCAGGTGAAAAGCTGCGCATCCTTTAAATGAACAGATTGTGTCCTTTAAGCACTTCAACGAGTTCTCGATATTATCAGGGTTTTCGTTATCGATATTGACTCCTTTGGAGATGAGGGGTGATGATAAGTTCCTCACAACCTTTTATCCATTCTACTGTTGGTTTTGTTGCATTTTGAGCTCCTGAATTCTCTTTCTTTGATTACGTTTCCAGTCTCTATCGGAAGTGAACCTTTTCGGATCTCTTAATTGCAAAGAAAGGTGCTCGTTGCGTTGTTGACAACATAGCTGCACTTGGTTGAAAGAGACCCGTTTTCCTGAAAAGCCACTTTCTCCCTGACTTGCATTATTAGAATCCACGGTATGCGCATCCGTTAAGGGAACCTGGCTGGCCCGAAACCCTCCTTGCGTGGACACGTTTCGATAGCATTTCACTATTGTTCTTTCCTTATATTTTTCAACCACTTATCAGTATTTAACAGCTAGGAAACTCTACGACGGTTCTGCCGCAAAAATACCAAAGTCACCGTTTTCGATAAGGCTTTGAGAGTTATTTCATGCGCAGATCGCTGAATTCTAACTCATTGTGTACCGTGACTTTGTATTTGTGAGGTTGCGGGAGCTGTGCATGCGGTATAAGCGACACCTCAGAAAATCTTTTGAAACAGTGGGCTAATTTGACACGGCACTTTACCACGCTTGCCAAACTAAAACATGTGATTATGCTGTGGATGGCTCAACTATCTATAGCAGTTCTAAGATCTTTGCACTTTCACTGGGTCCACTGAAAACATCATTCATACATGTTAAAACACAGAGTCGCTGCAACTTCCCTGGAGTGCGAGAGATCTGTCCTACCGAGTGAAAATTCAATGAACCATATCAGTGTTCCTTTGATCAAAATGGACTTTTTGAAAACTTGATTAACGAATTTTGCTATTCCTGAAGAAGGTTGGTCGTTAGGACTTCAAATCTTTGCTCCTGACAATCAGTATATTTTCTCACCTGGGTACTTGAGATTATAATACCGCAATTTACTGAATAGAGTATGTGATTCCACCGAGAAGTAGAGTTGTTGCGAGAAACATATCGTCACCATTCATCTCGAAAAGAAATGAATATCGGTGACGAAAAGCCTAAGAAAATCGAAAAGTAACTCGCCGGAATGCTAAGCACATAACAGCCACAACACGACCCACCGGTTGGTCCTACGGGAAGTTACGTTGAGGACAATACGACCCACCGGTGGGTCGTATCCTTTTTATCCCTTTTTCTTAGGTGGAGCTCTCCCAAATTCTGCCCCTAGGGGTTATTCTACCCGCTGAACACGGAAATGGCATCCATTTTGTATCGTAACTGCGATACTGTAGAATTACTGTAGTCATACTGTAGAACTGTTGGTCTACAGTGCGTATCATAAATATATGGGCACCACAAAAATTACGGGATCTGCTCTGACAAAATCCACTCGTACCAGTGAATTCGGAAAACCTTATGCCACTCCATTTCGCTCTGAAAAGTAGAGAAATAAAGTGTACCCGTGTAAATTAATTGCTTAATCCCATTTCTCAATGTATCATAGTTATACGGGCACCCTCAGTAAAAAATGAATAAAAACATTCATTCACGCGGGAATTCCTGTCTGAATTTCGAAATAAGTAGTGGCAATTTTTCTTCAATTACATATACAATCCCACGAAGATCGGGTCGTTTTGGGGCGGAACAGGAGCAGGTAGGTACAATTCACCATGAGGGCCTCCACAGCCGCAGGATCGCCGTGCAATTTTGCTGGGATTCGAGCAGCATCTACACCCCCATTCAAGATTATGACTCCCACAGGTAGAAGAACAGACCTAGCAGGCTAAGAAAACTCTCACTGCAAGAGCAGCCTAGATATTTTCGGACGCCGTGGAATCAATTGAGGGGGTTCGAGCCTATTCTCAACTCCCATCTCTGGAATAATGGCATAGATGACGATCAAACACAACGGCAACATTGCCTGTTGTCTCCCTCGACCTGATTCTTGGCTCCCAGCCTCTCACGAAGTTCCAGGGCGGCAGCTTGCATGACAGAACACGAAGACAGAATGGCAGGTATGCATAAATTTTCTGAGGCTCTCAAAGACTAAAACAAAAAGTCAAAAGTCAGCTGATGTTTTCCGATGGAAGAAAAATTTAGCTTGGATGGCTTAGATAGAAATGCCTGCTACTCCAGGGATCTTAGCAGTTCTTAAATAAACGGTCCTTATAGAGGCGGAACTGGCACTCTTATAGAGGCGTCTCTTAAGGAGAAGTGTTCGACACCACCTTCGTTTTGACTCTAGTGAACTCATCCGTCTACCTGGAGATGATCAGTGTCTGGCTTTTACCTTATCTGGGCCAGCACAGTGGAAAGCCATTGATTTTCAGGTAGGACAACGCAGTCATCCACATCGGCCGGTAGGGAAGGCATTGTTTCAGTACCACAACTGGCAGTTATGGCTTCTTTCTTCTACCATATCTCTTACTCTGACTGCAGGAGCCAGAATCTTGCACGGGAGTGCCAATGATGCTCGAGTCCTGACTAACGTGCACGGCGATCCTGCGGCTGTGGAGGCCCTCATGGTGAATTGTCCTTACCTGCTCCTCTTCCGCCTCAGAACGATCCGATTCTGGTGGGATTGTAAGTTCAATTGAAGAACACCTGCCACTACTTGTTTCAAGTTTGAGGCAGGAATTCTCGCATGAGTGATGTTTTATTCAATTTTTATTGAGGGTGCCCGTATAATTGTGATACATGGAAGATGGGACCAAACCCTTGATTTACACGCCTACACTTGATTTTTCTACTTTAAAAGCGAAGTGAGGTGGCATAAGGTTTTTGGGCACGCCGAATTCACTGGTAGCAGTGGATTCTGTCAGTAATGTGTGGCAGAGCAGATACCGTAATTTTTGGGGTGCCTGTATATTTATGGTGCGCACTGTCATTTCTCACAGCATCTACAGCAAATTAGAACTGTGGGGTTACTAGACGTGCTGAACATGAATACGCTATCAGTTCCGCACCGTAGAGCAGTACTCTAAGGTTGCTGTAGCGTTATCGCATGGTTACTGTAGGCATACTTTTATTCACCAAATTCAGTGAAACTTTGGCAAGTGGGGTTATTTGACGTGCTGAGCACCAATTTGGCATTCATTTTTTTTTACTGTAGGGCAGTACGTTAGGGCTACTGTAGGCTTATTCTAGATGGAGCTTGTTTTCCAAATTTAGTGAAACTTTCGCAAATGGGGGTTTCTGACATGCTGAACACGAATTTAAAACCCATATTGGAGATAGGTGCCATATTCAAGATTAGAGTGTAAAATAACCTCAGTTTCGGGCAAATTCTAATGCAAAACCTTTCCAACAGCTCCTACAGTACATGATTACAGCAACCCCGCAGTGATGCGATACGGTAGACAAGGGACATCATATTCTTAATCTGTATGTAAAATAACCCTCCTATGCTAATTTTGGCTGAATTCTGATAGAAAAAGGGCTTTCTATAGTTTCTACAGTATACATAAAGTAACACTACAGAAGTGCTTTACCAAGTAGAATAGATGGCATATTTGTGATCAGCATGTCAAATATGCCCTAATTCTCGCAACTCCGGTGAGAAACAAGCACAAACTCGCTTTGGTCCAAAGTGGCCCTGAGCGGAAAATCTGTGTTGTCGAGAATGTGTTAAACGACGTACATCTTTTCATCTAAAGGACCTTTTTTCATCTGGGTGGTCCTGAGTGAAAGAGCCTGAGCCTATAGCTGAGCCACACTGTAGCCCAGCGCAGGGTGTTGTGCGTTATTTTCTTTCTAGTCAACCCAGCAGACAGCCGTAGCCAAAAGAAACAGAAATCTGTCCAAGGCAGTCCCAGTATATTCCCTAGAATGTGAAACACAGTGTCGGTTAAACACGTGAAAATGCATTTCGTATAACCTCAAGAGAGAGAAAATTATGAAACACACTCACATGGTGACATCTTCATTGATTCCAAAAGATGCCAGCTCCAACACTCTTTTGTTTTCCTATCTATCCCATGCATCAAACAGTTTCTTTGCTTCTTTTTGCCGGATGTAAGATGAATACACAACGTCCATTTCGACTTGCTCAAGATTGCTCCGCCCTAGACGATCAAACCTTATTAGCCGCAGGTAATATTGTTATTCCTCAGAGGCCTGGTGAAATGACGTGATAAACGAATGAAAGGTTGTATACACCTGCAATGAGACCACAAACCATTAGCAGAATTATTGTATTTGATACACATTGATTTTGCGCTAAAGAAAACTATTCGAGAATTATTCTGAAGTAGAACGAATTTGAGACGTCGCTGTTTATCGGAAAATATCTACGTTCAAGTGAGTACTTGCAGGTGTGAACACAACTCAAATACAACTAAACGCAGCACCCGTCGAAATCCTAGACATCGAGTAAAGTTGCCAAGAGTGATATACTTTGTCAGCACATCAAAAATTTTCAGCGAACTCGAAGAACCACGACTTACTGCGGCGAAATCCAAGTCGAAGTCGCGGACACAGCTCCCTTCCATGAGCCAAAGCACACAGCAGCGATCATCTCGTGCAAGTGCGAACGCATTCCGCGCGGAGGGACCCACGAGTGTCAAAAGGAGCGCGCTTATTCGCAGGGGAAACAGCACCACGATTTCTTGAGTTTCTCCTGTATTTCGCGCCATTTCACTGTTGGATATGAGTTCTGGTTTCCAAAAAACCTCTATGTTTAGCAAATCTCGAACAACAACAAGCGATTCGAACGAGTGCAGCCTTTTAGTTGTGAATGTGCTTCTAGTGGGTGTTTCATGAAGAAATAATCTCGACAGGCAATTTTATGGTTTACAAAAAATTTTAAAACTAAAATCGAGGACTATAATTAAAATCCAATAAAATAAAACTATAATTACAACCAGAGAAATCGGTTGTCTTTATTATACGGAGCAAATCTCAACGTACTACATACCGTTTACAACTTCTATTGCTGGCCTCGTTGCGAGTATTGAGAACCTTTTTTTCCCCAGCGCCGTATTCTGATGATGACAAGTGCTACAAGAATCTCTGTAGCAGTAGAGGTTCAGCATAACCTTACTCAACAATCAACAAGTGCGCGTCTTTGCAGCATGTCCTGTCCTCTCAACCTTGGAACATTTAGACATGTACACAAAAATTCGGTTTTGGTACACTAGTGGCGTTTTTGCAAACGCAGCACTAACTTTCTATAAACACAGTATCCTGTCGCTGGGCTGTCACAAGGGGTCATTATAGGAACTCCAACTGTTTAGATGTATTTCAGAAGAATGAAGTCACCATGTCACGTACTCATTGCTTGCACATGTTTCACTGATATACTTCACGAAACCGGGCAATACATATTCGTATATCAGTTCCTCACGAATAGTAAGCTTACAATTATTTCTTGGTAGTAGTGCTCTTGCTAACGGTTTTATCTCAGCTTGGATGAGACAGTCCGCCTGCTTTTATCTGGTACTTATTCCGCTGATCGGTGCTGGATTCGGAAGTCCGCTCATACTGAACCTCGGTGTAGATCGCCTGATCGCAGTGATGTTTCCATCTAGGTGATTGTTGATTTAGTAAGAGTTGTCGCTGCTCGTCTAGTGAGAAGAGAAACTAAGGCAGAGTTCGTTTAACAAAAACATTCGTTCGTGTATGTGAGACCAATACGTTGAGTTCAAAAACCGTAGTTGACCAATGGTTGCGAATGATCTTCATAAGTTGTTGGATTTCGTAAACATATGATGTCAAAAGTTGAACAATGTTTTTGTTATTAGGTTACAAGATCAACGTGAAGTTATCCTATTACATTAGCAAAAAGTTTATTCCTAATTATTTAATATACAAATGAGGCTCTGTTCAGTTCACCTCATACCACTAAAATGAATTGAACGTACGTGCCTTATAATATGTGACAGAGTTTCCTCGCGAAAACTTTCTATCTTTTTACAATTATGTGTGTCATCACTAGATATGGATGCTTGAAAGAATGATTTTTGTTCTCAGGTACCGCTCCTTCCAAACAATACCCTATACTTATGTGGCATGTCACTTGCTTCTGCCACTGTCACATACTATTTATCTTCTCGTTTTGTCTTTCATAAGCAGAACCAATACGTAAGTTTCTTCTTCCGCTTCCACTCTTCACGAATGTTTAGAATGTTTTCTAATGGAGCTATGGATGATCTAAATAAGCGCATATATACAATTTCATAGAAGATGCACTCTTCCTGTGAAACAGTTTCATTTGTTCTATGAATTTTTGTCCCCATAACTTTCTCACCGAGCTAGCACTGGCTTAAATGTGTAACTCACAAATTACAGCATTTCTTATGTGAATTTATCTTCTCAAACTAACCATGGTTGAACCACGGATGACGTACAGTGAGCGTCGCTGGTCATGGCCATTTTGGAGTCTTGACCGTGCATTGAAGGTCGTTAGCTCCATCGACGCTCACTATACTCGTGTGTTTAACTAGTTACCTTGGCATACCCTCTGCGGTGGAGCGTGCAGCGAACGGCGAAGTTCTCCTGTACCCTTTTATAAAATTGTTGTAAACTTTGTGCTTATTTTCAACTTTCTCCCTTCAACTTTTGCTTTTCAAATATTTTCGTCTAATTCACTGATATCATAGCTAAGGTTTCTAAACAGCACTTCTGTAGAAATCATCTCGCTAGGTTCCCCGATGAGAAGGGAAGGGGTTTCATCAGTTTTAGCACGCGCACTCCCCCTCTATGACTGCTCACTGCGCCCACCACTGATCTTCTGTACTCCTGATTCTTTTTGGTTCAACTGGAGGAGCACCAATTCAAGGAATTCGCACAATTAAAGCGCTGGCGAACCCGCCCTCCTCCCCACTTTTAAGCAATGCAGACTCATAGCAGGTACTCGCGAATGAATCAACAATACTTCCTGTTAGTACGAGCTGCACCATTTTTTTTTCGGGACATTGGGCCGCTTGCAGTGAAGGGTAAACATTGCCTGATGTAATACTGTTGTCCAGTTTGTATCTAGAGGGAAGCCTACTACGTTGAACTCTTAGAGCCAACTTTCTAGTATGCGTTCATTCACGCTTCCTTATCTAAACCTAGTGCAGTGTTCCCGTCGCTACGCCGTCGCTTTTTATTCCGTAGAGATGGGTACGGCAAAGATTCTGCCATTCGTCATTCCCTGCAAAAAAAAACTCGAAAAATCCACAAAAATGTGGTTTTTTCTTGCAATAGAGAGTGCATTCGCAATGCTCATGAAATATCTCACGGGCAGTACCCCACATCTCATTTGAATGATGAGAGTAACCACATTTTCTGCATTCATTAGAGATCATATAACGGAAGACAAGCATTATTTTTGCACCGACCTAAAGTGTAGTAAACTCCTTGATGTGTGTATTTGTTTAGTCGTATTAAATAACGATATCTAGAGGCAAAAAAGGGGCGATAGTTGCCAATGTCGTGAGAATCTCCTTCTTGTGTAGCAGCACAGTTCTGTTGCTGTTCTCTTGATTTGGTCGCATCGTGTCCTTTACTGTGAGGGTCTCCTTCTTGTGAAGCAACATAGCTATTGAGGAGAACTGTTGGAGCGACAAATTCGTCCTCCCTCGGATGACATGAAGGGAGGTGAATGTAGCTTTCGAAGAGTTTCAAGAAGACGTAGTTGACTTTCCCCATTACTAGTCTAGTAGCATCACTGAAGCAGTTTCCCGCCTACGACTTCGTTTAAGACTATTGTTCCTTTTCTAGGAGCAACCCAGTTCTACAGCGAGAACTTTTTGGGAATAGCATCTATTTCAGATCGAATTTCGTGGAAGTTATCCAGAGATTTCAGAGTGTGTTGGTGAACGAGAATTGTAGCAGTTACCAAAAACTTCAAATTTTTTAGTTTATGTCCTGTTCTGTAACAGCGTACAACGAGCCGTACAAAATATTTTCTACATTTATCATATGAACAAGAGGTGCATTTTTGTAAATTGCACTAAAAGCCGCCAAGTATCGCGAAGAGCCATGGAAATAGTTGATAATTATGACAGACGTACATTGTCGTTGCGCGACTCATCAAGTGTCACTTCTCAATCCTCTTCTGAAGTAGTAAGTCACTGGCATCTACTCAGAACTTTGTGCCCGCGGTGGATCCACGATTTGAGGTCGATCCGCGGTGCATACGCGGTTGCCCGCGGTGGACGACCGGTAGTGACGCAACTCCCGCGCTATACCCCCACATGGCGCACGGTGGGCCCGCACATGCCCGCGGTGAACCCGCAATAACGCTGATTCATTCATCAGTGGTGTGAGAACCACCTCATGCGCCCACACGCGTGGCCGGATGGATAAGGCGATGGGATTGGAAACATAAGCTTGGGAGAGAGGGTAGGTTCGAATCCTTTGAGGTGCAGACGCCTGCAGAGTGAAGTGGGAATACCGGCGCATACGTGCTCTTACCTCTTTCCGTCGGATACCCCAACACAGACTCATTTTTTGACCAAAATATTAAATGCAACAAACGAGCAGAAAGAGTTTGCTAACGCTGGCATCAATAAAATTATTAATAATGCCCATGAGCAGTGTAATTCAGAAGATTCAATGCGAAATGACCATGCAATATATAGTCCAGAAGTCTCATTGCACTGCTTATACTGGTCTCTTAAAAATGCACGTTCCGCGGTGGATTCGCGGTATGTCCGCGGTGGATCCGCACACGCCCGCGGTATCGCCGTAGTACATCCGCGGTGGACTCGCACATGCCCGCGGTGGCGAAGCGACGCTCCACCTCGGGCAGAAAGTATAGAGTAGCAACCTTTTTTTGCGCGAATGATCTGAGTCTCTCAATCCTTGCTTCCAGCAATCTGAGACATGGGAGCCGTAACAATGTCCCGGTGACCAAAACGACTAGGTTGTACTTCCTTTGCGTGAAACTATTCGAGTTTTAGTCCGAAACCTTCAACTGAGGTATCTTCTTCTGTATGAAATTGATGTCATTTACAGGCTTGTTCAGTGCTCCGTTCCTCAAGGCTATGGCAGTGTTGCCTTCCCCATGTTCAACAACATTGGATTTGTTCTCAATATAGTTAGTGTGCTCGTCTATATCGTTTCGTTTTACATGGTCAAAAGGAGCAGAGCAAGTGGGTTCATTAGTGTAGTCTGATTAGTCTGAATATCAAGAGATAGGGGCACCTTGATTTCGACGTAGCTATTTTTTCATATTTTGAGGCAATTATTTCCTTGGACAAGGCTATAGAAAATGATGAGACGTCTTGAAAAACATATGGAATAGCTGTTTGTTTTTATGGTTTGTTAGTTCCACAATCTTGAAACTGATTCACTAGCTCATTTAATCCGAAGATGACGCATCCAGAAGTATGCGCTGCTTGGCCAGATTTGTAGCCTGCTTTCTTGCTCTTCGTCGCTTGGGCTGTATAGTTATATATGTTGAGTTTTTATTTTGTATATTTGTACAAGTCACTTTTGGTCAATTTCAGATTCGAAGATGAGAACTGTGTTCAAATCGATTTTTGTCACAGTTGCCATCGTGATAGTTGGTTGGTTCGCTACGTTTCTTATCAACTCTCTTTCCTTCCTCATCACCCACAGTGATTATGTGCGAACGGTTATTGGCTTATACGCAGGAATAACAGTGAACATCGGTTTAGCGGCCAACTTCTTTGTCTACTATGCCATCAAGTATGTTCTGTGCTGCTAGGCTATTGTGATCTGCAGTCTAATCTTCATAGTTAATTGGACCTGAAACACGTTTGGAGTGAAGTGGTGCAAATACAAGCATTCCTCAACTGACTTAGAGAACAGGACCACGATCTATACGTTATCCAAGAGATCTCGAATGAAAAAAGTGGAGGCCTTGGGAAATTGAAGCTTTTTCAGAAGAATTTGTGGATTTTACGTGTAAAACAGTGATGACAGCCAGCATTTTTCACGAATCTTTTTCAAGATCACAACTTCTCCATGAATAAGACCTCTCGCACAACCCAGATTTGATTCAAAAATACCTTTAACCTCTTTATATCAGCGGTGGATGTCCTGCTCCATCTACTATATGCTCTGAAGACCTAGAAGCTAGTGAATAGTCGATTGCTGCCGGGCTGCCAGCGGAGGACGTGGCCCCCCAAACTCCGATAACATTGTCTCTCTTCCTCCAGTAGCGGCCGAATACACCACACCGCCACATCGTCTACGCTTCCGCACTGCCATTGTTTACCAATGTCTTCAAATAAGTTCGAATGTTATTTAGGCGGGGGGGGGGGGTGGCCTACAGGGATGTGTGGACTCTCCATCCAGATCTCCCAAGTCAGAACCTCTTGATTTCTTTTTTTTTCTTGCGGAGAGTCTGAAAATCATGACCATGTTACAAAATCACAGGATTTGATTGTGAATGTGGGTCTGCTTCCAAGGAGCTCATGCCTGTTTTTCATAAATTCCCACTCTACAGCATTGTAGGCCATCCTTTACTGCCCACGACGGCCTTCTGATTACCTTTATCCCTACGCTATGCGGCGCCAGAAAATTTCGATTCTTTCTTGATGCTACGCCGAAAGCGGTTACCATAGATGGAACGTCCTCACCAATCCTTTGCGAAGGCGGAATCTTGTTCCAAAAACATTTCATTGTTTACAAAGAATTAGAAGTTATGAGCTGCATAGAACGACAGTCTGCGCAAAGGGCACAGAATCATTGGGATCCCACTTTCAATACAAAGAAGATCTTGTTTTTTGTGAAAAGCTCGATTCTTGACTAGCGGGATTTTTACACTAAGGTTCACAAATACATTTAATTCGTATTCGTGTGGATTGTATGATATCACTTCTAAAATGACATTTTTCAGCAACGAGTACCGGGAAGTCATCAAGCAAATGTTTGGCCACTGTTCGTACCATGCAAAGGTGCAGGTGCAGGACGTCAGTACTTTCCATGGACGCGTCGATATCAACAGGAAGAGCATTATAGCCAATCACGAATAATTATCTGCCAGAAAGTAGCAACACTGCTCTCTCGTGCAGGCTCTCTGAATTTTTGAAAGTTTGCAGTTACATCTTACATTGGTGTCACTCGTTCGAAGAAGAGAATATCATTGACTACCAACAGTGCTGAAAAAAGATCGAATTTCGAATGAACTAATCACATAGGACCACAAAGCAGTATTATAGTTATGGACATGAGTATATCATCTAGCTCGAAAAGCATGGTTCCACTTCCTCAGCGTAGTTGCCCAGCAAGTGGATAATTCAAAGCGTGACCGCATCTTTATCATGTTGAACGTTAACCAGCTTACCCAGCTCACAGCAACTTTACGGTTACTAAAAGTCTGTTTTCTCAGTTAAGAATGTGGAGTGCGCTTCATGTGGAAAATCTTGAAAGTGACAATATGATCCTGTAGGGAAACACGTGCCAATTTACTACGTGAACGGTTGTTTCTGAATAACGTTTTCACCTTTTTCCGCATAGGAGAAAACTTTAATGCGTGAAAAGAATGAACACCCACCGTACCGAAGCGCAAATGAAAACATCTGTCAAGGCTCATCACTGTGGCATCTCCACGTTTGTTTAAGGATAAAACCAATTCAAACTCTATGAAATCCTCATATGAGGGAACTTTCTGTATAATTGACGTACCGTTGATCTCCGGAGTTTCACAGCTGCAGAATGTACATACTCCTTTGTAGTAAATGTGATGTTGAACACATGCTTCGGATGACCAATAAAGATTTGGATGCATCAATAATGAGCATAGGGATGCAGAACACTGTTTGAAGAATCACGTTGAACGATGATCTCGGACTGAAACTTAAAGCTGTCATAGAATACGCTTTTTAAGTGTAATTCGGGAGCGAGCGTGCCCTCGAAATAAGGAAAATTCAGGAGCAGTCCGTACATGGATTGTCTTCTACAGTCCTATATTTGTTTTTCCTGCAGTTCTATTCACGAAGAGGGGTGGGAGTAAACCTTGGCATATCTGTTTATTAGCCAAAAAATCCCAATGAAATAGATCGAGTGCAACTTTTCCCCATAAACGAAATTACTCCTCTATGGAACTCTACAAAGAGCGCTTTGCACAGTAGTCATTTTTGTACAATGACGCCACCTACACGGTGTCAAATATGTTTCTCAGAATCTTCTGACACATTGCAGAAAAATCGTTTCTTAGCTTCTTGATTTTTCCATTCTCCTACCGAAATCCATATATTCGCTGTTTCCGGAGGTAAACTTCAATTAAATAAGGCAAGCGCAATGATGTAGAACTTACTAAAATTCCAGCAGCTCGAGAAACATAGTTCCTGTCGTATGACTTTCCTAACCATGCGAAAATTATAATCACAAAGTGGTTGCGAATCTCGCAATCTGCACACACTCCCATGTGCAGAGTTTCAGCGAAAGTGCCTGCACACAAACGTAGGGGAAAGCGAGTCATTTCAGCAACATGTTGCTTAATCGTACTCCGCAGAAGCTGC
Organism: Ancylostoma caninum; assembly: GCA_037903475.1. NCBI lineage: Eukaryota > Metazoa > Nematoda > Chromadorea > Rhabditida > Ancylostomatidae > Ancylostoma > Ancylostoma caninum. The sequence continues at coordinate 425,191 of JBAJFG010000597.1, read as the reverse complement.
AGAAGTTCATCAGTGAGGTTCCCCCCCCCCCACCATTCAACTCGCCGTTCCTGTTCACACCAATAGAACTGATTGCTGGCAATGAGTTTCACATTATTGACTCTATAATTTTTGAAAAATTGAATCCGTGCCAGATCAAGTAAATTCAAAAAATTAGATTGTCTAGTACGCAATCCAAAATTTTCAACATGTTTTCTAAGATAAGGGTTTGCTTTCCTGATCTCCCGACGTCATTTCGCGATATCGTGCGCCTGCTCTGGATGGATGTTTCATGTTTCAGATCGGCATGCAGTGTCTACGTTCAGCTACTTCGGCCGTCTTTCTGGTAGTTTCTCTGGTAGTTTCAGATCGGCATGCAGTGTGTCTACTTCCAGCTGCTTCGGCCGTCTTTCTGGTTGTTTCCCTGGTACCCCAAGATCAAGGCTTATTTTGCAAATGGTGTCTGTGTTGGCGCGCAGAGCGTGAATGTACCATCCAACAATGAGGCGGGTTTCGCGAAGCTTGTCAGCAATCGGAGAAAGGCCGAAAAATTCACTAATCTTTTCATTGCGTATGTTTACAGGCGTGATACCAGCCATATATCGTGACAACATTACCTCTATCCCACTCAGACGTCGTTCCAGTTCCCCGTTCACTGACCAACATTCTGCATCACATAGTGAGACGGATCGAACCGGTGATCTTTTTATTGCGCAGCACTCCAATCACTGATAGCCACTTCAACCATGCAGCGTCGATAGCAACTTCATGAGCTACGCTGCCATGGGCTGAGACTGCTCATTGCAGCGAGAGCCGAAATCCTCGACTCCAAGCTGAGGTGCGGGTGGTGAAGTACAGACTCAGCACATCATAAATGTGAAACGAACACAGACTATGATGGCTTACCTGCATACAAGCTGGAACTGCCGTCGCGAACACGCCTGGCTGTTTTCGCGCGCGGACGAGTGCTCCAATGTCGAGTTCGCGCATTCCGCCACGAAACCCTGTGAATTGAACGCATTTCGTAGCGCTTTTGCGCCAAACCACGCGCCGCAATGGCTTTAGCGCCGAGGAAAACTCGTACCGGCGCGAACTCGGCCAGGCATGTTCGCGACGACGCTTCCATTTTCTCTGCAGGTAAGTCATCATTGTTTGTGTTCGTTCCACATTTATGATGAGCTGAGTCTTTTGTTCACCAGTCGCACCTCAGCTCCGAGTCGAGGATTTCTGCTGGTGCTGCATTTAAGGCAACACATTAGGTTGATGCGAAGTCAATTGCCGAAACGAACACTCCAGTTCAAAGTGTTATAACATGGCTTAAACACAACATACTTCATCAGTTCAATACCAATTCAATTTGCTAGATATTCTTTAACAATATTTTACAAACGATATGCCTTCACAACGAAAACTGAAACCGCAAAAATCTTAAAACTTTTTGAAGAAGATCTATGAACTTTCGCCATGCTGTAGGTCAGCGGTCAGCTGCTGTCGCAGGTTTGTATCTCGGATTCGGAAAAAGTAGTATTCAGTAAGGGACTGACGAATGAGGAGAATGAGTGAGAACCCCGACGTCTCACTGCGACAATATTCGCTGGGTGGGTTTTTAAGTGAGAGGCCTTGTGCTATCCCGGAACAGGGGACAAACTAGTTCTGCTCACTACTGGCAGCCACATCTACAGCAGATTTTCAGACATCAACGCGAAATGAAAACACTAGGACTCTGCTGTCAACGCCTAATCAGGTTGGAAATGGCTAGAGCGGATGATCCCCTTACAGCACCACCAAACTCGTGACACAACCTCACTAGAGAGATGAGCTGGTCTAGGAAAACTTGAAAGTGGGGAATCGTCTCTACTCGTAAGTACTCGTATTTCTTGTTAACGTACCGAAACTGAGCTTCATTCTCAATAATTGAATGTTCTTCAGATGGGTCGTTTTGGGACTAAAAATTAAGTAAAAAAACATATCACACCAGGTAAGACGCTGGTCATCAGTAGTCCATCCCTGCTCTCAACGTCCGGATGGTGAGATTTGATTTAGGTTTCACCGCTGTCCTCAATGCCTGTTCGTCAGACGACATCCCGCCATCACGACAGTGGTTAGGTTAGAGTTTAAAATCGTTGGAAGGAAACTTCGCGGGCTCCTAGCTCAGTTTTTATTAGGAAGGCAATTAGAAGCTGGAACAAATGCAAGATTAGCGTACACCTCTAGTTCAGAGCGATCGAGTTTGAAGCCGTTAACTACGATCACCCGAGAATCGCGTCGGCTCATCGTCTGTTTGTGGCTCTGCAAGGAGGTACTGAAAAAAAGCTAGTCAGAATGTTTAAGCTGCATGTGAAAGAGGGGGAAAAAGATCACACATGTGGCTTGAAATTTCTCAATTTCCACAGAAGGGAGATGTTCATTTGTGCAAGCCCCACAATGGCAATTATTTTCGCAGCAACCTGATACTTGAAACTCGGTTCTTGGTTGGGAGCTTGTTGCCACCAACCCGAGCGGTAACAAGCTCATTTGACCACCCACAGCCGCCTGCACTTCAGTCCGTGATTACTTATAGGGAATACTGATTCACTCGACGAGCTAGGTCTTCAAGGCAGCGTAAATAGGTGGTTTCATGTGAAACGCGATCGAAGACCTAGCGCAAAGATTACACCCGTCTTTCCACAGTTGGCTAGGAACACGCATTGGTTCGTGCTAACTCGGATGATGTTGCAAACTCGGCAGTCAATAATGCTTTCAAATATCTTAAAGGCAGCAGGAGCTGAAATTCTCGTCTCTGAGCTGAGCTGCGGGTGCTGAAGTACAGACTCAGCACATCATAAATGTGAAACGAACACAGACAATGATGGCTTACCTGCAGAGAAAATGGAACATTCGTCGCGAACACGCCTGGCCGTGTTCGCGCGCGGACGAGTTTTCCCCGGCGCAAAAGCCATTGCGGCGCGTGGTTTTGGCTGAGTCCCACCATGAAACCCTGTGAATTGAATGCGTTTCGTTTTCTCTTTGCGCCAAACCACGCACTGCAATGGCTTTTGCGCCGGGGAAAACTCGTCCGCGCGCGAACACGACCAGGCGTGTTCGCGACGAATGTTCCATTTTCTCTGCAGGTAAGCCATCATTGTCTGTGTTCGTTTCACATTTATGATGTGCTGAGCCTGTACTTCACCACCCGCAGCTCAGCTCAGAGACGAGAATTTCAGCTCCTGCTGCCTTTAATGCTGTGAGACAGCAGACGTATCGCCGATAGTTTGCCTCTTCCAGATCACGATTGTGGATCTTTTCTGCCAATCTACAGGAGTTTTCTTCTCTACGATGACCTGGTTAAGGAACGCCGTCACCCATTTAACTGAGTTCGAATGTCTTGACTCAAGTCAAAGTCAATTATGTGAAATCTCAAGTCATCTACTAGACGTGCCAATGCCTTTTTTTCCTTATAGATGAGTGCAGAAAAGGCATAGTCAGATGTTTAGAATTCGTGCAAGGGTAATGCACGAAACGGAAACTAAACATATATAACGAAAAGAAAACATCACAAATCCGTAAACACTACAGTAATGCAAAAACTTTTCCTTCTATTCCATAGTTCCGCAGACACATCATCTGAATCCGTCGCTTTCTCTAGCTTCAGCTTCAGTGCAGCCATGGTTTCCTTCGCGGTGTTTGGCTGAATGGGATCGTTAAGTTGACGGTAGTTGTGGGATGAGTGGATGGCTGAGTTCTTCTGTTGAGATCTTTCGAACACCACTTCTTCGTCGCCTTCTTGTGGCCTGTTAGGAAATCACCGTGCTAGTCATTGAATAGAACTTCTCGACGTCTTCAGTCGGGACTTCGACAGTCGGTGGATAAGATCTTTTGCATCTAGCTTCTTGCTCACATTGTCGTAGTGCTCAACCTTCTTAGCTGCCACAGCCTTATTTTATTGTTCTCTTCGCTTACAGGCAATTCTGCCACCTGTCATTTTTCTTGTCACCTAGGAATAGGTGGTAGGAACATTTCTTTTCGCGCTCCTTCATCTTTACTTTATCCGTCCATGGTCGCTCTAACCTATTACTTTTCGGTCTACCTGATCTAGTCGTGCCAAGCTCGGGACGTGCTACTTTTACACTCGCTTGAGATGCGTTCTTCCATGTCTCGTTGAGAATGGTGACCAGAAGCAACTTTCGCATCCTCAACTAACTTTTCACCACGATGACTCATGAAGAGGAGTCGATCTGAGTCGCTGCACAGCCACTGTAAAAGGCAAGGTGAGAGGGGTGCTTCTCGAGTTTGAAACTGGCTTTGTTCAGTCAGAACGCATTATTCTTTTCCTCTTGCCTTAAAATTCATTCCGGTGTAATATTTTCTACCACCGCTAAGCATCCTACACCCATCCTACACCATCTTCCTCTCTTTTTTTGCAATTGGTGCTGTTATTCTTTAGATTCTGTTTTATTCAATTGCAAATTTTGACACTAATTCACTAGTTCAACTCCACAGAGCACGACATTTGAATACAATTAATGAAGCATTATTTTTTGTTTGCGTAGCTTTGATCCACACTTGTTGTACCGCCTTCGTACAATTTCTCACCTCAGAAATAACGCCTTTCTCATTACCTGTAGAATGTGTAGAAAAACGACGGTGGCTCAAATATTACTCTTGAATTTAATGAAAAACAGAAAGTGCTCTCGCTAATAACCGTCCCTATCGAGAAATCTTTTTCAGCAATGAGAAGGAAGCTCCAAGCTTTGCGAACTTTTGAGATAGAATATTTTTTAGAATCTTTTTTGACATATAACAAAAATTCTTGCGAAACGGATTAGATTGCATAGAACGAACATTCAACCAATTACAACATGTGGGCTCGCAGAAATGAATTGGTTCCAGTTGACTTCATCGAAAGTCACAGAAAATGAAAAGCCCTTGTCCTACCAGCTTCTTACTTACTGGCCAACAACTGTGGTAACAATACCACTACTTGTACCGGTTTGTTCTTCTATAAGCTGCAAAACAAAAATTGAAATTCTCTCTGTGAAAAAAGACCCTCCTTTATATCTTTCTATAATTTTTTATGCCCATCCTATGGTATTCACGTTTAATGTTTAACCAGTATTGTTCTGTTGTTCTTCCTGCCATATCTGAAGCTCAAACTCTCTCATCTCGTTTTTGCGCTACCAATAATAAGCTGATCTTCGCCTCGGGTGAAAGTTAGAAAAGGGTAGGTAATTTGTGGATTCACAGCAATTCACACTCACTACTTATGAAGTTGTTCGAGTATAAATATATACACTTGTGTGTACACTTGGCATAGTGTCGAAATGTTACCGGGATTGTTGTAAGTTGTTAAAAGCTTCTGCCAAAATCTCAACAATTGTTCATCGCTTCTCAGTGGTAATCACGCCTTGCAGATCATGCGACAGGTTGCGCTTTGTACTTAGGCCTAGCATAGTCCATGTTCCCACGGTCCGAAGTCCACTATTCCACGCGTGCACCTACGTTTCCCAGTGAAATAGCTAGCACTCCATTCAAAATCTTGTTTACTGCCTTTGAAAGAACAGTTAATTACTCTACCTTGTTGAATACTAAGTGGTTCTCGTTCTGCGATTACATGCCGGGTTGATGATGATGCACCTGTCATCCTCCATAGACGCCGAGAATCCTAACTTTCGTCAAAAAACAATTCGAGGACATATTGTTGAGCCCTTGTACATACAATATCGTACTCGGTGATCCACAGACTTTATCACCTTGAAACTAATGAAAGTTTCTAGAATCGAACTCTTTCTCCAACGTTTTCGTTTTATTTCTGTATTTCTTAAAGCGGTTTTATCTTGTGAATAGATCAAGTATTGAGAGCAGTTTCCAAAACTTCGAGGTCTGAGACCGACACAACGATAAAAGTCACGCAAGTTTCTTCATCTGATTTTCTAGAAATAATTCGTGACTATTGCAAAGTAGAGCTGAACGTACTCTTAAAAAGAAGAAAACTAAAACCACTCAAATGGAGCTATATTCATAGCAATCCTCAATGATTTTTAACTTGAAGGCACCCTGCAATTTCAAGAGCTTCGAGCGAGAAAGACTTCAACGACAAGCTTCTACAGCATATACATACATTGTAAACGGCTAAATGACACCCTCGTCTACCAAAGGGGCACATAATTATGGTAACGACACGGGACTGTACGCTCCCTTCGCTTATTTTGGGTTACTATTTCTTCGTAGAATAGGTGCGCATTTATGAGTTAGCACTAGCTCATCGTTTTTAATATGTATTCGCATTTAACGCGGGAAATGTCTTAATTTTCTTTCCTACTACCATTGAGAAGTTAACGCTCGTTGTCAAAACGATGGCGTTTTGGCCCGCTGCGTTTTCAAGTAGCTGAGACTCCCAAGAAATCGGCGTACACAATAATTTGAAGGGGTTAAGAGTTGGAAACAAATTCTTATCGGATTTGCAGTGGCACTTGCAACACAGTCTGTAGTTAATGCACGTATGCCTGAAATTTTCTATAGTTTTGAAAATCAACTCCCAGAACCACAAATTTTAACCCACCTTATAGCCCAGCTTGCTAGACTTTAAAAACAGTAGTTTCATCAAAACATGACATCGATATAAATTCTGACTTTTTTCCTGCAGTGGTTAGAAGGAACTTCATTCGGCCAGGAGTAAGTTTGGAGATATCGTTTGCGTGCCACTGTCAACGAAATTATCGAACATCTCAGCGTTAATGTAGTAGGAGATGGTTGATAACTCGGAAATCGATGCTTTTTTGTTCATTGTTCATGCATTTTGATTGAGTGCTTGTATTTGGTGCCGTAATTATGGGCATTGTACAATGTTTCTTGACTCTAAACTGAGGTTGTTTTAATATTTCTCTGCACACCTCAACTCGCGCTTTCAGGCATGGCTGCAGGTCTCGATCCAGTGCTGCTTCCACTCACCTTTGTATTTCTCACTCTTCCAACCATTGGAATCGTAGGCAACGCTATAATGGTTATAGCCACGTATAAAGCAAAGTAAGATCAGCTTTATCTGCACTATTCTCATAAGGACTACTAATAAGCAGATTTTAGACTCCATGGTCAAGTCAAAAGTAAAGCGTGCACAACATAGCACATTAAACACAGCACCTACTGAAATTTGTGGATATGAGGTGAAATTAACGGATAAGTTGCGTCACTCGCAGCACTCTCTCAGATTCAAATTATTTTTATTTAGTTGGATTTGTGGCTAACTTCAAGGTTCCTCTTTTTATTCCCCTTAGAACAAGCTCGCGAAAATATAGTATTAGGGTCCTCGCGTTTTTTTTTGCGGTTTTCTCCGCCCATCTGCTATTTTTAGCTTTTTAGTTCGGAAGCGTTGCGGTTTTTAGCATTCTTATTTTGGAAACAATGTAAAAAGATATTTTAAACAAACAATTTGCTTTCGTTTTGAGTCTCTAGGAATTGAAGTATTTAGTCCAGAACGAACGGCACTACCCAAAAATTCATCTACTTGCTTCCAATTGAAGCTCGAAAGACCACCAAACTTCTCAAGCAGCCTGTATGACGGAAATGTTGCGCTCAAAACAATTGCTCACTTGGCGAAATTGGTCGAAAAAAACAGCGACAAATAGTGCAAGGAATCATATAGACAGTGTGAGCAATCATACGTGGGATTTACCAGATAGATATTAATAGAGTGAGAAATAGACAGCGACACAAGCTAAGATAACTTAAAACCTAAATATTTTCACACTAATCCGGTTTCGGGGCTTAGAACTAGACCGGTAGTGTAGTTTCCTTGGTGCCCCCGAGTCAAATGACTCTTTCATCAGTAGTTCTCCAAGGAAACTTACAAAAGTGTCATCTCAACAAGGAATGATTCGGAAACAATGAGAGAGAATCAGTGCAAACTGTATGACAATGAAAGGAGCGTGACGTGATACGGGAGGAACTTCGAATAAGTAGATCTTTCCCCACTGCCCTATATATACTTGTTTGAATGTAGCTTGTTCCCGCCAACCTTTATTGTGATCTGCTTCCTAATGTTTGACTCCTAAGGAAAGATTATTCTTCTTCTGAAGTACCTACTGAATTAATACGTCTAAACTATGTAACCACTTACATGTATGTCTTACCAACACTAAGATTCTGACCCTACATACCCCCCCTCATGTTAACACCTAATAATTGTGTACATCGTGGCTCAAAAAATACGGTAACAGCGCTTGTTATTCTCTGGAAAAACCTGTTTTGCCTTTAGTTCAGACACTACTAGAATGTCCTTTCGCAGCGTTTTGCTGGAACAATTGTCCGGCTCACAAAGTGAGAACTCTGCCAAAAATATATTATAGGTCCTATTGGTTCCACTGAGTGACCATCCATTAGCTTGGGTCTCAATCAGTAGGGTTACTGAGCTTTGGTGATATCTGAGACGTGTCTTGTCCAGCACCCCTCTAGAATTTGGTTCATTTGGGAAAGCACTCTAAAAAATGCTAGATGACATGAACCCCCAACCACTTGTGGGCGGGGTCCGACATCACATATCACCTCGGGGCCGATGTTGGAGCTGATGGGGGACGTCCTGAGGTGAGTGATTGCCCTATGTTACTAAATGTGACCCATTGAACATAAGTTTCATAGTTACTTTTCAATCACAAAAATTCTTTTTCCGTACACACCCTTCTTTCTTACTGTACTCGTCATCTACAAGCTCTTCACGCGAGTGTCCTTAACAGGATCGAAAGAACACTAGAAGAGGGGCGATCATGCGAGCAAGCTGGGTTTTGAAAGGGATCCAACACGACTGACCATATACACACGTTCTGATCATCGAGGTATCGAGAGAGTACAAGGTACCCCTCTGTCTCACGTCTATAGAATCGGAGCTCGATTTTACCTACCATAAATATACCTATCAGAAAATTCGTTGCAGAGCCCAGAATTCTTATGTCAATTTGATTTTCTTTCATAATGTAATCTATTGAACCCCACCGTACACGTTTCTCTCATCCGCCAGTTCTTTGCCTTAAGAGCAGAGCATTGTGACCCACACAGGATGCTGTCCTCTTTGTTTTTTTGAAACGCTGTAGTTTATGCGAACCTTTTATTGGCGGTCCTAAATAGAAATCAGGAACAGCCTGGCGCGCATATTCCATTTGAATGTCTTCGTATATCACTACCCAGTAAAAGCTGCAGCTGAATGCAACAATTAGCAGAAATCATTCCTGCCTTACAATGATACCTTGATAGATGTTTGGTCAGTCATCACATTTTAAATTTTCAGTGACATTTTGGAATGGCAGCTGCAGGGAGAGCAGCATTGTATGTTTGCATTAGCAAAAGCTTCAGTTGACATCCTTTTTAGGAGAATGAAATCACCCTGCCACATCCTCATCGCGTGCACCTGCTTTTCTGACTTACTCCACGAAATTGGGCAGTATCCCTTCGTCTATCATTACTTCAGAAACAGTAGGCCCAAGATTATGTCTACATTCCGAGTTTCTCACCACTATTACTCCTTCAGCCTCGATGCTTCACTCCGTTTGCCTCTACATGCAAGTGGTACCGATTATTGGTGTTGGATTCGGAAGTCCGCTGATATTGAATCTTGGTATAGATCGTCTCATTGCTATAATGCTTCCAACCAGGTGATTCTTGATCTGCTAAAAAGTTATCACAACAACATCATCTAACGCAACGCAAACCAACGCAAATGATCACCTCAATTTCACTTACCATTTTGTCGCTGTTCTAATCATTTTGATGGGTTCAAAGACCGATTTACATGACTTCTATTACTAGGTACCGCTTCTTCCAAACAATACCGTACACCTACACTATGTGTCACTTGCTTCTGCCACTTGCACATACAATTTATCTCTTTGTTTGGGCATTCTTGACGATGGATAACACGTGAGTTCCCATTTCCACTTGCGTCTCCATGTCGAAGAAACAGGTGAAAACGCTTAACTTGTCGCACTGTTAATGTTTGTCCGAATGGCTGGAATTTTCGCTATTTTCGAAAAGTAAATTTTTAACTTTCTGTGAATAAATGTTTGGAAAGGTCTGGTGCAAAATTGTGAACAGATTCTGAGTGAGAAAAGTCTACCAATGTTTCAGAGTAGCTTTAAAAAATAAATGTTATTCTATACTATCTTGTTTACTTCTATTTGCTATCGTTAAAAAGAGTCATGGTATCAGTAGTACTGGTTGTAGTAAAAAAAATATGGCTTTTGTTTTCTTAATTTATAGACATAGATTAGTGTAAGAAATCGCTGAATTACGTATAGTGAACGGCAATGGCGGTGGACCATCCACGGCCTCTAGAAGGACGCAACGCGACCGCGCCGCGCGCCTAAGATCTGTGTGGTTTGCCACCGGAATGCTATTTCTATGCCCTTTTTTAACCGATTAGGTCGAAAATCCTTAGAATCGGGTATACATGCTGCCAGAAACGGACTAACAGCAGCAGAAAACACCGATTACAGCGCGTGCGGCGCGGTTGCGCGACGTCCTTCTCGAGGCCGCGGATGAGCCAACGCCATTAACGTCCACTGTAATTGTTCTGGGCGGAACCATGCTCTACTCCGATTCTTTATCAATTCAAACAGGAAGCTCCAAATGTCCGCAGTCAAGAGGGCGTAGCCACGGCGCGGCTCCTTGATCAGACACAGGCGCTCTCTATGCTGCCTCTGGCTTCTCTGACTCTGCAGCCAACCAGTGGCAGCATGCCGAGCGCATGTGTCTCTGTCTAAAGCCGCGTCGTTGCCACGTCCCTCTTGACTGCGGACATTTGGAGCTTCCTGTATATTTGCACAGTCATGCGTAAGTCATTAACTGAGTGAAAAGTCGCAATTGACAAATCTACCACATCTCGCTTGTTCATCAATGTCTGCTTTAATCCGCAAGTATAGGGGTATCAAAAAATTTAAGGCCTGAACTACTTCCAAGAAGTTCACCTCTGATAACTGTGCAGCACGAACGCAGCCCGAACAGCGAAAAGCGTTGAGTAGAAGTCCTCGCAGTATCTCACTTCAGCTGCTGTCATCAATCCCTCAATTGCTGCTCTAAGGAGGAAAGCATGAGCAGCAATCGAGGGAAGCATGGTAGCTACTGGGGGCAGCTTTTCCCTTCTACTGGGCATTCTACTCGAAGTACCACGCCGTTCGGGCCACGTTCGTGCTGCACAGCTATCAGAGTCGCTGCAAAAAATATTCACTCCCATAAGTACTATTCAGGCTTAACATTAATAGCATTTATTTTTCATATGTTTTCATACATCCTGTATTTCGTTGTCCCCATTTGTAGGGTGAGGTGGCATCAAAGAGAACAGGAAGTTAATACATGACAGTGACGTACGGTGCGAGGGGTTCGAAGATGTCGTTCATGTGAACCTTCAGCCTAATAAAAGTCTAACAAAAAGTGTTCAAGTTGTATTCCGAAATTGTATTCTACAATGATCAGTTTGTATTTTGGATTCTAATGCAGCTATAAGATGTTACCAATTGTCAACAACACAACTTGGTTCAATACCTCCTACGTCCGTATCCGAGACGAAGTTGAGGTAGGAATTAAATGTAGCCACACTTATCATCCCTGCTCACTTAAAGTCGTACTTCAAAAATATTAAACTTCGAAGAAACCAAGTGAGGCTCCATATTCTTGCAGTGTACCATTTGTAAGCCTCTAGAAAGTTTTTTTTGCTGAGAATGCTCAAAATGGTTAGTGTACTGGTCTACTTGTTGTAGAAAACACGGAATATGCACTCCTGTACGTTTTATCGCTGGGAAATTCAGGCTGGTTCAGTGTTCCGTACCTCAGGCGTATGGTGTAGTTGCCTTCCAACTTCTGAACAACATTGGATTCGGTATAAACGGAGTTAGTGTACTGGTCTACTTGGTTGCGTTTTATCTGCTGAGAAGAAGTAATGCGAGTAAGTCCCGTTCTTCATTCTGAATGGTATTACCTTAGAAGGAAAAAAGTGAAAACAATACTATGGTGGACAGGTCAAATTAAATTGCTATGTCAGGGCATAGAAAAACGTTGTGAAAAACATGTGTAATCGGTGTTGTAGTATCAGAAAGACAAGGTTTTTCGTCTGACTCTGATACAAGCGATTCTGAGACCTTCGTTCTATTCCATTCGTTGCGCTCAGATGACTTCAAGAAATTTGTCTCATGCAAGGAGAAGACGTGGATGCCGTCGAATCAAGGCGGACGCAAAAGAATATTTAAATTAAACTCGAAGATATACATTTTACGACATTGTCAGCATAACTGCCCTCAATTTTTCCCCAATGAGCGGTTATTTCCCACTGGTGGAGTTTGAACACAGAGGCGCCCGATCAGAATAGGGTTCGTAGAAGTGGCTCCGTGACATCTATCCTTTTCAAACCATCTGTGAGGGTTGCTAAGTTCCCAGAATGACAATGAAAATACAATATTTTGAACAAATCTATCCTATCACATAGTTCATTTTTCACACCAATTTTTTCAAAACTCATTGTATGTAAGTGCACCTGATGCAATCCCTTCCTGAGTCCTCGCCGAAATTGTTTGTCGCTTGATCGGAGCCGAATTTGAACAGAAGGGCTTTCCCTTCTTTAATGAATGAGACTCGTAAGAAAACTAAGAAGGTGAGGCAAACGTGTACGTCTCTCATATCTGGAGCATTAGTTCCAGTTTGTTGAAAAAAATTAGTTTTTGCTGAGCTGTAGCCCCCAAATGAGCCAGTGTAGTACGTAACAAAAAAATCAGTTTTACTTTCAGACGTTTCCGTTGAACTGCTACCCAACTTTTTTTGAAATCATTGTGCAATATTCTGCACGATGAGTCACCCCGTGTAAAATGAAATTGTTGTAAAACTCCAAGAGCAGGTGTACCTTTGAATTGCCTTTGAATTAGAAAACTAATTACTGCATTACCTTTGAAGCTGGATATTCCTCTCATTTTACTGCATTGTTCTGCTTTTTATCCCGCTGTTTACTCGGAACCCCAAAAACAAGTCTGCACAGCTTTGCCTTAAAACAACTTGCAAACAAGCTTTTAACTAGGAAATCGTTTCGATAAGTTTGACGTCATCACGCCACCGAAAAACAAGTTGTCGACAAGCTTTTCTCCCGACAACTTGTCGATAAAGAAGAGTAGAAACAAATTTTGAAGAAACAACCTGCAGCAAGTTGCCTACAGCCCTTCAATTAGTTGATCGACGAGGGAAAGCCAAGTTTCATACTAACTTACGATACTAACTTAGACTTTAGTAACTTACGATGCAACCATAGAGAACACAAGGACAGTGGCTACTTTGATTTAGTTTGAGAAGAGACTGAGACTCTGCCAGCGACTCATGGACAGTTGTGGCGTTCTTGAAAGTCTTACTTCGGGCAATCTTGTAGAGCTGCCAAATTGCCAGTGAATAAAGGATGACTATAGGTTGTCGACACGTTTTAAAGGCCAATGACTTGTCGAGAAGGAAGAATAAAAACAAGTTGTCGGCTGGCTTTTGGAGAGACAACTTGTCGGCAAGGAAATATGGAAACAAGTTGTCGAGAAGCTCTTGGGGAGTAAGTTTCAGATGCGATTGGAAACTTGCTCGCCAAATGCTTGTCAACAACCTGTTTTTGGAGTTCTGAGTAGTGGTGGAACTGAACTTCATCAACAATAACGCTCTATAACTTAAGTCCCTCATTTCAGCACTCCAAAGTGGAGCAAATGGCACAAGTTCATCTCGGTCAGCAAACGTTTTAGACTTAGTTCCCTCTATAAAATGTATTCCTGCCGGAGAACGAAAACTGCTTTCTTGTGGAATCTTCTCATCCTGGCTTTCCCGCTTTCGAAGAATTTCACATTGTTCACAGTTTGTGCGCTTGCAGCTGTATTTCACTTTTGAAGCACAGGAACTCATGATGAGAGGTGAAGATGGCAGTGCAAACAGCCGGAATTTGACTCCAATGTTAGCTTCTGTTTGGATTGTCTCACAATGCAGTGAACTCTTAGATTCATTGAAATCAGAAAGTTGTTACACATCTCAGCAACTAATTCAATTGCCTGTATATAATCTATGTCAGGGGATATGGAATAAAAACTAAATGCAAGACAAGCTTTGGCTTGAATTACTGCTCCTTCTGTGATAGTATAATGCGTAGTTACATAAAATCAGTGGATGCTCGAGTTTGGAACAGTCCACCATTACCTTCTCCATACCCGCTAGCAGAGGTTGCGATTAATAGAAAACTAATCGGTCAAAGGAACTCAACATTGCTTTTGCTATATGAAGAAACACAAACACATTCATGCTTATAGATACTCCGTGAGTGCCATTGAAATGATTTCAGGTTCGAAGATGAGAACTGTATTCAAATCAATCTTTATCACAGTTGCCATTGTGATAGTTGGTTGGTTCACCACGTTCATTATCAATTCTCTCTCCTTCTTCATCACCAACAGCGATTATGTGCGTATGGTTATCAACATGTACGCGGGGATAACTGTGAACATCGGCACAGCAGCCAACGTCTTCGTCCACTATGCAATCAAGTATGTTCTATGCAACAAACTCGCTTGCAACATATTATACAGTTATCGTAGCACCTAAAAACTGAAGACAGTTGAAGGCGGATGTAGAATCTTGCACGGTCATGTTTCCCTACTATGTGCACATGAACATGTTTACACCGTTTCATGGCTCCATTGGCATCGTTAATGCCTCGAAGGCAGTGCATCATCTCAAGGATCGCGTTCGAGATCCTCACCCCAGCCGAACATATGCGAAGCTCTGAACTCAACGATGCACTTTAGGTCTCAGCGAAATGTCGAAAACCTCACAAATTAACGGATTCCCTTTCTTTTTCTTTCCATTTCAAAACTCTCACCCAATGGGCGAGAGGCTTAATTCGACAACAAAGCTTTCTGAAGGTGTGGCATTGTTCTCCAACACGGCAACATTTGCTCAGTTGATAATATCTATATTTTTGAACGCTCAGATTAACATTTCCAACGGTGTCTGCAGGACCAAGTGGTACCGTAAACCAAGTAACAAGAATATCCTAGTTCACTTTCTCTCTGCCCATCCTGCTCATGCAAAGAAAGCTATTGTTACCAACATGTTTCGAACAGCAACAGGAGTTTGTAGCGGATTCAAGGAGAGGGAGGAATCGCTAGCACTTGCTCGCCGAGTTGCTGCGATGAACGGATACACTAACCAGATATCTTGGTCCAGAAAGCGCAAAGAAGTAGTGAGACAATGTCGCGATTCCACGCACGCAGATAAAATACCCTTCTGTCTGCCGTTCATATCCGATGAAGTGAGCACTGCCATTCGACAGTGTCTGAGGAGGGCTGCTCTAGATAAATATGTTTCGGTTGTAGAAATACCACCGAATAACCTCAAACGCCAACTAATCAGAAACCGACTGTACGACCGCATATGTCCCACAACTAATTGCGTTGTTTGCCCTGAAGGGAGGAAAGGTGATTGCATGAGTTCGGGAGTAATCTACTTGATCTCTTGCAAGAGTTGTGGTGAAGAGTATGTTGGCGAAACGGCACGCCCATTATGTACGCGCATGAAAGAGCACCTAGATGGCAAAGAAAAATCTCGTACGACTACGCCACTAGGCACTCACAGAAGGGTACGACATGGCGGAGCTAATTTCGAAGTTACTGTAAAAATATTAGCGCGAGAACCTCAAACATCAGCTCGCAAAACTTTGGAGGCATTGTGGATTCACGCGAAAAGTCCAAAAATGAACCGCAAGGAAGAATGCCTCTCTATCACACGGGAACTTGCGCCATATCTGGGATTACTCTTCTGATCCGGAAGTGTACGCCCAAGTCATCTGGTATTGCGGACAGTTAGCGGTCGCTCCAGTAACGTCACTCTAGTGACA
The DNA here is from genome assembly GCA_037903475.1 of Ancylostoma caninum. Taxonomy (NCBI): domain Eukaryota; kingdom Metazoa; phylum Nematoda; class Chromadorea; order Rhabditida; family Ancylostomatidae; genus Ancylostoma; species Ancylostoma caninum. The sequence goes on along the minus strand of JBAJFG010000597.1, from coordinate 409,356 downwards.
TCAAAGTGGTGAGCGTTTGGTACAGCAGCTAGCTTCATGATTGAAAAGCAGGCTTAGCGTTTCGTTTGTGTAGTTCTGTAGAGATTTGACCGGATAGTTAGCTTATCGAGTCGCCCATTTCAGGCTCTGAAGAGGGCGATTTGCCGAAACGTAAGCCGAAATAAACTAGTTGCCAACCTCGCTTGAAGCTTACAAAATCAACTGAATATCTACTGAGATATTCAGGCGGAGTCCCACACAACAAAATTATGACTCCCGCTCGAGGGCGAGCGAGATTCATCATTTTGTCGAGTCCCCCCATATACTCCTCATTTCATAAGGGTTACCACGCAGCAATTACAAACCCGCACTATTCTCCGGTTAATCTCGCAACAAAACCAAAACGATGCCTCCCACCGGTGCACGGGATTTTGCCCCATAAAATTATGACAGGGTGTTTTGTCAGGCAGGACTCCTGCACGAATGTCTGAGTACCGCTGAAATGCAGCTTTTTCTACCTTCCTGGCAAAGAAACTTGTACTCTCGTATATTGAATTTGGCCTTCAAAATAGGATCTTCTGACCGTTTTTTCATAAGCGTTGGAATCAGCGCATCGAGTAGGACAGGATTCTGTTGGTATTCTTATACCCACCGTGAGGTGATACACTGCCTTCACGAGTAGAATGACTGATTTTCCCAAGTGGTGATTTAGAGACTATGTAGACGTCCGACAGAGATTAGAAATTCGAATACGTTCCTTCTGTTCTTGCTCACAATTTACTACACTTTTGCTTTCAAGACCAAATATTTTACTCTTCATGACGACCTTATACTGTACACTGTCGCTTTTATCTGTATATATAAAAGTCAAAGTTTGTATGTATGTGTGTATGTATGTAATGAATAGAAATCGCGGAGGGTGAACCGATCGGGACCAAATTTTGCATGTAGAGCTTCCACGGGCCGGCCGAGGTTATAGGCTACTTTGCACCTGGGACTATCGATTAGTTTATCGATTATATCGACTTTATTGATTTTTCGTTATTTTTGCCCAAGGGTCGCTGGGGATATGTCTCCTGGGGTTTCTCAATACGCTGAATACGAATACCACAACCATTTCGTATAAAATATCGATATATCGATTTTATTGATTTTTGGCTCTTACACCGAATGAAGCGGTGAAGACATCTCTCCCGGGGTTCCTCGATACGCTGAGTATGAATACGACAACTAATTTGCACGAATACATCGATTCAATGTCACCGAAATAGCTTTGCTAACTTTCCGCCCACAGGTCGATGGGAAAGGGTCACCTGAGCTCCGTTAACATGCTGATTACCAAAATTATGGAGATTTTAATGAATTTATCGGTGATAGTAATTGGCCTCACCAGTGTGATTTAGCCAAGGTAGTAGAACACCCGAGTAAAGCCGGGTACTGCAGCTAGTTCATAAATAATGGATGAAGTGCACTTAGATGCCGCTTGATCTGATATTCCCTTACAATTTTAACCTCACAAGTTTGGAACGGCACAGGCAGATCATATGAAATACGCCTTCTTCACGTGTCTGTCCCTTTGTCGTTGTATGGAGGAATCTACTTTGACTCTCATATATAGGCAGTGGGTTGCTTCTCAAAGAACTGCCCCAAGTCTCTTCTTGATATCTTCGCGAGGTTCGACAAGAAGGAGTTAGGCAGGGAGACCAAGATCTGGAGTGTGTGATGGATGTAAATATATTATGAAATCCAGCCTATCGCCGGTTCACTGTTCGTAGGTATTGTTTTATTTGGTCGACATTGTTGTACTGGAAGCACACTTTGGCTTGCCGTACACGTTTGTTGTCGAGACAGGTTTTCGCCAGTAGGTGTTGCTCGTCAGATCACCACCAGATCTATAGTGGACGTCAATGGCGGTGGCACATGTGCGGCCTCAAGAAGGACGCAGCGCAACCGCTCCACGCGCACCGGGATCGGCGTCGTCTGCGGCCGAGATGCTTCTCTCAGGCGCTTTTCTTCCCGATTCGGTCGAAAGTCTTTAAAACGGATAGAAAAGCTGCTAGAAATAGCAAAACAACAGCGGAAGACATCGGCTATGGCGCGTACGGCGCGATTGCGCGGCGGCCTTCTCGAGGCCGCAGATGGGCCATCGTCATTGACGCCCATGTACAACATCACTTTTTTGTCGTCGGGCTTCTAAAAATCTTCTGCTTTTGTCGACCAACTGGGAACGGCGGTAAACGTGAGAATAGATCATGCACTTCTTACATTTTGTGATTAGGTTGTCGAGCTAGAGATGAGTGCGCTTTAGGGTGCGATTTACTCCACTTCGTGTCAATAAGGGGGGGGGGGTAGGTTCCAACCGCCGACTTTTTTTTACCTTGTCAATTGACAACAATCTAAGAGCTGCACTCGACTGTACTGGGATACATTAAGGATCGTTGATGATTAGTAAGCGGTTTGATATGGATACGAATCAAACTAATACCGTAGCATGTCCAGGTCTAACGTCATCGGATGCAGCGTTCTGTTGCTATCTTTGATAGAATAGTTGCATTTCTGTACTCGGAAAAACAGCTAAAGACAATCCTTCAAACTGAGGAATACTCCTTTCAAACACTCATAGATGAGATGGAATTTGTTGGGGCCGAGGGCAAGCAGGAACTGGAACAGCATGACGTCGCTGATGTGAGTACAGATGGCTTAATTCCTGAAGTCGTAGTAGCAGTAAATCACTGTATTGCACAGAATCTTTGGAGTGTTTATGCAGGGCCCTCTTCCCGTTACCAAGATGGCTCCATCGGTACGGGTTAGTATTCAGAATGACAAGAAAATCTTCGTCAAAACTCAAAGTCGTAGATGAAGGAGAACGTTTGGATCAGCCTAGTGGATAGGAAACATATATCTCTTAAGTTGTCAAGTATGAAATGTCTGATTTTGAATGGGAAGATTTTGAGTTTTGTTTCTAGAGCAAGATGCGGTATCAAATATGTTCCTGTACTATCGGCATAGCCTTGCGTCCTCCCTGGTGGCTTGGCTGCGCCAAAAGTGTGGAAAGCTAGAGGCGATCAAGAGGCAAAGAGCGGGTTCAACATCATGTCCAAAATTGAACATATCTTCCAGCTAGAAGTGGGCTAACCCCTGAAACTGCTAGAAGTGGGCTAACCCCTGAAACTATCAGTGGTAGAATAGAAAAAGGTTTGGCCAGAACAGTGAGTGGCAGAAGGGCCCTCACCCCTGCTCATGTAGCTTAAGCAGCGTGACTTTGTGAAAATTGGTCAAAAATTAGCACCCATTTTTGAGTCAAACGGGGAAGATTTCGTTTACCGAACCAATTTCAATGGTGTAATTGCCTTGAATACCTAAATATCATTGGATTATAAAGGTCACACCTTGCTGCTTATGCTGACCTACTTTGACTCCTACCCGCTTCCGCTACAGCTTCCAGCTCGTCAATATCCAGGTTCATCATAAGGCTCACTTTGCAGCTTCATGTCACCTGAGCGGAACTCTCCAAATAAAGGCTGATTAGTGCTTTTACTAGCCAAATGTTCTTTGACACTGCCCTGATGTTTCCAGCTTTCTTTGCTCTATTGGAAGGGAAATGGAACCTATGTTCCAAAATGACACGATTTTTCGTCTTTGAGTATCCCTACAAAAAACCTTTTAAGCAAAAATCTGAAAACTGATCAAAAACCGAGGAAGTGATTTCGAAAGAACGAGGATGTACTCCGATAAGGGGAAGAAAGATAAGAAGTCATTCAGTAGAACTTCGAAGATAGAGACTGTCAAACTGATCGCTCATAAAATCAAACATTTCATACTCGATGACCTAATAGAACCAATATCCAATTTAAAAGAGCCCCTAGTTCTCCAACGGCATTTAACATTTTTAGCTTTAAGAATCACACTTCTCTTTAATCTCTATTATCGTTGGAATGGCATGTGGCGTGAAGTTTTATTTGCAGTACCGAATACCGGGATGTCATCAAGCAGATGTTTGGCTTCCGTTTCTATAAAACAAGAACGATCGAAGTCAGTACGATGCATGGACTCGACTCCACCAGAAAGAAGAGTACTGGAGCACCTGTTCATAGATGATAGCCATGAGACATCATAGCCGTGATCCTACATACTGAGTTATACTCATCCTCAATTTCCCACAGAAAACACGCACAAGAGGATCATCATTCGTTTGAATATTAGTGACTACCAGTATTGCAGAGCACACAGGTCTTAATTACTCAATAAGTGGAATACTGGATTGGTTAATGCGGCTTTTTGCGACTTCCTTTTTCTTTGAAATTTCACGCTTCCTGAATGGTTTTTATAACCGTCATTTCTCGTTATCAAAAACCTTATCTGAATTCACCACTGCATGCTCTCACTTTGGGAAAAGTTAGAATACAGCACTCTCACTTGGCGACTTCAACAAAATTTTGGCTGAAGAACAATCAAAAAACCGTAGTCGAAGAGTGTTTAAATGATAAAAATCTGGCGGTACAATCCTCACTATGAGGGAAAACGATCTCGACGATCAAATTTCGAAGACCAGGAAACTTCGGCAGTCGTAGAAGGAAGGAGGTTCAGTTGACGAGGTTCTTTAAAAATGGACCCCGCTAGGTTCGCTGCAGAAAATCGGTGGTTTGTTTCTGTCTAGTAGTTTGTGGTGACCAGTGAGCCAATTCCATGCTTTTCGGAGCTTTTCGAAAGGAATAACTATGCTCGAATGGTCCCCATTGAAGTCATCGGTCACCATTTTCGTTGCCGAGCTTTCGTACTCTTCCACGGCTACCCTGAGATCCTGGTGCTCAAAATTAGGTTGTCCACTTCTTCTTCCATTATCTCTGAAGCTTGTATCTTTTGGATATCAACCATCTTTCGACTTGGCTTTGCCAGTTGTTCCTTCGCCCTAAAGCCCTGCTGAGATCACAAAATGGCTCTGATGCTTTCCAATCTTTCCCGAACTTGTAAAGAATATAATGCCGAGTGTGGAAACCACTAGGTGTTAACAAAAGAACTTGCACTTTTCTCTAATAGTCGATATATCCTCCGAAAGCGCTTTTCTTCCCCTACATTCCTCTCATCAAGCGTTTCCGCAGTGCTATTGTATTATTGAATTTCTGAGCTTAAGAAGAAAAATGCCAGAAACGCCAATTCGGGGAAAAACCCAGTTTCCTCCTTGTATCCGTTAGGGAGCAGAAAGCATCCCATGCTGTTTAAACGTGTAAGCTCAGTAGAATATAAACGAACGAGAACATCTTCAGTGGAAATTTGGTAGCGGCAGTTTGACGAATTTTGGAAAGTGGGGTCTGACTTCACCATGGATCAAGATATCATCGAGAAGGAATATGTCTTTTTTGGTCTTAGAAAAGCCCTGATGAGCAGTCATTTCAAGCAAAACGTCTCTTTCATGCTCAGCACAGGTCATCTGGTTCTGATGGCTTGTCCTGCTCCAACTGATTGACAGGAGAGGTGGCTGTTGATTGCGCCGTTTTTTATTGACTCGTTGCTCCACTTCGCAAGCTTGAAATTGAGCAAATTATCTCTTTAAGAAAAACTGTTTACAAGATCCTCATGGAGGGAGAACAGAATAAATTTCAAATAGTATATGAATTGCTCCTAAAGGATGGCAAATTGGTGGAGAAAAATGCATCCGAATAAAAGCCCAAGGACTCATGTTAACACTTAATATTTGTATTGTATTTCTGGTAGCAGCATTAATAAGCGAAGAGGGGGGTCATTTTTCATGAGAAAGACGAAGAAGGTACCATTAATCATGTACCAAACTAATACTCAGCATAATCTACTCCAATAGTGGTACATACTATCATAGGTACGATAGTGGTGAGGTGGGGGTTAGAAAAGTGAAGGTTGTCTGGGTCAAAAAAGTGAAGGTTGTTGACCAACCACCTCGATGAAGTTGAGGAAGGTATTAGGTTGGTGCAAAAATAATGCGCGTTTGCATGCCTTTGATTCCGAACCTCATAACTCCGTTCAGAATCGATCTTTCTCAAAAGGCTTAGAAGCGTTTTAATCCGCAAATCTTTAGCAAAAAGGTAGACGTTCTCCACTACCGTGCAGTTCTGACAGGACCTTCTAGAATCGACGAACTTCCGGAGGGCAGTTTTGGTATCACTTTGGTCTTCGAGAAAATTCTCCTGGAAGAAGTCGCCCAGGTTCTCGGGGAAGTAGTATTCGATGAGAGAGAAGCTTGACGATTATGATGTAGGACTCCGAGCTTCCCAGCTCAGTTGCTCCAACCTGTGAAGAATCTGTCGTGCAGGATGTGCCTGGACGGTGCCGTATAGGAGTGAAGAATCCATTTTGTTGAGCAATGCTGGGGCTACAAAGTGAAGTTTCTAATTTATTTCATTTACGTCCTGAAACCACTAACCAGATTAGGAAGAATGAATGAGCTGCAGTGAGCAATTCTTGCAGCAGGTCACCACAAATTCGCCGTTACCTTATTTTGGTGTTCCTTCGGTTTCTGGGAGGGTTTCGGTGCATCTTCCTCGTCCAACTATCCAGCGAGGCACCTCATTTTGTCGAAGAGGGTCTATTCTTCACATTTAATTACTAAGCGACCGACTGTTTGGTTGCAATTCTTTCACTGCAAAGGCGCGAAGCAGACCTCTCATCGAGGATCAATGTGGTACTCGTTCAGTATGCGCGACATCAACTCGTCATGCTTTTTCGTCCTCCCATTTTTACTGAAGGAAGGGATGACCTGACAACAATTACCGGTGATGTTCTACGAAACCAAATATGTTATTTTGGATGGGTGCTCTTTGATAGTTGCCATCAATTGGGGATCGCAAACCCCAGGAAGATCTATGCGACATTCCTTAATTTCAAAGCAAGGCACACCAAGCCGAAAAATCCGGAAGCAGCTCGGCGGAATGCATTCGCTCACATTCCCTTCGCCAAAACTATGGTAGTATTCCGAGCGATTCCTGCTGGGATGCCGGCGAGTTTTAGCTCGCTGAAGTGAGTTTGGCAAAAAACTTGTTTTGGCACCTTTCCTTCCACAACCAAAAATTCACCGAAAACATGAACTTCGCTCAAAATGCATGAGATGATTGGAAAGGCCATGAAATTTGCTACAAAACCATATGCAACATTTCATACCGACGATGAGAAACACCGGAAGTTTTCTGCACCGAAGATGAAGCAGCAAAAAACGCGCATTATTTTTGCACCAACCTAATAAAAATAGTCAATTTTACAGAGTGCGAGTTAGTGAAGCCCTTTTCTAGGATAATTAACACCGAAACAGCTCTAATACTGCTCAAAAAGAGAAGAAGATCACACGTTCAAAGGCGGAATGTTAAATATGCTCACAATCCCTACATCCTCACTCTAACATGTCAGACGGCTGACATGACGGAAATTTGCACTGGCGCCCTGCTTTCGTGCCGGGACCCACGCTCAGCTAAAGCTTACCTCCTAGGTCCTAATTGTACTGAATAATTATTTTTAAGAGCGTGGAGCCTGATGGCCAAATCATGTTTCTGATGTATAGTATATCAGATGCAGCTCTGAATTCTACAAATGTTGGAGAGATGGCATCTATGTGAATATCTACTAAGTCATACTGAAAATATGTAGGAAGGTCATTTGAGGTTACGTTTAGAAAAATTATCTTCATAACTGCTTTTATTTATGACTTGAAAACACGATCACTAAAAATTCCTCTCAAATGTGATATTTTCATGCATGCCGTTCCTTCTTCTCCACACATTTTGTTCTTATTCTTACCGTTGTTTTATTTTCGTTACCTGGGTTTCCTTTCCAAAGAATACCTCTTTTAAGTGTTGTGATCTAAAATGAATCCGGTACTTATAGACACATGTAATAATTGATAATTTAATAATTAATAATCCTTTTTGGTTTTTTAGTGGACGTCTTCTGCTATAAATGCTTCGCATATGAAAAACACTACAGGGTGCATTGAAACTATGGGTACAGGATAAATCCTATCCTGAGTCCTGTTTTGGATGAAGAAGCCAGTTTTGAAGAGAGCTCTGGAAGGGAATATTGACCATAGGTGCGATAGTCCGAGCCAAGGATCAGACCCTCTTCACTTTGGGAGGGGGCCAATAGACCCCCTTCACCAAAGCAGTTACAGAATACAAGGAAGTGAAGAAAATAAAAGTTTAATAAAGTGAAACTGAACAAATTCAATGATAAAGGATCGATGCTATAGCTGTTCATGCGAATAAGTGGCTCAGGAATCGAAATGGCGCGGTTAGTGTTGAATGGAGCGCGCAATGTGACCGTTGCCGCAGACGGAAAATGACGAGCGAATTTCTATATGATGGACAAAGAATTAGATAATAGTGAAGGGTATCTGATTGAAGCTTAAACCTAGTAGAGTTTAAATGTTAGAAGTAGGAAGCGATAGATAGCATGTTTGAGGAGAAATTTTCGAATACATGAGGGTATGAAAAACATAGCATGTATTATGGAAAAGTTCGTGAACTAATCGGGAAGAGGATAGCCATCCACAATTCGCGAAGATCTTCTCTTCATTTTCATGTATGACGTGTGACAGTTAGTGTGAGAGAGCAGGCAAAAAAGTGGTACAAACAGGACGGTCGAAAACTCCACAAATTAGGTGTTTTCAAAGGATTTCTTCTTGTGTTTCTCAGAAAGTGGTAAGTATTGTATATGCATACATACTAGAAGAAATGCGCTTTCTGCTCATATACAAATATATGGGGGAAACCCTTCTCTGATTGAAAAAAAAGGGCGGGTGAGCCGGGGCATTCTCGTGCCCATTGTTAGACAAATGGCGAGATAGTGCGATGAGGGAAGAGAGGTGCGCGTATGGGGTGAGAATGGCTTCAGAAACATTCTCACCCCCCTTCACAGAAAAAGACACGCAACCACATGAAACGAAATTTGGTTTATCAGTTAGGGACTTGAAGGAGGAGAACATAGATACCCTTCACTCCTAGGTTTCATCTCCGAATAAAGCTGTAATAAGCAGAAATAGCTCTAAAGCAGGTGTAATTTCATTGTCAAATTTTTGCATGTAGGAGAGAAGAGATGTTGTGCCGTTGCGTATGTATGAATAGGCCATATCATGAAGGTGTGCTGAGGACTATCTTCATTCATGTAATCAGTGGCTGTTTCCTTATTTGAAAGCAGTACCCTAGAGCATCCGCAGCACGATGGCGATGACTCATCGCTATCGTACGGTTTCATGAGACGGTTAAACGGTGCGTTTGCAGAAATATATTGCAAGATTTGCTCAGCTTCCACGGCATTTAAAGACATGTTGGGTATTACATCAATGGATAGGGCATTAACGCTTACTTACCAATACCACAACTCTTACTAAAAGAAAGGAGAAAGCCGTCGACACCCTTCACTTTTTGCCTGATGACCCCCTTCACTTTGGCAGGGGCTTCCATCCCTATCGCACCTATGGTTATGACTACGTATATACCAACAGTAATCTTCATTAGATAGCCAATGTTCCCCAAACTGATGAAGTTTGGGCCCGTAGTACAGTCGTAGTGTACAGTCGTAGTGTAGAGTGTCTGGGCGGTGAGATGAGCTGTCTGCACAACTCGTCGCCAAATTTGGGGGGGGGGGATGATCGCACGCGCGACAACCTTCCAACACTGAGTAATTGAAGATCATCACCGTCCGTGGCGGTGCTACGAGCACGTATGTGCGGGGCGCTGATCTCATCGCCCTGGAGGGCGATGATCGCCATCGTTTGGCGACCAGATAGTGTGCCGCGCGAAGAGGCGCCGAGTGAAGTACTCGGAGCATCTCACTCGGAGTATGTTGATGGTGTGGAGGTACGTATGATCAGGTGCGCGAGTGGCGCAAAATGCATTTGAGCCTACGAACTCAGGCATGTTAATCTTCTCCCCACAGTACAGAACCAGCTCGAACGTGCAGGACTTGTCAGAAGAACAGAGGTGCTTCTGGTGCTTCGGACAAGTAGTACTCGTTCTAGCTTGTTAGTCGCGATAGTCCATAACTGTTTCGCACGCTAAAACAGCCCCGGAAGTGATGTGGAAATACGTGAAAACGTACATTTGATCACTTTTCATGTACGGCCCGTCCGATTCACCGTGGCGATGATCACCACACTCTGTCTCTCCAACGTAAAGTCCGATCATCGCCCTGAAGGTGCGACAATGGCACTGGACACTCTACCAGGGCCATGATTTCACCAGGGCCATGATCTCACCATGTCCCGATGGTGTGCAAAACAACATGACACTGGTCCAGCTGCGCCAATACAGGACTTCACAAATATGGCTGAGATGTGCTTCGCGACAGTAATTGAGCGTCACCACTCTGCCCAACGTGTTGTGAAGAGCTGCGCCTTGTCTATCATTGCTACAATGAGGTTTTTAGCATGTATTACATTCAATTATCAGCCACCTGAGGTAAGCCAGTGAGCAGATGACAGAGTAGTTGGGAGATGATCGAATGATAAACTTAGAAAGTTTTCCCATATCTTCTTGGAGACTGCACGATCGGGTGAGATCTTTACCTACTCTGTACCGCACCTTCAATCTTTTTTTTTACGTTTTTTCTGTTCCTAGTGTCTCTGGAAGTTCTGTCACCTTTCAGATGGAGTCTCTGCCTAGTTCTAGAAGGCGAGAAATCTCGCCAGTCCAAACACATTTGCGGTACTCAGACAAAAAATCAAGTTATCGAGCTGACCGAGAAGATGGCTGCGGTCATCGGTCAGTTCGCTCCGTATAAGATTTTTGAGCCCATAACGGTGCTGGTTGTTATGGATTGATTCGTTATCGATAGGAGACAACAACAAAGGAGAATTTATGTTTATCAATACTGGGAAACCATATATAGACAACTCATTGAACAATAAAACACTCACTAACGAAATCGAAAAATGCAAAACAAGTTACAGGAAAAACTCCCGAACAAAAAAAAACCTCATTGAACAAAATACTTCACGTGGAGACTGGTAAATACAATGTGGAAAACAAGCAAGAGGTAAAGGAGTTAGTTAAGAACAAAAGAATACAAAAGCTGGCTATGGCCTACATCTTCCAGGTCCCCCTTAAGAAATCGCTGGAATCTTCACCTAACGCGAATTCCTCGTCCATCGCAATTTGTCCGTAATCTTCTTTTTCGTCTTCTTTTAAAACGAAACGTCTGCTTTTCGTTTTCCTACCACCGGCAAAACCTGTAGAAACAGTCGAAGTGATCTTGTAGAGCTAGCGCGACTTACCAAGAAGCAACTGCTGAATCACATGTGGGAGTTCAAGAAGGCTTTTGTCTTCAGTAGATTTTCTTTTTAGCCTGACCGAATAATTCTAAATCAGCGGAGGCGGAAATGTCATTTGAAAGCATTGATGCACAAGTCGAATATGCTCTTGACACATTGATTAAATAGAGGCATAGCTTACCATTCTAAGACGCGTCTGAAAAAGCAGGTAAGCTGTTGGAAATGGCTGTCCTGTCCAGGTCATTCAATTCGAAGTTCTCAATGATGAGCGCGAGATTGAGCTGCAGGGGCAGAAATTGTAATTTAAATTTGAGGTTTTGAAATATCCTTGAGGATACCTTTCAAAAAAGAGGATATTCCTCTAGAAACTAAAACTTCGCCGGATTGAGAAGAACCAGTTACGATGTGCTCGTTGTGGACTTGGTTTTCGAAGCGGCGACTGCCGTTCGTTTAGCGACGTAGGCCTGTGTTAGCGCAACCGATGACTGGAACTTTACAGCATTCTGTGGAACGAGGGGCGAAGTAGGGTTCATTCTACCACCAATGTGGAAGATGCGCCTACTATTAAGCGAGCTTAGCAATGTTATTCATCCTGAACTGCTCCAAAAAGGTGTTCGAATTAAGAGATGTTGCACGCACATACAGCCCATCGCAGTCAAATTCCATAAAAGTGGAAGCAACCTCAGATAACACAAACTTTGAACCAAACATAGGTAAAAACAAACAGAATCTGGATGAATATCACGACTCACATTGAAGGAAGCTTCGCTAAAATTATTGTTGATCTTTAGAACGACCAAGTATTAGGCAGCTCTGTACACAGAAAGAACACCATTGGAAACGCAGTCGTATAATGATCTGTTTGAATAACTAACTTTAACCATAATCATTACACTGCGAGAAAAGAGCATGCAACAAAAACCTTGAGGGTGTTCGTAATCCACGGCGACCCCGTCATTTTCTAAGAAGAAATTTCCGTCGTTGTGGATGGCGAGTTGTTCACGACGATTGCCTAGTTTTTCGTTGAAAACCTCTTCGCTTGTCGAAGTAGTGTTTAAACTCCGATCGTTTACCCGTCTTGCCCTAGAAGCGGAAATATCGACACAGCGCGAAATTTGAGGAAGGTGAACAAGTTATATACACTCACAATGGGTGTCGAATAAAATGTTTGTTGTTCCTGTTGCGTGCAAGCAATGCAGTCCGTGGAGTATCAATTTGGAGCGTTCACACGAGTCGACATATCTTAGTGGATAACGTGTACTGTGAAGCAATGGACAGAAAATAGCGCAGAAAAAGAAACACGTGAAATTGTTCATTGAAAGCAGTATCAGCTGTGGTCTTTGACCCAGAAGAACGTCATAGAAACAGATGTAGAAATCATTCATATGACTGGGAATATTCATTTGCACGAGAAATCCAAGGAACAGAAGCAAATTTATCATCATCAATGGAAAGGAATACTGCTGGACACTGAATGAGCGTATAGGGACGGCGTTTGTACTCTGCACAGTCTATTTTGAAGAAGAATGAATTATTTGCTTTTATAATACTCATTATTCTATTGGCTAACCTTTGGCATTTGCAGGGTCCCTCGCGCAAATCTTGAGCGAACGAATCACTATATGTGTACTACTCGAGCAAGACATCAACAGCATTATCGGTAGGGTCGTGCAAGAAAAGAATCACAGATCCAACAGCACGAAATCCATGTCCCGACCCACTCCCCACAGAAAACGGTGTCCTGTAGCAACTTGAGCGAGGTTTTCCAGCACTCGCGAGAGCAGTATATCTACACAGTATACCTTATATAACAGTATACCTTTTATAACCAAACGAGAACTAAAATGCAGGAAGTGAGAACCGAAATCTAAAGTAACAGAGAAACACTTACAATGCTTGTGATCCATTCTCTACAATGAAATGTCTATAAGAACTTTTGAGATTTGTTAGCGTGAGGTGACTATTTTTAGGAATGTATGTATATTCATTTACATGAATTTCTGGAAGAAACCTAAAAAATTAGGTTTGGATATCTAGCTGGAAAAGGGTGCAATTGTCGGACCTCAACTGAAATTTGTTGCCCACTTTCAGTAGCAAATCTCGCAAATATGGACTCGAATTCCTCGGCTTGCATGTCGCTCAAAATGTTCCGTAACTTTTTTGGAGAGCAATGCCTGCAAAATGCAAGAATATTACTTTCCTCCATAAGTCAAATTGTTATCAAACACTTTTAGATGATGGTTTTAGCAACATTGGTAGCTGATTGATTCATTATTGACTGCAAGCGTCCGTGCAAACTCTCAAATGGGGCGGACGAAAATTGATTGGGGGTGCCATTCCTGGTTATTTCTTCTTTTAAGCCATGCTCGAAGGACATTTCAGTTTGCTCACTTGTTAGGGTGGGTGGTAGATGCATAATTCGAGCTGTCCAGTTGGTGTCATCGAAGGAATACCTCCCGTGCGTTTTCATAGTAAATATCTGCGGAGCTGACCCACCATATCTGATACTTGAGTTGTGCAAGGAGCTTGATAGTTTGTGTTTTCGACACAGTAGGTTCAGAATTCCGATAAATCATCCGTCCGTAAAGCCAAAACCCCAGAAGGGAAGCTGAAGATGCTGGGCAAGGTACAATTGTAAGAGCCGGAAGAAAAGAAAGTGTAAGTTTCCAACAGGTATCAAACCGATCCAACGGAATTGAGACCACAGCACGACAAGATACAATGAATTTATTCAAAGCAAATAAAAAACAGTACAAAAATGCAATAATGCGAAAGAAATACAAATCAGTTCAATCCAGAAGAGTCCCAAGAGCAGAGGCGGTGGAGCTTGGATGAGGCGAGAGATTTCTTCAGGAAGCAATCAAAATCTCGGTACTGTGTTTACGTCGTGCCACGGAGGCGCTGACTAACAGAAATCAGAAAAAGCCACTCAGGCTCAAAAGGAGAAGTTGCTCTTGGCAAGCCACACAGGCGTTGCCCCACACGAAAGAAAGAGAAAGCAAAAACTTCTTCCGAATGATTTTCCTTTCATAGCATCCGGAATCCCGCCTTTTCTGGATTCCCGCCTACACCGCCCGCCGTTTTAGCGGGAGGTGCCTGGGTTGATCTGCGTGATCAACCGCAGGGGTGGACATGCCCCCCCCCCTCCTATAAGTTGACGCCCTCGTCAACCGGTCAGGCCCTATCTGCGGCAGGTGAAAATTATGGGCCCTCCTCCTAATCACCTCATACAAGTGTTTAGCCGCCGCTACCCCTTAGTATGTGAAGTAATACTGAAAAGCATTTTCAGGACTACCCGCATCAAGTAAAATTCTTCCATCAATAACTCTATTACAAGCTGTCACAAGCAATTGATCAGGATTAGCGAATTTTCCCACTATCGCATCCAGTGTCATCCACACCTGGCGCATCGCCATCCATTTTTCCCTCCTGGCATCCGTTATGGGCGTCCACGCAGTGATGAGCTTACCGCCTGCTTCCAAGTGATTCTTCATCAGTTTCACTATTTCTTCGATAACCTCCCTTTCTCCTTTAGACTCCATAGGGTATACTACCAACCACGTTCCAAAGGATGTCCAGCTTTCCAGCACTTCCTGTAATTGCGCAAATGAGGTCGCCACTCTTGTGACCAATCCAGCCCTTGGTCCGTCCTTCTCGAGTAGAAACGCGGATTCCGGAGCGGCGAAACCGGTCGGTCCTTCTTTGGGAGTCCGGTTCTTCTTTGCTTCCGACGCAATTTCTTCCTTCACTCTAGCAAATGCCACTCGGTAGAAGTCCTCCACACAGTTGTTCTCTATCGCGACGTGCTTCTCGATGCTATTCGTGGAGCATATGAACTCTGTCCATTCCGTGCAATTTTCGTATGCAAGCAAAAGTATCCGGAAAAGCGCTTCTGCGTCGAGGCACACTACCCTGTCCTTGTGCAGCTTGATCTTTTCCGCCGTGGTCAGATCGCTCCTAATGAAAATACTGGCTGTTTGCCACGCTCCCCAAAGGTCCGAAATCGGTCGCCTTGCATACGCTCCCGGAAACGATATTCCCTTGATGTCGCCCAGCTTGGCTTCCGAGAAACACTCGTCCAGGCACTCATATTGAAGATGGCCCTTCTCCGCCGGACTCGTTATCCGAGCACCTCTGAAATGTTCAACATAATTTTTGCACACTCTAACTCTCGGTTTTCTTCCTCTGCGACCTCTAGCATGCTCTGTATCAATTCTATCATCGCCTATCGAACTAGGCACAACTCTTAGCTGATCAAACTGGATTCGCAATGGTTCGCTGTTTTCCCCAATCCGCGTTACTAAAGCTGAGTTCTCGCTCACTTCGAGTACCCTGAACGGGCCCGCCCACTCACTTACAAGTTTAGGATGGGAGTTTTAGGCTTTCTCGTTAGGTGATAAAACATAAACGCGTTCTCCAACTTTTGGGAACTTCTTCCTCTCAACTTCATGCCTACTGTCGTACGCGTTTTTCACCTTTTCCCGGACACGATCATTATATTCCCTTACTCTCTCATGCGTTTCCGCCACTGCCTGCAATATTTCCGCCTTATATTCCTCCATAGTTTTGTCCATCGAATACCATGATATTCCCCCATTCGGAATAGTCACTGAAGGGAAAACCGGGTCCATTCCATGCAGGACAAAATAAGGGCTCTCTCACGTCGCGCTGTGCGGTGTCATATTGTAGGCCATCATACAAAACGGTAGCCTACTGTCCCACTCTGCTGGAATAACCGTTGAGCGCCTCAGCATGGCCACTATCGTGCCATTTAACCTCTCCGTAATCCCATTCTCTCGTGGGTTGTATCCTTTGGTGGTGATGTGGGAAATTTTCGTAATCTTCGTGATTTCCTCCATTACCTGGTTAACAAACTCACCACCTCTATCGGATAATATACTTTTCGGCCACCTGCAACCTTCCGCGATCCATCTTAGGAAAATGGTCCTAGCTATAGTTTGGGCCGTTTTGTCCGGTACTGGGTAAGCCGCTGCAAACTTCGAAAAATGGTCTATTACCGTTACAGCGTACCGGTTCCCCTTTGTCGTCAACCCTAACTCTAGAACGTCCACGCCAATGACTTCGTACGGTTTGGAAGTTACAATCGGCTTCAGAGGCGGGACCAACACTTCCCGCGGGTTATGCACAAAACACTTTTGACACTCTTTACTCCATTTATGCACATCCTGTGTCATCCCCGGCCAGTAGACCTGTTTTCTCAACCTTTGCAGTAACTTATGCGCATTAAAATGTCCCGCGAAGAGTCCACTGTGAGCCTCATGAAAAATTTCATAGCGAAAAGGCTTCGGCACCACGAAGACCAAACTGCCGTCCTCCCTGTACATCTTTAGCTCTCCATCTTCTATTACAAAATCCTCAATCCTCAGTGGATATTTCTCTCCGGGTATCCTTACACTCTGGTCCCCCTTACCTTCCTCTACCAGGTTGACGAGCTCTCCCAGATGAAAATCCTTTCTCAATTCCTTCAGCCATTTGGTGTCTTCCTTCACGAATACCGCGTTTACGACAGCCTCGTCTACTCCATCCAGCGATTCAGAGGCCATTGCCGTTGGAATCCCCCGACTTAACGCATCCGCTACTACATTAGCCTTGCCCTTTACATACTGGATTTGGAGATTATATCTCTGTAATTCCAGCGACCAGCGCAAAACGCGTGCCGAGACGTTGCTCCTCTTGAACAACGCAGTCAACGGCTGATGATCGGTCATAACTACGGTCGGCAATCCATAAATGAACATGTGGAACCTCCTGACTGCATGTACTACCGCCAGTGCCTCCAGATCTGTCACGTGGTAACGTCGTTCTGCTTTACTCAACCCTTTCGAGGCAAAGAAGATGGGGTGAAGCTGGTGATCCTCCCCTTCTTGTGACAAGACCGCTCCTAGTCCGTATGTCGACGCGTCTGTGCATATCACAAAAGGTCTGCTACCGTTACGCGCGCCCTGGACGTCCGGCTGAGACAAAACCGGTGCCGAACAAATCATTTCCTTCATATTAGCCATAGCGTCCTCCTGCTCCTTTTCCCAGTACCACTTCGATTTGGGAGATGTTAGCCTAAACAGGTGAGCAGCGTGCTTAGAGAACCCTAAGCAGAACTTTCTATAGAACGAGGCCATTCCTAGGAACGTACGGAGTTCCTTCGCGTTTCTTGGCGTCGGATACTCCTTGATAGCCCTAATTTTCTCGGGATCCATGTGTACCCCTTCTCCATCAACTACATGTCCTAGAAAGGACACCTTCTCTTGCAACAGAATGCATTTTTGGGCTTTCAGCCGCAGACCTGCTTTCTGTAACCGAGAAAACACCTCCTTTAGCAACTCCAAATGCCGCGTCTTCGTCTCCGTACATACCATAATGTCGTCTATGTAGCAGAAAACCTCCTTGCCAAGAAGATCGCCAAGTACGGTGTCCATTAGTCGCTGGAACACGGGTGGGCTCGTACTCAATCCAAACGGTGTTACCCGAAATTGGAAAAGTCCCTCCGGCGTGGTGAAAGCAGACTTTTCCTTGGCATCGTCCGCCAATGGTATTTGCCAGTACCCACTACATAAGTCGAGAGTAGAGAAGAAGCGCTTTCCCCCCAAGCTTTGCAGTAATGCTTCTATGCTTGGTAGCGGGTAAGCGTCCAACTTGATTCTTTTGTTGAGCTCCCTGTAGTCCACACATAACCTTATGGACCCGTCCTTCTTCTCTACCAATACAATAGGAAATGCCCACTCGGAGCTACTCTTCTCAATGATATTCCTTTTCAGTAGATCAGCCAACAATTCCTTAAGCTTCTGCCTAACCCCCAATGGCACTGGTCTTGCCTTCAGTTTAACTGGAGGACTATCACCTGTATTGATAGTCATCTTCACAAGGTCCGTTTGCGTCAATTCCTTATCGGATACAGCAAATGAACCCGCGAACTGCTCCAGGATCTCCTTGAGCTCACCCTCCAAAACGTTTGCCTTGGAGTTCGTCGAAATCAGTTCAAGCAGCTTCTCCCTTCTCTCATCTTCGGTCATACCTTTATCGTCACCGTCCCACTTTAGCTGGCTCACTTCCTCTACATTTTCATGCCACTTGTCCGTTCCCCAACTTCCTACATCTTCCCCTTCCTTTAGTATCATGGGCTCATCGCTATTGTTAAATACTGGCAGCTTTGTTTGCTGTTGCACTACCTTGAAAACTCCCGACGCAAATCCCGACTTACATGGCCAGATAACACGGTCTGCCACAGTCTCCGATTCTCCCTTACACTGGACCTCTACCAAGGCGGTATCATGTGGTGGTATGTATGCTCTTCGCGCAACTGCCACCCTCTGCCCACCGTCCTCTACCGCCTCTATCGGCCTCTGTTTCTCCGTTCTTCTCGCCAATTTTACTTCTACTCCTAACTTCCTCAACGCATTAGTTCCAATCAGTAGCTCGTTCTCCGATCCCGACGATATATGGAAGGCAACTGTTTCTTTCTCACCCCCTTCCAGCTCTACGTCCACGTATACAGCTCCCAGAAACTTCATTGCATTATTAGAGGCGTCAAACACGGGTTTCAATCTTGACTTATCAATCAACGTCAACGCATCCACATCTACCCCTCTATCCTGCGCTTCGGCTAATATGCCAACTGGTACAATGCTAATCATGGAGCCAGTATCAATCAAAGCCGAACACTTCCTTCCCAGAGCCATTACTGACATTAGCATGCGCGATCCTATCAAATCCTCATCACTTTCCTCCCCTTTCCTCACTGACAAACCTAAGGAGCGTACATCTCTTATGATCTCTGACAGCTTCTTCTCCTTACCTACTAGCTCAGCTGCACCACAATCAATTTGATTCACCCTCGTGGAGCTCCTAGGGCAATCGCGACCTATGTGCCCATACCTTGAACAGTTATAGCATTTCCTGTTCTCATTTCTCCGCAGGCTCATGCTACCTTGTTTCTCCTGGCTCTGACCCTCTCTGTCGCCTCTTTGTGTCTCATTACCGCTCAACTTATTGTGACTCTGGCGGACTTCATCTCCATCCCGACGTGGTGACTCCCTATTAGTGGCTACGTCATTTAACCCTGACTGGACCCTACCTCTACCGTCCCCTTGCTCAGAGTAGTATGAGGCTCTTCGCTTCCACGCCGGAACGGGTGGCTTTCTCTGCGCACTCAACATCATCTTAGATTGCTCAATACTAAGCGCTAGCTGCTTAATTTCATCATACGCTTTGCGGGGCTCTACCTTGTGAAGCGCTCCCAAAAGCTGGAAATGTTCTGGCCAATGCCCCAGATTGTCGAGAAGCACCTGTGCGTACTCCATCGATCTATCCTCGACCGTGCAATCTGGATTGGCTTGTCTTCCTAGCCTTTCCAGTACATTGCAAAAGTCGGAAATCTCTTGGTTGGGTCTCAATCTCAGATTCCTCAGCTCCGTCAACGCTCTCATTCGCCCTGCCACTGAATCACAGGCTAACAGTTTGTCCATCTCTGCGATCACTGCTTCCAACCCTTGCTCTTTAATAAACCTAGGTATGGCAGCGAACACCGCTTTTGCCCTTCCCCCTAGGTGGTCATCCCCAAGAATATCCAGCAAGGTGGCTTCGCAAGTTATCACCTTCTCATACTTTCTCTTGAACCGCCTTACGAATTCCTTGAAATTTTCCTGCCTAGTTCCTTTAAACACCCCTGGATCAGTGCATGCTAGCGATCTCAGATATGTAACTATTTGGTAACTAACATCCGTACCTAGGTCTTCCCGAGCCGGCACCGTTGCAGCCGTTGAAGTCGAACACGGCCTCCAGTCCTTTACATATGTCGGTCCAGTCGCACAAAGGTTGTTCTCCTGTAACACCTCACGTTGTTCCCTCAATATACTTTGGACCATAGCTTCCGGTAAAACTTCCTTACCCTTGGGCTCTGCAGGGGTTCCATTCGTCTTCCCATCTGCCCGACGTTGGAGCTCAACCACGGCATTTTTCACCTGGAATACATCCGTGTTAAGCACTTCGCAAACTTCTGTCATCACTTCTCCATCCCTTTCCATCGTCTGAATATACTCTCTCCACTCGCTCTCAGATTCAATGCCCCTTTGTGATAACGTTTCAACAATCACATTCACTAAGCCCTGAGGCATCCTTGGCTTCCCAGAAACCCTTGCTAATATCTCGCCTACTCTCTTATTCGCGCCCTCAATCAGGCCTTCGATTTCTCCCTTTACCTGCCTCGCTACCCTTGACTCACTGAGTATTGCGTTCACTTTCAGCTGTGCCTCTTGCAAAACTTTCACACATTCCCCGAACTCTCCTTCCGCAAATAGGCTATTACCACTAAGCGGACATACCTCAATTGGGGGCCTGTTCTCATCTCCCGACTCCATTGGCACCTCGGCGTCCATTCTGGAAAGTAACACATTAGAAGGCTCTCTCGTTACTACCATCTTGGCAAATGCGATCGCCCGTTACCACACCGCAATGAGTGCCTTTGTCTAACTATAGTGTACTTTCCCTCAACTCTGATTGCCCTTACTTTGCGGCACTATGTTATACAATGGCACCCTTGCTTTGCGGTAACCACTGTATACTACCAAAAAAAAAACGACGGAAAAATATCGCGAAACACAGCAAAGAACGAGTCGATGCTCAGCAATCGATACCCTGCAGCGGTGACCTAGTAGAGGAGCGCCTATCAAAAATCAATAAATAGGACTGACTGCAGAGCACAATGCAGAAAAGAGAGAGAGGGAGAGAGGGAGAGAGAGATGACTGAGTTACAAGTGAACCTAGATCCAAAACTGTAACTTTTTTTTGCTCAGTGAAATCGGCTTGCTACCAGTTGGAATAGTTTTAGTTCGGCCCCCATGTAAGAGCCGGAAGAAAAGAAAGTGTAAGTTTCCAACAGGTATCAAACCGATCCAACGGAATTGAGACCACAGCACGACAAGATACAATGAATTTATTCAAACCAGTACAAAAATGCAATAATGCGAAAGAAATACAAATCAGTTCAATCCAGAAGAGTCCCAAGAGCAGAGGCGGTGGAGCTTGGATGAGGCGAGAGATTTCTTCAGGAAGCAATCAAAATCTCGGTACTGTGTTTACGTCGTGCCACGGAGGCGCTGACTAACAGAAATCAGAAAAAGCCACTCAGGCTCAAAAGGAGAAGTTGCTCTTGGCAAGACACAGGCGTTGCCCCACACGAAAGAAAGAGAAAGCAAAAACTTCTTCCGAATGATTTTCCTTTCATAGCATCCGGAATCCCGCCTTTTCTGGATTCCCGCCTACACCGCCCGCCGTTTTAGCGGGAGGTGCCTGGGTTGATCTGCGTGATCAACCGCAGGGGTGGACACAATACGCACAGCGACAGACAAAGAGAATGTGTTGAAAGCTATCTAATTCAGTTGTCGCTTAATTTCATGAACATGAATGATTTCATAAGAAGCACCTCATCGATATGTTGCATTTGGGTGAGTCTTCTAACGACTTTATGAGTGCACTTGCACACGAGACCGAGGTGGATGTCTGAAGCGATCTTTTTAACCTCTCGAGATGGTGTCCACTAACCCTAACTGCGAAAACTTCGGCTTTGGGGAAAATCTATCTTGAACAATATCACATGGAAGTCTAAGCCAAAATCAAAAGATTAAAGAAAGAAGAGCACCAGCTAACCATCACACAAAGAAAATACCGCATAATCGGTCCGTTGTAATTCCTTCCGAGTCGATGCGAAGAGCATAACAGTAAAAATTCAGTTGACTTATTAGTCTCATAGCGAAGGTGGTCTCTAAAGCAATGTTCTTGCTGGTTTCATGGGCATTTTCCTAACTGTATAGAGTTCTAAACAGTCAATTGATTTGTTAGTCCAAACTGAGTGTCTAGCGTCATGCAGGTAAGACTACGGAGTTCTAAGGAACCGTTCTGCATCGCTTACCTGCCAAACATGTCGTCGTTCAAAGCGAGTCCCTTCAATATAACATTTGGGGCAACCGTGCGTAGAGTTCCACTGAGGCAACTCCAAAAGGACACGTTGAGCCTACGAATACTGAGAGTCATTATTCATCTACAGTAAGAGCCCCTTGAGCTGACCAGTTCGGGGACTTGATGCTGGACAGCGACGCAACCTCACTTCGTGGTGAAATGTCGTGTCAAGATCGGCCTTTAATTTGGCAAAATGGTTCTCGAGACCTCTAAGTCGGCGATGCCCGCAAACAGCTACACATCAATTTCCCATAGTTCTCCTTCCATTTCGTATAGGAGGGGTTGTAGTCGAATTTGTTCCAATTCCTATTCGATCCTAAATTCGAGGATTTGTGTGTGTGTTTCCTTATCAATGCGAACTTCTTGTAGCTCACCTGCTCAATAGAACTTCAAGGTCTCTCCAGTAGGTTTCGTTGATGTAAAAATTATACCAGACAAAAGTAAGTTATTGCTCATATTGGCAGTCTCTGATCCAAGTTCTCGATTCGCAGGTATAAAGGGAACACTTCTGTCTACTGGAATTTCTTTCTGAATAAATGTTCTTGTTTTTTTTTTAAAGTAAGAACTGAATGTATTCTATAAACTGCACAGCCTTCTTGGCGTAAGCCCGCCCAGTGATTGAGAGAGTAAGATCCTTACGTGATGTTCTTTGAACTCCTCAGCCGTCCCTACACTTGAGTAGTACCCCTCAAATCCCCTTATATCTGGTCCAGATCCACCGGACCGTCCTGTTTGAATCGAACCACTCAGAATTGTTCAGGAACAGAGCACTCTCTAATTAAACGATCCTCGTTGAATGCCTTCAAAAGCATACCCGTGCATCTTCAGGAAGTGCAGCATGAAAATCAATGATATCTCTCAGTCGATAGAATTCGGAGGTTTGCGGCACATCATTCATACATCTTCTGCAAAAACTTTGCTCCTTTAAACCGTCGTCATAAGAAAGCTGACGTCTGCAAGTTGGCGCAAATATAACTTCAGATCAACTTAAAATGACAGTCAAAGCTCAACTAACTGACGTCCTCTAATGTGTAGAAAGTTTATCTTCTGATACACTCCTCTGAGATGAGGATTGGATTCCTTTTCTTTCTCCCCCTAGGAATGATGCAAACATTGCCGAATCTTTTAAACGACGGCGGCAAATCCACACTAAGCACCCACCGCGCCGCGCAAGCCCGCAATTCGTTTGAGTAGAAATAGGCGCACACGCGTCATTTCGCATCTTCACGCTTGCTGTGAGTCCTGCGGTTGATGATAATACGTGTCGTTTTATCAGTAGTTCTCCGTGTATCCAAACTATTATAGCATTAGGTTGTCCCACAAATAATGGCCGCAACTTAGTTGGGAGGTTTGAGAGCCCATAACTCCACCAATTTATAAGCTAGATAGGCAAGCTTTGATCCATTCCAAAGCCAAGGATGCATTACAATTTTGAGTTTTTGGTGACTTTCAACATAGAGATTGTGCCGTGGTGCGAAACGTGGTTTTTGTACCTCCCAATTTTGGAGACTTGTTCTCTGCTCTAGTGCAACGGAAGATGGGATTGATTTTAGCTGTGCATTTGGTCGGGAAACCGTATTGCAAGCACACATAACCTGTTGGTTCACAAAGCGCCTCAAGAGAGATACGAGCTTTCAACTCTGATCCGGTAATGGTCGAAAATGTCTTAGAAGCAGGTGCTTATTTTAGTGGGAGGGAAGAGCAACTACAGATAGCAAAAGCGTGGGCAAAGAGAATTGCAGACTGAAACGTTGTCGGTCGGCGCATGGATAGGGACAACATTTACATCATCAACTCCACTAATATGTTCAATATGTTCAACAACGAATTTCTTCAAAACAGCAAGCTGCTCGAGATCAAGACTGAATGTTGTTTAATAGAAAGAATTTTCGTTCAGTTTGCATCGCGGCAGCAATTTTGCTTAGTTGGTAAAAAATGACATCCCAGAACATGGAACTTCTTCCTGTTTGCCGGTGTGGTGCTATGGCTGTTTTGAATGGAGCAACCCAGATTAAGCAATTATTAAACACCTTTCCTGTTAACATTTTGGGCCAGCCCCGAGATTTGCTGGAAGATGGCTAAGTTTCTATGAGCCAAAAGAAATACAACTCTATTGAAGTGACGTGCATTTTGTTCCACATCTGACCAAGGAAAACTTCGTTGATTGAGCTATTGGATCTCTCTCTGGTAAACTGTGTTGGCCCTTTGCCTAATAGGATATGCTTTTGGACCAGAAGCGGTTACGCTTTTGCTGCAGTATTTTCATGTGAATCAAGATGTACTGAAAATAACTCCTCTGCACTTAGTTGACTCCAGTGATTTCAGATTTTTCTTTTTTTATATTCTGAAATTTAGAAAAAATCTTCTTGAAATGCTGACAACAAAAGTTTTTACTTCGAAGAAATATCTGGAGTTTGAAATGAGTTCCGCTACTCGAAATGTGCGACTCAAAAACGGCCATTATTTATTTGCTTAGCGAAATGTGGTATGTCTAGATCTCCACATCGTTAATTGTCATACATGACTCGAAGGATTCGTTTAAATAGAGTGTAGTGGTTTTTACTAATACTCGCTCACTTTGGTGTTGCGGTTTCGTCCCATCCTTCTTGATAGCGTTGATGAATCCTACCGCTGTTTTTATCTCTGCTGCTAACTGTTGTGTTACTGTCGCTTTTGTACATACAGTGTACACGTACAGTAAATAGGTGACCCTTACAACTTCATATAATTGAGCTGTCCCACCTCTCACGTAAACCAGATCACATGGAAGTTGTGAAATTTCCCGCACTATGTACAAGTTCTGAGGTCTTAACCGAAAGTTTCTAGAACACTGCTGCCGGAAATTGCATTATATTCATTTTGTAGAGAATGAGAGTGCGAGATTCACTACAATGAGTGTTCTTCATTTAAGGATGATCTTTCAGGAGATTTTCAGTCCCTTCCAAACATCTGTGCCGACATCACATGCTTTACTAACAGCATTTATGCTCTTTTGGAAGTTTTGCAATTTCAGAGTTCCGTTTTTTTTTTCGGTTTCGCAGTTTTGCACTCTTTTTGTCAAATACTCATATGCGGCTATTTCAATGGAAATGTCTACAATGCTACTGACTCTACTCTAATATCTCGCTATAATCCACGTGGAATGTAGCAGCCTGGGTCGTCGTCGCTGACAACTGTTGCATCGGTACTCATCGATTGTGGGCTGGCTAGCGCCGATGTTCGTGAACGATGTCGCCAAGATTGGCGATCGGTGGCCGCCGGCGACAGCGATCTTCACTCCACGTGAACTATAGCGCCAACCTTCCCAAACTATGTCGGAGCAATATACAAAACATCGAATAAAACATTTTTAGAGGCTAGTGGGTAACCTGGTAATGAAATGAATCGATATTGCGCACAAATCCTTTGTGTATTTTGGGGCTTCGGATATAAAAATTATTCTTGTGCACGCCAATTGCACGAACTAGATTGAAGGCTCATATGATTGACGTGACTAAAGAACACTTCGTGCTAGGGTATAGATTCACTAATCTTCTCAGGCCTTGTCTAAGTGGCCGCTATACTCCTCGAGGAGGCCACAAGGTCTACAAAAAGATGCTAGAATTGTTCTTTTTGTTTACGCGCAAAGCACCCACGCACGCGCAAATGGTACAAATTGCCATAAATCCGACAAACCCATGCTCACCACTTGTTTGCCATTCCTCTTCTACATCCACAAACACGTCGATCTGGTTGTGTAGTCGCTGAAGGTGTTCCTTTGCCATTTCCTTTCAGATCTTCTCGTAAAGATTCCGAATAAAAATAATCCACGAGGAAGTGGATGTAAATGTCTGCAAATAAGCAAATGCATTCTGTTTTACTGACTTGACGAAGAATCATGCTGTCGGAAAATTCACTCCAATATTTCCAAACACCCAGTGAGGACGAGTTTTCTTTCGTCTTTGCATGACTGTAAATAGCAATTAAGGAGACGCAAATCAACACAACGAGCTAAGAATAAATCACGGTTGCTGATACATAAAATCTCTAGCTCATGTAGTCCTCTCCACTGAGGAGGCGTAGTTGGAAAAATGTGCTTTTCATTTTCACATGATTCTGTAATTGTCAATGCTGTTGCTATGTCTTTTCGCTTGTATAGCGCTGCTCTATTGTTTGATGAATAGCTTTCAAACCGTTCGTAGAATTCACTGGCTACATTTCATCAAGGATGCTTTCTCCGTTCTTGATTTTGCAAATAGCTGGAAGCAATGCGACCGTGCATCTCCATCGCCTAGTCGCGACAAAGCTAGATGAAGAGAGGCCGCAGAGGACTCGCTTTTTTCCTCATCACTTGAATTATCCTCTGATACAATTGGAGAAGAACCACTTAAACGGGGATCTGCTGCCACGGAGCCGACACATGAAACGGCCGCTCCAACAGAGGAGATGACGGCAGAAACACCAGTGGAGGAGACTGTAAACGTATTGCTCATGAGCTTCCCATGTGGGTTCCTTGGCCGTGGGATTGACGGAATTTTTGAAGAAATTGGGAACGACGATGCAGCTTCTCAAGAAATAGGGAGTTTTTTTTTTCGTATAAAACTAATCCTAGGATACCACAAATGTTTGAGGTGCCTTGCACGATTGCGTGAGTGAAGAGTCTTGCATGTGGGAATGCTGCGCGATATCTTCGTCGTCTGAAGCTAGTAATCAATTCGATGAAACCGTTCATGTGATTGGTAAGTGGTAACTTCTCGATTTCACTCCGTAATTCTGCGATTGCGCGATATCTTCGTCGTCTGAAGCTAGTAATCAATTCGATGAAACCGTTCACGTGATTGGTAAATGGTAACTTCTCGTATTCACTCCGTAATTCTGCACTTTTCTGGGGATTTTTGTCCTCAAAAGCCGCATTCGCCATTTCCGGATACGATTTCGACGACATGCCTGCTCCAGTCCTCCCATTGTGATGGATTCACGATCAATTCATCATTTCACTAATTCAAAGTCATTAAATCTGGTAAAAGCAGGATTTTCTGGGGCTTCTGAAATTTAAGCTATCTGAAAGAACATATTATGGCAGTTTAAGCTGTGGTGGAGAAATGGCAGTGACTCAGAAAGCAGTAGTATCTTCTAATGAATTCTGCAAAGTGTTCACAACTGATGAAGGGCTTCAATAAACTTCGATGTAAAACATCCAATGACTGATTTTCCGTTTTTCCAATCGGTTGCAATCTATGAACAGTTGATGAAATGGCCAAGTTCTCACTCCCTAACTCCTGACCGTATACCTTTCCACTTCATAAGGAACATAGCTGTATCTATCGCCGATCCATTGGCATATATATATATATATATATATATATATATATATATATATACATTCAACCAATCGCTGATGTACTCAGAAGTACCTCGTTGTTGTATATATATATATATATATATATATATATATATATATATATATATATATATACATTCAACCAATCGCTGATGTACTCAGAAGTACCTCGTTGTTGGAAACATTCGTATGTCACGCCCGTCCTCAAGAAAGAGCCTTCTTCGGACCCGACCAGTTAGTACCACTTCTGTGTTTTGCAGGATTTTTGAGAAGAGTATTAAAAAGCATATTCAACATCATTTACTTATTAACGGAATTATTCCCCGTAATCAACATGGCTTTGTGGAGGGTAGATCAGCAGAAACAAATCTTTTGAAATGCATTAATGACTGGACTAATACACTGGACGACCACGGGAGTTGCAATGTAATCTATTTTGATTTTGCTAGGGCTTTCGATAGGATAAGTATTCATAAACTTATTATGAGAATTGAAAGGCTTGGATTCCATCAAAACCTTAGAAACTGGATCTTGCAGTATCTCAGCGTTAAAACTTTTCTAGTAAAAGTAAGGTCATCGTTCTCTTCGGTAAAAGAAGTGTCTAGTGGTGTGCCACAAGGAGGAGTTCTATCGCGCCTGCTATTTGATTTATATACAGCCAACATCCCCGAGATACTGGAAAAGAGTGGGATTAGATTTAAACAGTTTGCAGGGCTGGTAGTAAACCCCCTGATGTCGTGAACTCTCAGCTGCCAACATGTCGTGACATTCTCCCTCACATCTGTCGCGAGATGTTCATGAACTTCCAGTGATAAAACATGCGTTCACGACGATGTCGCGACATAGTTGGCAACTAAGATCAATGACTTTCTCACGATGTGGTCGCGATCCACGTTCATGACCTCGTGGTCATGAGGCGCAGACAGCCAAAGTTAGGGGAAATAGTGTGCGATTCAACGAGGTGCGATGTCGCAAACCTAAACGGAGTTCGTGGACGTCCAGTTCGTTGACAACGATCAGACACCGGCGCAGGCCCCTGGTCAAGATCAAAACGAAGTTTCTTTGAAATAGAGCAGATTTACGCAGCTCTCAAACCTTCGTCTACATCGCTTCTCTTTTATCCAGTTGCACCTCCACATACAATTCGATATTAAAACACAAAATGACTAGATTTCTAGGCATCCAAATCATATTGAGCGCCCTTTGGTCTTTTGAGAATATCTGCGAAGTAGATGATAAACAAGCCGTAAAAAGAATCCACAAAAAAGTGATCTTCATGGATTATCGACAAGGATGTCCGTTTTCAGCGCATAGGACAACTAAGTAGTGGCTATGCGGCAAAAATGAGCGAGAAATCACAAAGAGAACACGAAACATGCAGAGCGGAAGTTTCATATACAACTGACACGAGGGACCTGTTCATTACTGCTTGAATTGCGTGTCTCGGCACGAATTTCAAAAAAAGATTTTTGCGAACTAAGGAAAGATTAAAAACACTGAAGTTCAGACTTCCTAGGATGATTCAAAATTTGCAGTGGAAGAGAAGAGAAGATTGTACTGTAACTGTCTGAAAAACCGCACTAAACTTATGCACCTAGCTAGAAATGTATGGCGAGAAGGCCTCACATCTTTTCGAAGCTCATCTGTGACAGTTTTCCATTCAATGAGGAGGCATAAGCAAAGCTAGTTGCACATCCAAATTTGTCATAAAGTGGACACAAGCACTGCTATGGTTTTGCAAAAGGGTTGAAATGAACTGGGATCGAACCCGGCTTACATAGTAGTGCCTTTCATCTGCAATCACGCTACCTGCTGCGCCATGATCACATGTTTTTCCTGCCGAAGGGTTCAGCAGATACACATTGATTTGCGAGACGCGCATCGATGTCGCGAGATTCTTGCGACATGTGTGCAGATGTCGCGAACCTGGTGCCAACGCGTTCGCATCTTGGCTGTCGCGACATGGGGGGTTTACTACCAGCCCAGATGACTTGAAAATTTATCATGAAGTCTCATGCCCTGAAGATGTAGCTGACATTCAGCTGGCAATAATTAGTTCAGTGGTCAAAAAACTGATGATTCCCTTGTCTGCTGAGAAGACGTTGCATTTTCGAATAGGAAACTCTAATATTGAAACTTCTTATAGTATTTCTTCGATTCCCATTAGGAGAGTAGAATCAGTCAGAGATTTGGGTTTTCATTATAACGAATCTCTTGATTTTTCGGCCCATTACGAGAAAATCTATCAGAAAGCTCGTAGTTTCCTAATTTTCAGAGCCCTTTCAACTACGGATACGAACCTGTTATTACTATCGTATGAAATGTGTGTAAGACGCATACTGGAGTGGGGTTCCGCGATCATCAACCCCCACCGTAAACAAGATGTTCTCATGTTTGAAAGAGTTCAGAATAATTAAACTAGAAAATTGTTCATTAGAAAGAGCGAAACTTCTTATTACAGCATTCCCAACTCGAATATCAGAAATGCTCGTCTTGGCCTAGCAACCCTAGAATCCAGACGCACAATGCTTGATATTTGCTGGTACATAAATTGCTTGACACTGCAACTAACACTAATGCTCTTGATTTTTTCGACATTGCACCTTCAATAACTAGGGGTAGCCCTTTTAAAATTGCGTTTGCAAAACCTAAACGTCTAACAAGGGCAAATAGCTTTACTGTCAAGGCAGGAACTGCATACATCAAAATAAGCAGGGGAATCCCCACCAGATGTTCCAGCGCTTCGTTCAAACGAGCTGTTAGGTCCAAGATATGTGTGGCAAAGATCAATATGACTACTATACATTTTCTTAGTAATGGCAACTGTTCAAACAGAACTCGTATTCTGATTGAATTTGTATCTATAGCGTTGTAAATGAGACGCAATAAATCAATCATGTGGGAGACCCAACTCAATTTGAGCGCTAACCATCCTATGGTTATCGTCTAGTTATAATTCTATCCCCTCCAACCTTGGTAGGTGTTAGTAAGGTAAGGCCGGCATCGCTGCTGCGCAGAAATGTAGAATTGTAAACATCTTCTTATGGTTAGCGTCTAGCTATAATTCTATCCCCTCTAACCTTGGTAGGTTTTAGTAAGGTCAGGCCGGCATCGCTGATGCGCAGATATGTAGAATTGTAAACACTATTAATGAGTTGAACTTTGATAACGCTGCGGACCCGCTCAGTTGTAAGCCTGAAACCTTGAATCATCAGCACATACGCAAGCTCAAAGCTGCTCCACTCTCATTCGTGAACTTCTGTTTTCTTTCTTTTAAGAATTTAAGGAGTCGCATGATGGGCCCTTTTCGGTTGAATATCAACCAGGCCGCTAGACTGGATAAAAGAAAGCAATTCATCCAATTTCCGTAGTATAACGGTGCTTTACCGACATATACTAATGAAGGTTAGACAACGTGTTAGTTAGACTAATTTTGCCATAAAATAACACATTGCAGATCACTGATCCCCAAGAGGAGATCCAGAAGTTTTCAATTCGCATCCATGGAATCCGTGCGAAGGAGAAAAACTTCCAGAGGATGTGAAGAACGCCCTCGTTGTAAGTAAATGAATTTTGAAGTTCCACCGCTGCTGCAGCAATTCACAGTTATTAGGTTTCGGCGAGGATTTATTCGGATACGGTTCCAGAGAACTAAAGGCAAATTTGTGCGTCGACCTCGCTACGTCGCTGTGAGCAGTTGTCGAATTCATGTTTTGTCCTTCCATTTACTTCTCCTCATTAATGGATGCTTAAGTTATCATGTTGAAGTCAAACCCCGTTCAGATACTCTGCCTCGCGGGGGCTTCCTTAAAAACAAGGAAACACACACATCGCCTCGTTAAAGACCGAATGAAAATCACGAAGGAATTGTTTGAGGCCCTGCAGAGAGTTCTGTGCGTTTAATGAAGTCCTTTCACCATCATTTGCATCGATCAAATTTCTTTCATTTCAGGCGTGACATTCGCTCCTCCTTATACAACTACGGTGGCACCAATTCCAAATTTCGCTGGCATCCAAGGGATGTAAGTTTGCCTGTAAAAACCCATCGTTTGTTTGCATTGTTGGTACTACCCCATTTCCGTCATCGTTCCAAAAGCCGACGCCATTCAACATCTAGTGAAGGTCTCGGTGGAGAAGGTGGTGGAGAAGGTGGAGTCTTCACCCAATGCTGATCCCTCGTCTGTCGCAATTCGTCCGTATTCTTCCTCTTCCTTTTCTCCTTGTAGAGCGAGACGTCTTCCCTCCGTCTTCTTCTGAAATAGCTGATGAATACTATTGTAATTGTGAACAAACAAGTATAAACTTGTATTCACGCTGGTGGGGATCCACGTGAAGTTTCCATTAACGGTTTCATAGGAGTATCCCCTCACGTCTTTCCTGAAATGATATCTGATGAACTGCTTGTAATATGGCGTCAGCGAGTGATAGGTACATAATTGCGCGGCGATGCGAAAATTGATCGAGATGATAGTAAGGGAATACAAAATTCATAGCATCGATTTGTAGTGTATTGTAGCACAGACTGCAGCGTAGCTTGTAACAGACCTCACTTCGAGAGCAAAAATGCCTGTGAATGTTGCTTTTAAGATTCGTGCAGTAACTGAAGCCGGAGAAAAGAGATATGTGAGGTGTGGAATTTGCAAATGCACGACGAAACTTCAAAACGTTTCTTAGAGCAGTGACCACCTCCGCAATAAGAGGAACAATGAGATTTTCAGCAGTAATGCCAGCCCTTCGATTACGCAAACAAGTTCACGGCGTAGAAACTGTACCTAAAATTATAACACAATCTGTATTTTTCATACCAATGAGGTTATTTATGTTTGCTTCTAACTCTCATATCAGATACAGAGACGAACAATCTAATTAGCAACAATACCGTTAGGCAAGACGTTGGTGATGAATCTCGCTATCAACATAGTTCTGTAGACTTATAAAATGGAATCTCACTTGGAACGGAAGAGAAGAGCGTGAGACAGAGAAGGACATCATCTTTCTTGAAGACTACATTGACGAAACTGTCCGCATCCGAGTTTTAATTTTTTGAATCTTCAGGATATGGTTACGCTTCGAAATTCACGTCAAGTGAAAAAAATCACCATTGAGGACACATAAAAATTCAAGCTTGGAGGACATACAATGACTTGTGTGACTGTTTTACACCGTCATAATTCATTCTGCAATCGGCTTCTTACTGGCTCAGAAGTGAAGTATTTGATGTATCAACGGCCACTACTCTCCGACTCCTTCCCTAATATTTGAAGCAAAACTGTTTGAGTTGCTGACAGTTCATAGGATTCTTGCTTCTTTCGTGGAGTCCATCGTTTGAGGCAAAACCAGTAGCTACGGAAAATCACGACAGAGGTTTCCGTTGAGCTATTCAAAGACTCAGTTTAAGAAGGCTCAAGAACCTCTTCTCAATACGTGCAACTAGTAATGCAGTGGCTACTCATGCGTTTCCTTAACGGGACTCCATCGGAGCTGACACGGCTTATACGGAATGACAGACACAGCGTCTATGGAATAACAATTATCGCGACGCTGAAGAAAATGGTGATGAAGTGGGCAATTTGCGATAACCATCGATGCTCACCCGACGACATAAGCGCAAATGCCTCTCGCTACACTTGCCTGATCGTTTCAAGATGTCAAGTTCTCCTGGATTCTTCCAATTTGTGTAGAATCTCCAGAGTGATATCCCTTTTGTTGAGAACCCTATTTCTGAGACAATCAAAAACGTCGGAAGTAGTAATTCTAACACCTCCACCACTATTTCAATTAACTAATTCAGTATACTTCTTCCGTTTTCTAATCCCTTTTTGTATTTCTAGCTCTCCTGAAAACGTTTTGAACTTTTGAATCAGTGTCACAATTTGCTCTACGTACTTTCTATGAACGTTTTTATGGACGAGCATTTCGCAACACACGTTCAACCGCGTTTCACTCTTTTGATCACAAGCACTCAGCAATGTCTGGAAAATGACTCATTACTGCAAAATCCACCTTGCCATGAGAACTACTACAAAAAAAATGCAGATTATATCATAAACACGCCTTTTTAAACAGTAATCTCAATGATAATATATGTCAATCTTTTTAGACGTACAACTCTAATGTTATCCTCACTAAGTGAAGCCACTAACTTGGGGAGTTACACAAAAAAATCAGAAGTAGCAACACAAAAGAGAGTGTGCACAGAGTTTACACACAGTTACTTTATTTTTGTGAGACCACTTCAGTGCGTACAACTGAGTTAGTATTTACCTGTGGCACATGTTGTGCTATCACTTTTCCCTTTGTCTTTTCCATTCTTTGTGATCCCATTGTTACCAGCAGATTCTTATCTTTGTATCTTGCAAATCCATAGCATATTTCTCAAATATAGAACAATCCTGTGCTCCGACCCGGCTCCTCTCTCCGCATCACCAGCTCCTTAGCACTTTTATTGTCTGAGAATCTACGCAATTTATCGACATCACCGTAGTCATTCCCAACTGTAGCAATAACCGCATGATAGCGGATAGAGTTAATTAATTCAATGAATAACTAAGAACAGCGCCTAGAGAAATCGAGTATTCCTAAGAGAAGAGATCTGCAGCCCTTCTCCCTCAATCCAGCGGTGCTGTAAGGCTCCCGCTTTTGCGAACATTCTAATTATTGACTTGTATCAAGTCGAGTATTCAGATGTTGAACATATCTAATGGCCCATACGATCAACACAATGTTCCCGGTCGATCCTGTGATGTTGCGCAGCATGCGGGTCCGGATCGCTGGAAACGCCTACATGTACGCCTACATGTGTGCATAGTTAAAACTTCTCTGTTACAAAATGAGTCTTCCACATAGCCAGAGCTGATTGTGCACTTCTTCTCGTTCTCCCGCATTATTTTTTTGAGCGCTCGAAGAAATGGTTCAAAATTTATTAAAGGCAGCAGGAGCTGAAATTCTCGAGTCTGAGCTGAGCTGCGGGTGGTGAAGTACAGACTCAGCACATCATAAATGTGAAAACCTGCAGAGAAAATGGAACATTCGTCGCGAACACGCCTGGCCTTGTTCGTGCGCGGACGAGTTTTCCCCGGCGCGAAAGCCATTGCAGCGCGTGGTTCTGGCCGAGTCCCGCCATGAAACCCTGTGAATTGAATGCATTTCGTTTTCCCTTCGCGCCAAACCACGCACCGCAATGGCTTTTGCGCCGGGGAAAACTCGTTCGCGCGCGAACACGGCCAGGTGTGTTCGCGATGAATGTTCCATTTTCTCTGCAGGTAAGCCATCATTGTCTGTGTTCGTTTCACATTTATGATGTGCTGAGTCTGTACTTCATCACCCACAGCTCAGCTCGGAGTCGAGGATTTCAGCTCCTGCTGCCTTTAACCAACACTATCAGATGTTACATGTCGGATTTTCGAATTATGCCGCCTGTCAAATTAGAATGGTATTGATAGCGAAATTTCAGTTGGAAGGGAAAAGTTTCGAATGAAATTCTTCATTCCAAAATTCCATTTCAATTCACTCCATGATCTTCAAGTCTAAAGGCACACTACCTGAGCATCAGTTCGTGAATGAATTTTCCATGAGTTCTGATTCAGCACAAAGCAAGCGACACGGAGGCAAAATATTCATTCGCTCTTACCTATTTTCATCATCGCTCTCATGCTCATTCTCATTATAAAGGATCTACGAAAACAGACTCCACCAAGGAACCAAACTCAACCATCGAATTTCGCCATCTTGTCACACGGTGGCTAATCTTACCGCTTGGTACTACTAACTCAGGTTGATCCACTTTCGCTAACCTTAATTTGATTTGCTATCGGAGAACTCCAACAGCAGCTGACTAGCTATTTCGCTCCGCATTCATTGAATTATACCACCCTGGATTAGGCATCTTAATAGTAAAGTGACAGAGAGCCAGTAGTGTTGTACAGTTTCGTTGATAAATCTCGCTGTTTGCGCTTCTCCACTCCTTTCAACTTCAAAATTAGTCGGTCCCGAAACCTCATCTAATTCCCATACATTTCCATTCCTTCTAGGGTGCTGATAGATAGTGTGTCGCAGCAACTCGTACATAACTTTCTTTACACCGACTCTTTCAAATTACTGCAATTGAGAAATATCTAATAAGGTATCTTTGTGCCTTATTGTAAGAAGTTGATACGGCGGTATTTATAATCGCTACAGCCAGCACACAATCTTAGGAAACCTCGTTCTCTTCTTTTTAAAGAACAATTTCACATTCATAGCGCCGGTGCATTAACTACCACATTTCCACAACTCCATTATTCTCCATCAGCATGTCCATTCCCCTGGTGTCGAGGATGTTCGTGACTTCACAGAGTTGAATCTGCAGAGTTCAAGCAACAACAGTCAGTCTGTTTCCTTCACATCTTTTCATGGACACCTCGTACCTTGGCAAACGCATTGTAAATTATAAATTAGCATTCGCACCTCTCCCTAGCGATGTTTTTTGTCTTCGATGGTGGTTCCCTTTTCATTGTCTCCGACCGCTTCTTCAGCGCAAAGCAGTTATATGGCAATCATCGTAAGCGCCATCCTTAATCATAATAAAAGATAGAGAGGATCAGCATGAGAAACATATGTCACTGCACGGAATTTCTTGCCGGACTGTTTACTGCTCATTTTGCACGGCTCAATTTTTGCTTCTGAAGATCTTGTCCACGGCGGACAATAGAGCATTATTAAAAGGTGTTCGTCGAAACAGCAGAGTTATACGTGTTCTACTGCCTCATTTTTTATTTAGGTTACATTTATATATGTTCAGGGTGGAGGACAGTGTGGGCGCATTTCAAGTCTACACGGATACTGCCAGTGTAGTCTTCATACGTGTTCGTGAATACTGTGACTACACTGGTTGAATTACGAATCTTCCTCTCTTCACTCGGCTACCCGGAACGTAAACTCCACAAGACTTTCTTAGACGCTAAGCAGCTACTTCTTATCGATGTGAGACTATTGACGAAACACTGTTGATTTGAAAACCCCAATGCCGCTGATTACTGCTACCTCTAAAAAGCAAATAAAAGCTTGAACGAATCCGTAGAAAAACGAAAACTGTTCTCACAATGAGCAATTCGCATGCTACGTTGATTCGTTCAGTTGCATTCCATGCACCTCCATGAGAACATTCCCATAAGGCATATGCACTGGAATCATCAGAAGGCCAATGTAATCGACGTCAACTTTATTCTCAGCTGCCATAGAGCAGTCCCAAGGATGTGATCAGTGGCTTTTCGTTTATGGAGGTTGAATAAAGGAGCGATTAATACTACTGACACGGTTTCATTCCTGACTCCGTCAAAGTCTGAAACACTGGAAATACAAACAAACTTCTTGAGTCTTTCCTGTAGGCCAACGAAGCATTGACTGAGCAGAAGCCCAAAAACTTTTATTATTTCAATAAATAATTCCGAAGCTTGATTAGGTATACTTCTGTCCCTGAGCCTCATTCGTATCTATAGTTCCTACTTGGGTTTGTTTTAGGCTATTAGCAGATGCGTTTATTTCCGGCAAGCTTTCAGCGACGAACGCCCTCGTCAGATGTTAACAACGAAAAATATTACAATGTCATCATTTGCTTTACGATACTCAGATGAGCAAATCTACCGAGTGGCAAGACGACAATGGTGACTCTGACAATCGACAAAAAGATGCTAATCTATTAGTTGTCGGAAAAGTTTTCAGCCACTCTTTCCCTCTTCTCACCAATCTTTTCGAAGTTGCAACTTTCTATCCGAAGCATATGTGAAGCCTGAACGATAGCCTTTTCGTACTAAATTTCCCTTCTCATTCCGTCACGGTTATGGCCAAAAAAATCGTCGTTGATAGTCCTTCGGTGGACCAGAATGCTGGTGTTCCTCACACCTGGGCCACAGCGGACACCTATTCCATCGGCATGACCGTGGGATTCCCACACTTTAGGGCAAAGCAGACCCATCTTCCATCGGTGAACTCGAATTCTTTTGTTCCTCACACTTGGGCCAATGGACCCCTCCTCCATCCGTCAAGAGTATCTTCTCGTTCCTCACAATTGAGTGAAAGCGGACCTCTCCTTCATCGGCATAACCGCATCCTGGCATTCCTACAGTTTTGGCTACAACAGACCCATATTCTGGCGTTCCTCGCACCAGGGGCACTCGGACCTCTCCTACGCCAGCGAACCCGTATCTTGGCGTTCCCCACATTTTCAGACCGCAACGCACCCCTCCTCCATCCGCGTACCCGTATCTTGGAGTTCCCTTAAAGGCAGCACCCACGATAACCTTCATGCCAGAATTTTGAATGTTTTGGAGTCTGGACGATAGTCCCAGTAATTCTACGCAGGTTGCACTGCCGAAGGTATCGGCGTTCCCAAGATTTAACAAGTTACACTTGGTATCCGGGTGAGGGGTGAGATGTGGCGCGATCCGGATCAGCTGATTTCTGCCGCAGTCGGTCAGTTTTCCTAAGATAACGTTTGCCTTCCATGCTCATTTCCAGAAGTTTTACATTGTGATGATCTGAGTCCCCCACCTATGCTTATTCAATTGTTGTTAGACCGTATGATCGCTTCTTTTTGCCAGAACTTTCAAATTTTCAATTATGATATAAATTTCTGTTCGCTAACTCTTTACACTTAATCACAAGTTTTGTTTCTTCTCTTAAGGCATGTCTCTGTGGTGGACATTCTGTTTCCCTTTTGTTTGTGCTTCTTCTCCTCTAGGAAAGCTGGAAAATTAGTCGATTATCTAGTTGCGCCGAGAAATTCGCTGACAATAAAAGCAGCGTCATCGACTTGCTTGATCTCCTCCATCAGCGTAACTCGGCCGAATTGCTATAATGCAGCAAACTGGGAGCATCCAAAAATAATTTTAACATGAGTTCTGACAAAATTGACCACATTATTCATGCTCCACATAGTCAGAAACCCAAGATCGCTCTAAAACCTGAGTGACAAAGTTTTTCATGGGTGCTGCCTTTAACTTTCAGGCCCCAGAAGATCCCCTTCGTTAGACCCGAATGCTGGCCTTCCCTCAACTTTCAGGCCACAGCAGACCCATCCCCCCTTCAGTTTACCAGAATGCTGGTGTTCCTCACACCTGGGCCACAGCGGACCCCTGTTCCATCGGCATGACCGTTTCCTGTCATTCACTCACTTTTTGGCCACCACAGACCCATCGTTCATCGGTGAACCCCTATTCTGGCATTTCTCTCACCTGGGCCATGCCAGACCCCTCCTCCATCTGCGAACCCGCATCCTGGTTTTTCCGCAACGTTGAGTCACAGTACAACCCCTACTCCATCGACATAACAGTATCTGTCACTATTCGCCCCTGGCACACCTATCGTCCGTGCGTCCTTACGCTTTGTAGATCTCGAGAGCAATGGGAGGAAGTTAGGAGTTATCCAGAAAATTTGAATAATTACAAACTTGATCACAGGAAGTGTCACAGTGGTCTGTAATAACGCACTTTTTCTATGCATGTGAGTGTACAACTGGAATCTCTTCTTCTGCCGCAGAATCGCCCAAAGAGACGGATGCTAGAACGGGAACGTGCGGCATGTGGGAAGTGCGGCGGATACCACCGCTGCACTGGGCCTAGAGAGCTCCCAGGCCGCACACGGATCTCGCTCATGCTGATCTGCAGTGCAACAGTTGGTTTTGAGTGAAGAGCATTGGCTATCCTGCTCCGAAAAATGTGCTGCCTTAAAGCCTTGCTAGTTCACTCATCGGTTGTCTGTGAGACCGCCAGCGTAGGACAGTCACTGTGCAAGGATTTCGAAATTGCGGGTCCCGCGATGATCCACTCTCATCTCGCTCCATAAATCTGTTTTTCGTATGACGTCTGCGCATCTCTCCCTCCACCATTGTCTATGCACTGCACTGCACAAAAGATTTCACAAGACTCTCATGGTCTGACGCCAGAAAAATCTGGACCCTTAACAGTCTTTATATAGGAGGATATATATGTATATACTTCTTACATGAGATATAACTTATGCAATCGTACTACACGAACCAAGCAACTCAATCAATGAAACGAACAAAACTCACGAACAACAAAGGCATTAAAAAGACCAATCTCACTTAAACTTATAAGCACATACGACACCACTGACTGAGACATTGATTAAGGAGTTTTCTGAAAGTGTTGCAGCCATTGGGGATTTGATGATTTCTGCAAAATTTCTTGAATTTCGGAACAGTTCTGTGCACAAAAAAATAGCGCCTACATTTACGCCTGGCTCTCCTGAGCTGAAAATTCATGGTTCATCCACGGGTGCTTGATGCTCTGAGTGAGAAGAGATTCTCAGATAGCAAACCGCATTTTCCATTGAGACCAACGACTGCTATTTCACCTTTTAACCACCTTGGCAGGCGTTAGACATGCCTTCTCTGGATTTTAGAGCTTGAGGCGTTTTTCTTCTAAGCTCTTTTCTAACCCATATGATGAAGTGAGGTTGCGGACTCATTCAAACATTGCGCTAATAATCAAAGCCTCATTAAAGAGCTGTCAGTCGCAGTGTGTCAGAAGCAGCACCGAATAATGGTCGTAGGGCAATCCAGTTCCGCGCTCAGACTGTTAGTGTTTCCTTCAGTGTCATTGTTGCTCGACAAATTAACTCTGATCAACACGCGTGATTTTTTCATACGTTATGATAATTCATTGAAACAGAACGTTGAAGAAAATCTTTTACCCTGACAAACTTGCCTTTCTTTTCGGTTCTTTTGTCAATTGTTAAAAAACCGGAGTGGTCCCAAAATCACCCCGCAAAATATGTTTTTCTCTCCGCTATACTATGCTATGTGCAGCGTTTCCATAACAATTCGGCACCTATTTGTGAGAGCATCCATCAGTTAGGCGCGGTTTCGTGTTGTTCCACACCAATTGCTCTTTCTGTGAAGGCAGAGAGCAATTAATTCCGACGTTAGAATTGAAAGTGCGCTGCTATAGGAAAAGCAGCATTGTGCTCACTTCATTATGCAAACGATGGGCAAAGTTCCACTGAAGCATCATAACAATGCACGCAAAGGAACTAGCCGTATCACATGTAGGGTGTTTTATCTACTTTTTAACTCTAAGTAGCGTAAGGCATCTAATTTTAGATGGCCTCATTAGTTGAATACTGTTGAGCATGCTAGAAAAAGTATAGATACTAGCTATATGTATGTACAGCGTTGCAGTTTATAAAATTGATATTAGTATAGGTTTGTTATGCTTGCAGTGGTCTAAACGTTATAAATATCCATAAATGAGAAGGAGAAAGGATATCCTCATAACTAAGGACATCCACACAAGAAATAAAAACACTATAGAATAATTAAACGTAAAACTAATAGATCGGTTCCAAAAAGCTTGGCAATTTCATATTCCATAAATAAATAAATTTCAACACAATATCCACAAAACTACGTTTAAATTTTCTGTGTGAGTCCTAAAGGGGAACTCTTTGTTATTTTCAGATAGCCACTACCGGCACTGAGGGTAAATGGTTTTTTTTAGGTTTCAGAGACGAACAAACCTCACTATCCATGAATTTCAGGCCTGAACTCTCTTTTTTCCCCACTGCCCTCATCCGTAAATGGAAGGCATCGCAGTTCGGGACAAAGGCAAACCCACTCCTCTGCCTTTGTTTACGAAATCGCGTCATTGTCGCTAGAGTGACAACTCAACTCCGGCTCTCCCTTCAGCGAAATTTTGCATCGAATACACTTCCGTTGCCTTGCACTGGTTAGCCTTGTTCCTAATTATCAGCTAGAAGAATTCGCAAGGCTGAAGTTCCCAGCCTAACGCACACTAGCGCGTATAAGCCAATTTTTATTGGGAAGATCCTGGATTCTGGCTCCTGACAAGCTTTTTACTATTCGTTTTCTAAGGAATTTGCAGTTTTATGCCACACTTTCGCTGATCCCAACAACTAACCTAACCACAAGTCAATTAGTAACTCAAGTGTGGAATTATTCAGTTTTTATTGTTATTGAGTTCCTAGATTCGCAGTTAAAGAGAACCAACTTCATAAATTCCTCAGCGAATGTTTTCAAATTCTTGTGCTGAGTTAGAATCAATTCTAAGAGTTCCTGAATTCTGGCTTCTGACAAACTTACCGAGATGCTCCAGAGGCTGAGTTCCGTTATCCTAGTCGATGTTTTACTTACAACGTTTAACAGGTACGCATCTAAAGTCAGAATATCATCACTATCCCGTACTTTAATCCCAGGTTTACATGTTTTATTACTTGAAGAACTCACAAGTAATTCTGGCTACTCTAGAGCTCCTAACAGTACGTTTCTTCTCAAGGCATAGTAAGTCTCAAATGCTAGCCCGACACTCCTCATAGAAATCCAAAATACTTGCACTCTTGGTGCAAGTATTTTGGATTTCTATGAGGAGTGTCTGTCTGCAGGTGCACAAATTTGATTAGCAGGACGTTCCAGAGGCTATGCATGCTCCATGCTCAACACAGCCAAATTTGGCATCCTCTCCACTGAGAATGCATTAGATTAATTACATGACTGCATTTAGCTGTGTGAAACTACTGGGATTCTTTTACATTGTAGATCCTTCCTAGTAGCCGACTGATAGAGAAAAAGGCAACGAATCAACGTATTGAAGCAACGACCTTTCCTCAATTGACGGTTTAGTGAATTCGGGAGTGTTTGTAACGGACAAACCGCCTAGGATCGAACGATCCATGTAGGAATTTCCAGTAGAACACCTGGAAAGGCAGAATCATCCACATTGGAGTCTGAAAGAACCGTGCGTGGTTTGCGGGACAATTCCATGGCCTGAAATTTCCATTGGAGGTATTCATCAACGTTCCAGAGAAGATTGACGAAGGTTGTGACTCACTCGCCGTTTCGAAGTACGAGTTCCAAACCCTGGATGCATAACTGTATTGTTGCAACAATGGGTAACCCCACACCCATGAATGATCACCCATCTCTTTGATCACCCGCGGCGAACAGCTGGGTATAGATTATGCACCCGACAACGCCACGCATACAACGTCATTGAGCATGCTAAAGGGTGCTATGTAAAGGGTAGATTTGGGTACCTTGCGAGTTTTCATTGGGGAACTCCAGTCATGCAGTGGAGCCCTGCAGCCTAAATGGGTGAATTTTCTGCAGGCAAGTTGTCTTATTCAACGACAGCATGGTGACGATAGCAAATAGAGATTACCCAGGGTAACCGTGTAGACCCAGTGTTGGCGAAGTGTAAACTTGTGTGGTGTTAATACACAACATTACCTATGGTAATGCCAATGATGCATGCGGCTACAGGATACTTCACGCTTTGCTCAAGAAAGTCATCCACTACAGATGAGGAAGAATCTTAGAACCTTCCCGGAAATATCCTGGTTACCATTGTCCTATATCCGTTACCTTATTTCTAAAATTCGAAGCTTGTTTGACAAATTCTATCATGCATTCATCCTACAAAAGTTGTACACCAGCATCTTCCATAAGTTGCGTTAATTTTTGTGTGTAGCATATAAAAAAAGAAGTCGTGTACTACAGCTGTATATTGAGTGAGACTCGGAAAACAATTCCCTCAGCTAGCCCAATCGTTAGGTCACGATTACGCTCCGCGGGGATTCCACGCCTTGCGAGGAATGTGTTCACACGGTCCACGACGATTAAGCCTTTCTCGACATTGGAAGCATTAATTGCAGGTCTCCATTTGCCAGCCAATCCCTGACGACAGCCACTTCATCGCCGCCTAGCAATGACTAGGAATGGGGACCATTTCGTCACCACAATCCCCCGTATTTCCTCAGCCTGTTACTAGACAAGATTAGGGAAGCAGCAATCAATGCTCACCTAACCTAAATATTACTAGTATACACAACTTATGCACGAGTCACGCGAGCGATAGCATACGATCATAGGCGACGGCACGCGATTGCGTTCCGCGTCAGTGCGACGCATGTGTTGGCGAGATTCGGGGCGATTCGTGCATAAATGCTTAATAAATTCGCCCAGATGACACGCGCCGATGGGTCATAAATTTATTAGCGGACAACTCGTCCTGACGGACAGGTTACGTCGAGCTGCGGACGACTCCCGCCCGCTGCTGCCCTTTCTCAGGCGGTTTGCTGGGGCAGCCTTGGCCACTCACATGCCTCAAATTTGCTGATGTACGATTGTTCTCCATCAGAGAAAGTGCTGCTTAAGTTCATTTTGCATGCAAACTCGCTGGCTAATTAGTTTGTCCGCGGGAGGTGATGTGCCTAGCCGGGAGAGGAGTTTTT
The DNA here is from genome assembly GCA_037903475.1 of Ancylostoma caninum. Lineage (NCBI taxonomy): Eukaryota > Metazoa > Nematoda > Chromadorea > Rhabditida > Ancylostomatidae > Ancylostoma > Ancylostoma caninum. The sequence goes on along the minus strand of JBAJFG010000597.1, from coordinate 365,614 downwards.
TCTAGTGAAATTCACCCCCTTCCGCTCCCCTCTCCCTATTGTGTTGGTCACAACAAGTTTTCCTCAGTGGTTAGCGCTGCTCCTCCCGCCTACGTGAGCAACTCATTAGCAACACAATGCCCGTAAGGTCCATCAGGCGACTTCTCATTCAGTATTCCTTTCTTCTCGACGTCTCAGTCGTGTCTTTATGCGCCTTCGTTTGTCCACAAGAATAAATACCTGGAAAAAATGGCTTATCCCAATACAAGTAAAGAGAGTTAGAGAGCTCGTAGCCATGTGGATGCTATCCCGAGCATTGTTAGTCGCCCTCATAGTGCCTTTAGCTTTTTGTGCTTCAGCCATTTCCTTCTTATAATGAGCTATTTGCTGTGGCACTCCCTTCGTGCTCAGAATTGCTGGCTCTTTTGCGTAAGTCACAAGACGACTCCTTTCATTTTCCCTGATGCTTACTGCCCTGATCCAGAGTACTCTTCCTGGAGCTGAACTACACTGTTAATTGCAGTGAAATATTATGTTCTCTTTTGGTGCACAATTTGTTTTGAACAAGATTAACTACCGTCGTAGGCTACGTAAATCGTTCCTAGAACGCCCTTTACACTCCATTAACAATTTATTTCTGCAACACGACATGTACCTAAGGAGACACTTTAGAGGAATTGGAAGACTGCTCGCCATCAGATGCATAGGAGAATGGAATGCTCACCGAAACACAAAGCCCATCAAGTCCCTGAGCTCTACCACCTGTCTGCCAGTATTCACGAAGGTTCCAGGGAGGGTTGTGATGAACCCGCTCCTCCAAGGTGGACGAGTTTTCCAGAGCAGAATAGATGTGCCTTGTACAAGCGACTCATCTCACTTAGAAATGAAAGGTAATGGTAAACATATCGAGAGAAAACATATTTTAATGGAGAAACTTGTCCATTCTGAGTGAACGGGAAAAGCAGGACCTTTCCGTGATACTCACAAATAGAAGCACGGAAATACCGTTGGAACGTCGCACCCTATTCGGTTTCATTTCCTGTGAAAAGCCCTTAATTTTCCTCCACAGAGTTCCGTTCAAATCGGAGTGGACGAGTAGAATGAAATTTGACGCACTTATTAGGTCAATACAAAGATCTCTGTAGCATCCGTATGTTCTTTACCAAACTGTCAATCACCATTTATTCTCATCGAATAATCTTTTCATTCGGTAATATTCAGCAGGATAAGACAAACGCTTCGCTCACTGCCATGAAAACAAAAGCAGCACGAATTTCGACGCTACAAACACTCATATGATTTGCATTCCAAACAATAGGTTGTCTGCTGTTTGTTGGATGATTTATGTGCTGCGCGCTAGCCGACGGGACATTCCCGGAACGGCTACCAAATAGAGAGCAAGATGACATGTATTGGAATCTCGTACAGCTACCTAGTGGCGTTCATTGCTTCCATACTATGGTGGAAGCTAGTGAGAGATAGCTACTGGAAGCTCATTTGACATCACTGCTCAGAAAAGGACTACATCACTGCTCTTGCGCATCCCCTTACTTCTGTTGTTCTCAAGTTGGCCAAAGCAGTAATGGCTTCTCTTTCTATTCCTCCAGTGTGTCAATGTTACTAACTTTCAAAATCACTTTCAAAAGAGTCGGTCACTTACCGACCTATTCCTCGGACGATTCCAATGTGGAATATGTTACCAGCGGCAATCGTGTTTTCGTCGTCTTCACCATCATTCATCACCAAACTTGAGGCTTTTCTTAAGCAGAGGGGGTTCCATTAGAATCTTCGTTCATTCTTATCTGATAGTTTTCTTGAGTAATTTCAGTTTCAACGTGGCGCATCAACTCTCCGACCGATGGTTTCCAGCCTTAAGCGTTTCAACATCCAAGTTTTTCATTGTTTCATCCCGCATGAGAACCTATTCGTTTTTATTTTTCTTACTCTGTTCTCTTTCTTAGTTCTTCTCAATGTTTCGTTTGAGTTTCTAACAGTGTTTCCTATGATTCATCTAAAGGGTCCTGTTTTACCACTTCTCCAGTCGTGTTTTCCTTTAGAATGCTAGTGCACTTCCATAGATATCTCCTGGGGCGTCTCCAGCTAGCCTTCGCACCCGGGCTCGCTGGACCTTAGATTGGGGTAGCTTCTTCGCGCAACGCATTCTAACTGGACAACAGACTCTTAACTAAGTCAATAATTGTTGCTATTCACCGTCTTTCTGGGACTTCAATTCGGGTAAAAGACATCCTTCTTAGTGGTCTGGTTTGCCTGGCGAGGTAGTCTTTGAAGGAACAAAAATGCTTGTGCATATTCGTTGAGCTCCTCATAACCGTTGCCGCTTTGACGTATCCGTCCGCCGTGATGTTACAGGCATATTCCGGAGGAAATCGGCCCTAGGTCCAGCGTGGCCCACTGACTATATGCAGGAAGTTGTCTGGTTTCTTGGAAAGACAAGCCCACTTTCGAAGCAAAACTTGGCATGGGAATGGAATGGGTGTTTGTGGAACCATTGGTGTTTGAACCGCTACGTTTTTATAATTCTTGGGATAGATACGGGTAAAGTGGACTGGCCAAGGCCTGATTGTCCTTGAATCTTCGAAAATGTTCGGGATATGGGAAAAGTATTGATTACGGACTTCTTACTTTGCTGAGGTAAATAAACCACGTGGAAAACCTCCATAGCCTGGAGCCACTCTGATGGAGGTCCTTGTTTTGTTTTGCTACTGCGATGTTGGCATACATACTTATGCTATATTCGGGATAATCGTGCTGAACACGTTGTGTTTGGTGCAACTCTGGGTGTGTGTGGGTCAAAAAGTTAAATAAAAAAAGTTCTAACTATGATTAGCTTGATATAAGGTCATAGTTCAAAAGAATCCAAGAATGCTCATGTTCTAGCGATCGACTAACGTAGGACAGCTTGCACAAAAACACACTCAATGGTGTTTACTCAAAAATCAAGAATAATTCGCAACGTTACGCTACCATAAGAATCATTCCACGCACTGTCTCAGCTAACATGATTCATTAAACATCAACTAGCTGTCTATAGTAGCCGTACGCCTATTTTCCCACTCACTATAGAGGAGCGGAATTTCTACCACTTGATTAGTATATCCTAAATTTTGGTATACGGAGCTCGTTGAGATCTTTAAATACCTTCAAATCCCTTGAAAATTCCTTCGAAACCTCATAGTGACAAACAAAGTCCTTTCCAAATTTCGAGCACCTCGGACAATACTTAGTTTTAACCTAATACCTTTTGTTCATTTCCAACACTTTCGCTCATCTCTACTACAGGGTGTGGCACATTTAGCATCACAGGGAAATCCCATTCGCACACGTATCATTCCGGCTAAGGAACACAGAAACAGTGTAATCTCACTAATTTCCGAGGAACGAACGTTTCCAACGTTTGACGTTGTAATTTCCTAAATTCCATCGAAACGCCATGAGGCCTTGCTGGGGCTGAAGGCTATTTCCAAAACACTGGACTTAGTGTTGTCTGATTGGGTAGAACCTACACCGGTATGGACATTTCGCAACCTGACGGTTACGTTCGCGTCGTTAGTACGGGACAGCCCGATTTTAAAAGTTCTCTTTGTCGCGGTTTCATCGCTGAAGCGGAACACTCACGTGATCAGCGCTGCTATAAGCACCCGAAAATGAATTACCGTTTCTATTATATAGTCCCTTTTCGTGTTTTCTCCTGGATTCCTTAATTTCCTGCAACGGTTTCCACTGCTGGGACATGAGTCTTATGCTTCTGTTGTCTGAATAGCCACTAATTGTATGGGCAGGAGTCATTCCATGAGTCACACCACTTTTTCAAAATAGTGCATTTCACACACTGCAAAGAAAATCCTCACTAATTAGCCTTTCGCAATTTCTTCGTAGTCGTCGTCGCTTGAGTCGTCGATACCCTGACGACGAAGCCATCTTAATACCTAGGAGACCACCACTCAAAGGTGTGTCAACAGCTGAAAAATACATGAGCAGGTAAGAGGAGACCATGATTTCCTGATGTTGAAGTTACCCAGCGTCGATGCTTGGATGTTTCTTCATTCTGTGTTGGAATAAAGTCTGCGACTATCGTCGCGGCGGCAATTACCGATTACCACCACCCATAAGCCTACTCTCATTTGCTGCGGAAGGTCTTCCAAATCCAGCGATCGTTGTACATGCGTATCTGGATTGGCTCCTCTAATGACGTACATCTTACCTAATAGTAAATTCTTGGGCTGTTTTATGGCATCGCGTGTAAGAAGAAACATTAACGTATTAAATATTATACATATTAATTTGTTGATCTCTGTTGAATATGAATTTGTACATGAATTATGCATAAATATATCATTAAACTGCTTAGCCGAGCCCAGGTAACAGTTCGACCGTATTCTGCGGTCAGTGTATAGGAAAAGAATCTCGGTTGAGGAATTTTTCACCAATCGTAAAAGAAGCACGACTCGTCCTCCCCCCGCCCCCCTTTTGCTTGACCACACTTATGGAATTCATTCCTGGATTCTCACAAAAATCATCCCTGAATTCAACATCTGATTTTTTCTTCTTATCATCGGTGCTGCTTACGACAGATATTACCCCCATTCTCTGCTAGCTAGGTGAACTTCGCGACTTGGATGGAGAAGCTGCTGCTTTTGATCGCAATCCACTGAATCTCTATTCTTCCATTGCCTCTTTCAGATATCGAAGACAGAGGCATACTCACTGTAAACATTCGGTATATGCACATAGATCTTGTCTTGTGAAAACGGTGGTACGTCCGCGGGTGTCTCCCATTGTCATTTCTTGCCTATTATTGTGATGATTCAGACAGTTTCTGGAAGCTTATTATTTATGATTCATTGCATCATCTACGTCCCCGTTCTGTGACTCTCTGCGCATCCGCACATTCATTTGATATCGCTGCTACCATTCTCGTTCAATATTGTTGAGGGGTAAAGTGGGAAATGTCATTTTCCTTCGTTAGGAAATACCGACGAACATCACACTGATGTGCTTTTCTTAACGAATGTCAATTTGCTAGTTTACGTAGACGTATTCTTGTTTTCTGCAGTCACCAACCGCCGGGGACGCTGGAGCCTAGCAAGACGATGCATTTATCTGGGCTCACTGGTAGGAGATGTCATGTTTTGTTTGCCTGTGAAATTTCAACTATTCCATCACTTTCCTTCCATAATTGTGATGAAGCATTCCTACAACGACAACAAGGGTGCTACAAAAGGTTAACGAGGTTGTACACTGGAGCCTTTTTATTTAATCCGGAACTACTGAAAATAATGATCCAGTGCTTTTTGTGAGCAAGTAAAAGTTCTCAGGGTTTAGACCGGTTTCTTTTTTTTTCAAACCACACCTGGCCACACTCGTTTTCTGGTAATCATTACCCTTCTCCAAAAAGCTTTGTGGCTTGGATGTCTGCTCATTTTTTAGCCTTTTCCGCTCTATTTGTCCGTATATCGTGAGTACATTCCAACACATCCTCACTGACTCCTTTTTGATGGTTTTATGTTCGATTTCTATGTTCATACTATTATTATCGACTATTTTGCTGCTAACCAAAAAAAAGTGTTCCAGTTTCCTCAAAGATAATTGGTAGCTCCTTTTTGTGTTTCAAAAGTAGCACTACTACTTCGCAGTAAGATTACTAAGATAAGATTTGCTTACTACTAAGCATTGACTTTCGTCCACACTGCATTGTTTCCGTAAACGCCGGCAATTATCGGAAGCTTACCAACGACTATAATTGTTGGCGTTTCGATCAGAAATCCACGGCGCCAACACCAGCTGATGGTCCGAATACGCTGGATCTTGAGCTAGGTCAGTCCAACAGTTTTCGCAGCAGCTATGCTTCTGCTCATCTGTATATACAAAACACTACTTCCATAGACTTCGTTTATGCCCTTGACTAATCGTTGCCCTCACTTTGCAGTGAAGCCACACCCACTACAAGCCGTAAACACAGCTTGTTCAGCTGATCACCTATTCAGCGCATTAGCAGGCGCTTCGTTGACTTCACAACGATGACAACGCGTTGCCTGCTGCCTTTCGTCTAGTGGAAGCAATTGAGAAGGGCATTCCTCATGGCTCGCAAATTATGATGCCACGGAAGCCTAATTGCACCAAAAGCTGATTGACCAGGGACAGCAAGGTACTGTCCTCTTGGTCAGTGCACGTTGGGAAAGCCCTTTCACAACTAAGAAATTTCGCATCTAACTAAGATGAATTATATCTCCATTAATTTTATTAACATTTTGTTTCTTTAGTTATTAGTCTGTTTTTTTTTTAATTTTGGACTTCGTGTTTGCCACAGTGAAGGAAAAATAGCATTTCCTCCAAAGGGCAGGATAAGCCTGAATTTTGAAAATGGGGAGTTTTTGGGATTATTTATTTATTTTTGCATCCAAAATAAGGACGAATATTCCAGAAATGTTTTCTAGGTTTGAAAATAGCAATAGAAGCTAAGGGTTGAGAATGAGGTGAATGAGAGAGGTGAGGTCGAGGCAGCTGCCTCAGCCTATGTATATTTGAACTTTGGCTCATAGCAGAAGTGAAGAAAGGCGATATGAATATTTCAATCACATGAGGCTTAATTACCCAAGTTTGAGGCATTTACTGGTTCGTTTCATTTATGTTTCTATTATTTCAGGTGCACGCAGGGACAAGCGTACGATGGTAATTTAAGTACCAAGGGGGGTCGCCTCGAGAGGAGCAGGGGGGGGGGGGCTGAAGAGGGTAGTCTGATAACAGCAAGGTGAGGAAGTTCGTTTCCCACCAATGAGCTCCGACTCTGATATCTGTGCAGCACGAACGCAGCCCGAACAGCGTAATGGTTTGAGTAGAAACCCTAGCAGCAAAGGTTGCCAGTTGCTGTCATTCTCCTTTCGATTGCTGCTCAAACTGTCGACTCTTTAGCAGCAATTGCTGAGGAACGGCAGTAATCAGAGGGATGGCAGCAACTGGCAGCCGTTGCTGCTAAGATTTCTACTCGAAGCATTACGCCGTTTGGTCTGCGTTCGTCGTGCGCTGTTATCGGAGGAGTTCGATTCCTTGTGGTGATGCTAAATTTGCAAACTTCTACATGAAGGAACGAAACAGAGATTAGGTACCTTTGCTTTTTGTTTCTGTTTATTATGCTCTTTTCCTTTTAATACCACGAATAACAAGTGTAAAATCGTCGGCGAACACTTCCTTCATAAGCTTGGAGGCTTTATTTGGCTCTAATCGACTCCTAGCATTCACTAATTATGCTTCTCAAAATGCAATTCTGTGGATGGTGTCCCAAGACCTTCGGACATCACATGGTGCTCCGAAGCTATAGAGGCGGTTTCCCGGAATCAAATCCTATGAGGACGCAAAATCTCACTGCTTTCGTTCTTTGGAAATTTTTCATAGCGATAAGACCACATTAAAAATGACTGCAAAATTTGTTAAACTAGAGGTATGTTGACATTCAATAACTGAAAAGCTCACACGGTTCTGTAAAAATGACCCTATGGATGAAAAAGAGCAAATCTTCCTATTGAAGCCGTTCTCTCACACAAGGTAACTGTGGAGTTACTAGCCACCACATTCTTGAGCCTGCCAAAAATCAGGTTCCGAATTTTTGAAATAAAAAGACACAAATCAGAAAGCGCAAATCTTCCTGATAGCAGAACAACTCCTGCCATTTTTCGAGATCACACGACAACCCTTTTGAATTCGTGACAAACAACCATACATCTGCACATGTAGAATTCTAATTCTGAGTGAAAGGACACCACTTACGTTCGACTTTCACAGCTCAAAAAATGTCCTGTACAATTTGTTTTGGATCATACACATAGACACTTGACGTCCAACTGCTCCACATGCAATTTTTCATTTTACAAAAAAGTTGCCTCCGGCGGGGGTCGAACGCTGGACCTGTCTGAACATGAATACGACTTCTGCATCAGTCCATTTGCTTGTAATAAATGCGTAGATGTGCGACATAGACATGTGCCACAGCTGATTGGTTGTTTCATTGATAAAACTTGAAATTCAAAAATAAAAATTGAAAATTGTAAAGTGAAAAATTAGTCCTAGAAATTTATTGAATTCAAAACATATCTTCCGGATATTTTGAAAGTTTTTGAATTATAATAAACGAAAACGTAAAAAAAAGTCCCGGAAGGAGGTCGCATTTTTCCGGTTCACAAAAGGGGGAGGAGGGTCGCTTGGTGTAGAATTTTTACCAACACCACGCTTGACCCTGGGCGCACGGCTCTAGGACGAAGATCTGCTATACTAGTGAGTAACGAATATGGTAAGAAAAAGAACTTTTTTTGGTAGAATGAAAATTACGATGATGACTAATGATTGTTACAAACGATCGGTTAACTCATTCTATTTAAAAGGACAGCTTAATTTATACTAATATGGCTTAGGTTCAAGCTGTATGTATATATGCAATTTCTTCAGTATTAACATTTGTAATTCATCTGCTGAACCCACTACGCTCAGTCCTATAGGCACTGGAACACGTGACTGTTTTCTAGTTGAGTTCCCGTCAGACGCTTGTCTTCTTTGTTTTCCTAGTAAGTGAAGGTGAGATGTGAGGGACGGCACTTCTCATTTCCCTTTTCAGCCGTCTGAAAAAGGAAATGAGTGCAGACGACGCGTTGAAATGTGCTGAATAGTGCGACGGGCACTGCTTTCCACTTAATTCGAGCAGTGAATGAAATGAGCTTTTCCATTGTTGCTGCTCTCTCGCTATACACATAATTAGTTCTCCTAGTCATGTAAGATACCGTCGGTTGTCTTTGGCAGAAAAAGAAACGAAAAAGAACGCGACCTTTTCGTTTTTTTTCCTTTGACATGTTTGTAAATCATATCTCCAAAACTTACAAAACCATTGTCTAACAAGCAATCTATCATCTTGCTTTCTATAGAGGCGCTCTCACCCACTAACTAGTTTTTACTGTACGACAATCGATTTTTGTAAGCTTTTATAAACTTATAGTTTCTGAAAACGTTGTCCAGTAGTCCTTTCATACTACGTCTTGCCACTTCATATGGTATGCCTGTAACGAGACCAATAGAATCTGCAGAAAACATATCACCATTTTATGTTTTACCCACGGGTCCTACATCGCCATTTCCTTTATTGTACATTATTAAGTGTGTTTTTCTAAAAGTTGTACTAAAATTGGAGAAAAAAAACTTATTTAACAGGAGGAATACCAACAGATCCCGCAATCTTACATATGGGTCATGTACCTGATTGCCAAAGGAGTTTGAATATCAAATGGAAATGAAAAATATAGGTCTTTGTGGAAATCCTGGCAGGAGAGCACACTCTGTACTGGCTTTCAATTTTTAAGCTAATCATGACACTCATGAATCAATAAGGAATAGTACTTATTTTTTGAGAATTGCTCTCTACTGAGAAATTTACAGTTTCCGTCTTCTTCCCTCTTCTTTTCTGTCTCTACCTCCTCTCTCCGCTCTCCTTTTTTCTGTCAATTACTATGTTTCTCTCTCGCATAATCTACAGCCCTCTACATTTATAGTTCATTGCCCCTCTCCCACGATTGAGCGATGTAAGCTTAAACTTCATGCATGTAATACTGGAAAAATTATCAAAGATATCTTTCAGAACAGCACGTAAACAACTAGCAGTTTTTACACATCTTAATCGCTCCCCATTTTTTCATGGATTTTTTCTCCGCCCGTTTTTTTGCAGAAGCGGTGAAAGCTTTAGCACCGAGGGCTCTTAACCCATATATGTGAATCAAGAGCCTGCTGGTGCGTCCCTTTCTTGCATTTACCCCCTCCGTTCAGTGAAAATGCGAACAAAGGACATCAACAGAAAGTGACAGTTATTGGAATTCTGTGGTTTTCTTCTGGCCATTCAATGCTTGCCAAATCCAAAAGTACAATAGGAAATGAACAAATTAGGTGTGATGTCAACTTGTTGTCACACACAGTGCTTTGCCCATGACATTTTTTCCACCTCATCTCAGTACAAGAGCGAATAATATAATATTACTAGTTCATTTTCTTAAGGTTAGGACTTATCTGGGCTCATATAATAATATACATATAAGTATTCGTCATTAGCGGCCACGATTCAAGCTCTACCACAACATCTGTGCTGGATTATTGCGTTTTTGTTCTTTATTCCATTCCCTTTTTTTGCTTGATTTTGGGGCATGAAAATTGCCTCGAAAGATGACTGGGAAACAGAATACGACAAAAGGATAACCCATCGATCTTTCTTGGATGTTAACGCAGCCAAGATGGATATTTGCCTTGATTTGCCGGCTCCAGTGCACGTTCCAAAACGCTGTTGGCATTGAGGTTCGTATAACCGCCGAGAAAAAAAATGAAAGGTTAAAAGGGATGTGTATTAGAGGAACACCCACCATTAGTAAAACGAATAATTTGGGTCTTTCCAGATTGACACGAATCATTTCCAGTGTCGTTGTCGCTTATAACATCGGTTAATTTTGGATTAATCCTCCAGCGCCCGGATGCGTAATTGAGATCACCCATAGTAAACGTGGTTGACGTACCCAATTTACACTTTACTTGGCAGCATTCAATGCGATTATCCATTCGTGACGTTCTCTACACCTAGCTGCTGGTAATGGATAGAGAATGATTCCAGTGATGAGTCCGGACCAAGGATGTGCGGAAGTAAAATTTTAAATCCCGTAAAACGTAAAACGGAAAACGGAAGGCCAAAAATGGGCGGAAAACGGAAAGCGTAAAACGGAAAAGGGAAAATTTTGCCCAAGCATGGGTTTGTGACTAAAGGTCTTCATAAGCACAAGTGGTGACTCTTTCAAGTAATTAAATAACTTCAAGTCCATTAATGGTGCTTACTTCAAACGTCTAGAGTATAGGTAGATCGAAGAGTATTTGTCCTTCACCTAGTTCTGAGAGATTATCAGGGTTATAAGATCAATAAATATACATATTTCTCAATGTTTAAATAGACGAGAAGCTGTGAAGTGTGAAAAGCGCGACTTCTTTGCTGCACTTTGGAGAAGACCTATTCTGAAAAAATTCGGATAAAAAGGTAGCTAATACTTTGGAATCTGAGGAGGATCATGTTATTCACACAGGATCCTGTTGGGGCGAGTTAGCGATGGAGGAAGGAAGAGAAGAACAGCGTGTGGTTAACGTGAAACACAACCAGCCCAAACATTGCGCAAGACATCAGGCGCCAATGGCGCCATTGTGGACTACGATGTAGCCTTGTGTCTTTGACGTTGGAAGAAAGCTTACACTATGCTTTGCTTCGCAAGATTGCTTGATGCTCTTACTATGGCACGTCACAGTTTCATGCAAATTTCACACCAGTTCACCCCACATTTCTGTGGAACCAAGGTGTTTTTTTTTAAGAAATTCAAGGAGAGCAGGGGACTTGTGTGGCATATCTGGAACAATGGTGAAGACCAGCAAAATCGCGAAATGTTTAAGCTGCAGCTAAGCCAAAGTCAAACAAAAAAGGTCGAATTTTGCAAATGGAGTTTGGATGTCAATTTTGGAGCTATTGCTGTGAACTCATGTACATACATTGCGTATCAGAACACATCAACCCTCCTCGGGATAGAGAAATACGCCGAAAATAACGGTCCGTCTCCCTCCATAACTTTCTGGGATTTCCCGTATTCCGAGCCAGAAACCCCTAAAACGTAAAACGTAAAACGGAAGGCGAAAAATGGGCGGAAAACGGAAAGCGTAAAACGGAAAACGGAAAATTCCGCACACCTCTGGTCCGGACCGAGAAAGACTTGTGGGTGACTATTCATACTAAATGTAATTAACGAGGTCGTTTCGCACCTCGCTCGTGTATTGTTGAGAGCCATCTGACATCCCCCTCATAATATGCCCGAATCGATGATTCTGATCATCTTGATCACCTATTGAGTGCGACTACTCATTCATATCCTGACGAATACATATGTAGACCTAGAAGTAGCAGAAATTTTGCTACAAAAATTCTTCTGCCCATTTTCAAGCGCTCAATCTTTAGCGACAGTCAAACTACTTTCCATCTGATGCACAGGACTCATACAGATATTCTTTCCAGTGCTCAAAACAATCCCTAGGTCCATCGTTAGGTGTCTTCTAGAGCTTTTGCCGCTTTTTGTTTCACCTCTTTCAAGCAGGCAAAACATCTCTTCCTGGAGCTTCCTCCCTTACCTTATCGAGTGAAATAAGAAAATGGAAGATGGGGTGAAGAGTTTTTCATTGGAATACATGCTTGTACAAAGAAAAAGAAATGTGCTCACTCGATAGGAGAAACGACTTTTAAACTAGGTGAAAAGTGTCGATGAGTTATGCTGGAAGTCAGGATGACGGAGGTACTGGTCAAGTAGCCAGTGAGTGATCAGTATAGTCAGAATTATTGGATGTGTATGTGGAAAGTAGGTAAGAAACCATTTCACGAGAACTTTTATGTGCCGACTTGTAGGGGTTCTCCTCCCTTATTAAGGAGCATTTCGTTTTTTCCAACCTCATCCCTTCACCTTTCATTAGCTTATTTGTTTATTTTATTCATTTTATTCCTAGTCCATACTTATTTATTGTTATTACTTACTTAATCCACGGATCGAAAAGGAGCGCCAAAATTTGCAAACACGTCCACAGAACAAAAAAATCAACCAGACACCAAAAGTGAGGCAAATCCTGCGCAGAAAAAAGTGGTGAAAAAGGAAAGCTCTACTTTTCTGCAAAAAAAACATATATATATATATATATATGAGTATTTACGACCTAGAACCAGGCTGGGATGAGATTTTTAGTTGTGTATGCGTTCAGGTAAATTTTGATGGATAAACATGCACTATTATCGAGATTTAATAGTTTTTTGAATTTTTTTCTAAAAATTTCCCTTATTAAATCCGTAATAGCCTAATCCACTTTGTAACAAATGGCCACGCCCTTTTACGACGAAGTACTCTTCTCTCGAGGGAGTTACAGATGTCATATCTATACGATTTTGAAAAACTTAAAACTGTCACTGACAGGTAACCCTCTCACCGGCACACCAATAAGGAACCAGAACAGCCCCACAGCACTTTAGCCAGAACCCGACGTGGTTGGTGTTCATAGAGTTCGCACAATATTCGAACGTGAGCAATGGCCATTAGCCTTTTAGGAGAACAGCGCACGTCGCCAGAAAGAAACGCTGGCGACACAAAGCAGAAGTAATGTGCCCTTGTACACATGAGAAGCATTGTTTCATCGCGGCTCAACGACGACGACGACGTCTGTGTAGTTCTGGACGATGGCGTCGACAGAATCGGACATTAATTTCCTCCACTTTTTGTGCGGCTACTGCCCTTGCCACCATATATAGGACGAGATTTATTGGCGAAATGCGGTCGGCCGTCCGGGAGTTATTGCGGGGGCCAGTGCTGATAGAGCACTTCCTCCAATCTGATGTTTTGCTTTCGCGACATATGCAACTCACACGCGAATCTCTCACTTTTCAAGGGATCTGTCGCCTAGGAGCCTATGACAACCGCTTGCTCGTTTCCTGCTTGTAATCTGGGTTTCGCTCCCGACCTGGTAAGGCCAAACTTGACCCTCTGGATTTATCCTGCCTTCGAATCATATACAAAAAGTGAACGAAATTCTTTGCTTGGAGACACTGACACAGAGACATCTTACAATCCCTTCCGTCATTTTAATTTATGAACAAACTTCCAGAAGGCGCTCATCATCATGCTATATGTGATTTATATATTTCTTTACAGAAGTGCAGAAATGCAAGGTTGTACAGTTTCTGATATCGATCGCTGTCACATGGCGCCCTTTGTGGTAGATTACCTACTGTGCTTCCCAGATTCTCCAAGAAAGAAAGGGAATAAAAAATGTTTCCTGCACTATCTTGAGGAACATCTATACGACCGTGACCAGCGTTGCCTGTAGGTTCTTCTCATACGAAAATCTCGAAAACGATTTTCGGTGAAGAACTGCCTTTAACTAAACTTAACGAGTTTCCAAAAACTTACTTCAACTTAGATAACTTCCGAAAGATGAACGGCACCCTCCACTAAGATCGTTCGAGAGGAGAAATTCTGAAATCCAAAATTTGGTCAGATTAAAAATTCTAGAACTCAGGCTTTGGTCTCTGGCTCTCTCTAACTCTGGCTTCTGGCTGGCCAGGCTGGATACCTTCTCTTTATTTCTGTTCTGCTCTTGTTCATTCACATCACGCTGCTTTTCTTCCCTCCTATTTTACCGTTTTCATCTTCTTGCTTTGTCTCAGCTCACTACGGCTTATTATCATGGCTTTGATTCAACTAGGGATACTTAAAGGCAGTGTGTCACCACGTTTTGTAGGTTATAGATATCAACAAACTCTAGACCTCCCCGCTGATTCCAATGATGCACATCAAATCGCAAAAAAAGTGACAAAAATCTCGTTTTCGGAGACTTCGAAAGTGCAGTTCACGGACCACTGGGGCGGAGCGGTCCCCAAGAGTGTTGGCTGTCCGCCATCGCTGCAGCGTTGGCCAACAGGTCTCGACGTGTCCGATTGGTAAGATCAACGGCTTCACGCGTCCACTCGGCTCGGCAAACGCCGGAAAAATCCTGTCTTGAAAAAATGTGCAAAAAACGGATACAAAGAGCGTTTTGTAACATTTTATGTGTACAGATGGACTCAGCGCAACGAGAACATTCAGGATCCACTAAAACCTCAGATACAGAAACGGGGCAGTACAATGCCTTTAAGTGATTTTGTTTTCTTCTTCTAGCACTTCTGTTCTTGACAGCTCCGAGTTGTTATAGTTCTAGCGCTGCTTTGCTTTACGCATTTCTATACTTTTACGTAATCGATAAAAATAGTAGGCGACGGAGGATGTGGCTCATAAAGACAACATCGCGTTGATTCATTTCCCCGGACAGAATAAAAGTGTTCCTAGTCGAAGTATCTCGTCTTTGAAGAAATTGTCTTCTTGTTCAGTCAACACTACTTGCTCGGGTATAAATATTCATAGACTTATCAACAACTGCTAGCCAAGGAGTTATGTTTGGGGATTTTGTGTAAACGTTTTTGCAATCACCTGTGGAGTTCGAGTAACCTCATTTTATCTGTGTCAACCGTACTGTATCCAGTACCACTCTCTTTCACTTCCTTACCTGTTCGCCTTCACTGTGAGCGGAACGAGAAAGTGACGTGACGCAGTCCTTCTCTAATATTTGATTATCATAGCTGTTCTGTTGAATTTTTAATGGTTGAATTAATGAAATATCCTGTTGTTGCCTACATCAGGCCATCTTTTTAAGCACTGCTAATGTGAGAATGTTCGCATATACGTACGCACTTCGTTATCACCAAGGATGCTTCGATATTTTTGCACTAAGTATGCAACTTCGGAAAGCGTTTCCTGAATTCATAAGCCCGTGAAGTTCCTGAGCGCTTGATACATTTGTGACCCAGGCTTCCATATCGCACAAATCACACAAGAGGATTGATCCAGAAACGTTGATATCGATTGAATATTCGGATGCAGAGATAGTGGGACCGCCGACACGTATATGATGCAGCACGTACGAGCGGATCCTGATCACTGGAGTCAACATTAACTCTCAGTTGCAATGAATGGTCTAAATTCGCACTTATAATCTCCGGTAACCATGCAGCACGAACGCAGCCTGAACGGCGTAATGGTTCGAGTAGAAGCGCTAGCAGCAAAAGTTTCCACTTGCTGCCATCCTCCCCTCGATTGCTGCTCTAGCTTTCGTCCCATTAGCAGCAATTTTGGGGAGGATGGCAGCAACTGGGAACCGCTGCTAGCGTTTCTAGTCGAACCATTACGCCGTGCGGTCTGCGTTCGTCCTGTGCAGTTACCAGAGATAGTAGTACTACAAGGTCCGTTTTAAGTCGGTGTTCACAGGTTTCTCGTTTTTTTTTTCTTTCATTTTCTCTTCATTAGTAGTCGCTCGAATTCCTTTTCCTTTCCAGCGACTACCTGACCAACATATCTACATGCCTAGTGTATTACAGCTACGCACTACCTCATAGAACGTGATATACATTATAAAAAGTAATCTTCTAGTGATTCTTTGAAAGAATGCCGCTTGTTCGAGTTAATTTACCCATCATTTCCTCTCCACTCACTATAGAACACTCCCTTTTATTGCCCAGATTGTCAGCTTATTGACATTGCTGTGCTTTTTGAGTACAGCAAAAATATAATTTCCATTTTTCTTCGAATAAATAGTTTCCAAGCAAAAGTTGTTCCCTTTTCACCTTAGCATTCCTACGACTGAGTATGGGTGGAGAAATATGGGAGACTCTAGAGCTCTGGACCCGCTCGCTGCGTCGCGTCATCTGCGTCTGAGCACTCCGACCGTCTGCGTCTCCGCACATTTCACCGATGTCACAGTGCCTGTTCGATGGTGTGGAGCGGAGACCGCCTCCGGGCAATCGGACCCTCCCGTAATGAAAGTGTGTCACAGTTTTAATTTGCCTAACCTATTTGATAATAATGTTTTTACTAGTGCAAGAAAAATTTCGAAATCTTGAAAATAGGCACAAGAGGTATTAAAAATTATACAAGGCTTTCACAAAGATCCAGTTGTATTAGACTGTCAGAAAAGTTTCCCGCCCTTTTCAAATTTATTAATCTCTTTCAATACAACCAATAATAACACAATATAGGTGGCATCATTACTGACAGAAACTCCGGCGGTAGCAACGGGGTTTATTGGCAGCAGCTGTAAGTGAGTGATTCCACTTTAATTCCACCAAACCCTGAGCATTGCCTTCTGAGTTCTCGTTTTGCCACTTGGAACTCAGATTACCAGCGACTAAGTCAGCCGCACTTGCTCATGTGATTTACCTAGGAAGTCCACTTCTCGTCACTAGTAACCAAGTTGTCGAGCGAAGCGAAAGTCTGTGAAAAGTCAAAAACGTTATGCACACATCTCTCACCTGAGACTGTGGCAGCTCAAATCAGCTTGAATACATGCGTCGTATTCCGTTACCTCTCTGATATGATGTAGATGAACAGCTAATGTATTATAGTATCATTGAAGTTCCTCCACTAGCTCACGGGCATCACTTCGCGGACTCTCTTCAAACAGCTCCAGGAGGCGCTCTCCAACCAAGTCCATCACTCGACCAAACCCTGGTCTATCTCAGGCAGAGATCGCTGTCTTCAAACATGTGGGACCAAACATCTATAGTGCAGTAAGAGCCAGTGGAGGCGCCTATCTTACGATGTATATTTTTTGCCGCATCGCTTTCGTTACCGTGTTTTATGAATTGTCAAAGAAGGAGCAGTCGAACATGCTTCAAGTCAATGACGATTTTTCGGCCATAACCGTGACGAAATGCGGAGGGGAACGTGATATGAAAAGACTATTGCCTGCCTTCATATATTGTGCTGTCTGTGCAGCAAGAATGTGCTGATGCAGCAGCAGAAATAAGCCCTGGTCGGGCTGGTAAGAGCTGGTTCAGTGGTAGGTGTTCAGGTTGGCAAAAGATGTAGGTTGCATGCCTACTGGATTGCTTTTAGGATTGAAAGTAGGTGCAAAAGAATGTGTGTGTGTGTGTGTGTGTGTGTGTGTGTGTGTGTGTGTGTGTGTGTGTGTGTGTGTGTGTGTGTGTGTGTGTGTGTGTGTGTGTGTGTGTGTGTGTGTGTGTGTGTGTGTGTGTGTGTGTGTGTGTGTGTGTGTGTGTGTGTGTGTGTGTGTGTGTGTGTGTGTGTGTGTGTGTGTGTGTGTGTGTGTGTGTGTGTGTGTGTGTGTGTGTGTGTGTGTGTGTGTGTGTGTGTGTGTGTGTGTGTGTGTGTGTGTGTGTGTGTGTGTGTGTGTGTGTGTGTGTGTGTGTGTGTGTGATTGTTCTTAGCAATACTTTATCTTAGTGGCACAAAAAGATGAAATACAGGCGAACAGTGCGTAGCACTGTGAAGAAGGAAGATAGAGACGGTCTAGGGGAGGAACCTAGTAGAAGTTCTTCGTTGAGAGACACTGACTAAAGATGATGCACAAAATTAAGGTCACTTTGGCCACGCCCCTTAGAGGGGTCGCGGCTCACAATAACTACTGAGAGCTCGATAATATATAGGTCTGGATAGAAAGCTCCTGAACAACTGCGAAAAGATTGGCGAGAAGAGGAGGAGAGTGGCGTGAAACTTTTCCCACAACCTAAAATGTATTTATAGTCCATCAGCAAAATTATGTATGGAGATGGAATGAGTAAACTTCCTGTCTCCATCATTTTTTTTCGATGAGCCTGGAGATTCATTCTTTCATTCATTCCACTCATTAGTTCATTCATTCATTCATTCATTCATTCATTCATTCATTCATTCATTCATTCATTCATTCATTCATTCATTCATTCCATTCATTCATTCATTCGTTCGTTCGTTCGTCACTCATTCATTCATACATTTCACTCATTCATTCATTCATTCATTCATTCACTCATTCATTCATTCATTCATTCATTCATTCATTCATTCATTCACTCATTCCTTAATGGTTCCCACTCGGAGAGCTACGATCAAATTCCCCTAAATTTTATTTTGTAAGAGTATTAGACTATCTTTTTTTGAATACCGAGAACCTACCCAATATTTCTCTGAATACATCCCTACAGTCTCTCTCAGAAACGGGGATAGTTTAATATTTGTGCCTTCTCTCTGTTTCTTTCGCTTACCTCTTCGAATAACGCACACTTTCTCGCTTTGTTTTTTTTTTCTAACGTATTATGTACCTTCTTCCATGTCTTCCATGTTGAAACTGACATCACTGATAAAAGGCAGCTCAATTTCACTTATGTATTATACGACTACTGGGATGGAAAGGGTCCGTATCCACGTCCCGTCATATTTCAAGCACCCACCAAATTCATATACACAATTGCCTGACAATCATTCTTATGAGATCTGTCAGTGGTCCATTTGTCATCCTTCATTAGTACACAATTACTCTCGCGGTACTCATCTAATTGCAAGAATTTCTCAATATCTCGACCCGAACTCAGTCTATTCCAGCACTACGAGCTCGCTTTTTGTGTGCTCCCGAAGACGTTGACCTTCTGGTCGGGCAATTTCCGCCCGCGATGCTCCGATGAGACTCGTCGTCATTCTTCTCATAATGGCGTCCGAAAGTGAGTTCGATGGTGTCTCTTTCGACTTATGTCACTTTTTCGGGTTTCCGCCGATTAATAAGAATAGATGTCGTTAAAAATTCATGGACATGAATATCGAAGGAGTTGAATCCAGAAAAGGCTCAAGAATAAGCAAATGATTCCCATTTCCTTGCACCTGCAACTTTAATCCTGTATTTCATGTCCTAGGGAGCCTGAAAAAACAAGGTCTAACATCTGAAAAACTAGTTATCGGCAAGCTTTCATTTCGCAACTATTCTATGAAGGATCATCAAAAGCAATTATTTTGCCATCTTCCAGAGGGACTAACTAATGTTATTAATGCTCATCGTCGTCACTATTTGTTATCACTTTAAGATAGTGGCATTTAGAAGATAGTGGCACAGGTATGTAGCACGGTGTAAAGACACTGCTTCATGTAACTGATTCTGAAAACAAGCGGCCGCTATTCTCCCAATTTTATTGATGAAAGAGGTTACATGAACTGTAGTAAGGAGATGTTGCTCCAACTCCAAGTTTTGCACCTGTTTCAGAAGAGCCACAGAAGATACGTATGTCTGATTCTGAATGAGAAGGTTTTCAGTATTGTTTTCCAACAAAAAAATATGCGGTATATGTGGTAAAGATACGGTAAAGCAATTTTTATATGACCCTTTACTGCAGGCAAAGCCTCGTCATCTTACCAGTAGTTTGGTTGCGCCAACAATTCACAAGCATGAAATGCAAATGGTGATAAAGCAGGGAAAAGATTTTCAACATCATCTTGAAAACATTCTTCTAGTAATAAAAGGGCTGATCTCTGAAACGAATTTTGTGCAAATCAAGACCGTTTGGTCCACACTACAGTGAATGGCAGATGAACTCCAACCCCTACTTCTCTGATCTAAAATTGAACATCCAATTCCTCTGGACTGATGAAGTTTGTCGACAACAGACACGCAGCAGGACATTAGGATTAAATTATAGGCAAGAAAGATGAATTTAGCTCGAGGAATAGAGAAGACTAGTGACAGACAAGAGCCTCTAAGAATAGGCCGACAAGTTCTCCGAAATTGAAAGAGTTGTAGAAGTTCATTTTCAAATTCTTGTTCGAATCATGGTTTTCTTAATGTTCACTCTCCATAATCTGACTTCGAAACTAATTTTTAATAGCCTTGTCAAGTCCACGCTCCCTTTTAAGGTAGCAACTCTACCCCTCTCTCCATCCCCCCCCCCAAACGAGGAAAACTCCTGCGTTAGCTTAAAGGTCGTGAAAGCCTACTCAAACCGCAGCTCTTCGAGTTTTTGACTAAAAAACGCAGAATGTCGTTGTCCATATCACCTACATATTGTATATCGCCCTTCATGTTTTCGCATGACAATACTTATTTTCTTGAGTTCGGCAGTATAGGAAAAGCAAAATTATAGAATACCCTGGCAAAATGTTCTTAACCAAAAACTCAGCGTTTCCGTAGCAACGTCGCAAAAAGCAAACAAAACATTGTCGCCGAGGAGTCATCTTTGCTTCGGTACTTTTCGAAGCCGATGGGAGCAGGGACAGGATTGCTGGGTAAAGGATTTCTAAGTAGGACCTCATAGTGGGAATTTTTCTTAGTTCGTAAGGAAAAGTTAAACATCTCGCGTATCATGACTTATTGACCATACTCTCCTCAGGTTTTTCGTTATGGTGCGTCGACGGCAACGACTGCGACACGACGTGTTCTTTTTGTGAAGGCGCTGCCTGCCTTCGAGTACAGAGGTAAGTTGGCTTGCCTAGAAATGCATACGATTCCTGAAGAAGCAAGAAAGCTGGCTGCATGTCCTTGCCGACATGTGTCTTAGGCGTCAGATGCAAGTACAAGGTTTTGACTGCAGCTGTGTTGATCTGGGAATTCAGTATGTGAGCCTTCGAGAAACCAATACAGTCAAAAATCAACAACTAAGGCTATGCAACAAAGTGGTCCAGACTGGTTAACTTCCTTATCGTCTGTGGCATGGAGGAAGAGCTCTTATTTCGCTTAGTGTTTGGTTGTTTTTCAGTTCTTCTAACGCTGTGCTTATTTATAATTTTGCCAATACTGCGTAGAATCATGCGCCTCTGCAAAAAAAACTCATCGCCAAAGAATTTCCTGAAAGCCAAACTAATGAAGAAAAAAATCTCAAAATTGGTGGTAAATATTTAGCTGGAGGCGCTAGACAGAGGGATTTAGTGTGTGTTGCGCAACTGCGATAATACCTAAGATGCTTTAGTATTGCTTTTCAGAATTTAGAATTTTTTAAAGCATTTTTTTGTGTTCGTGTACTTCTGTACTGTGTTTTCCTTTTCAGTCAGTGTTTAGAGCACCATGAGTGCATTTGATAAGTAAATAGATAATTAAATAAAAAAGTCGCTAACCCACAAACATATTAGTTCCATTTCGTTGTGGATCAATATGCACGAAGACCAAAAATGAGTAAAATCAAGATTAAAAACCGGAATGAAAGAAAGAAAGCACATTTTTTGAAATCCTTACCAAGAACCGGAATGAAACAAAGGAAGCACTTTTCTTTTGAATTGCGGACTAAAATAAAACCTGAAAATTACCGAAATTTGACAAAAGCTTCAATAGCCGTAAGACTTTGCAGAAGCAAAGCTTCAGTTGGTGGTTTTTCTTTCTTTGTCGGTATGTGTTTGAAATTTTCAATTTGGCTCTTATCTAAGTGTGCATATATGTGTGTGTAGTATCTCATCTTCTGTATACAAATCCACAATGGGCTACTAGAAAGGAGTTGTAACTGATACGACCCATTTGTGCATAGACTATGTACTTGCTGTCATCGCTACGATGTCTTTTATACACAGTTTTTGTGTTTTAAGATTGTACATATACGTGGTATAGCCACGTATGTACAAGTAAACAAATAAATAAAGATATTTAGGCAACATCCTATCCGTGGTATCTCGACTGCAATGACCTGCTTACCGCACGACTCTCTCATCCACGCTTACCATCCGGAAGGTTGTCGAACTGAGCTATCTACCGGCGAGAAGCTGTGCCTATGCTCAGGAAGAGATTTTTGCAACCCAGCCAATCGCACTCATCTTTCACTATTGCTGATTACCTTATTCATGTTTTTGTTATGAATAATATATATTATTATATGCATTGCTCGTACAGGAACAAGATAGACAGATTTATAGTTCATTATATCATTTCCAATATACGTATATTAATTTGGTACGGAATCCCGCAAGAAATTTTTGTTAACTTGATTTTTTTCCACGAAATTACCCCAGTGTTAGGGGGTAACATTTAAAATAGGACCTTACCAATGAAACTCTGTTTGTTGAAAAATGCTCTGTTTTAAGAAGGGCAGTACAATCAAACGCACAGGCTGAAGAACGCGTCATCATAAGCTGTTGTGACATTTTCTGAAACCAGTCGTGCAATTGATCAAACTTTTTAAATATTTCCTGTCTTTGATTCATTGCTTTCGAGATTTACAAAGAATGTGGTTGCAATGATGATGGACAGATGTGCCGGGGCCCCGTAGTTCAAAAAAACATCAGGATAGGTGTCCACAGAACATTGAGGGAAAGCGCCGGGATTCGGGTCTCTCCAATGGATCGAGTCTGCTCTGGCCCAATAGTGGAAGAACACCAGGATACAGATCCACGAGTGGAGAATGGGTCTGCCCTGGCCCAATAGTGGGGAAAACGCCAAGATGCACGTCCGCCGGTGGAGAAGCGGAACCCTACGCGCTCATTCGTGTATTAGTCCACCTCTTCTTCCTCCCTGTACATTGAAACAGAAGCTCATCAGTTGGACTATCTCAGTAACGTGAAGCCTGAATCATTTCAGGTGATTATTCGCACGGCATTGGTTACACTGTAATGGTCACAAGTACTAAAACTATGTGAAAGATACTACTGCGCGGAGTTGGGAGTGGCTGTTCATAACGGGTCCACTGGCATATAGGAAATGTGACAAAAAAGTAGGTAGTATCATTGCTTCGGAAATTAGCTTTACATGTGGAGTTAATGATTAGTTTTGCTTATTTGTTTAGTGCCCCTTCGAGACGCTAGAAAGTGGGTTGAGGCAGCCACTTGGGACATATTTACCAGTCAAGCAACTTCACCCCATTTTTTGAGGGAAGGGGGACAGGGTGAAGGAGGGTCACTTGAGCTGATCACCAAATGATGAACATTTTAAAAGAATTTTTTGGTTTGACAAATGTTGGCATCAGCTTTAAATGGCCGGGAGAAATTGAACACCCGAGCGAAGCCGGGCACACCGTCTAGTAAAATTAATAAAAATGATAATTATAATAATAAATAATTAATAAAAATTACATTAAAAGTAATATTAAAAATAAGCAAGTTAAAATAAACTGGTACAAAATTTTTATATGCATTGTAAAGTAATGTCAAAAATTTGCCGCCCTCCCCCTGCGTCCGCCACTGCTATGCACCTATGACGAAACATCGGCCCAATGCACCGTCTGCACCCCTGCTTCGCATCCTCGCGAGCAATTTCTATAACTGCGGGTACTGCTGCTATGCAATACTAGCATATCTAATGCTTGGAACTCGGTTAACATGATTAGGATTGTGTGCAACGCACTCAGGACAGACCGTTTATTTTGCATGAATATTGACTCTGTAATGCAGAACGCTCTGATGTTCATTGACGATACATTTGGCGAGGTTTGTTTGGCACCCTCGCAGACAAGCCTGCCAACTACCTAAGCAAACGAAGCCCGTCAGATGTATTGCCAAACAAGAAGTCGCGTAAAATGTATCGCCATGCAAACCCCGTCAAATGTATCGCCACGCAAACCTCGTCAAATGTATCGCCACACGAACCTCGTCAAATGTATCGCTACACGAACCTTGCCAATTGTATCGTCAAACAAAAGAGTTGCCAACAGCGCAAAAATTTCGATATCATCAGGAATCGTGCCATGATACCAATCTTAAAAGTCCGCTGCCTTACCAGCTGAGCCATCCGAGTCGACACCACAGATGGTTAAGCCTCCAACTAAGAATGAAATGAACGCCTTATCCGAACACCCGTAAAATGTATCGCCATGCAAACCGTGCCACTTGTGTCGCCAAGCAAACGTCGTCAAATGTATCGCCAATGTGTCGTCAACAGATTCCCTTACCAAATGTATCGCCAAACAGGCTCTTCACTCATTTTCCCGTAAATCATATTGCCAAGCAAGAATTTATCCCGTAAAATGTATTGCCAAACACACTCTCTTGCCAAATGTATCGTCAATAAACATCAGAGTATCTTCCTCTAATTCATGAGATAAACACCAAATTGGTTGACAAGCTAACGTAAGAGGTTTATGGCGCACTTTTTGAAAAACTAGGTCATGCGTACAGGAAACATAAAAGGAATTAGGGCACGTCCCTTGAACATTTCTTTTCTGGCAACAACACATACCTCTGCGGTTCTCGGTCTCATCTTATTGACTTAGGGAAGAGTACTTCACCAGTATCGCCTCTCGTAGCTCGCAAAGCTAATTTCAAATTTGTTTTTATCTGCCCCTAAATTTGTCTCTGTCAAGATATACATATGTCTTATGTCAAGATATGCAGCCCTTTTTAACACAGCAGAATGTTCATGTGTGGAACATCAAGTCAACGTGCTAGTTCAGTCGTGGTGCAATGGTGAGTCTTTCGCTGTCCAAGAATTACATTGCAAGTCCAGTTCCGTTCACAGCTCGTTGTTTAGCATTTTCGTCCCATCTACTGTTTTCCGCCGAAAATCTATACTTTTCCGTTTTATAAGATCAGAACTAGTCGAATAGGCCTCCAAAAGATCTATTTATATCGGGAATCTCATGAAACTGTATAGAATAGATTTTCAGAGGTGAGTGGAGCGAAAACGCAAAACAGAAAACTGTTATGGAGGCTGAACCTGCGATGTAGTTCCTGAACAGTGAGATACCGTTGTACCACGACTAACCTAGACACACCAACTTCGTGCACTCAACATGAGCATTCTGCAGCGTTAAAAAGGACTGTAAGTCTCTCTCGAAAATTCTTCCTCACGCTTCACGGTCCATCAGTCGAACCACGTCGCACCACGTATGATAAAGTAGGTTTCAGAGTTGTGCCAAGCCGGGCCACATGATGAAGGATAGGGCGCGACAAGTGCCGCGAGCATGGGGCTTTCAGAGATTTTGCCTCGCGTGAGCCTTCCGTCGCATTTCGCGAGCTCGCTCTGTGACTCGTGGAGTCGAACAGTCTCGGGTATTCGTCACCGCGCGGCAACGATTGTCTCGATCGCGAAGTAGCCTCAGAGCATGGTTTTTCCACTGTTTTGCTTATTATTCACTGCTATTTCTGCTGGATTCTCACTTTCTGTATTTCAAAAACAATTCAGTTAAAGATTTTCAATTAATTCAGTGAAGGAGTTAGAAGATGATTTTGATTCCGTGAAACAACTCGCCGATTTGTGTTTTCAGTTCCGCTTCTTACATAAACCTCCTGAAGTTCGCTTCTGACAGATTATTCATGAAGTTGTTAACGTTCTCTTCTCTGATTTGACTGATTCGTTGTGCTTTGCTGATTCCTTTCATGTTTTTGTGTTTTTCCTTATCTTCTTAGGTTTTCCTTTTTAGTAGGTGATGCTGGACGGTGGGGAACCAGTAGCTGGAATGGTAATGAGTGATCAACGGCTAGCGTTGATAGATGTAGGGGTGAAGACTGTTTAATCATCAAGGTTTTCATCATTGCAGAAGTGTAACCGAACGGTCAAAAGCCGGTGTTTTATGTTTGCAATGTATGGGGAGATATGTTTCCTATCTACATCTTGGTTCAGATACTTTACACATGGATCCTCATTTGCTAATTTAAGTGGAGAATTTGCAACAGATATTTCTACAGCCCACGATTGTGCATGAAGTAGCACAAAAAATGTTGGTGGTGGGGACAGCACACGTCTGATCCCTGAGGTCATTTCTGATGATGGTTTGAAATTCCACGAGCATTCCCGCTGACGACTAGCTATGTGGGGAGAAAGTGCAGATGCGTTTCGAAAATACTGTGGATATCCGTGCGCCGTGGCTGCGTTAGATGGTAATAGATGGTAAACATATACACGTTGTGGTAAGTTACAATGCAAACAAATAAGCTGAGATGAGATGAAAGCTATATAGTGTCCAAGCGACAGCGGCTCAACATATTTTAAACATAGAGTTTTCTATAGTATCGTCATATTGGCGCTGGTGGACGCGAATTACAAGTGCCTATTTCACGATCTCGATACAGTGTCACTGCATCACATCCTAACTTTTTTGTGAGAACCTTAGCGATGCTTTAGGAGCACCAGGACGATGTTCAGATTCACTTATTTATCCCACAAGTGCGATGAAAACTTTCTTAGAATCTCATTTTGAGGACCTCCCACCAGACGTAAAGGGGGAAAGAATTGGGATGGTAGCATGGTATATCTCTGAGAAATAGGTATGGAAGTGTTTGGTTATGAGTGGTTTGATTTCTTGCGCAGATGCCGTATCATATCTCGGTTGATCAAGGTTTCCGACTGACTTTGAGCTTCATGCGCCCATTCAGCCAGTACGATGCGATGCGTGACCGACGAAAGGCCTACTTCAATAAGATGATGTGCTCGTAAGTCTCTTAAAAATCGCAGAAGAGATGTAATATTCATCAATAAGTGGTCAGGAGGCGACTAGTAGTGGAGAATTAACTTGGCATTTTTCGAATAGATTCCGAATCCTGCTCGAACCTACTTACTATTCTTCGGAGCCCGCAAAAATTACAACTCTTGCCATAATGGTCTTGTATTTGATGTTCCTTATAATTCTGACAGTACCACAAAAGTAACATTTTAAGGTTCTCCACAACCTTCTGGTTGAGTAGATCGGAAGAGGCTTTGGTTAGGCGATATGGAACTGAGTTAGAACTAGAAGAAGGACGAGATTGAAGAGAGCCAGTTCGACCACGGAATATAGCCATCTACGCAAAGCAAGCACGGGAATGGCGTTCTTCGCCCGACGAGACGGCGCCCAATAAATTTTCTTTGTTGAACGTCGCGAAACTGTACCTTTGGGGCAACTTGATAAATAGAAGTTGGTTTAATCCTATGCTCTCTGGTTTTCAAAGAACCACGATTGAACGTTGGATATAATGGCGCGAATTCTTATCACATCCAGCTCATCCGAACAGTAAAAACATATCGTATCTCAAAAAGATAGAAGGATTCGTGCTTGCAAAAAGCAGTAGGACCTGAACGATGGATCTGGAGAGATCATACTCCAAGTGAGAGGGTCACATAGGTCCCATCGCAGTTCTGTGGCCGCAACGCTGCCAAACCCTATGCGCAAGCCGTCTATTATTCTGATGAGGACTGTATCTGCACAAATGACAAACACTCAGGGAACTCGCGGTGGTCCGCACGACTATAGGAGCCACTCGTTGTTGCGGTGGCGTTGAACTTCGTATCCGACGCTGTCCTCGTCCGATGAGAGTCAGTCAGGTGAAACGTGCAGAGTTTTTCGATACATGCCAACGAAGGAACAGTGGTTGCCGAAAATGCAACCTAGAATAGCGCCGGGCAAAAAATCTGCATCATAGCGGAGTTTGACGGACACTACGAGAGTCTCCTACACCGGCTCTCATATGCCTGTACTTATTAAAATAGTATATATATTTATTAGATAGTATACGTAGAAATCTCAGCATAGATAGAGCTCATATGTGCAAAAGTTCATGAAAACTTCGTCATAACTACATAGTCCCACAAAAAAGATGAGCACGACGATTTTACGATGAAATTTTACTTTGCATTCACTCAGGTGGAAAAAATTCCAGTAGATTACGTGTGCTTTCGAGCAGATTTTGCTTACTTCTCCGAAATATTTCCCGATTTCGCCCGAAAATTACGCGTAAATCTTCGGAAAACAAGCAGAATCCACTGGACCCGAATTCCACTCGAATATCCAGCGAAATTCGATCCAAAGTTCGCGGAATGGTGTAAACAATTGAGCTAATGGTCATAAAATGTTTTCTTAGCTAGAATATGATGTTATAAATGTTATAAAAGCAGACATGGACTCGATTGCATTTTATTACCAATCCAACGTAGCTACAATCGATGTCTTTGGTATCGAATAGAATTTTGTAAACCGCCTTTACACCTAATGCAGTCACCAACGTATTTTACCACAGTCACCAACTCAGACATTCGGGCGTTTGGAGCGCCGGTCCACACCGTTTGTCGCGGCATAACACCTGCGGGACAAACGCAAAAGTGGGTGGAGTTGGCGCGCCTATTCCGCCGTTGGTCGCGCCTTATCCTACATTTGACCTGCTATGATTCTCCTACAGAGATAGCAGGATTAAGGCAGGTCATGTTCTATTGCAACCGGTGACTACAAAAATAGTTCAAAAATGAGTTCGCCGGGCATGTATGTTCTCCCGATACCAGCCTCGACGAGCCGGACATCCGCGGCGAGGCGGATTTTCCCGTCCGCGCCGCGTTGGCACGCGATCGCATCCCACGCATCTTGTTTGGCCAAATGGTACACTAGGCCGCAGTTTCAACAGAGCCTCAGTTGGCCAGACAAGTCCGTAGGGCTCATCTCTAAGCTTTCACAGCCGTCAGCTGGCTTATATACACTTCGGTTGCCACGTGGCAATGAAGAAAAAAACAGGCTGCAGGTTAGCCTGCACATCCCCACCTAATGCACGCTCGCAGCAGGTTTTACTGCTCCATCCGCACCTTCAGCAGGTATTCTTGCTCCACCCGCGACTACCTCCGGAAGCCTGCACCGGCAAAATGTGGGCGGGCACACCGGCGCTCCAAACGCTCGAATGTCTGAGAATGTATTCGATTGCTTCATGACATCGCTTCAACACATCGCTGTGTTCGAAATGCAGCAATGCAACACATGAACAGAAAACTGAACATTATACAAAGGAAGATTAATACACATGATGAAGAGGCAAAAAACTCGATTTACAGATATTTTCGACACAGTACATACCAATATGAATCTTGGAGAGAACACACAGAGGCACTTGCAGCGAAATTCGACTCCGAATTTTCACGGTATCTCTAAAAATTAAGAATGACAACTCAGACTGAAAGAGACGTAGTCGCTAAACGGCAAGCATTTAGCATTAAAAAAGCTTTATAGCAGTTCTACTCACAAATAATTGCAAAACTGCTCTCGTAGTTCACCCTTCGATTCATCAGCTAGCCCGCACGTTTCAGCTTCTTCTTTAGGAAGGCCATACCCGGTAGCGATGAACTCTCAAAACAACAATTATGATCCTCAACAAAGCAGACCAGCACAGACCTAGTGCTTGCGGCTGGCAAAAAACTCAATTGCGACTATAGCAAGCTGTAAATCTCTGATCTTCTCGTGTCCTAAGCTAGACGGGGACTCAGACGCAGTCAATATTACTTATTCGTCGTGAGACCAAAACTGAAAAATAAAATACCACCCAAAATAGGAAAGCTCTGCCTGTATCGAATGACTTCAGAATTATTTTACAAGCAGCTTTCACGAAGCATCGGGCAATTTGTTTCAGCGAGGAACCTCGCACGAAGATGTGTTCCAATGAATCTCCCAGAGTGAAACTTCTGCTGCGCGGTTCTGCTCACATCCAAAAAGTCTTTTGATTGAAGATACTGCTCCATGATCATCTGCAATAGAAAAATATACGAGCCAAAAAAAAACACACGTCCTGGTTGCCGACCACGTGGAGTATAGCACCCAGTGTAATGTGCCATATACGATAAAGATGGCGATAAGGATAGGTGATCACAAACACTTATAGACTGAAGCTTCGGTACATGGACAACAATGGCGAACAATATGACGCCCTATGCGCATTTGAAAGACGTCATAGTAAAAGCCGTAAATGACGCTGACGCAAGGTGCTATACTCTGCGTGAACCATAGCAACAGCACATATTTTAATCCGCTGAGAATTTGCCCGATAGATGTGATACGTATGCACAGCGTGCGCCAAAATTACCTGCGTATACATTTTTCGGTCGCAAACAGGAACAGTTAAACCAATTCACGAGCCATTTCGCAACTATGTTCAATTCAGCTATTCCTAATTCAAACAACTTGTTTTTGAAATGACTTATTTCTGCGCCTATACAGTCTTGAAGAAGTCTACTGAAGACCAAGCCCGTTTGTCGCGATGAAGGAATAACGATGGCCTCTTTGAGCGAGAAGCTGCGAAAATATATCATCAGATCGCATTTTAACTAATCTGTCTCTGTAAAGTGGCACTCAATCAGTTTTCAAGAACCAAATTACGCTGAATTGTGTGGCAGCAAATTTCTGAAACATCCACCAGTATTACTTCTACTTTTGAATCACGTGCTTTTAACCCCGAAAACCAGCGACATTGTTACATTAGATAAGAACACCCCTTCAGACCGCCATAAGCATTTGATGGTCCAATTCATTACATGGTTTTAGTGGTAAATGCTTAGCCATAAGCTAATATATCTAGAGATTCAGATTCGCCGGGAGTCCACCACAGGAAAACATATGAGAAACGGGACAGAGACGAACAGCGATCGAAGAGCGATTTTTTAGCCCGTGTAGTTTCCCAAAGCCTGTGCAGAGGCAAAAAGAGGCCAGTTCTGAAAATAGCTGCCGTTTACAGTAGAAATGGCTCGACCAAACATAATTACAGAACAGCTTGTGGATTCGCTCAACCATCCCAATTTGATACAGAAAAATGAAAGCGCGGGTAATTTTGGCGCACCGTGTAGCAAAACGCAGTAGTACCACCTCGATACAATTCAAGAATATGACCAAACATGCCAAAATCTCCACATTTCTCTAAAAAGATGACTTAACACACAAATACACCATGTCGTTCATTCTAGGAGTGAAATGAATTGTGTAACGCTGCTTATTAGGTCACAGAGAATTGTGAATGCATACTTGATGGTCATTGAAGTCTTTGTAAGTGCCGTAGTTATTGCTTAAGAACTGCAGCACTATAAGCTTAGGGTCAAGTGTCGATCGTTCAACAGTAGAATCTTCAAAATCTGAAGACATTTGTTGTTACACGACCTCCCCATGAAAATTTGCTGTAATTTGGAAAAGCGAAAGAAAATGATGTTCCGTTTCAAACATTGAATTATTTTAAGTTTTTTTAAAATATTTTCTCCACTGCTTCAGTGAAAAAAGGACCCGTTTTCTCCTGGGAAATGATTGCTTTTCAAACATGACATTGTCACATGACATGGCGTGCCGCGCGCATTCGGGTAATTTCCTTTCATAAACTTTCCACGACAAGATTAAAGCAAATAACAGTGGAAACTTTCAGTCAGAAGTTGATGTTCCCGAATCTATGTTACTTTATAACAAGTTTCACGCTACTGTTGGTTTTTGGTAGGAGCTATGTAAATCCTTTTTGATGTAAGGTGTCACTTCTCATACGCGAGTCAAGGTATGCTTAGGTTTGTGTCGACAGTACAATTTCGCGGCAAACAGTCAGCTGTAATCGGAACAATGCGCCTTATAGAATGGTACGCGTGGTATTTCGGGAATAGTCGAAAATCGAAACATTCCCAAGAGGTTTCAGGCCGCAACATACGGTGGTGTTTGTAAAATTCGAGGAGAGAGCTATCATGAGAACTAAAATTAATTACCACACGGTGTACCAGAATATTGAACACATCCAACAATGAAACTCAGAGAATATAATACAAAAGGCAGGCTCATAATCACATGCGTAACGAATGAACGGTGGCACTCAGCAATGGATGTCTTTTGAAATGGATCTCGCATCTCCTATTTTTTCTTGGAAATCCCCATCAGAAAACCGTTTCGGAGACAGAATTCTTCGATCACCCTTGTCTTGGTGACTACGAAATACTGAAAAACATGATAAAAACAGTATAACGTTCAAAAATTAATCAACAAGAAATTAAGACGACGTGCGAAATGGAGATGAGAATTGAGATACAGAGGCAGTGGGCAGTGGCCGCTTCTCAAGTGGCAGAGATGAGCGTCTGCGTCATTGCCCCTCTGGACTCTCATCCTCTGCGCGTCCTATCGCGAGACTCTACCACGCCTTATTGATTGGGCTGTCGCTTTTAAACGAGTCTGAGCAAGTATGGTGTGGAGAGTGCGTAGAGTATGGAAGACAGGAGCGTTGCCAGGCCCCGGCACGAGGTCTTCCCCGGGCCAAAATCAAAACGAAGTCCCCTTCGAAAAACCAAAATTTTACGAAGCCCCCTTTGAACATGCAAACGAACGGAAAACGTTAACCCACTCTAAAAATAGGAGTTCCGGGGAACAGCTCATGGTGGGGCACGAGTTCATAGTGCAAACTACAATCCGAGGAACGTAAAGGCACAACATTCTGATTCTGAAACAAAAAAAAAATTGAAAAAGGCATAGATTCGAAGAAAAACCTTCAATCCGAAAATGAACGGATTAAAAAGTTGGGCAGACCAAAGGGCAATTTATATTAGATGCGTGCGTTTGACGCGCGTGCGTCTATATGATGAAGGATAGGGCCAGTCGCATCGCTAACGCGGCTCAGGGGCACGCATTTAGACGCTATTATGGTTGATGAGCGTCAAATCTGACGTGTCGGCCTGAAATTTCAAGAAGTTTTCGCGATGTGTCGATGCGGCGAAGATTAGAAAGCAGTTTGTTCGCGACAAAGCCAGGAACATTCGCATCCTGCCGCGCATTCTCTTCTCCTCTTCGCTTTGCATTGTGCATCGCCGCGTCAAATTTGACGCGCATCAACCATAAAACCGCTTTACGGCTTCGAGGCGGCCGTACATTCTTTTCATTGAGGATGTACATGCCGAGCGGTCCTCATGGACGATCCTTCGCAAGTTGATGCGCGCGTCTGACGCACGCAGCTGGTGTAAATTACCCTATAAACGATGATGGAAGGAAATGGAACGGTCACTGGAACGTGTGAGGATGAACAGGTGATTCTTGTTACAATGGAGAACGCGTTGAAACTAGTCCGCGGCGTCGTTCGATTGGAGCACATATTCCACAAGCTTGGACTCCGTAGGATTCCTGCGCAGTGTTAACGCAACGGAATGATTTGATATCTCCATTAACAAAAGAACTAAAGGGGTACTACAAGTGTTCACTGCAAAAGCCCGAAAATTATGTGAAATAAAAAAGTGCATGCTCATTATGTATTTTGAACGCCAAATTACCTCAAGTTAGCAACACTCCGAGAACTCCTATGAATTCCATACTTCATGGATCGAATCCATCAGGTGATTGAATGATGAAGCGGACCTTGAAGAAAAAGTGCATAAAAAAGTGTGTGCTCAGTAAGTGACTTAGGTCGCCCTGGGCGACCTGGGGGGCGACCTGAGGTCTCCCTCACATATATTCTTTGCGCCGTACATCGGTTGTGGCAATACTGAGCATACAGTTGTAGTGCCCCCTGAGTTCTCCCCATACTCCAATTTTCAAGCCCAATCTTAAAGTCTGGACTTCGCAGCAGCTCCACGAAATTTCCGGAAAAGGGTTTTTCGCGTATATCTTTCGTGCGGTACATAAGTTTTGATCGTCCGTTCAAACAGCTGTAGTGTTCCCTTAGTTCTTTTGTTAGTGAAGATATCATGACATTTGGTTGCGTTTAGACTACGCAGGAATTCTTAAATCCTACGGTGTATATAGAATATGTGCTCCAATCGGAACACTTGGACCGGACAGTCGCCTGGCCTCTAAAAGGGCGAGCAGCCTCGTTGCAAGCCATTTTTCGGCATCGGTCGCCCCTGTTGCGCCGCTTAAAGCACGAGCAGCTTCTCCACGCTCAATGATGAGGTCACTTAACTTATTTAATGCCCCTACCTCGCCTGATGAACGTGATGCTTCCCTTAGAAGTAACAAACGCAATTTTTTCCAGTACGAAGCCCCCTTTGCTTTTCGGCCCTTTTACGAAGCCCAGCTTGCCCCCGGGAAGACCTGTGCTGGTGCCTGAGCGTTGCAGCATTTTCCGTCACATTGCATGCACAATATCTGTTATCTGGATGATTTCAGTTCCCGGTGAAACGAGATCCGTGGGCATTTGGGCCAGGTGACGAGTTAGCGAATTGACGTGTAAAGGCCATTAATCAAGTAAGATTTTGCACACATATCCCCCCAAGGAAAGATGGAGGTTTTCGGCCACCTTTGGCCAGGAACCATCGATTGGTTTATCGATAATGCAGGTTTTATTGATTTTCCGCGATTTTCGCCCAGAGACTGGCAAGAACATTCCTGCTGGGGTTCCCCGATATGCTGAACACGAATATGACAATCATTTTGCACGAACATATCGATTCACTGATTTCCTTCCCCCCCCCCCCCTCCCCCTCCCTTCATGATAACGGACGGGATAGAATGTGTTCACTGGATCAATCAAACATGCTGGACACCTAATTAGGAAAATGGCAATTGCTTTACATGACATTGTCATGGGAATAACTTCACTGACTTTACGTTTACGGGTCGGTCGAAAATAGTTACTTAATATCATCAAAATTATGGGCTCATCACCAAAACTATGGGCATTCTCAATGGAATTATAGGCAGTAGCAAAAGCAAAGAGTTCTGTTCATACATCGTCGCGACGCGACCGCGCGCACGAGCAAGTTGCTGAAAAGCGGTTGGTCCCGAGTGGATTCATGCTCGTACTATGGTCGTGTTGTGGTAGTTGGCGTTTAGAACCGCCACGCGATGTCGCGGATCCTGCATTGGGTCTTATTTATACTACTTACATCGGAAACAACGCGATAACCCGAATTCGCGCGCATATGTTAGCAGATTTAATCCATGTTGTGAAATAAAGCTAGCCATTGCTTCCGAGTTTTACTTGGTGTTTCGGCCTAAAGCTAGGGAACCGGGCGACCGTTCAGAAAAAGCGTAGTCGTACACGCTCATGCTATTAGGTTGCTGCGAAAATAATTGCCTTTTGGGGTATGTTTAACTAAAATTATTTCTTCTATCCAATTTGAGCAACTTAAGCCCAGCTTATGCAGCACTCTTGTAGAGGTTTTCCTCCTCTTTCAAATGCTGCCTAAACATTCTGGCTAGCTCCTTCCTGAGGATTTTTATGAAGTCTCCAACAAATAATGAGCCGAAGCGATTTTCGGGTGATTGTGTTTGATGACTTCAAACTCGATCACTCTTTGTCGGAGGTAAGCGGTAATCTTGCGTTTGTTTTCGCTTGGAATCGCCTTCCAAATGGACAGTGAACTTATGGTTCGCAAAGTTCTGTTCTTACGATTTTAAATTCCAATGCAACCATGGTCGTGGTCTTGGGATGTCGCTAGACGACCAGGCTTTCACGACAGCCGTGGAACCTAAACCGGATCTTACCATCTGGATGATGAGAGCAGGGGTGGAAGCTCACTACACTACAGTTTCAATATATCCGATCCCAGTCAACAGGGTAAGAAAAGTGCGGACGTGACAACAGACGATCTGACTGATGACAAACGTCATACCTCGTGTGACATCTTTTCTAACCTAATTCCTTCGTCCCAAAACCACTGATTTCTAGACCATATGATTACTGTGCATGAAGCTCAGTTTTTGTACGATAAAAAGATATGCGAATGGGTATGGGTGGAAACGATTTCCCACTTCCAAAATTTCCCAAGCCAGATTCTTTCTCCAGGGAGGTTGTGTCAGGAGTTTGGTGCTATAAAGGTGTGATTGACTGCACACTTCCACAGTCTAGTCAATCATTGGAAGCAGAGTCCTAGCATTGTAATTTCGAGTTGAGATCCGCAAATCTGCTATAGATGTGGTCGGCAGTGGTGAACAAATGTTGGTTTTCCCCTGCTCCAAGGTAGCGTTAAACCACACATTGCAAAACTCACCGGCAGGAACTGATCCAGTGAAGCATTGAGGTTCTCACACAATGCTCTTATTCCTCAGATCATTATCCTACTGTACTTCATTTTTCCGTGCTCCAGATAGAATTCTGCGACAGCAGCAGATTGGTGATCTAGAGCATGCTGAAATCGCCTTTCAAAAGTTTGCGAATTCTTGTGATCTCATTTTATGCCGTAGAGGAGTGAAATCCTCACTATATTGTCGCCAAATTGAACGGTTTCTAAACATATGAAAAAGGTGGCTTTTGAGCCGAATTACAACACTTTGAACTGAAGGGTCCATTCCGGCAATTAATTTCGCAACAACCTAATAAATCGAGCTATAAATGCGATTTTTGCGTGAATACGTAAATTTCCAAAGTCTAGCTTGGCGTGAAGTCGTGACTCATCACTTTAACTACTCGTCGCGTTACGCATGTTGTGGCCGATATGCGCCCGTCGCCATCATCGCTTGTCGAAATATAGTATAAATACAGCTACAATAGTATAAATACAGCTACAACATCTATGATCAGCGAAGTCCGAAATCAGGAAGCGCGGATGATTAGGAAATTCATCTATTCACTCGTTGCTGTAACTCTCCACCTGTGCTTTTCCTGCTTGTGGCGAGTTCTTTGTGACACAGTATTATGGCTGAGAAGTGTGAGGGAAGAAAACTTTTTATTTTACTCGCCGAAAATCTCCTTCATGTATACTGTGGAGAGAGCTTAATTTCTCACTTTCCTTGTTTACACTTTTTTACTTTTACTAGTCCTTTAATGCTAACTAGCGCCCCTTCGGGACGCTAGAAAGTGGGGTGGGGCAGCCACTTGAGGCATGTGCAAAAGCTGCACACGTGCAAAATGCTTAGAAAATTAGCAAATAAGCAAAATTAATCATTAACTGAGCTCAAATTCAAAAACCTTCTTATAAGTTACGTCAAGAGAAGCAGAACAAATCTTCCAATGGGCCCAAACATGAAGTCCTTCTTATGAGTTGAGTATGCGAATGAGAAGTTCGTTCCCCATCGTATGGCGTATTCGTGCGTATTCCTCACTATCGGGCCAACGCAGACGCGTTCTCCATCGGCGGAACTGTATCCTGCCGTACCCCACATTATTGGACAAAGCGAAATTGTATCCGAGTGTTTTCCACACTACTGGGCCGCAGCGGACTTTCCTCCATCGGTGGCCCGTATTCTGGCGCCATCTTCACAGTTAGGGCAAGCCGGATCCGTTCTCCAGGGGCGGGTTCGCATCCTGGTATTCCCAACACTATCGGACTTAAGTGAACCCGTATCCTGACGTTCTCCACACCATTATGCTACGACGGGTCCTTCCTCCATCGGTGGACCCGTATCCTGGCGTCCCCCACACCACTGGGCCACGGGAGGGGGGGGGGCTTTTTCTATCGGTGGACCCGTTCTGACGTCCTTCACACAACTGGGTCACGGCGGGCCCTTTCTTCATCGGTCGACCCGGCGTTATCGCTTATTTGCTATCCTGGCGTCCCTAACACCATTGGGCCACAGTGGGCCCTGTCTCCATCAGTGGACCTATATCTTGGTGTCCCCCGCACCATTGGGCCAAGGCGGGCCTTTTCTCCATCGGTGGATCCGTATCCTGGCGTCCGCCACACGGGCCACGGGGGGCCCTTTCTCCATCGGTGGACCCGTATCCTGGTGTCCCCCGCACCATTGGGCCCTCGCGGGCCTTCTCTCCATAGCTGGACCCACGTCATGGCGTTCCCCACAGCACTGGGCCACGGTGGGCCCTTTCTTCATCGGTGGACCCGTGTCTTGGCGTTCCCCACAGCACTGGGCCACGGCGGGCCCTTTCTCCATCGGTGGACCCATGTCATGGAGTTTCTCGCACCACTGGGCCACGGTGGGCCTTTTCTCCATCGGTGGACCTGTATCTTGGCGTCCCCCGCTCCATTGGGCCCTAGCGGGCCTTTTCTCCATAGCTGGACCCACCTCATGGCGTTCCCCACAGCACTGGGCCACGGCGAGCCCTTTCTCCATCGGTGGACCCGTATCCGTATTTAGTTGATTGGATATACAATGTCATGTCTTCCTATTTAGAGGCGATGCGGCAATAGCACCCACCAGATGAGGCGAGCGCGTAGGTTCAGCTTCCGAGACGCTGCAGCTCTCTCAACACCCGTCCATTTCTTCCTGCAAGTGCACACAGCGTTGCAACAGTGAAAGGCTGGTTTTCCTGCTGCGTACATTGTGCAGCCTGAAAGCTCGTAAACACTCCCTCACTCCTATGCGGCGAGACCGCCAGCGAAGGTGATGAAACCACTAACTCGTGCATGCGGGAGAGCCAGCCGTGACGTAATTTCGGGTCCCGAAGCGAACGTGTCTGCGTCCATGGAAATCGGCCTTTTCGCCACACAGTCTGCGCCTCAAGATTGCGGTGTCCATGAGTGCCGCCCCGTATCTCTAACCGCTCTAGCCCCCTTACGGCGCTTTGTTTAATAGATAATCAACCATTGGCACTCTAGTTAGCAGACTAGCAGCCGGCTATTGAAATCTACTGGAATTTCGCAATTTAGCAGCTGTACTGCCGGATACACGACCCATTATCAGATGACGTAGCACTGTCACAAATTCATTGCATATACCTTGAAGAATTGAAAGAAGCAAGTAAAACAACTCCCACTGAAAACAAACGCAAATGAACTTTTATTGTAGAGCGCGATCCAGCGCGACAGGGCGCGGCAAGGGCCATTTCGAGAGCCAGATGTTTCGTGCGCGAGTCACTTCTCGCTCCATCCATGAAGATGCATGAAAGCCGCTTAATGCATAGGTACAGTGCCGTAGATCCGCCTCGTCCTCAAGGCGCACCGCCTGAGATCACACGTGACGTCTTGCTGGCAGCATTCCCATGGCCAATCGGCTGAGTATCGATGGCTAGCAGGACGCCACGTGTGATCTCAGGCAGTGCGTCTTGAGGACGAGGCGGATCTGCGGCACGGTAGTGCGGGGCGGCTCAGCAAATGGCCGTGTAGAGCTAGGCAAGGATTTTTGAGAGCGGCTGTACATGTCTAGGTGGAAAGAACACACTGATGTCTTCGTACTGATTTTTTTTGGGTTCAATGGATGGTTTCATCCGAACATCCAAGCACGCCCGACTTTTCCTGTCTAATCATGTACTACGAGCGTCTGAACTCGTCCAACTACGTCCGAACTTGTCCGAACCCTGACTAAATCCGAATTTGCTCGCTCTCTTTCGAAGTTTTCGATTTGGAACCCCTCTTTGCTGCAATTCCATCAACATTCTGCAGCAGAGTTTAGTCACAATCAATGATGAGCTATCCTGTTGTTGTTGTTGTAAACAAGCCTGTATTTAAGAAACTGTTAGAGTAGGGTAGCATTCATTCATTTCTCTCGCGCCTCTGTGGGTGAAAGTACTGAATAAAGTTGCTTCACCACTAATCTTCTGCAACACAAGAAGAAAGCGGCCGATTTACTTGGAGTATACATCAGCGATGAGCGGATTATCCGTATCCGGTTAGCCGTTTTGCCGTTATCCGTAGGTTTTGGCCGATCCGTTATCTGCACCGTTATTCGGGCTTTCGGGCTTTTGGAGCCGGATAATGGTGCGGATAAGGCCAGAAACAGTAGCTCATTCCGAAAGTTCTAACAGACGATGACCTCTATTCCGAGAGGTATTACTCGATCTGGCACATTTTACGTCATCAGTGGTTTACAATTTTGTAGTAAGGTAGGAGAGAGTAATACAAGTTTGTACCTGTCCAGAAAGAAGTGCTCTTTTTCATGCTTCCTGGGTCGTCCCCCAGACAAACGTTCGGAACTTCCGCGGATGACCCGAGGGAAGTTCCGAATAAGCTCCGCGGAAGTGCCAAACTGGCTCCGCGGAAGTTCCGAAATCGAACAAGAGTGACGTAATTCGCGCATTATAGAGTCAACATAATTCGAGTAATAAGGTAAAATAGGCCAACATGGGGTGATGAACACCTCCACGCGTCCCGATACCAAGAATCATAGGATCATGAATCCCACCCCAGATCGTTCCACCACGTAGCATAATTGCACTTCTAGTGGCTTCGTTTTCTGAAGATGAGCCTCATCCAGGTTTGCCCTCTGACTGCATCAGATTTCAACTTCAATGATAATATGGAAAAATTACTCTTTGGTAAAAATCTCAAATTTTCGTATTTATGGGAATAATCCCAGGCGTACATTTATTTGACACGAGCTTCACCCGAAATTCGACATTACAGATGTCATAAATGGGGCATTCCGAAGTAAATTTTGAGAAAAAAATAGCGGAAAAAGTTTCTCATTTTACCACGGCTTCTTCTATGGCTAGGTGGAGCCAAGCAAGCACATACCACTATAAAAATCAGGCGTAAACATGCCATTTGATGTTTTAGTTTCTTGGATCATTCTATCTGTCTCGAAG
Source organism: Ancylostoma caninum (assembly GCA_037903475.1). Taxonomy (NCBI): domain Eukaryota; kingdom Metazoa; phylum Nematoda; class Chromadorea; order Rhabditida; family Ancylostomatidae; genus Ancylostoma; species Ancylostoma caninum. Next base: position 325,250 of record JBAJFG010000597.1, on the reverse strand, counting down.
CTCCGCGGAAGTTCCGAAGCTACTTTTTTTCTCTGCATCTCCATTCGAAACTTCCGCGGAACTCGCGGAACAGCCGAGAAAGTCAATGCGTGAGGTCATATTTCCGCGGAGGTTCCGAAAATCGAGCACCAATAGTGAATCAGGCTCCGCGGAAGTTCCGAAAGTTAATCCGGGACTACAAAAGTCAGGCAATTACAAATTATCTGTTCACCGCCTACTTGTAAAATTATCAACAACGTTGTCCATTGTTTGGTCATTATTATTTATTTCATTTATTAACAAAGTTGAGATTGGTGACCTTGCAGCTAACCGATGAACGGTGTCTCTTCTTTACCAGGTTCGTCTCCTCCGCCGCCTGCGCTCTAAAAAATTTTGTTGCACTACCATGATTTATATAAGAGGATCCGTTATCCGGTCATTTTTGGCCCATCCGTTATCCGCACCGTTATCCGGGTCGTGGAAAACCTCGTATCCGCTCACCCCTGGTATACATTGGTATTCGAATTTTTTCCCTCGAATATTCGAATATTTGACTAGTCGAATATTTCAGTTTTTCGAATAATTCGAATACTCGAATAATTGAACACTTCAACTTTTCCAATTATTTGAATATTCGAATCAAGAAAATTTCGAATTATTTGAATAAATGAGTGTCATTGCTTCAGAAGTGGTTTCGCGATGCATTAATTCACAGAAAATAGATAAAACAGTCTTGTCATACGCGAAGAAATAGAAATACACGTTTTCAAATTGGCACTTCTGGTGGTGTACGTTACAGGCAGTGTGTCACCTCGTTTTATGTCTGAGCTGTTACCAGATTCTGAATCTCCTCGACACGCTGAATCCAACAATATGCCTAAAATGTTACAAAAAGGTCCTTAAACCTTATTTCTAAAAGTTTTTGGGATGGGATTTGTAACAGTTTGTCGAGCCGAGTGGACACGTGAAGCCGTTGATCTCATCGATCGGACACGTCTAGACGTGTTCGCCAACGCTGCAGACGTGGCGGACGCCCGCCCAGGTGGTCCGTGAACTGCACTTTCGGACCCTCCAAAAACGGGGTTTTCGTTTTTATGAGCTTTGACGTACATCTTTGAAATTAGCGTGGCGAGGAGGCCTAGAGTCTGTTGGTATTTTCAGCCCACGAAACGAGATGACACACTGCCTTCAAAAGCGAAGTCCCATCTCATTTTCGTATCTATCTAAAAGTATCTGAACTGTCAACAGATTCTTGGCTTTCTTGACACGCTGTTCACGGAATGTTTCAAGGTGTTTTTTGATCCGTCTTTCAGGACGGTGCCTGCAACACTCTGCTGGACAATGCACTTACCCCATCTTTAGTTTTTGTTCCGTCGTGCTTCTTGCGTCACTATACCCTTTTCTCTGGGGTCACGAATAAGAACAAAGAAGTAAGGCTGTTACCTTTTAAAGAAAGTGGCAGAGAATGTCACTATGGAGTGCTCCAGATTGGTGATAATGGTGATAGCAATGCACCTGTGGCGGACGCAAGAGGATGCCCCTCCCCTCCCCTCCCCCGAGAATGAGTCGCCGTATTTTTGGAGTCACTTTGCAAAATGACCAAACTTTGTATTAATTTGTTTCTTTTTACTTTTTAAATTATTTATACTGAGTATTCAATATTATAATTGACATTCTCAGATTTTCTGTTCTCCGCCCAGGTCCCCAAAATGGCGGAGGCCTCAATTTTCTCCCACGCTCCTCCGTTCTCGCCTACTTTCTGCTTCCGCTACTGTTGTACACATAAATATAACTGTAGATACGAACGTTATCAGCAGTCACAATCTTTCACTCTGTTTCTTATGTTATTATAATAGTGATTCATCGAGCTTCCTGTGGAAGGAATTATCTATAACCAAGTCGAAATATGCACATCGCACCCCCACGCCATGTTCCCATCGTGTCTCAACCAAGAAATCAACTTCATTCCTGTCCACAATCTCCGCAAAAGACAAAACCAATATCGTTTAGTTTTTTCCTCTATTGGGATTGGAGACCGCCTACTTCTTTCAAATTCGCGTGCCTCCACCTATATTGGCATGAACTTCTCGAATTGTATTATAATCTTTTAAATCCAGCCGACCGTTAAGCCGAAAGAGGAGGCAGCATGGGATTAAAAGTTTGCAGGCGATAAGATGAGCAGGCTCTGTTATGTAATTTGAAACAATTCAGGCCCGTCTTTTCCACGGCTCTTGTCTGTACTGCTCAATTTTTCCATTGAGTAATCAAAGAAAAATAATGAATGAATAATGACAAATGCTTGTCGTTCGCATTCATTCAAGGTGGCTCAATTGCTGAGGGTAAATCATAACATGTAATCAGTGAATCTTGGCAATTTTATCATGAAACCGATTGTTCGGATCATGGATGTTCGGATATTCAAATAATCAAATAATCGAATATTTTAGCTTCTCGAATAATTCGAATATTCGAACAATATTATCAATATTATCAAATATTAATAATAATAGAATATTATTCGACTATTCGTTGAAAAATATTCGTTCGAATACCAATGTACGCATGGGGGCCGAACCCCGTGACCGCTTGAAAGGTACTGCAACTAAACAGGGCTAAGGCGTGGACGCTGGCAATCCGGCAGAGAGTTGAGAAGAGTGGAGAAGCCCAAAACGCAAGGTTTCTAGACTCACATTTTGCATGGAGGTGACATATTTTAGCCACCTTTCAACAGGAAGACTGATATCGACACTATGGAGGCCGACCTCGACTTTGAGCGTCTGCTACTGGACGACCCCACGGAGGCAAAGCAGATCGCTACGATGAGAGCATCCGGTCGCTTCATGGGAACTGTGCAGTTGGCGAAGAACAGCTCATCACAGGTAAATTCGGTTTCGGACGTTATGAACAGCAAAGTCAGGTACAATCCAAGCCATGCCTCACGTGTTCATAGGAAACTCAATTAAGAAGTGCAAAGAGACAGGAAAAGTATTTCCTTCGTTTTTCAACACCGAATGCGAAATCATGTACGCATAGCGGCTAAGCTCAAACAGGTGGGTCACAAATTGAGCACTTTCTAAGTTTTTGCAGAATGGAAGCTCCATCATGCAGGAGTTAGGCCTCGTGGTGTCCCGCCACTTGTTCTTTCTGCTAACAAGTCAGGTACAATCCAAGCCGTGGATAGTAGACGAGATATATAGTAGGTGAGATGGATACTATAGATGGAGTGGCGAATATACTGCCGTGTAGAACCAACTAACTCGTTGTAACCCCACTCTATGGCCCTTTTATAGCCTGCGTAACGGGCCCAAACATAAACACTTCGAGAAAAAAAACATAAACAACTCTGGTCATTTTTATGTCATTTTCATTCATAGTGGATAGCTCAGTGACCGGTTATCCTCACGCAGGAGCAATTGCAGCAAGTGGACTACGATGATTTTTGCGTGTAGGAGCTAGCACGGTTGTTGAAAGTGAACAAGAGCGAAGTTCTGAATGAATCGAAACGATTGGTAATGATGGCCAACCAAGCGAAAATCACATATTTTCAGGCACCACTGCAAGATACACCGGTTGCAAGAAATGAGTCACACTGCGTGTGGTTGAATAGAAGAATTTTTGATAGTGTCGAGTATCACGTTTGGTCCAATCGCTGCCGCAGAAGGTAGGAACCCCTTCACAAGTGACCTTGACTTCGAAGTCAACGGAGTCAACTTACGGAATACAGCAGAAGGGTGAAACGACTCCTTCTCAGCAAGAGAAAATGATCGAGCTCTCGCCGAGAAGGAAGGTATCGAGTTAACGCTCGCAAATCAACTCCCAAGGTGAGCATCTGAGTTAACCAACCGTCAAACTCATCAGAGGTAAACGTAGGAGATGTAGAGGTATATAAAGAACAGAAAAGGGAAAACTTTGAAAGTTTCGTGACCAAGTTCAGAATAAACTACTCGGGTTGAGTGAAGAAATGCTCGTACATCCCTTCACCTCAAAGCTGAGCGGGCACCCAAAATCGATTGTACAAGCGCTCTCCAGGAAAATCAAGGAAACTAACCTCGAAGCTGTGGTAGATGAGCCACGCAAAAGGTTTGAAGAAAGTGATTCTGCTTCTCAAATGAGGGCATATGTATATGGAACTGAAGCGTCTAAGGATGGACAGAGATGTCTCCAGCTACATGTGTCGAACTGGAAAACTTGACTCAGCTAGCATTACTAGATGCTTCGGAAAGCGAGCTATCGCGCACAATAGCAGGCGAATTAGTGGCACAGTGGTACTGGCCAGAATATCTGCAACTAAACACGACCATGGAAATTGCTCCTAAGGAAGCAGTGGAAAAAAAACTTTATGAAATGGTCAAAACAATCTATATATATAAAAGTGAAAGTTTGTTTGTGTATTTGTGTGTTCCGAACGAAAATCGCTGAGGATGATAATCACGGGACCAAATTTTGTATGTAGGTTTCTAGGGGGCCGATGGAGGTTATAAGCTACTCTGCACCTGGGATTATCGACTGATTTATCGATTTTATCGATTTTTCACAATTTTTGCGCGGAGTTCAGTGAGGACGTACCTGCTGGGGTTCTTTGATACGATGAATGCGAATATGACAACCATTTTTGGACGAAGTATTGATTTATTGATTTTATCGATTTTTCATTTCCGCTCGGGGCGGACAAAGACATGTCTCCTGGGGTTCCTCAATAAGCTGAGTACGAATATGACAACCACTTTGTACGAATACATCGATTCAATGCCACCGATATAGCTTTGCTAACTTTTCGCCCACAAGTCGATGGGAAAGGGTCACCTGGGCTTCGCTAACATGCTGATCACCAAAATTATGGAAATTTTAATGAATTTATCGGTGATAGTAATTGGCCTCAGCAATGTGATGTACCCAAGGTAGAAAAACATCCGAGCGAAGCCGGGTAAAGCAGCTAGTGGCTCATAGATGTGAGCAAAGCAGAGAGGTTGCTAGAGCGAAGAGAAGCCTCACAGAAACCTCGAAATCACGATCTGTCCAACTCACAGGATAGAAGACCGATTTATAGTGAAAACCAGTCATTCGAGGGAAGAAGCTCAGAAGCGCTGGAAACGCAAGTAAGGAGCCAAGATTCTGATGTGGAAGAAATAAATCTGGCGCAACAGATCCTCATGTGTGACGCCTCAGGAAACACGGCATCTCTAAAGGGGGCAGTAAGGTTGACCGTTCAGCTCGAAAATGTTGTGAAGGCATGAGTCGCGCTTTCCGTGATAGCTGGAGGAGACGGTATGTTAGTGCTCAGGAATAAGGCTCTGACTAAGCTTAGAAATAGACTGACATCCAACAAGGGAGTATGGATGACGCGTACTGAAACGACAAGCAAAACCATTGGAAAGAGATTTCCTCCAGCGAACTCAGCTTGAATCGTAGAAGACGATAGCACCAATCAAGAGGTGATAAGAATATTTGCGAGAAGGAAACTGGGTTGACGAAAATCCCCATTACAAATGGCTTGGCAGGAGCCATGTTTGTCAGAAGAGGCGAAAGTATCGACAAGCAAGAAAACTCGCAATTTGCAGTAGCACCCCACCGCAGACGAAAAAGGCGGAAGAAGAGAGCAGACGCGGCTAAGACTGTCACAGAGTTCCAGACGCGCGGGCGGGTGGGAGGTTGATTTGATGAATATCGATTAGCCGCCTAGGCGGCTTAGAGCCGCTACTTTTAGCGGCGCTCAGACGCTACTTCTAGCGAGGCAGCGCTCAGACGCTATAGAGCGCGTCTTCCAGACGCGGACTCGGAAATCGATCGGAAAAAAAGGGTTTGAAGAAGTTAGGGATTGCTCCTTCTCATCTTTTAGGTATATGCATTGGAGATCACTTTACTAATAGTCCATTTCTGCTAAATCTTAAACCTTTTCCATGGAAGTGGCTCTCAGACGCTACCTAGCCATTGTGGTGGAACTCGGGCAGCCTAACGTAGCAGGGGCGACGATGCTACCGATTAGTTCCGTTAGTGACCCAATAAAAGCAAAGCAGGTGGGATGTGGATGCAATGCCACTGTAGTCAATGAGTTTATATAAGACCGAGGGAAACCAAGGCAGTTCCAAGTCATCTCATGAAGATGAACAAAGGGAGAATAGTCTGGACTGACTCCAGCCTCGTTTTTCACATAGTCCTCGGCGAAGAAAGTCGATAGTCAACACTTTCCCAATACTTTTGCAGAAGCAGAGGCTTCCAAAGTAAGGAAACTTCCAAAGTAAAGAAGGCGGTAAGCAAGGGCAAGCCAGTGAATTTTGCAGAGTGGAAATTTGTTCAGTGTCATGCTACTATGCTGGAGCACATCACTGAGCAAACTCCGAACAGAGGAATTACTTTGCTAACTATTAGGTAAGAAAAAATCGTGATTGTACCTCTCTTGAGCAAAAGAGACGACGAAAAGAGAAGAGGATTAGTGGAGGCAAAAAACCTGATTTTTGCATTTTTGCGTTATTGACTCGAGGAATTGAAGGGGTTTGCGAAAGTTCTACGTGGATATGGGCAACTTTTCTAAGCTTGAGTGGAACAGATGAATGGTATCGGAACCTCCAAACTGTGAGAAGGTGGTCACCAATGTTATTTAGTGCGTCGAATTTGAAGAAACAACCTGAACTTGAGAAGCATACTCGTGCGGCGTGGTTGCGTCGCGGCGTACGTCTTGACCGCCACCCCCATGTAGCGGGCCGCTGGACAATCTCAACAGTAAGTTGAGCATCGCGGATGACCGCCTACCTGCGATGATACTGCCGTGGACACATCTGCCGCTCTGGACATTATGCTTTCGTCGCGCCAGCCAACGCCGTTGACAGGGTGTGCGCATGTGGTTCAGCGGGGCTTGTTTACAAAATTTGTGCCATTTGCAGGGTTCCGTGATCCATCACGGAACACTTGTCCGTGCTGTGGACACACATGAAATACGCCATTCTTGGATCACATCCCTATACATCCTCCATATACACGAAGAAAATCACCATATCGGAGTAGCGCAGACCCTTACGACTCTCAGGCAGTACGTATGGATCCCGCAAGGCAGACCTGAAGTCAAGAAGCACTGCTTGTATTGCAGAAAAGAGAAAGCAACTCCATTTCGCCTTCCTCCATTTCCTGATCATCCCAGTGAACGTGTCAATCAACCGAAGCATCCATTTTACGTCGACATCGTGGCATCGACTACCCCGGACCCTTCCTGACGAAAGGTCATGATGACGAAACGAAAGTGTGGATAGCACTCTTCACTTGCTTAAACACTCGCGCCATATACATCGACATTGCCACAAGCCTGGGCGCAACTTCCTTTCTCAACATTCTACGCCGATTTATCTCGAGCAATGGATGCCCAAGATGGATCTTATCGGACAATGCACTCGCCTTCACATCCGTTGCAAGTGCACTCGCTCCCATACAATCACAGCAGAACCAAAACTTGCTTGACTACTGCTCTCACCACGATATACGCTTTAAATTTTCAATGTGGCGCAGTGATCTGAGCGGTCGACAATTCTTGCGGGTCCGTTCCACCATTGGTCGTTTTTGAGCAGTTCATCAATGGATGTTCCTCTGCTTCCGATGTCGGCTGGATTAGAACTGGAGGGTACATGTCGGAATATAGCGTCTGCAGTGTTTGACTTGATGGATTTTATTCTGTTTGATATGAATATGGGCAATCTCGTTGTCGTTTTGACCCATTGGAGAGCAGCTTTGGAGTCAGACCATAGATATTGTTGATCGAATTGGATATTCATTTCCTTGACGACATGCTTCATCAGAGTTGATCCCAATGTTAGTGCGCTGAGTTCGAGTCGAGGGATCGTGATTGCACTATGTAGCGGAGATAATCGTGTTCGTCCCATCAGGAGTTTGACATCGGTTCCTACATCGGTTGTTGAGCGTAAGTAGGCTACAGCGCAATGGGCTGCTTGCGAAGCATCAGTGAAAACGTGAAGTTGGTATGAGATTTGGCGCGTTGAACGTGGGAGAATTCGCCGAGGTATTTCGAGGAGTGGGGTTGTCCATGAATCTGTGATGTCCTTCCATTGCTGTTGACTATGGAGGGGCAAAAGTTGATCCCACTGCATGTTTTCTTTCCATAAGCTCTGAAGGAAGATCTTTGCTCTCACTGTGACTGGAGAAATGATGCCTAATGGATCGAAGATGGATGCCACTAGTTTTAACACGTGACGCTTTGTTGGATGTGATGCTTGTTCTTCAACTGAAGGTAGACGGATGGTTAGGGTGTCGGTTGTTGTACGCCACTGGATACCGAGGATCTTCACAGTTTTATCCATTGGAGTAGCTTCGTGGCTGTTGATTGTGTCGTTTACTTGTTCATCAGAACTTGTCCATTCTCGAACATTCATTCCTGCTAATTTGAAGAGTTCCTTCGTTTGGAAGTATTTCTGTTCCGCTTTTTCTTTGCTGGTGGCTGATAAGAAGATATTGTCCACGTAACAAGAGGTCAGTATTTCGTGAGCAAGAGGAGTGGCCGTTTTTGTGAGATGGAGATGTATCGTAGCGGCCAGCAAGAAAGGGCTACAGATCAATCCAAATGGAATGCGCTTGAAGTAGAACGTGAGTAAGTTTTCCTGAGATGGCGGTTTTCGATGATCTTTGAGCCATAAGAACTTCGTGAACGGTCGATCGCAGTTTTCCAATCCTACCATGTGGTACGCTTTCTCGATATCTCCTATGAGGAGTATGGGTGCGAGTCGTATTCTCAATAGAATGCCACTTAAATCGGGAAGTAACACTGGTCCGCGAAACAAGCAGTCATTCAAGCTTGGTGATCCATTGACTTTCGCGCTGCCGTTGTATACCAGCCGTATCTTCGTTGTCTTTTTGGTTTCGTTGATTACAGCGTGGTGAGAGAGGAAGGTTCCTGTCGTGTAAAGTTGTGAAGGAGGGACTTCGCTGATGATGCCTCGTTTCACTTGGTCTTGGATTATGTCGTCGTACTTCTGAAGATGTTCAGGATGCTTAGAAAGCGTTCTCCAGTTCGATCGTAAACAGGATAGACTGTGTTGGAAGTTTTCCGGGACCTCCGGCGGTTCGCTTCTGAATGGAAGCCGTGTATAGTAGCGACACTCGCCTTCGTCGTAACGCGTCGTCTCATTGAAAAAATCGAGACAAGTGATATCATCCTTAGAATTTGCTTCATTCGGAGTTCCAAGTGACTCACATTTCCAGAATCGTTCAACGAACTCGTCAAGAGTGGCCTTGTTGAACGGGTGATCAGCATGTTCTTGGACTGCCATATTGATTGCATGAGTCGATATTTTCTTTCCTGTTATCACTTTTCCTAATCGCGTATTGAGAAGATAGTATCCGTTAGGAAGTGTCGTAGAATAAAACTGTGAAGAGAGGACAAGCTGCCAAAAGTGGTCTGCACCGATTAGGATACCTGTTTGGACTGGCTCCGTGGGTATTGACGTTTCACTTGAGAGGTCCGAAAGTGTGAATTGAAGAGCGCAGGGAGCAATCAGAGCCTTGGTGAGCATTGGAAGTGACTGAACCTTCAATGAGTATAACGTTTTGTCAGGTAATAACAGGCTTACTTCGTGCAGCTTAGAGGGCATCGTCTTCGGGTGTGCTGATCCGAATGTGTGGAGAGTGATTTGGTCGTCGGTGATGTGGTTGAGATCGAGACGTTCGGCCATGTTTGTCGTAATGTATGAGTGGGACGAGCCGCTATCGAAGAAGGTAACGGTGTTCACTTGCTTCGATTGGTCCTCAGGGTTCACGAGAGTGATGTTTGCGCACATCAGAAGTACTTGGTCGTTATTTTCTCGCTGCTCGTTTCCAGCTTTATTGTGGTGGTTCTCGGAGGTGGAATGAGTCACGGCGGAGTAGGATGTTTCTTCTTGTGGAGGAGTAGTGTTTTCTTCGTCATCTTTACTGGGTTTGTCCACTTCTGAGACGCTTTCCGAGAAGTTGACGTGTTGTGAGTTGCTATGGTGTTGATTTTGGCGTTTCTCTCCCTGCAAGCGATTACTGCTGTTGCGTTCTCTGAGAGAGAATTCTTGCGGTCTTCTTCTGAAGGATGATGTTTGGCCGATGAGTTGCGTGTTCTTGCTTGCTTCAACATCCTTCCCTTGATTCTTCGCTTTGAAGCAGAGAGCAGGGTGATGATGATAGTTGCACATATGACAAGGAGGACGACTGCATGACGTTGTTCGGTGATCTCCTCGCAGACACTTGAAACATAGTTTGTTTTGTTTGGTACAATTTCTTCTTTCTTCTGCCGTGCTGAAGATTCGGCACTGATATGCATTGTGATTGTTTCGTTTGCAGAAGGGACAAGTTGTCGTTGGCGTACGTGGAGCACTGGAGATGGGTGCGTGACGTCGTTCTGCGTTTTTCCATGGAGCTGGACGTCCTTCTTTTTTCAAAGCATGATACGTGGCGTGGTTTGAGTTCGTAGATTGCTCAACCTGACGCAAGGTTGATTCCTTTTTGACGATGTCGGAGAGAAGGGTCATCAGCTCATTTGGTGTCAGATTTTTCTGACCGCCCGTTTTGTCGTAGATTCGTGCTTTTACGAATCTTGGCAATTTGTTGTAGAGTAGAGCACCAAGTCCATATTCCGGTGATCCAGGAGTAATGGATGTGTACTGCCTCACAAGTCGCAACATTTTAAGATATAGATCTTGTAGTTGCTTCCCTTCGGAATCGCAAGGTGGAAGACTGGATAGTTGCGTATAGATGAGGTGTCGAATCGTAGAAGGATTATCGTACGTCATGTGAAGAATGTCGATTGCCGTGGTGTACTCTTCGTCTGTGATTGGTAAACCTTCGATGCATTGGAGAGCGCGTCCTCGCAAGCAACTTTTGAGTAGCGAGAATTTCGTGGCTCCGGAAAGTGACGTTTTTGAGTGGACGAGGGTATGGAACCGTGACCAAAATTCAGGAAATTCGATGAGGTTTCCAGAAAATGATGGAAGGTCCAACCGCGAAAGTAGTGATGCATCGAAATAGTTGAGATGAGCGTCTTCTCGAGAAATTGAGTGATGCCGTGAAGAGAGGAAATTATTGCGATTTTGAAGAACATAAGCTGTTCCATCCCTGTGCGTGTCATCTGCTCGTTGAACATTTTTGTCTTGATTTTGTTGAGGTATGCGGCCGTCTCGTTCGAGTTCGTGGCTGATTCCTCGTTTCTCTAGGGCTTCAAGTATGAGCATATCGTAAGTGTCGATTTGTTCGAGGATTTTGATGGCGTCGTTGAGTTCGCTTCTGTAATCTCCATATTTTTCTATGTAGTCGTGGAAAATTTTTACCTCATCGTTGTTTTCGGCCATGAGTTTGCTCCAAGTTTCGTTGAGGTTCTCCAGTTTGTTGAGCTTCGCGAGGATTGTCTCTCGGTGAGCGTGGAGGGTTTCCATGAAGTCGAGGTTTGAGTCATCAGTACTTGCGGCGAGAAAGTCGGAAATGTTGAGGTGGAGGTCTTCCTCGCAATTTTTGACAGCATTTGCGAGCTGCTTGCGAATTGCTCCGATTTGGCGTCGTAGTTGAGCGCTCATCGTTGTGTCGTGTCGATTTCACTTGTAGATGAAGTAGACGGGGAAATGAAGATGACCCAAAGATTTCTTTGATGCGCAGATGATCGAGACGTTCGATTTGGCCGAGGTCAGATGCGGAGTTCCGTGAGTGCCATGGTCGCCATGTCGAGAAGCGTCGTATCCGAAGTCCTTTATTAGGGCGAACCCGATCATTGCTAGACTGCCATGCTTATATATGGAGCAATTCCACATGAAATGTCAAGAATTTTCTAATAAACGAGCACAGAAAAAACATAAAGCGAGCTTATTCAAAACAAAAGCATGTCAAGGAGTGTATTATTCATGAATGTTGTTCTAGAATGTTCTAAACATCAGTTATTGATTGAATTTAATCTGCATTTTCGATGACAAGGTTACCGACTAAAATTCTCTCCTGTCTCCCTAATTTACATTGTGTATGGATGCGTCATCCTCCGCAAGCACAAACAACACCTCACACTCGCTCAGGTATGGTCAAGGCAGACACCACTGTAGGCAAAACTACTATAAAGGCACATTTTTGCTATTATTATTCTAATAATTGTTATTAATCATCTTATGTAAAAGTTGATGTTTTTGATCATTTCATTACTCCACTTGTGTCCACGGATTGGCAGAGTTGCCACTTTTTTCCTTTCCCACTCCCTCTCCACCCCCCCCCCCCGCCACTGCTATCTACCAGTGGCGGAAGCAGGAAGTGGGCGGGAGGGGTTTGGCGTAGGAAAAAAGCAGACGGAAAATAAAATTGATGAAAATGTTAATTATAATAGTACATAATTAGTAAAAATTACATTAAAATAATAATCACCTTGATCACCTTGACTCCCGTTGATCTTCGGATGTACCGAGCGGGCGCCAGCAATCCTTCCATTTGTCCCTCTCGCGAGCCAGAGTTGTCCAGTGGATTCTGTCCGTTCGAGGGACACGAAGAGCATTATATCTTTCCTTGAAGGACTTCGTGAAGAAGTCTGACCATCGGGTCGGTGGTCTTCCTGTCGTGCGCTTAACGTCCCGTGGAGTCCAGTCGCTGACGGCTCTTGTCCAACGGTGGTCGTTAAGACGCATCACGTGTCCGGCCCACCTGATCTTACTCAACTTGGCGTAAGCGGCAGCGTCCCTGATCTTCGACTGTTCACGAAGGGTGGAACTCCGTATTCCAGCCCTCACTTGTGTGAGGCGGGTTATTCCTAGCATCACCCTCTCGATGGAGCGTTCGATGACGTTGACCGCATTCTCATCCTGCTTGCGTAACGCCCAGGTTTCCGAGGCGTACGTCAAAGCAGGGAGAACCGTTGTATTGAAGAGGTGGGCACGGAGCCTGGTGTTCTTCGTCTTCTTCACTACGTCCTCGATGCTCTTGTAGGCTCCCCAAGCCGCTCGCTTCCTCCTGCCCAGCTCTGGAGCGAGATCGTTCATCATGTTGACTTCCCGACCTAGATATACGTAGCTGGAGCATTCGGATATGGTCGTTCCGTTGAGCGAGAATGGGGCATCCGGGACCCATCCGTTCCTCATGAACATCGTCTTCGTCAGGTTCAGTTGGAGACCGATCTTTCCACACGCGTCGTCAAAGTCGGCCAGCATCCGTTCCGCTTCGCCGATAGTTGGTGTTATAAGGACGATGTCGTCAGCGAAGCGAAGGTGGTTAAGTCGTCGGCCATCAACTTGCACTCCCATGCAATCCCATTCCAGTCTTCGCATGACGTCTTCGAGAGTGGCGCTGAATAGTTTTGGCGACACGGTGTCGCCTTGTCGAACCCCTCTCTTGACGTCGATAGTGATGTCGTCGTAGAATGGAGAAATCCTGGTCGTGAAGTTGCTGTAGAGCTCACGAAATATCTTGATGTACTGAGTAGGTATGCCCTGGTTGCCCAGGGCTTTGAGGACCGCCTCTGTCTCCACAGAGTCGAAGGCTTTCTTCAAATCGATGAACGTGAGACAGAGAGGCATCTTATACTCTCGCGATACTTCAATGAGTCTAGTGACCGTGTGTATGTGATCGATCGTACTGAATCCTTTTCGAAACCCTGCTTGCTCGCACGGCTGTCCTTCATCTAATGTCCTTTCGATCCTATTTAGAATCACTCGAGTGAAAAGCTTGTAGATGACGGACAACAGACAGATGGGGCGATAATTGCCGATGTCCTGTGGGTCTCCCTTCTTGTACAGCAGCACGGTCCTGCTGGTCTTCCATTGGTTCGGTACCTTGCATTCCGACAGGTACCGCGTGAAGAGCCTAGCCAAGGTGGTGATAAGAACTGGCGGTAGGTTCTTCAGATGTTCCGGTCGAATCCTGTCGGGGCCCGGTGCTGTACGATTCTTCACCGACTTGATGGCATGTCGGACTTCGGAAGGGAGAACTGATGGGACAACGTATCCATCCTCCCTTGGGTGATATTGGGGGAGATGGACGTGGCTATCGAAGAGATCCGAGTAGAAGTCGTGGATGACCTTCTCCATTACCCGTCTTGATGAAGAAATTGTTCCTTCTGGGCGCCGGAGGGCGGTCATCTTGGTCTTACGATTGGCGAAGTCACGGCGGGCGTTGCGAATGCTTCTTCCTGCCTCTGCGGCTTCGGCCAATACTGCTGCTCGTCTCTCTTTAAGGTCTTCTTTTATCGCTTCTCTGCACCGTTTTGCGAGCTCGGACGTCAGTTGGTAGTTGCCTGCGGCTCTCGCGACTCCGCGCTGGCGTATCAGCTCGAGGGTCTCGTAAGACAGTCGTCTTTTGGTGGATCTTGAGCCCTCGGCTGTCCTTGCGCTGTCGCAGAGATGTTGAACAAGCCGATCGTATTCTTCGTCGATGTTGTCGACAACGGCATCTTCCCAAAAGCCGGCTAACGAAGTGAAGAGATCCCAATTGATGACGGATTTGGGAGCCCTCTTCTTGAACTTCGCGGCTTTCTCTCCTTTGCGCGAGAAGAAGAATCTTGCACGAAGGAGGCGATGGTCTGATCCGGTGTAGAACTTCGGTACAACACCGACGTCGGTCAGGCAGAACCTTCGATTGACGATGATGTGGTCAATTTCATTATGGTACTCTCCACCGGGTGACTCCCACGTCCACCGTAGGGAGGTTGGCTTCTGAAACTGTGAGTTACCATGGATGGTCTTCGTCGTCATGATGAACTCAGACAGCCTCTCTCCCTGTTCGTTCCACTGTAGGCCGTGGGTACCGATGTGAAGTTCCTCAGGCGTTCTCCTAGGGCCAATCTTGGCGTTGAAGTCGCCAACAATGACCTTGTAGAAAGTGTGGTCTTCCCTGTAGAACTTCTCCAAGTCCATGTAGAAGGCCTCGATTTCTTCATCGTCGTAGCTGGATGTTGGAGCATAGGCGACGAAGATTGTCAAGGCCGGTATTGATCCACATCTTCTCAGTCGCAAACGTCCGATTCGGGTTGTTAGCTGTTCGAACGAATCGATGTTCATGGCCAAGTTCGTGTTGACGAGGACACCGACTCCACCAACTCCTCTACTGTCGCAGGTTCCAAGGAACAGTTCTTCTCCAGTGTCGAAGGTGGCGTTCAGTGGCCGGTGTCTCCTCGTCTCGGTCAGTCCGATGACGTCGTACCTGATCTTCCTGGCCTGCATCATCAAATCCTCGATAGAAGCCTCCGATGCAAGCGTGCGTGCGTTGAAGGTACAGATCGTCATCATAGTCCTTCTGGTTTTAGGCCGCCTAGATAACCCCTCGGACCTCGTCCTCACTGGCGCCGCCGTACCAGTGACTCTTCCGAGATCAGGGGAACACTCTTTATTATTGCTGTGTCAAGCTTTAAGAAAAAGAAAACCCTTAGGAGATAGCTTGCTGGGCTCTATTCCCCCGCGGGTAGCTAGGGTAGGATTTCACCGGGAAGTTAGCCGGGCTTCCCGGGAGTGGACGATGGAGCTTATTTGTTGGAGGCGACTCCGAACCGCCTCCCTTGTACCTCCCAGTCACTTGAATGCAGGGCTTTTGGTCGGATAGATGTGCAGGATACAATCTGCAGACACGCAAGTACACTCACGCACGCATACATGAACACACCCACGCGCTGGCAGAAGGTATGGATCGTTCCGACACTGCAGAAACAGGGACTCCATCCCCTGAATCCATCCGCGTCTCAGGGCAGGCACAAGGTCGCGTGTGGTCCGCGATTAGCCCCCTATCCGCCACCTGGGGACGCGCCACGTAGCCTCGCGACTAACCGGCTGGGATCCCTCTTATGAGGGAGATCCGTGGATTAAAATAATAATAAAAATAAACAATTGAAAATAGACCAATACAAGATTTTTATTTGTATTGTAAAGTAATTTCGAAGATTTGCTCACCTTTAGATCCATTAGCTGTTAACATAAGTTCTTGCGCTTTTTCCCGCACCATTGCCGTTTATCTCTAGCATGCACTATACCTTCTTTCCTTCCTCTACAATTCCATCATCAAGTGTTTTCACAGAACAATTGAAATACTAAATTTTTAGGCTCAAGAAGAGAAACGCCAATTCGAGAAAAAACCCAATTTCCTCCATGTATTCAGTAGAGACCAGAAAGCATCCCATACTGTTTGAGTGTGTAAGCACTGTAAAATATAAACGCAGAAGAACATCATCAGTGAAACTGTTGGAGCGCTAGTTTGACGATTTTTGGAAAGAGGAGTCTGACGTCAACATGAGGTAAGATGACTAGACCCTCGTGATTGGACTCCTTTAGCAGAATTACCTCAGTTATTTGGTGTCTCTGAGAAGTATGATGTCCATCTAGAAGACACGATTCTTTCGGAGCAATTCCCTGGTCTTCTTGTGGGAAATTTGTTCGGTCGAAGTGGTTGCTGTCATCGAGATCAGATGTCTTCTTTGATCTCAGAAAATCGCCGATGACCAGTCATTTCAAGCGAGACGTCTCTTTCATACTTAGTACCGGTTACCTGACCAGTTTTGATGGCCTTTCGAGCTTCATCTGATCGATAGGATGGGTGGCTGTCGGTTGCGCTGTTTTTTTATTGACTCGTTGCTCCACTTCGCAGGCTTAAAACTCAACCAAACTACCGCGTTGAGACAAACTGTTCACAGCATCATTGTATAGAAAGAACAACTCTTTCGAATCGTATATGACTTGTACCTAAAAGATGGCAAACAGATGGGGAAAGGATCATCCGAAAAGAAGCGCAATGAGTTATGTTAACACCTAGTAGCTGCTATCAACTAAGCAGCTAATTCGACTATTCTTTCCATGTGTGATGATTAATCAAACCACTATACTATGTCATTAGCTCACTCTGCTGACCTGTCATCTACAAAAAACGAAGTTGCATCCAGCTCTTTTGTGGCCGAGTGTGTTAATCGAAATGACCGATACTACCATATAAAGCCAGAAAATATTCTGTAATCCAAATGTTGACACACTTCTTGTTGTCCTTTGCGTAAGAAACCCTACTAGCATTATTTCCAGTTTTTTTTTAAAATTTCCATTAGTATCTTGATCCATGCAAAGTCAAAGAACGCATCAAGACATTCATTTCCTTTCTGTCCCCGCATCATATGAGTAATATAATTTAGTACATAACGAGTTGAATCTCTCTTGACAAATATCTTATAAACATGTAAATTACAAGACAAACTGAACAACAGTCAAGAACATCAAATGACATAGATGAAAGCTCCGCAACGGGTTTCATTCAGAAGAGAGGTACTTTTCAATCAGCTCTTGTTTCTTCCTTTCAATAATCATTTCTTCAATATCCTTTTGACTCGGTACCTGAAAGAATGTAGAAATAAAAGATTATATACAAAATAAATATAGCATCGCATTTCGAAGGTGGTTGCAATTTCGACTTCTGTTCGTCTTTTTTTTTAAATAAATACCTGGTTAGAACAACCGAACGTAATAAACTGGTGGTAAGAATGTGCTTTCATCGGGCTTCGGTTTCTTTAGGAACAAAAACGAGGTAAAAAGAAGATTGATAGATGATTCGTTGGAGTTTTTATGACAAAAGAGATCAACAACAGAGAAGCTAAAAATTCAAAATTCTGTCGTCGAGATCTCGGAATTCTTTAAGGTGTATTTCAGAAGAAGAACGGCCACATGAACGCAAATCCAATGCTCTATAAGGTTGATGTTGAGAAGCATAATAGTCCATGTTTCCCAATAATTACATCCTAAATCGCGCAAGCAGGACATGTGTAATTCAAAGCAATGCATTAGAACGTGGGATGTAAAACGAATTATATGCACCAATGAATACTCACAAGAACGTGTTTTATAGTCATTTGTTTTCCGTCTTCTCCTACTACGATAGATTCCTTTGTGTCGATATCTTCACCATCCGAATCCTGTAAAAGATGCAGAAATCACCGCTTGAATTTGAAAAACATCATCTGCGCAATCAATAAACGGACTGACAAGAGTCTGGCCAAGGTAACACAAATGGTAGTATAATTAAACTGCTGAACAGATCAGTATTCTTTAGAGAACACCATTTTGCCAGGTGGGAGTGAGGGATCGCTTTCGTGTAAAATCGCGTTACATTCGGTTGCTCAGACAATGGAGCGGGCTGAGTCGGCACCAATACCTGACGGACCATAGAGAACTCCGCGGTCAGCCAAAATAATTGAGCGCGGTCGGCGAGATATCGGTGCGCAGTCAGCCCGTCAAAATGATGTTATGCGTGCTGATAACGGCAGTAACGTTTATTGATGATGTGTGGATGACATTCTAGCGACCAGATTTAACACCAGACAAAAAAACCACCTTTATCTTTGGAAGTTGCGTAGTACAAACAATTTTCAAAAAAAGAAAGGCCAACATCGCCAGGATTCATTCGCATTCTTCAGATTGTGCTTGAAAGTTCCTTTTTTTTCCTTTTGTAGCCGTTTACAAAATGCGTAATATTCATGGCTAGGCTCTCTTAATGAAAGTTTCACTCCAAAATCATCTAAAGAGCGGCATCCAATCCCCGCAAATTGGGTTGGGTTCCACTACTTCAGCAAAAAATGGATGAGAACATCGTCAGAGAAAGACTGTCGTTTGTCGCGGACAGTACCGCGGTCAGCCAAACTTTCGGCTAAGCTAGGCTAAGGACTGCGGTCAGCCAGCTTTCTGTGCGCGGTCAGCCCGTTTCGCATCTCATGGTAGCGCGGTCAGCCCGCTCCACTGTCTGAGTGTACAAAGGAAACAACTACTGAGCTCCTTCAGATTTTGGCATGATGAAACGCAAGGAAAAATTAGGGGATAATAATGAAAGAAGCACGAAAAATCAACGTACATCCTGAATCTTGTAGATATCCTCGTCCAAATCGTCTCCAAACTCCTTCTGAAACCTTTCAGCCCCGTGCTCAGCAAAATACTGAAGAAAAACACGATTAGGAGACGGAAGGGGCCACGGGCATAATTTAACAATAGTTCCAAGAAAAAAAAAAACCTTTTCCGCCTGCGCAATTGCTTTCTTCTCTTCCTCTTTCTCTAGAGGTATCAACAAACCGTCGTCATCATCCAAGTACCCATAATAGTCGGCATCCACATTTTTCATAAGTTCGGCTCGTGTTTTCCGCATTTGCTGAAACGTTCACAACAGATAGAAAATCAAGATGAGCTATTCCAAACGAAAATAGTAGAGTTTAGGATGTCGACGAACACAAATAATTGTGATACCGTTGAACAGGCGGAAATTAAGCAAGCATTACGAAAGCACTGTTTAGATCCCGCTGAACCCTGGATATGTCAAGCAATACTAGAGCAGCAGAAAAAAATCAGAAAACAATGGGCATGTTATCCTAGGGTTTGAAGTAGCGGCAGTGGTTATGAGAAATATTAAGTTGGTACAAAAGAAATGGCGCGTTTTTGCGCTGACTTGATTCTACGCCAGACTTTTAATGAATGGTGAGCTGGAAAACAATATAAACTTTGATTAGCAAGGATGATTGTTTATTGCATGAGCTGCTCCCTGATTCCCTCCGGCCAGAATTTAGAGAAATGAAAAGCGAAAAACAAGGAGACCTTCGTTCTTATGTTGTCGTGAAAAATGCACCGAAAAATGCTCATACACGTACCCTCTGCCCAATTGCGATGCCACTGCACAAGAGCTCAGATGTGAAGCAGGCGCTGATGTCCTGACCTAATACAAAGAAGCTGTTTTGGAGTGCTACAGAAGAATCCCCGCAATTCAGAAAACTGAAAACGCGCTTGTTCCCTTATACGCATAGCGCAAAACTTGCTTTGCTCTACAAGTGGGTGACCATCTCTAGACGTCGTACCATTTTCAAACAAAATGTGCGCCACGTCTTTTCTACCAGCCTAATGGTTACAATAAAACAAAATAAGGGAACGAAGTCATTTTCTGATATCGAATAACTACCTCCAACTCTTTTGATTCTTCGAACAATTGTCGAACACCAGGTAGGTCTTTTGCAGCTCCAAAATATTTATACCCCTTGTTAGATGCGACCTCCTTTCCTTCTTTGTCGAGCTCTCTCGACGAAATTTTCCTGAAAGATTTCAATTTCGGCACGGATCTATAACAGCAAAATGCTGTAACTAGATTTCCACATTGGTATTGTAAGGTATTGTAATAAAAGCCATGTTTGTGTGACCGTTTGACGCCGCTCGCAATAAGTAGTATTATCCGTCAGTACAAAAAGTATAAAAGAGAAAATGAAAGTAGGAGAAAAGATGTCAAAATGGCTCTAACCTGTAGTCCATCCCTCCTAATTCTTTTATCCTCATTTCCCAAGCGTACTTGATGCGAATCATTTTATTAATCTCATCGTTAAGATCTCGTATCTTAAACTCGCCAAGACCGGGATTTTGGATCAGAGCAATCTTCTTCGCTATCTCTTTTGCAATCTGCAACACATGTTAAGGAAAAATCTGAGTCAAGACAAAGGGAAATTAAGTAGTGCAAGCCAAAGAAAAACCATACTTCTCGACGGAATCTCTCGGCATCCGCAAGATTATGACACAGGCTCGTATCGTGTGGTCGTTTAGCAATTGGGCCCTAAATCAAATATCCACAGCCTACTGAAAGGTTGAAGCACATCAATGACGTGATTTTTGCAGGCAGTTTTCTATACTACTAGTGCAACAAACAAGTGAAGCTCTCTGAAAACACTAACCTTCTCTTCCTCCTCTTTCAATCGGCGCCACCGCGCCAACGCTGTCATAGCCTTCTCCGCATTTCTTGCCTAAACAATCGTCCGAGTTGAAAAGAAGAAATTTCCCATTTTCTCCTGGGAAATCCACACTAAAAGCACGGAGACCTACCATTTCAGGAAGATTTCACGACCAGCTTCCCTTATTCCTTTTCACAATCGAAACAGACCTCGCTTGGACGTGTGTATAACCTAAAAACATAGTTACAAAGGGAGAATGACTTTCATTTACTTTTCAGGATTATGATAATTATGACGCATGGACGAGAAAACACAGGAAAAGGTCAAGAATGCGAAAAAAAAACGAAATTCAATTTTCGACAAGCGTGGTGCAATTGCGGAACAAGTTATTGGACGTCAATTTCTCCAGAAAAAAAAAGTTTAAAAATTTTTTCTTCGGCCTTCAACGGTGCTTCGCAACGTTTTTCCTTGTAGTGGATGACCTCGTATGAATCTGCTGAATCGATTCCATACTGGAATCTCAAGAGTTGTTCAAGAGATCGCCAACAAGTGTTTCTTCGATAGTGCTGACTGGATTTTTCAATTTTTTTCTAGGAGCAAATTGCTATGTCTTCTGATCTGGATTTGTGCGTGAATGGAGGGGACAGTACGACGAAAGAAGATGGTGAGTTCCGTTCTTCTTTTCATCCATCCGAACTCCGGTATATACCAAGACAAGCGCGGGGCTAATTCTGATCGGGTCAGGTCTGTCATTGGAGAAACTGCCAGAACCTTAGGTGAATGGGGTTGCAATGTAAAATGGATACGATATTTGTGTTAAGCACATCAAATAACCTCTACGCAAAGTTTCAGTGGAAAAAGATCAAAATTTTCAGGGACTAGGTGCCCTTTCGTTGCTTGTTCTTTAATATTGACAGCATTCATATTAACTGTTGACTGCAAATTTCCTATCAGAAAGTGAGATAATGTAACGTGGCGGAATTACGAATGTTGTTCTACGCAAAACAATGAAAAAGAGAAAAGAAGGGCAAACAGGAGGAACAACTGTGCAAAGTGTGGCAAAATATTACATGGTCACAGTACTGCACATGGTGTAAGCGTTGCTGATCAGCGAAACAGTGAGATCTGTAATCAGCCCATGAAATAACCCCAACATACAAGGTTGCCTTTTTTTGCGCTCTATGATAGACCACTGATCCTATCAGAATCAGCCCCGCGCTCGTGTCTTGGTACCGAAGTTCCATCCAGATGTTTCCCAGTGAGGAATAGTAAATTCTTCTAGTTTTCAGATGAAGCAAGAAGTATGGAAGATGGGGAGATTGTGGATGCTGAAGACCAGGGATTTATACCACTTGCTGAAGGTTGGTACTCTCTAAAACTAGCATTCGGTCTTAGTCGACTACTCACGAAATGAATGTAAACGATGTTAGTGCGATACTTCAACAAGTTTCCGTTATGTGGATTTCATACAGTTCCCGTATCATTGTCATGAAATTTTAACTGAAGTTGATGGGTGGCTTTATCTCGCGATTGTCTCGTACACCTCAAAAATCGCAGGGGTTGGCCAAAGGTAAAGTTCAGTCCGGTTAACAGATGGTCTGACCCCAATTTGTGGGCGTGACATAAAATATATATAGTTTGCACACAACTGTATTGACGGCAACCACTAGTTAATCAGACTTGTCAAGTTTCGAACCATCCATCAGTGCTGATATCGAGTTCAGAGGAGGTAGTTTGGACTTATTGGCCTTGAAAATTGTGGTAATTCCACCTGTCCATCGAACCGAACATCCTGTCAATAGTTGACTGATTGTCCTACGCAGTGCACGAAGCTTACACGACTTTGACTCCGTGGATGGGTGGCGGTCATGAAGAACGATAGGTCGTGACAGCTGCCAGCTGCACCGCGCATCCCATGTAACGGTTGCCACGCCCATCTCGCACAATACGCATGCTATCCTACCCTGTACAAGAGACCGAAGGCTTTATTTGGTTCAGGGCAAGACTGAATGTGGATTTTTGTCATTTAGACAAAAATGTAATAACTCTTAGTGATTATGCATCACACTTCAATTGGAATTAAGCTTTACCTGCTTTCGCCCTACTAAATTTTGTTCCAATAGATAATAACCGTCTTCAGTATCGGGAGATAACAAACATACGTGCAACTGTTAGCGCCTGTAAATCTCCTAGCTATCTATGGGCGGGGCTACAATTGCATGGGATATTGACACACGGTTTCATAGCAGCCAACTATTACCAGCTATCGTTCTTTCTGGCATACACCCTCCGTGGATAGGTGGAATAAGACAACGTTTGAGTTCAAAAATTAAATAATTCAAAGAATTCATAATTTAAACATCTCAAGTCAACCACGGTTTTCTCGTGCAAACGTTGGTCATTCATGCAAGTATCGGTTACTTGAAGTCTTTTTGCAGTTGTTTTCTATCCACTCGGTATCGCCCTAAAGAAAGCAGGCCCCTCCTGCTGCGTTGCAGCTTTCTAGTGGGGAGCGGTATGGAGTGCACTGTCCGAATGAACGAACTAAGAACAAGACAGCGATCGATTCGCTATTTTGTGCTGCCGCAATCTTAATGACAAGCAGTGTTTTTTTCTTTTTGTCGTAAGAACATCAAGTGCGATGAGAAATATTGAACGCCGAGCCAGAGCGCCGCTTCGCGGCGCTCTGACTCGGACCCGTAAGCCACGTTATCTCCGGGCTAGGTAAACTCTGAAAAAAAGAACCCCGAGCCAGAGCCCCTCCGGGCTAGCTAAACTCTGAAAAAAAGAACCCCGAGCCAGAGCGCCTCCGGGCTAGGTAAACTCTGAAAAAAAAGAACCCCGAGCCAGATCGCCGCTTCGCGGCGCTCTGACTCGGACCCGTAAGCCACGTTACCTCCGGGCTAGGTAAACTCTGTCATCACTGTCATCCACTTCGCTTCGCCGCGCTTCGCGGATGACAGTGATTTTCTGCGAAGCTGCGTAGCTCCTAAACGGTTTGTAGGTAGGTCAACATAAAGAGCTTCTACATGGTTCGTTGTATGAGTAGCAACACAAATCCTTACGTGGTCAAGTCGTTTTCGTTTGGGATAGCGGTGAAAGTCGAAATTGTTATTATTCGGGCACAATTAGCTTTCAACAGGAATAAACTGCGTAAATGTTCTATTCCTATTTCGTAAGCACAATATTAAGCTCATGGAGTGCATCATTTGTTCCCCTGACCGCTAATTTCCAATTGGCGCAAGATATCCAAGTGGCGGAGTCGTGCTGCAGCTACCATTCACGTCCGCAAATTCGTCAGCTTCATCAACGCACGCTGCAGCTGTTTCAAGGATGGTGCATTTGCTGAAATCTGTTACAGTACCAACAGCAAACGGAACAGCCGATGACATGACAAATGACTTGAGCAACTCGAGCGATGATGAGCCTCCTGAGGAGATACTCAACAGAGTGGCCAAAAAGGTATCTATTATAGTTCATGGGTTCTTCATCAGCTCACTACATTCTTCTGCTCTCAAATATATATTTTTTTTTCGAATGAATCTGATTTCTAAGAAAGAACTCTGCTTCAGAAAGCTGAAGAGGCCGCTCCAATTGTGGAAAAAATCGATCCCAAACTTTGTGCTATGTGCCAGGAAGTCCCACACAAGTACAGGTACTTTGTATGCTTTTCTGAACGTATTTTTTTTTGCTATATGAATCATTATTGTGTTCGTGTTCCATTAGCACATTCTTTGCATTCGGCAACCCGTTTTATGGGTTCTGTGCTCGTGGAAGACTTTTATTGTTGATTTATCCAAATTATTACCCTGAACTGCAATGATTAGTGTGTAAGCTGGTTAATGTTTCTTTTTTTTTTTGCATAGATTGCTGTTAACTGTCTGTGCACTTCTTTTCATCGTATTCAGCCATTCATGGGGCATTATATCAGGATTTAGGAGAAATTCGCTATTCCTGGAGAGACTCTGTCAAATAGAATTGTTGAGTGGCATTCCCTGAATTACTTGTTACAGACGTTTGCTATCGATCAGACAGGTTTCGTTGCTATCTTGACCCACGACGACGGCTATAACTAATAATCCACATATAATTTGCCTCTACCGTTATACTAAACAAGTACGTGAGGGTATGCTGCAAATGACTTCTTCCTGTTCGTGCAGAGAATTCGAGTGTTTCAAGAATATGCTAATCAAATGTTCTGAGCTCTCATGCTTGCATGACTCTTGGTGTGATTTCATTTTCATTTCATTTTCATTTTCGTACGTCCAAAAACGTGCTAACAACAAAGGAAAAAAGAGAGACCATAAAATGTAACTAGGGTTACAACAAAGCAAATTGACGTACGAGTTGGGCACTGAGGCCGGACTCTTCTAGCTAGCCCGTTCAACGAATGCTCTGTGCGCTTTTCAAGCCCGAATGTCTTATGATCCGATCCCCTGCTGGTGCCGAGCACGATATAGCACTTTGAATGAGCCCACTAAACCTGATAGGGAGATCAGTACGAGAGCCAGAAGCAGTATCACATCAGCCGGCCATGGTGCCCTTAGCGCCACCAAAGGGGTCATGGGAGCTTGCCGGAACTTCGACGCACGGGTATTCCATGCACATCCCGGAAAAGTCATGTCATTCTATCTTATATTCTGATTAATTTTTTGCTTGACCTATTTGTGATCCTCGATACCTAAGTTTTCAGCCCACTTTGCATTTTCTCGAGGCCAGTAGATGGATGGAGTCTTAAGTTCATGCCACTGTTTCAGGTGCCCTAAATGTGATCTCAGAACATGTTCTATGGAGTGTTCCAAGCAGCACAAAGAAGTCAAAAAGGTAAGATTTTCTCAAGGATTGGCAAGTAGGTTTGTAGAAGTTATAGGATCGAGTTCTGTGACCACCTGCATTCAGTATTCAAATGCTCTGCCGACTAGCTCGTGTTTTCAGTGTGACGGTGTTCGTCCTCCTTTCCAACCCGTCTCGAAGTTGTCACAGTTCGACGCGAACAAATCAGTCCAAGATCAACACTTCCTTCATGCTGTGCAAAGCAACATAAAGACATCATCCTTGACTGCTTCAACGCCTTCCACTTCGAAGGAGCAACATTCTGAAGTGGTACGTTTATAAGAGTTGAATACTGACGAAAAAGTTTGTGTATATCTTTCGTTTTTATCTAGATGCTACAAGGCATCGCCAGATTCATAGAAGATTTCTTTAGAGTAAAGCGTTCATTATCATTTTTCTTTAAATCTGATCTTATATCTCCACAAATTCTCGCTGTTTTTTTAACGTGTTTCTTCTGTCAATCAAAAATTCCATGAAAGTAAGCATGTGATTACTGTTTTTATGCGAATTAGACTTGCTTATGCTGTGAAATCAGGTGTTCTATTCCTATTTGAATGCACGAAGAGTAACTCTTGTGTAGAAAATACTATCACTTTATTATCTTCCAGAAATTTGAAGGAGAGACTTCACCCAGTGCTGTGGAAAATGAGAATGCACTTGGAGCGAGGGACGATGGTGAAGAAAATGCGGATGGCATACGTTACAAGGTACTGTGATGCCAGCTACCGTGACTGAAGCTCCCATCTAAATGTGCTCTTACGTCATAGAATGATTTACTTTTGTGACGTCAAATTTTTAAGGCAACTTCTATGAGGGAACGCTATCTAATCCAGAATGCTCTGCGCCGCCGAATTTGGCTTTCTTATAGTGATGCTAAAGGTTCGGATATAAGATTGGATATAAGCTCTGAACGCTTTGACTTTGTTGTTACATCTCTTTCAGAAGGAGAAGATAATTCACGACATGAGCAGTTTTCTGATACTATATTTTGGTGCGTTGATCTCAATTTCAACAAACACCTGGAAGATGGTTCGGTGTCGACATACACATATAGGGTCCAGAACATTCCAGAGACTATTAGGCTCGTAACGGTTTGTTTTTGGTATGTTTCTGGTAGATTTGTACTGCCTTCTGACTGCTCATCTCTAACTTCATATTTTTATTTTATTACACTTTTATTATTCATTCACACTTTTTATTCTTTTTATTACACTTCTGAAAATTAAGGTTCTACGACAATTTCTAAAACCGCGACAACATGGATGCATAGTTTCGAGATCGGATCTCGATTTGGAAAAATTAGCGCCATTCATAGAAGCAGGAATTGAAGGAGTGAATGGATTCATGCGTGTGCCAAACTATGAACCTGAAAGGTAAGTATTACGTTAGTTTTTGTAAACTGAAAGTTGTCATGCTGCTCAAAATTCAGGTACTACCTGGTAGACTTGCAAAAGGATCTGCTTCATAATACAAGAAATCGTCTAATCGTTGATCATCCGAAAATAATCATAACCTTGGACACAGAGTTCATTACATCGTATTGTGTGAGTTAGCACTGGGCTCTTTCTTATCTCGATCCTATGCTTTTTTATGTTTTTTTTCTCTTAGCTCATTTCGGAGGCTGAAGCTGAGGAGATAAGAGAGAAACAACGACAATCAAGGGCTATGGCTCAATCAACCGAAAGGGTAAGCTTTTATCCCTTGATTCCTTGAATATTTCCATTCTTCAGTTGATTTTTGCCAACTTTTTTTGCGAGAATTTACTTGTAAAACCCACTTCTGATTTTAAGGGCAGTGGCAGTGATTTCCCTCGAAGTGATTTCCGCGGAGGACGTGGTGGCTTCCGTGGAGGCAGAGGCGGTCAGCGTGGTGGATTTCGTGGAGGATTCCATGGCCAGAATGACTATGGGGTGCAACGAGGACGTCGAGGAGGATCATGGGTAATTCATTTTCTGTATGATATGGATTCTCTATGAAATCGCGAAGTTTTTAGAGCCGAGGCGGTGGTGGCAAAAGATATGGAGATCACGACGACGATGGCGGTTATCACAAGAGGGGAAGGGGAAGAAGAGGCGGAGGTGGAGAACGGGGATCTTCGCATAATTACAGGTGACCTTTTTATCTTTTCAGAATATGTACTACCTTCTCTCCCTTTCTTTCATAGTCGAAGGCGTCGTTTTCAACTTTTTTTCAGGAGTCTCGATGAAGGATTCGATCCTTTCGAGCCTTTTGAGGGGCCGGTTCGTTTGCCTTCTTCTTATCTTGGATCTGGAGGTAGCAATTGCGACGGACGTGCGGACAAGCCATCGGCCAACAACAGGTCCAATGGACAGGATAGTGCGATGAATAACTGGACAAAATGTGTAACGGAAAAGGAAGGCTGAGTTGTGCATTGATTAAATTTGTCTCACGGTTTGTATCTCTATCAGCACACAATATTCTTTCTATCTTTTATATCTACATGAAGATGTTATTTCTGCAATCGATATCATGCAGGGGAAATTCACCTGCAAGTCCTTCCGAATATGCACTCAGTTGTTCTAGTGGTGTTGAAAAAACTAGTTTCTCCGAGCTCCAGATCGACTTACTTGATTCTCAGCTTCATTTTGTTCCACTTGGTCTGCTCCAAACACATGTTGGTTTTATTCTGCACATTTTTGCCATATTTTATGCTTTTAGTTGTTAGTTGTTTTCTTGAAATGTATAACACTCCTTAGATCCTGCTAGATTTGAAAATTTGTATCTATATGTTTCACATCACTAACTTGGAATTCTGTTGTTGTTGTTATTGTTGTCACCATGTTGTGATGTTGTTATTCGCTTCGGATTCGTCTCATAAAAACTGTTAACACTTAGCTTTCCGGTATGAAGCCACATTGTTTCGCAAAAACATTTACATTTTTTATCTGACTACATCATCAACCATTAATGCTGGATATCGAAATAGGACTGCTCTTTTCGCAGCTGCAACAATGAGTGGCAGTGCATCAGAGAGTTCCTCAGATGTGATACAGCTAACATCAATGAAGCCTGTCAAAATTTGTGATGTTGGAGGTTGGTCCTATTTCCAGATAAACAAAAAGTGATCTCATTTCCATTGTGGTACCTAAGGTTTTTGTTTTGCGGAATGGACGTGCCATATTTACGCATGATTTTACTAATTGAGCCCAACTAATTTTTTTAAAAAGACATTTGTATTAAGAAGCTGATGTTGAATATGCACCTTCATTTGATGGAACAATCGGGGGAATGGATGTATCAGGAGTGATTCCAGGTAACGTATATATTTTCGTCGGAGTTCTTTTTCTCTACTGTGTTACCCACTTCACATAGTGGATAGCTCTTTGATTGCTAGTCAACTACATATATGTTTTTGTTAGCCTCTAGTGACGTAGACGGTGATTATGACCAAGCGCTCGGGCGATTTATGCGTAATGAGATCGACTATGACGAATTTATGCGACTTACTGGTGGACAGACAATTGAGGAGGAAATGGCAGCTGATGGAGGAGGTGTGGTGGATCAGTGGTAACCGATTGAGGTGCGCCTGCGTAATGATGTGTGTTAAGGGGAATCCATGGAGGATGAGGAGGATTACGAGTATGGGACAGCGGACGAAACACAGGTGCAATTGAGATGTTGAAGAATTTTGAGCCTCTCTTCCAAGTAAATAGGAAATTTCCAGACTCATCCAGTTAAGAGCGAGTATACTCCCCGTGCTGGTGGAGATCTTCCAGTTCACATCAGAAACTTGATGCAAGAGGTGGGAAATACCAATAAGTTCACTTAGAAGTCGATCAGGTTAGGATAAAGGTGTCATAAACATGATTATGTGCGATTCGTAGATGTAGTTATGCGTTATGTTAGTTTCCTAAAAAAATTTAGATTGTAAACGACGAACTTGGAGCCTGTCGTGCTGACGCCCTCCCATCTGCAACGCCGATGGAGACAGATGAACCATCGACTTCACAGGCCCCTGCCGCAGATTCAACCACGGAGAGAGAACGTATACCGAGAAAGCTTAGCAAAACCATGGATGCTTTACTAGGTCATGCTAACGTTATCTACGCCAGAGGAAACACCCAAGAAGCACTGGCTGTGTTGCTTGAGGTTGGTTTTGCTTCATTTTAATCAGTGGCGATCATAAACGAGGCATAGTGCGTTCCACCACTGACAATAGTTGGGAAGACAGCAAAGAGATAAAGAGCGCGTGAAAGTGTGCAGCAGTTGGAGAGGAATCAGAGGAAAGCAGGCTGTCCGCAAGGTTACTCAAGTATCGTCGCGTTTGGAACAGACTATAGATGTACAAGGGAATGGTTGGGTTTTCGACAGAAAGAGGACTGAGACGCCTGTAATTCTAAAAATAAAGTTATCGAGAAGGAGTTTTAAGTTTGGATGATAACAAGTTTGAGAAAAGCAACAAAAAATCAGGATTCTCTATCTTTTTTTTTTGGAAACTTTATCTACTCATTCAGCCGTCCTTCTTCCACAACCTGAGATTCCCACTAATTTTTCCCACTCCCACAGCTACATTGTCATACGAGTGGAGCATCGACTGGGTTGAACATATGTTTTAGGTAATTCGTCAAGAACCACGAAATGCGGCTTCATATCGTCAAGTTTCAGACATCTATCAAGAACTAGGCGACTATCAAAAAAGTTTGCAGTGAGTTTCATCTTTCATGGACTGCATTGTGCTCAAAAATTTCATGATGAGCTCCATGCTTTTGTGAATTTTTTGGTTGATTCCCTTTCCTACTTATTAATTTATATGATTTAGTAAATATTTCTATTCCTCAGGTATGGTCTTCTAGCAGCGCATTTGGACCCGCGAACTCCAGCTGAGGACTGGGCGCATTGGGGAGACGAATCGAAGAAGCTGGAGCTTATTGAAGAAGCCGCAGCATGCTATGGCAGAGGTATAGCCGTGATTGCGCCAATTATCATGTAATGAGAATTAGAGTTAAACAAAGAAACAAATGAAAGCGATATATCCACTTTGAACTTTGTATCGGAATGGATTTTTTTCAGCAATACGACTTGATGTGAAGAATTGGAAGTATTATGAGAATCGCATCGAAATGTTGGACCTGCTTAGTGAGTAATGACAGGTTGTCTGGCAGGAGAGTTCAATTAGTTTTCCCGTTTCTTTTAGATCTTCGTCCATTGGCGATGCGCACACGTCTCCAAGCTGCACAGATGATAAATCCATCCCAGGCAGGGGTAGACTTCGAATGGTTCCATGAACTGATTAAGACAGTCAGTTTTTCCTATGCCACTTCATCACAATGGTTCTGATTGTTTCTCAATTTTTCACATTTACTTCCTAGAATGTTGTGATTTGTTTTTGGGACAATTGTTCGTTCAGGTAGCACAGTATTACATAACTATAAATGATGAAGATCGTGCCATACTTGCGTTAGAGGCGTTTGTGTTACGGAGCAAGGAATTCGGGAGAACTGCTGATAATCAGCATGAAACTCTGATAGGTCGCCACTTTATTTTCTTCGGTCTTTTCGTTACTGCTCTTGTATTTTCCCGTAGGCATCGTATTGTTGTGAACGTGAATACTTGCATTGCACCATCGCATCTTTCATTTTCCTCTCTACATCTCTGTTTGAGGAATTAGTCGATGTTCGTCGCCAAAGGGCTTTCAGTTTAGGCATGTGGATGGCGAAGAGCAAGTTCACAGAAGCAGCAAAGTCGATCTTTGCGTTATGCGATGGGATTTCCGTTACAAACAAGTCAGATGGCAAACCTGCAATGTCGGTAAGCGCAATAAATGTGCCCGAACTATTTAATTAACTACTTGTTCCTGACTTGCACACATTCGTTTAAGATTTCGCTTTCCCACGGCACTTACTCCGTAGAACCGTTTCCACCCAAAGGGGACGTAGAGTTCCATGTGGATCCAACATTCAGCACTATAACCCTCAGCCGTTTGATAGTTTGTTTCATTGGCTTGGGAAAGAGAGAGTTGGCTACAGTAAGTGATTCCTTTGTGGTTTATTTGAAGTCGTACAAGTTCGGAAAAGAACATTTTTTTGCAGCCACTCAAGGAAATTCTGCTTAAAAGGAATCTATCGAATCACGCGGATGAGCCATACGTTCTTGAAATTGCTAGAGCGTTCTATAACTGTGATGCATTCAAAACTACAAAAGTTAGTTTCTTTTTCCTTCTACAATTGGTCATGTTTTCCCTAAAATACATTTGTGACTCTGAATTTCCAGGTGTTCCTAGAAAGTCTGCAGGAGTGGAACAACTACTGTGATAATGCTGAAATGTGGTTCATATATGGAAATACAGCCGCCGTAAGCTAGAACAGTTTTTTTTTATTGCGGGTATTTGAGAAAAATTTATTCTATTTTGCCTGTATTTTGCTCTCCTGGTGGAGTCAAGCATGGATGACAGACAAACAGCATACTCTGCTGTCCTTCTTTGTTGTAATCTCACCTTTTTACACAACAGGCGCTGAAAGATATCCCTACGGCGATGGAATCCTTCGAAAAAGTACTACAAGTGAATCCTGGTCATGTCGACGCGCGGATCAATCTGTCTGGTCTGCAACAGAAGATAGGACAGTCAGATCGTGCTCTTGAAACGCTACAGGATTACGACCTCGACACATGCACTCATCTGCCGGTTTGCTAACATTTCTTTCTCTCTTTTCTTTATTTGTCCAAGTGACATTTGCATTTTTAGGATGAAAGATTGCTGATTCGACAAGCAGACGTGCTCTTTGACTCACACAAAACTGAGCAGTTCGTCCGATGCTGTCGCATGCTACTCACTCCTCACTTTTATGAGGTTCACCGCAATCAAGAGACGATTGGTAGACGTCGCAGTTCGAAGACTGGTATGTGATTTTTCTTTGCATTCTAGATGTTGAACATCATACACATAGATGTAGAAATATGAGACCGCTGTAATTTTTGAAAGATATTCGTGTGAAATTTTGCGCAAATAAAAAGAATGGATCGAAGAGCCTGCACTTTTTACTGCTGGACAGACGACTAATGTGGTCGGTTCTACTAAATCGGCGCTATACTCCACATCAAGTATTGCGTAAACATAAGTAAGATATATAGTTATCAGTGGCGGACGCAGGGGCGGGGGAGCCGAGAATGGGTCGCCAAATTTTTGAAATTACAATACAATTTAAAAAGTAGTTTATTTTAATTGTTTGTTTTTATTGTTATTTCTGATATGATTTTTATTAATTATCTGTCATTAAAATTAATATTTTTATTAACTTTATTTTCCGTCTGGGTCCCTAAAACGGCGGAGACCCCACTTTTTCCCCACGCCCTTCCTCCCACTCACTTTGTGCGTCGGCCATTGATAGTTGTGAGGACATTCGAGGAGACAAGGGTGTGCAGCATTATACCTGCGAAGTGGGTGTGGCCAAGCTCTACGACTGTCCAGTTCACACAATTGGCCAATTGTGGGGCTCGTGAACACCGCCCACTCCAGGTATAACGTATAACGTTTATTTTTTAATAACGCTCCACACGCAGGTGAAAACGAGAACGAAAGGGCGCGATATCAGGAGACGAGAAAGGCATAGAGTACGCGTTTGCAAACAGATGACAACCAAACTATATATCTTTGCGCTCTTCTATAGCGAAAATATAGTCATTGAGTGTGAAAGAGCAAATAGGGACACTGTTGATCAACCGTAACCTCGAGTTTATGATTATTGTATGGGACGTGATTGCTGGCAACACTCAGTTGTTGATTAAAACCCGTTCAGGATTTTTCCTGAGCAGCACATTGCGAATTGCTGCGATGAACGCAATTACAAACACGAACTGGGAGAAGTTCGTTCGTCGATTGGGCGCTGCTGCGTTCAACGAACGTCGAAGCGTTGATGACATTGATCCAGCCTTGGTAACTTTTCTGGACAGGTTTTAATTTTCTCTGGAGGCAAATATAGGTTCAGACATAGGTTTGACAGTTGGTGCTATAATCATATTTCATTGTTGTTGCAGCTGCACGACTACTGCTTAAAACTCATTGAATGTTTACTGTCTGCTGAGAGATACCAGGTTCGTTCCGATGTATTCGAGAGACCGGTCTTTCCTTCATTTATAAGATTTTTTTTAGGATATGCTTGTTGTCTGCTGCTATGCATTTCTGCAGCCTCGTATCAATAGGTCGGAGAAGTGAGTCCTTATTCCTACATTTTAATGTGACTTTTTTGTTTAGCAAAATTATGGTAATTGCAGATCATCCACATTCCAAAATCTTCTATATTTTGTTGCCATTAAAGCACAATGTTGGTCGGTGGCTTTCGAATACGTACGCTGGTATCACATGCTAACAAACGTGGGTCTTTGCTAGTAAACATGTTCAGAAAAAAGTGCGCCTCCTACAAACAACCTATCTGCAGACTGCTCACCAACTGACGCTGCCGAACAGTCGCGATGTCCTCTTCAAAAGGATATTCAATGCTATGAATTACGTCTTCGTTCATTCGCAAAATGTGTGCTACCATCGCTATATTATGAGAGCGCTCAGTAAGGTACGAGACGTAGTCATTCGTTCTAGGTTCTTCTTCTCACTTGCTCCGCTAAGATCACTTGCGCATTTTCGACTTTTTAGGCTCCTGGGAATCCTGCTCTTCAGGCCATATCGGGAAATAACTCACTTATTACTGGAACTTATCGACACGCACTTGGTAAGAAATCTATTTTGCTAGTATAGCAACTTTTGATGAAAAAATGAAGTTTTTTTTTAAATTTCAGGTGAATATTTACGTGTCTGGAACCAGGACAAAAACAACCCGTTGATTTGTCTCCTACTAGCGCTGACGTTCATCCACATGTCATGCAAGAAGGATCTCAGCAGTAGACATATGATTGGAATTAGGGTGAGGATTTAAGTATATGTATACCAGTGGCAGAGAGTGGGGGGGGGGGGGGAGCGGAGATGTTGGTTGAGGCGTAGGAGAAAAAATGTGGTTCCCGAAAATAGACAATCGAAGTGTAGATGATTGTAGATGTTCCAAAGTATTTAAAGGTTATATGATCAATGGGTTTTGAAAAATAGTTGGAAACTAGGGATTAATGACTAGCTGGTAGAATTCATTGAAATTGAACTTGTACAATTATTGCGAAATTTTTTCCAACTTTTGCACCCATTCTCGAGGGAGGGCTGCGGAGCAGCGGGAGAAGTGGCTCTTTTTTTTAGTTTGCGTGGTGGTTACCGAATATTCCTTTACCTCTAATACATTCTACATTTTAGGGAGTCGCATTTATGAAACTATACGAAAAGAACAGGAAATGTCGACAAGAGTGCTATTACAACATCGCGCGGATGTTTCATCAGATGTCTCTAACGCCCCTTGCGATCTATTTCTATGAGAAGGTAAACCCATCTTTTTTTTTTGGAGGAAGTACATGCTTATGAAGAGAGCGAGTTGGGCAGGTTTCGCTTTAGTTGAGAGGAGGTTGCACGTTTGAGCACACACGCCTATTTGTTTGTTATGGAGCGATGGGCATGAACGTCAGATGAATTTGTTTCATTAAATCCTGGGTTTGCAACCACCCGATGTACCAGATCAGCATGTTATGCTTCTAGACGGAGCTGGTACTAATCTATTCTGACCCCTAGCGATCAGCTGGTCCAGGCAGGAATCGAAGTATGGGTGGCGTGCGCGAGGGTGGCGCCTCTTGTCTTTATGGTGCTTGCGCTCCTTGTGAAATAGCTTTTTTCTGCGGAAATAGTTGATTTCAGTATGTGGAGAGGCATCGCTTTCTTTCCTCATCTAAAAAAAAACATATTTATATAAAGTAAATCGCCTCTCTTCTAATGCTGTAATGTTTGGGCATTACATCCATATTTGTGAAATGTTCATGATAATGTTATCATGAGTTTTCGTTGGAATTCGTTGTTGCTTTAGGTACTATCAGAGCCGGCTCCTGTCGTTTATTACATCGATGATGAAGGAAACGAGGTTTTACGCCCAGAAAGCATGTGAGTTGCGAATTTAGATCATTTGGGGCTACAAAGATACCTTGATAAGCGCAGCACGTGGAAATTAATCTTTGGAAATTAATCTTTTGTGTTAGTCTACGTACTGTTGGACCTCACCTTGTTCACTTAGCAGTATTTGCGAGCAGCTAGCACATTGCTCGAATAGAGATGCACGTTTTTGCCTCATCTGTGACAGCTTAAACGAGTGGGTAGAACGGGTTTTCAAACAATAATTCGGGTTTTTCGGGTGGTTTCCAGACTATTATTGATGTTCCAGCAAAACAAAGGAGTACGTAGTAGAAACTTTGGGGATTAAGTGCACAATTGTGTTCTTATTAGTGAAGATCAACTACAAAGCTGACGCGTATGGTTCTCGCGGGACTTTCTTTCATTTTGTTGATTTCAGGTACGACATGCGTCGCTTTGCTGCTCACAATCTCGCTCTGATATACCGTACAAGTGGAAACAATCACCTAGCGCGAAAAATATATAGCAAATATCTTGTTGTATAGTAGTTGTAGGTTTTTTGTTGCTTAGAAAAGTATCATACTAGCTTTAATGAAGCCCATTGATCTCAGATTGTCCCGAGCTATATAATAGCTTTTTTGTTTGATTTTCTGCCCGCATACTGGTTGTTTGTGCACTTGAGTTTGTTATGTATTTATTCTCGAAAATGACTTGTTTTTGTTTGTTTTTTTTTGTTTGTAGTTCATATAAATGTACTTTGGAATAGATAAAATTGTGGAGCTATTCACGTCAGTGGTATCCATGTTGGTTATGCCCTAAAATATCTTTGGGACATGAAGGAATATTTCCTTTGGTATTATTTCATGCTCATTGCTCCTGAGCAGGCTGGCATGTTCGTGCTGGCGTTACTAGAGGACACTGTAGCTGTGAAACCACATGAACTCGGCAAAGAGCTTGGATCGGTGAGTGTTTTTTCTATGACTACGATCCATGCTCTTAAATCCATGACGTAATTCAGGTGCTCAGACGTCGTATAAATCAGAGGCTTTCGAATAAAATTGTACCTGAGTTGGGGCTCTGCATATGTGTGTATGACCTCTTGGAAGTTGGTGTTACGTACATTTTGCCCGGCGAAGGTAGTGGGCATACAAAAGTAAAGGTAAGTAATTCCGTGAGCTTCAAGTATTTCTAGTGGTACTCTCAATTTAGTTAAACAACATCGATTCGCGTTGAGAAGCTCAAATATGGTATCAATTTTAGTTTCGCCTCGTAGTATTCCGCCCATTCGTTGACGAGGTAATCCAAGCTCGAGTGGTTTCTTCTAATAGCCATGGGTTGACATTATCAGTGGAGTTTTTCGAAGATATCATCATCCCCGCTGAACGGCTTCCCGAACCTCATGTTTTCGAACAAAGCGAACAGGTGAATTTCTCATTAATTGAAAAAAAATTAAATAAAAACTAAAATCTAAGGCACGCATTGCTGTGTAGACATATAGTTTTCACTCGTACCTTTATTCTTAACTTCAAAACAGTTGGTTTTTATGAGCGTTCTCTCCACCATGCTCAATTATTTAGAGGAATTTTCCTGGAAAAAATCAAGTATATTTACCTTTTTCTGCTTTCCGCTGCATTAGCTGAGCAACTTCCATTGAAAAAGTCTCATTTTAATATGTAGAAGAGTTTGTGAAACTGTAGTTGTCGAGAAATAAGATATTACGTTTCGGTGCATTCACTGTGCACAGTGCAAAACACTGCCTCATGCTGGAATCGAACCAGCGACCTTCTGTTTACTAGACAGACGCTCTGCCCCTGAGCCAATGAGGCTGACGCATGGTAGCTGCGCACGGCTGCTGATCAGGAAACATGGTTCTTTCGCGTTATGTTCTTGGCGAGAACCATAGGTGATGCATGACCAAACATGGGAGTGACTAATTAAACACGGGTAATTATAAAAATTATACTTGAGACCAAAAATAACTCCTGCGCATGAAACAATACCTGCGGACGAAGTTAAGCTAAAACAAAGACATTTCTGGATTTTGTCTGAAAAAAGATGTGAAATAGTCCCAAAATGTTCCGTACGTGGGACAAAACGAAGTTCCTCGTTTTCATGGCCCGTATTCCGTAAGGACCTAGTCACAGCCCTTGTGCTGCCTTGAGGCAGCACGGGTGGAGCACCCGGTAATTTGTTTGAATGAGATAATTGAGAATTTGAAAAAAAAAAGATTTTATTTACTTAAATTTTTTCAATTTTGAAAAACTTAGCTAGCTGGGATTCGGAATCAGAATGATAATAAGAACTGGGATCGCCGGTTAAGGTATGTTAAGTTCATGTTTTTGAGATATTAACGCTCTGTCTAGGTTTGGTACTGGGAATATCCTGCAGAGGACGGTCAACCACCTGCTAGACTTTACATGGATCCAGGGAAAACAGTCCGTTTCCGAGTTGTGGAGAACATTTTCAGGTATGAACCTTAGATCACGACTGGTAATCGCTTTTTATCCAGCTGTATTCAGAGATGTGAAGCCGAATTTGACCCCAGAAGAAGCCCAAAAAGAGAAGTCATACGAGATAATTGGCACTATGGCTGAGACAGGGCTGGGTTGTGTTGCTTGGTGGTCGCAAACGGTAGAAGATGGCGGTGAAGAAGGTGAAGACATGGAGGAGGAGTAAACCAGCAAAGGGTAGTCGCCTACACTCGTCTCTGTAGTCACGTTTTTACTGGTTATCTATACATTATATTTGTTAGTGATTGTTGAGGATGTTACGCTTTTGTTATCTACGATTGTTGTTGCTGCTGTTGTTGTTTAGGACATTTGTTTACATCTCTATAGCCATTACGGAGTAATTGTAAGATCGGATCAGTGGCAGTGCGAGTTGTGGGGATCCGAGATTTTCGAATCTTTGCTTTCATTAATAATTTTTGGATAATTTTCTTCAATCTTTCAGTTTTACAATTAGTTTTGAATAGGTTCAGACGCTATTCTGCTATCTCCGTCCCAGAAATTAGAAGAAAAGTTTATGCGAATGACCGGAGCGGAGTGATTTGTTGCACTCCCACGAAGATACCACTGCTTTTGTACCTTGACGCTATTTTTTAGGGTTAGAATAGGTAGATACACTATCTTGGTTAACGCTCCCTGTATCCCAGCCCAGTATTTTGCAGAATCTTCTGATACTTGAGCGACCATTCAATGCGCTGTAATGCTCGCTTCAATGTTATTCAATATTATCACTATTCTCAACCTTTTTTTTTTGGCATATTATTGGCATTTTCTTACCAAAATGGCAGTTCCTCTGGTTTCTTACACTGATCCTATCGTGACCTTACAGAAATTGCATTGCTGTGCAAAGTGAGTAATGCTCGCTTTAGGTGATCAGGGCATTGGACGATTCCCATAGACAGAGTATGGCTAGCTTTTTTCCGAGACTCCTAAGAAGTAGCCTAATGGTGCTGAACCTAAAGAAATTCCTGCTGTCCGGGAACACTTTTCCCTTCAGTTACACTACAGTTCCCACACCCGCAGCCACTATTATATGCTAGTGATAGATAAGTTATACGTTGTCATATACATTGTTATCCCTGCACGAATTCTGCTTTGAAAATTGGATTTTGTAAAATTCGAAATTCGAGAACTATTATATGTGAATGTAAATAGAGCCGCGAGTAAGAGGGATAAATCACTTTTTTCCATTCGCTGTCGTATTTTTCCAGAAATAACTCTCCTTACTACATTAAATTTAAAGTCGTTGTTGGTCAACAGAGAGACAAATACTGGGAACAAGTGGCATTTAACAAGGAGCGAATAAAGAAGTAACAGAACTGAGCAAAATCAATGAAATTGTCAATTGCTGTACAGAGGAAAAGCATGGTCAAAGTATATAAATATGGTAAGAGTTTTGCTGAAGTGCCCTGAAAAAACTAAACAGTGCGTGTAGAGTGTTACATGTACCTGTAATGGGGGGTGCGACCGAATATTACGATAGGTGAGCCGCATGAATTGGCCAATCAAGGTGTTCGGCTGTACCACCCATTTCAGATATAAGCCTACATGCCCCTAAAAGGTAAATTGGGAGACCACCTTAATAAAAAAGACGAATGAAGCTGTTGGATTCTAACAAATGAAACTAAAACAGACTAGAGGTAATTCCACGTCATGATGTTTCTAGTTCTTCTGTTGGACGAACGAACGTCGCCTGCCATGGCTCCTGTTCTTTCGTTTTCGGAGTGTCCGTGGCTTTCTCAAGTACCTCCTGCGTCTCCCATTTCCGAGTGGTCGTGCTCTTACCACTGTGCGTTTTTCAGGAGTTTCAGAGTAGTTTTCCGTTTGGTGTGTTCGCCTATTTGTGATCGTCACTTGCTTCAGTTGTTTTCTCGATTTCATTGGAGATGATGCTTTCTGCGCTTTCACTTCTGATTCCGGAAAGAACACCGTACCATCGTAAGGGTCTACATTAGTTGGCGGATTGGGTAATCTTGAATTTATCTCATTCCCTCGGAATTCCACGACATTTTGTTGAGTCGTGGTTGGTCCAGAAAACGAAGTGGTGTCTACTGGATTTGGCGAAGGCGTCCTTATAGGAAAGCCATTCAAAAGATCCATGAAAGCCACGTCCAACTCGGTGGCAGTCGTCAACTTCATAGGTGATTCATTGGGAATGCTGGATTCAGACGGATGGACATCGTCAAACTCGACTGCATCTGCTGTTCCGACTGTGGAGATCTCTGTGTGCTGCTCAGCTGTAGTTAGTAAGTCTTCTTCCACGGAAGTCGCTTTCTGAAACACTTCCGAGCTGGGTGGTGCAGTCGTCATCGGAGTGGTGGTGACTTGGGACACGGCCCCTACCAGCACCTGCTTTGTTCTCTGAGAAGTTTTTGTGGACGAGTTGAAATCAGCCGCAAAATCAGTACTTCTCAGCTCCTCCGTCGTCGTCGTCTCGTCACTGATCTGCGGTGAGCTCGTTGCATCTTCGGTGGTGGCTTCATGGAAGTTGTCTACGGCTTCCTCAGTATCATCAGGATTTCTCGAGTCAATGTCGTTATCATCGAAGTCAATCATAGTTGACATCGATGATTCTGCTGTCGATGACGTCAACACTGATGACGTCGTCACTGCTGGTGTCGTCGTCGATATATTCGCCACTAATCCCACGGGTTTGAAAGGGGAATCCGCGGCCTTCTTCTTGTCTATGATGTACTGGTCGCATAAAATATGCGTCAGTCGGATGCTGCTGTCGGGTAACGTCCACTTGCCGTCTCTACACTTGAGCTGCAATAAATAATTATAGGTTCCATGGGTAAAACAAAAATAAGAGCCATCTCAATGTCCCGAAGACGCTGGTCAGGAAACCAGGAACCGTGTTTTGCAGCAAATCCGTTTAAAGGCAGTGTGTCACCTCGTTTCGTGGGCTGAAAATACCAACAGACTCTAGACCTCCACGTCACGCTAATTCCAAAGATGTATGTCGAAGCCCACAAGCCCATAAAAATGACGAAAATCCCGTTTTCGGAAGGCCCGAAAGTGCAGTTCACGGACCACTTGGGCGGAGCGCTGCGTGGATGTGTTGGCTGCCCGCCACGTCTGCAGCAGGGATGAGCGGATACGAGATTTTCCACGACCAGGATAACGGTGCG
Organism: Ancylostoma caninum; assembly: GCA_037903475.1. NCBI lineage: Eukaryota > Metazoa > Nematoda > Chromadorea > Rhabditida > Ancylostomatidae > Ancylostoma > Ancylostoma caninum. The sequence goes on along the minus strand of JBAJFG010000597.1, from coordinate 284,225 downwards.
GATAACGGATAGGCCAAAAATGGCCGAATAACGGATACCGGATAACGGATAACGGATAAGTGACCCAGGTGCTATAAAACACGTTGAAGGGAGCTGAAGCTTTGCTTCATTAACCTTTTGTGGAGTTCAGGTAAAAATTTCTAGCACTGACAGACTATTATGGATATTATGAGTATTATTATGAATATTATTACTATTATGAAAATACTACTATGACTTTCGATCAATAGATTCTAAAATTGATGGAAACAGCAGGTTCAATGAATATCCGAAACCAACCTTGCGGGGAAAAGGCAGCGCTCATCGGTGAGCTGTGGGGTCACTAATTCCAACGTCCTTAATGGCCTGGCCAAACATTAGCCAACGTTGTCGATAATTCCACAAGTAAATGATGGTTTCGAGGTTATTTCCTCACTTTGTGGGACGATCCAGTAAACATGAGCAAGAGCATTTCCTTTTGGGCAGTTGCAAGTCTGGATTACCTTCTCCTACCTTCCTACAAAATTCTAGACCTCTGATGACGTAAAATGAGGTAGACCGAGTAATACTTCTACAAATGTAGACTCTCCTCTGCTGTGAACGTGCGAAATGAAGCTACTATTTTCGATCTTATCCGCACCGTTATCCGGTGCCAAAAGCCCGGATAACGGTGCGGAGAACGGATAGGCTAAAACCTACGGATAACGGTAAAACGGATAACCGGATACGGATAATCCGCTCATCCCTGGTCTGCAGCGTTGTTCAGCATGTCTAGACGTGTCCAATCGATGAGACCAACGGCTTCACGCGTCCACTCGGCTCGACAAACTGTTACAAATCTCATCCCGAAAAGCGTTTAAAAATAGGGTTTAAAGACCTCTTTGTAACATTTCAGGTATTGGATTCAGCGTGTTGGGGAGATTCAGGATCTGGTAAATGCTCAGACACGAGAACGAGGTGAGACACTGCCTTTAAGACATGCGTGCTCGTGCAAAAACGGTTTTTTTAAAATCAATACTATACCAGCAACGGTCAAACCCATGCAAAACCCGTGCATATTCATGCAGGACCAGCGCACTTCCAAGTACGATGCAAATTCGGTGCAAAACTCATGAAAAATCCACGTTTCCCTCAATCCCATGCAGAATCATCATACCTATGCAAATACGGTTTCTAGGTCTCTTAAAGAAACGGGCCCACCTCGCTGTGCATGTTGGAGATATCAGCAGATTCTTGATGTCCTCGGCACGCTGATTCTGGTAATGTAGTACATGAAGGGCCATGGTAGTGACAAAAACCCCGTTTTTAATGGGGTCAAAGTACCCGGTCCGTGGAGCAGGGGCGGGGTTCACTCCAAGCCGTGCTGGCTGTCCGCCAAAAGCGTTATTTATAGTGCGTCGGAATCCGATCCCGTCGGATAACAAAAGGTACGTATCGATCCTCGTCGGAATCCGACGCATCGGAGTCCGATGACGACGCCTGTTTTTACTCCATCGGAACGATTTGCCTCCGAATCGTCGTCGGAGTCCGACGTCGCATCGGATCCACTAGTGGCTCCGATGCGACGTCGGACTCCGATGCATCAATCGATAGGACCTCGTGGGGCGAATTTTCTCAGCTGTTTTCACCCCATTTTCGTTACTTTCTTTTGTTTTTTCTTTCGTGTCACTAACTATCATTTACTCTCCAAATAGCTGGTCCTAAAACCTATCGTATACTTCTTTACATCACCTCCATGTTGTAGTAATTGCATAATTGGAAGAGTTTGATAATGATATGATGTTATTTATGTGGAAGATTACAATAGAATTCTTGAGGTTGAAGAGAATTTGCAAAAGCTGAGAACTCCAAAAACCAAAGAAAAAAGTCAGAAACCGATAAATACAGCTTGATTTGCAAAGAAAACATGCAAAATTCATGGATAGAAACAGCTGATCCGAAATCGTGTGCTTGCGGACTATAAACAAAGCCACGACGCATCGTTCCGATTTCGTATCCGACCGTCGCAGCTCACATCCGATGCGAATCGGACTCCGACGCACTATAAATAACGCTAAAGCAGCAACGTCGGGTGAACACGTCTTGGCCTGTCTGATCGATAAGATCAAGGGTGATGCACGTCTTCACCCGTCGATTTTGCTCCAGCAGACTATCACAAGCCCCCTCCCGAAAAACGGGTTTAGAGGCCACTTTGGGCCATTTCATCGCCGGGATCAGCGCATCGAGCAGGTTCGGAATATGCTAATAGCTCAAACATGATATGAGGTGGGCCTCTGCCTTTAATATCCACTCCCATTACGGAATTTCAAGCAAACAGAGACCTGCATATAAATCGGATTTTCAAATCTTGCTCTGGAATCCAAAGAAAAAGAAGCCTTTAGGTTAGAAACTACGGAATTGATAGATTCCTGCAGAATGCTATTTTATGTCTGTTTTGTAGAATTTCAACTGATGCTGGCTATAATAATGCTATATATGGCGGAAAAAGAAACTAGCTAAAACGATTTAGTGAAGTGTTAAGTGCTATGTTAAAGGCAGCACTCACGGAAATCTTCACTTCGGAAATGAGTCGCTTACCATGTAGTCGGCCGCTGGACAATTGCAACAATAAGTCGAACACCTTGAATGGCCGTCTACCTGCGAAGATACTGCCGTGGACACATCAGCCGCTCTGGACATTACGATTCCGTCGCGCCAACAAACGCCGTTGACAGGGTGTGCGCGTGTGGTTCAGCGGGGGCGTGTTTATGAAATTCGAACCATTTGCAGGGTTCCGTGGCGGGACCCATCACGGAACACTCGTCCGCGCTGTGGACACATGAAATACCGCCGTCATTTTCTGTGTTTTTCGCGTGTTTCACGCTACTTCATCGTTATCAATGAGTTCATCGTCCCTAAAAATCCCGATATACCGCGAAATCTTCAACCCAAAAATTTCCGTGAGTGCGGCCTTTAATGAATTTGTTATGTTGTGTTAATGTTAATGAATAAGAAAGGATGAAGTTTTTAAACTCACCATTACTTGCAGCTTATCAACTCTGCCTTTGGCGAGATAATCGGGATCAATGCCGATTTTGTCCGGTGAGTCATTGAAAAGCATCAGGTACAAGTCTCCGCCGAGGTCATCCTCAAATGCATAACACTCTGCCGCGATTTTATTAATGGCGTTTATTAGAAGACGCGATCATTAATGCAATAATGATAAGAAGGACTTCACCCCGATTCCGCTGGGAACTTACCAGTCTAAGACAGGTGATGAAGGCGATGTCTGAACAGTATCCGACTTTTACTGATGGCAGCTCGCACCGCCACACGTTTGGATCATCCGTCCATACTGTGAGGTTCTCCGTCACGTTGCCACACCAGCCTGGAACTGTGAGTTTCAGCACACTTTAGAAGCGCTGCGGATTTTAGAACGCGCCGGGTCGTTAGATAGCAGTTGGTTGCTGCCACCCGAACACTGGCCGTGCCTTACCTGCAATTGCCAGTCGATGCGCGCGCTGCCTGCGCTGAGATAACAAAATAGCGTGAGAAGCGTTAAAGTTGAGTAAAATGAATGCTATACTCTCAGGGAGGGCAACGGTTTTGTTACGTATCGATTTGCTGGCGACGACAGCGACGACAGCAAGCTCATAATATATAATAAGATCATAGATATGCACTGAAACCACAGTCCCCGCGACTACAATGGCCGAAAGGCTCTGTTTACACTTCGTCGCGAGGCGACGGCCGCATGATGCGCGACGGGACGAATATCGATGGAGCTTGCCGCGTCAGCACACCATTTACGGTGTCTTAGGTTTGCTTCCGATGCAATAGTAGCAAAATCATAGCGTGCTAGCATAAGTGACGCGGATATGGTCCATCGTGTGATTTTTGAAGGGAAAAGTTCAAATCGCATGCGACGGGGATCCGCGACTTTGCGTCGCGAGAATAACCGCCATTCACATTCACAGCAGCCACTTTCGAACAGTTTGCATCGTCGCGATGGTCGTATTGCGGTGAAATATGAACACAGCAAAACCACTGCACTTCTCGAAGATTATAGCAGCAGGATTAGAAGCAGTATCTCACCTCGGAGACGTTCTTGAGAATTTTATCATATAATCTTCGAAGCATGTTCAGGAGATGATGAGACAATGATATAAATGAAACCTCACAGAAGTTCAAAGGAACCTTTGTCTTTTCTAAGTCACTTCTTTTGCGGATGACCAATGAGAGGTCCAAAAGAAGGCGCCAAGTGCCAACGATCTCACCAGCTGCATAGCATTGTCGCGGACCCCTTAACTGGCATCCCGAATCCTCTACACAACAAGGGACTCGAAAACGGTTTTTATTTCGAACTTTGTGAGCACTCATGTATATCGAACCGGGAGTCACGGAAAATATTATCATGTAAGTACCGGATCTAATTTTGGAAAGAGCCAGAGCGGAATTGACCGGGAGTTCGCGAACGAATCATATAGTCATCCGGAATTTATCAGAAACTCATATAGGTTGACCCAGGATTTAGCCAAGCTACTGACGTAGAATCAACGGGTAAGGAACAGCTTCTTATGGGCTGAAAAGTAGTAAGGCAAAGTAAAGGTGTTGTGGTCAGTCGCTGATTTCTAACTGTTGGAATCGCTAGTTGATCTGGAGCACGAGTTTGGACGATTTCTGAGGTTTTCAGATAACTGAGTTCGGATTGTCCGGTGTGATCGAATTTGCGCACAAAGGATAATTCTGACAGGAAATGTTCATCGCCACCTGCTTAAACTAACGAACTACCGTGGGGATCAATGGTGAAGCGTTACGCGGCCGCGCTGGAACCAGGGTTTTCTTGATAATTTTTCACCATATTTGATGTTAACATTCAAGAAAACTGACTACCTATCAGGTAAACCCTATAGTTTTTTTTTTCAACGGCATTCATACCAGTGCGAGCGGGCACAATGTTGGGGTTCATAGCAGAACGAACCTTACCTACCAAATTTGGTTGACAAAGCGGAACTCGGTCAAAGAATTTGAAATTTCTAGCTTAGATAAATACGGTAAAGAGAAAGTATGGCAGTCACTTGCTGCTTCCTAATCGTTAGATGAGATCTTGTGCTAAAAGGCATAGTAGATAAAATAGCTCAGAAAGTGAATATTCTCAGTAAATCCACCTCATGTTAAGCAGAAGGTCTACTCTGTGGAATCTAACAGAAATCCCACCTGGACAGTCCCTGGCGACATTTGCTTCGGAGAGAGAAAAAAGTGACTGCAAGACGTAGAACAACAGCATACGAAATGCTCTAGATCTCTAGTAGCGGTCCGCTTAGGGGACGATAAGCATCGCAGGAATCCTGCTTCCACGGGCCGGTGAGCCTCCTCTTCGCCCGGCTCGACAAACTGGTATCGAGCCCGGCCTGTGTCTCGCTGTATTTAGGGTGTCTGTCTGCTTACTTTACAAACATTCTATGTGGTTAGCTTCGGTGTTTTTGTGCCCTTCCATCTGTGAATTCTTTGTTGGCTCCATTTTTGAGTCCATGTACTTTGGAAAGCCAGGAAGCTCCGGGCGAAGTTACATTTTGCTTCATTCTAAGGCTCCATAAAATCTTCACTGACGAATTTTCCGTTACCACTCAATGAACTTCTTGTGCAGTCCTGATGGTCATAAAAATGCGTGTTGGCTTCTGAATTCATTATCTGTTTTGTAACATTTCGAGCTTTCCAGATGTATTTGACAATGCTACTCCTACTTATAATCGCATTCTCGTCACAAACGGAGGTGCACCTGCCCAGGAAGTGCGGCTGGGATACTTCCAACATCACCAAGGTATAAATTCTATGCTGTTCCAGAGAGAATGACCCTGTTGAGAGAGTTTAACTACGTCGGTTTTGAGAAATCAACATCGGAAGAGTCTTCAGATGACGCTGACCACAACTGCAGACGTGTTTTCTTAGCTTGTTACGGAAGAACCTTTTTCGAACGCTGTTCTTTTTGGAGAGTCGTACTGTCGTGTAATAAGAAAAGAACTACGCATAGTATCTTCTTGGACACCTGTTGTCCTTCCCCTGGACTTTTTATATGGAAGGCTTTGAATGATTCTGTTAAGAATCTGGCAGATCGACTATTCCTTACATTTATTTGGTTAGTGACATTTGGAGGGTAATAGTGTTTGCTTAGTGTATATACAATCCAGTTTTGCATGCCGCCCATCTCCAATGGTGTTAGCAGAGCTGTCTGAGGAGAGCAGGTCTGGAAAGACTGGTGACTGTCACTGAAATCTCGCCAAACAATCTGAAATACCAATTATTCGGAACCGCTTGTACGATCGCCTCTGCACAACGCCCGACTTTGTTATTTGACCATTTAGCACTGAGGGTGATTGCATGAAATCTTGTACTGTGTACATGGTCAAATGCATAGAATGTGGGGAAAAATACATTGGTGAGACTCTGCGTCAGAATTAGAGAGCACCTTGAAGAGAAAGTGAGTCCTCGCTCGTCCACATCTTTGGATGCTCATCAAATGCGAGTGCATTACGGTGTCGATTACGAAGTAAAAACGATTGTTGTATTGGCACGCAAGACTCTTGACGCTTTGTGGGTTCATCCCAAAAACCCGTGAATGAACCACAAAGAGGAGTGCCCCACCATCACAAGTGAACTCTATCCATATCTTGCATAGTGTAACATCTAACTAGAGATATGACTAATGGAAGAATGTCTCATACTGTTTCCAAATCCAAACATGCCGCCGTCGTCGAAGACATCACCCTGTCGGCGGACTTGTGAAGAGATGAGAGAGTTGCCGTTGGGTTTTTCGTGATTTTTGGGCATAGTCTGGATCGATGTTAAATTGAAGAGGTGTTTGTGCGAGTACTTTGACGATTCAGCTCGACACTTTCAGGCTCTGAAGAAAGCGAAGCCGCCGAAACGTCGGCCAATAGAAAGTTATAACAACCTCGTGCACTGCTGACCGAAGTATATAAATATTATAACATCATGCCGAGGTTTAAAGACAACCGGAATTGGAATCTATATTCCATTCACCCGGCAGCCGTCATTGGCAAAAGGACCATGGACTGAGATGCGGTCGTTTTCAATCAATATCAAGCATTCCTGATAGAGCACAACCGCACCACTTACCTCCATTCTGTGAATACAACAATACCGACTCCGTTCTGAATGACCTATACAGTCTTTCTCAAAAATCCTTGCCTCAAGCATCACTGCCCGTCAGCTAATCCACGTCACATCACGCATGATAATGCTTAGGCGATGCGGCGGGGCTCAGCAGATGGGTGGTGCAGCGTGAGGCAAGGATTTTTGAAAAAGAATGTAGCTATTCCATCTACGCTGTTTATTTAAGAGTATGTTGGTGAGAACCCGGTGATCCCATGAGATCATTTTATTTTCTCACAATCGGACAGGTCATCCTCTTTCTACACCTGCAGTTGCAGTTGTTTTGATTATTTGTTGTTTCTGTCTTTGATTCCATGTGACGAGTACTCTATTAATTGAATATTCCAGAGCATTCTTAGCACTCGACTGAAACGACCACTTATGGCTGGTGGTAACGTTGTGGTGAGCCGTTTTTAGAAAGTTGCTTCCGCTGCAGTCATGGACTCATTCTACTTCAGGAATGGACCAGGGGAGAGGGTCCCATCGACGACTCACGGATACGAGATGTGTGAACTAGCAGAAATTACCATTTGTTGCAATCACGTGTCTGTTCTGTAATTATTGTTGTGTTTCGTTAAAGAGTGAGCGGAATAAGAGCAGCTGGAGCTCTTACGTTGCGCTGCGTGCTCCTTGACAAATCCTATGTGTAAAACAAAAACAAATGTTTGCTTTTCTGTTTATTTTATGCTTCCATTCTTGAGGAAAGAGAACACTACGTTGTCAGACAACTAGTTCAAGACAAAATAATAGGAAAACTGTACACTACTGTACAATGCTTAGTTCAACCACCCATCTCTCCTTTCCAAGAATGGGTCGCCGAATTTTCAACGAAGAACTTTTCATTGATTTTCTGTGTTAGCCCATTCAAGCCCATTTAAATGGTTAGTACAGGTCTATTTTTGATTATTTACCTTCATAGTTATTTTTCAAATATTTTCAATTACCTCTTAGTGGAATTGATACTTTTAGTGATTTCAATGCTAAATCCGGGTCCCCCTAACGACGGAGACACCGGTTTTTTCTCGCGCCCCCCCCCCTTCCCCCTGACCCTTTTTTTGTGTCCGCCACTCCGCCTAGACCTTTTATACATGAACCAGACATGAAATATTCGATAAGGGATTAATATCTACACCTCTGCTGCGGGCTTTATTTAGCATCCTAAAAGAGACAAACGATCCATCAGGAGAAAAGATGATTGAAAAAAAAAACAAAGGTAAAAAATAAACGGTGTTCGAAACTGAGAAGGTATTGTGTATGTATGTATTACAAAACCAAAGCTACTAACTGATAGGCTCGAGTGCTCCAAGTCAGCAATGGTTGATGTTGCTGACAATGTCTCCATGTTCTATCACAGGCAATCGTGGGGGTTGACTGCAGGTGGAAATCGGTCCACCCCCAATTGTACCTAGAACAAAAAAAAAAGATATTTCAATTATAAAAAGGACGATGGGACAGAAAAAAGACAGAGGATGGAGCAAAGGCACTTCAGTTATTAAGTTAATGACGGAACAAGAATAAACACTTCAGTTGTTAAGTGAATACCGGAACAAAAAAAAAAGACAAAGACACCTAGCAAACGGCAAACCAGTCTTAGCGATAACAAATACACGTAAATGAACCGACAAGAATGAAAATGAAGGAAAAAATGTTCTAATATCGGCGAACTTTAACGAACTTCCTACTTGAGCCAGGAGGCGTCGACGAATGAGTTTAGCAGCTGCTTGATCCCTCACTGATAATGCTAGTTGATCTTCTTTTTCCTCTGAAAATGAAGCAATCTCAACTCCATTGAAATGGAATTTCACCTTCACTCACCCCTTTCGGCAGTAGATCAGTAGATCTTTCTTCATAGTGATGGACGTCATTCCCAAAAAAAGTTAACAAATAACCAATTGAAAACGAGAGAAAGATGGAAGAGCAGTAAACTTACGATGCGTCCCCGAGCTTGCCCTAATTTGACTGCCCATGCCGCAGGTGTCGATTTTCTTCCCAGAAGCTCCTTTTTTGTTGCCTCACGATTGGGGCCCAGTTCCATCCAGTACCTAGAGTTGTTCGAGAATTGTTACGAACAGATGCAAAAGTATGTTAGGCACCTACTTTGTCGGTCTGCGGGCAAGCGTGTTTGAATCCCCAATTATTTCAGGAACTCCAAGTTGTAGTCCTTCCAGTAGGCAGCCTAGAAGCAAGTAAAACTTACGGAACAAAGATGAGTCATGTAACAAGAACTCACCGATAAATAAGTTCGTCACGAAGTCAGGCAGGTTTTTGAAGGGTGCGACCTTGACATTCTTGTCCACAATGCGGCACGCGAACTGTTTGATGTCAACGACGAAATTACCGCCGTAGCAACAAATTAGGCTTTTCTCAGCAGATTCTCATCTTATTTGCTGTTAGCTACAAAGAAAACTATGCAAATATCAGTTTTGTAAATATGCCATAGTGTGCCGTTGGGTTTGTTGCTACGGCGAGCATTTCCAGCGCGAACAACGGATATTTTCAAGACTCCTGAAAAACGCACCATCAAACGCACTATCACTACTACACCCTTTCGAAGACTCAAAGGCTACAAAAAAAGAAAACTATGGCGGTTAGTTCTTCGCGGAACATCTAAAAATCAGGAAAAAAATCAATCGAAAAAGAAAATTTTTATGTTTCTACGTCATTTTTGAGATTTATCTAAATCTACATCTGTCTGCGCGTGGGTCACTTTGAATTTCGCGAAGCACAGGCACAGATCCATGGTACTCGCAGCGCGCAGATTTAGATTTAGATAGGAGTCAAAAATGTCAAACAATAACAATAACATATACAAACAATAAGAAAGAGTGGCATAACGTAAACGAGGAACTCCCCTATCAAGGCACGGTTATAGAACTCCTGGCGCGTGCGGCCCATCGCATTCTTTTCCATATTGGTATCAATGGGGGTAAAGGATGATATGATATCAATCATGCTTAGCCTTACTGCTACAGTTATACCTAGCTTATTATTGTTGTTTAAATTATCTTGAAGTTCGAAGTCGATTTCCTTATGTTTAAATTTTATGATGCAATTCAAACTCAGTTGTATCGCCATCGTCGTGGGACCACTCTGGCACCCTCTCTTGCTCATTGTACTGTCTTTGTCACGTTCCCACGCTCGTTGTCAGCACCGTCTTGGGACCTTGGTCTCTCGTTTTTGAGTTGTACCGTCATTCGACTATTTTGATCGACTCGAGTGCGGCTGCGTCGAATATTACTACTGAAGCTTTATTAAATCAGTGAGTAAATTCACTATTTTATTCAGGCTAAGGGGACTAAATCCCATAGGTGTGAATCCCACCTAACCGGGGGAATGAGCGATGTCTAGTGGATTCTAAGCGCTTTCTGCTTAGAGAAGGATTGCAGCTGTGAGAGAGAGAGAAGTGAGATTGAGATTTTATTCCAAGCAACAACAATAACAGTCGTGAGCGTGATGAAGGAGAGAGATATTTACAAGATATTATGATGAATGAGTGATGAAAGAGAGATATTTACAAGATATGACGAGATATTTATACACGATATTATGGGGGCGTGGCATTGCTCGCTGCCAGGTGCATATCCCCAGGATACACAGCATATCCGCGCCAGATTTATCTAGGGCAAAGGCGCGTATGGCTAGAGTGTGCTCGATCAAAGAGCAGAATATGGACCAGAAATCAGAAATCAATATATATATTTATATTAGGAATAAATACATATACTACATAGGCAATCCGGACATGAGTCCTTTTGTATCGGTGAAAGTCTTTTCTTCGAAGAAATCGATCATGATAATGATGATAAGCGGTTATGAAGTTAATTTTTTTTCCTTCACAATGAATTCTTTGAAGTTTCTGCTCAAGAATTTGCGGAAACATATATTTGTTCGAATAGGTTTGGTTCGATCTGTAGGAATGTGATGGTCACACGCACCAGTAATACCGAGTGTATCTGGGTAATGGTTTGCTAAATTTGTGCAAAACCGGTTCACTTGAAAACATTTTGACTACTAAGCTCACGAAATGAATCTTACACATTGAGGTGATGAAATCAAGAAGCTCACACGGGTCCAATTCTGTCACAGTATTTCGAAGTTAAAACACTATGGTTACTTACGAGGTCACTAGTGGCAAAACTAAAGCGGTGGTGACGGGAATGTATCGCGAAATAATGGAAACGCTCGGCCGCCAGGAGCCCCACAACCGAGTCCTGAAACGGCAGTACCGTAAACAAGTCATTATAAAACAAAGCAAACAAGTAACCATGAAACAAGACCATAAAAACCGGGGAACCTCTAACTAACCTGGTCGTGAAAACTTCCGTGTCGTCTTGAGCAGTGCGAATGCCGGTGCAGGACGTTTACGAAGAAGACGATTGCGATAGCGCGGCCAAAACAGTCCTCAACAGCGACACGAGAGGGAAAGTGAAAAGAATCCTTCGTTTTCCTAACACTTTCCCTCGAAAATCCACAAAAAAAAAGACGACAATGAAGGAGTAGAATGATCCTGAACGGAAGAAACGCATAACCATGAAGAGTACGGAAGTAGAGATCAAGTACAATGAAAAAAACCGCTGAATTGTCACTTCCCATTTGAATTTCGAAAGTTCGCGCCGCGCGAATTTCTGCGCCGCGTCCCGAAACACCGGTGGAATAGATCGCGTTAGCGAAAGGAAGCACGACCGGGGGCATACGCAGCACGCTCGGTTTTCCTTTGACTTCGATATCCGCCACTCCACTTCAAAGAGTAAGCGGGGCGACGGAAGTCCTGCCTCATCATCGACCTCACAATTCACATTCGCGAGAAGACTCAAAGTCCAACGTTGGCGAGGCGGCCAGATCCGTAGAATAAACGCAATTTATAGATAAGACTTTTTATTTGGGCTCAGCTAATGATTATTTTTGCTTATTTGCTAATTTTCTAAGCATTTCGCATGCGTGAAGCTTCTGCACACACCTAAATTGGCTGCCCCATCTCACTTTCTAGCGTCCCGAAGGAGCACTAGTAGAGTGTAAAATAATGATAAGAATTGAAACGGGCTCTAATATTGGTCTAAAGTAGTTCAGCATTTAAAAATTGAACTTTTACCTAGTTGATTAGTTATGATTCCACTATAGTAGTCACCACTACAAAAGACGGGAAGCATTTGCAAGGTTGAAATCCTTCCATTTGGAAACAAGTTGTAAACTTGCCATGCATATGAGCGTTCTTCTGCCAGCTAATCGATTGATTCAGCCATATAATCTTAATTAGAGTCTCAGAAATGCCTCGCAGACATCCTGGGGGCCTAGAGGTATGTCTAGAGGCTATGATGTCATTGGAGTGCTATCTATTATAGCCTTCGTACAAAAGAGGTGCTTACTTGACATATTGACGGCGAAAATTGAGGAGAAAAATATAAAGCTAAGAAAAACTCCGTTCGCCGAAGAGATAGAATGCTTCCATGTTTTATCAATATATTTTAGTCATATATTTGAATTTCGTCCATGTTTTATTTCACAGTTTTTTTAATCGAATTCCGAAGATTTCGACTTTGAAATAAGCTCCTGCGGAACGATGATAATTGACACGTTTTGGATTCGATTCCTACCAGAACAAAGAGAAGTAGAGGAGTGGATGATTTATCCTTTTTTTTTCGAGAAAAGGTCAGAACAGGAGTGAAATGGAATACCTAATACTTTCTTTTTTACAATTTCACTGTAGCATCATTTTTGACATCTTCCTGCCTCATTAATATCTTCTTGGGATAGTTGGGAAAAATATTCATAAGTTACATCCTATAATTGAAATCTCACACATCTCAAGCTTCAGTTCAACATCGGTAACGTCTATTCTGAAACCATCAGTTGCAATAATTGTGTTGAATGCATCCTTTTGGAAAGTAACAATAATTCTCAATTTTCTTAAATGCTGCTAATGAAAATCTTGTGCCTATCGCTATTCTGTATCTTTTCTTCCCACACCCGCTTCCATGTTTCCACTTTCCGCTTCTTTCGAGTTGTCGCGTTGCGAAACCTGCGAGGTAGGCGTTGCCCAAGACGCACACAGCGCAAGGGCTTGGAGGGCCAACAATAGCGCAGAGCATGAGCTGTCGCTTACCGGCCACCGCACCCACTAATTGCGACTGGCGGTACAGATGCGGGTTCCTCATTGCCGACTCCCGAAGCAAATGGGTGCCCACCTAGACCAGGTGCACGATAGATCGAAACGGCTTCAGAAGAACAGGAAAGCGGACCCGCAAATGAAAGGAACAAACGCTGAAGAAATATGGGGATTCTCGCGCATAGTGCTGCTGCAAGCGTTGCGGCGATTGCACGCAGTGACGCGGCAAGGAGGCGGGCCAAGGGGTGAGGCTACTCAGACTATTCCAGGGGCAAGAATCTGGCAAGCAGAGTTCCGAACAAGCGAGGGGCGACGCAAGAAACGAGCAAAGCCCCGTTTTCGCCCATGTCGCTCGCGCGTTTGAGCCGGAACACCTTGGTATTGGCCCTCTTTAGGCCCCCAAATTCTCGTTTAGACCGCTCTAAGGCATCATTCTTCTTCTTCTTGCTATTATACTAACCAGTTGACTGTTCTGTTTCAGTGCAGTCAACCGGTTAACAACATTGACGAATTACACCTGAAACAATCAAACGATTATATGACCAAATATATTTATTAAAAGCTGCTTCAGTTCGAAAGAAATGCACTTCATTGCAAACTTATGACTACATGACTACACATGCAATTAAAAATAAGAAAAAGAAGAAAAAATAGTAGCTAATCAAGAACTTCATGTAGGAAAACACGATACTGCTCAAACAACGTGAGGGAAGATGGGCTGCACATACCGCTGAAAAGGTAGATAATCCAAGGGTGAATATTCTAATGAGAACCACAGACAATGCCAGACTGGAGATGGAAACAGTTAATGAGGCTCGTAGTGAAGGAAAGCTCGAATGGAAGCCGTACTTCATATTTTGAAGAACCAAGGATTGCTATGAAGCGAGAGATGAGGTAAGACATTCGGATGACGGAGCAAAATGAGACAAGGTAGTCACATTACTCGAAGATGTGTTAGTTTGAAATCGTCATAGTCAAAAACTTCGCCGCTTCTCCGTATTGGAGATATCGTTTGCACTAGTATTCGGGAAAAAAGCTAGCAGTAGGTGAGAAAAAAGACCTCGTCTTTTTTGAAGTGGAAAAAATGAGCGGATGTAGGCAAAATGTCATTCCTTCCGGAGAAACTAAGCGATCACACAGCAAAATCGAAAATAAGGAAAGTGAAGAATACCGGTGACGAAGTCCCTTATCCTCGAAGACAATGTCTTGGCTTTCGTCGTAGTCTTCACCGGCGGAAGCGACATGGTCGTGTTCCTCTTGACGCAGTCGACGGTCGCGTTTAGCGTGACGTTGAGAGGCAGTACTTTGGAGAAGGGCTATAGGAGATTATACAGAAATAGATAGGAGATTATACGTACATTGTTCGGCAGCCAGCGGAAGTTCTGCATGTTGTCGTAATATTCGTACTCATACGACCGTATATCACGCCTAAAATACTTTTAAAAAACTTCTCCAAACTGCAAGCAATCGCATCAACTTGAACCGCAAGGGTGCATCACTGACTTGATTCAATTCAAATTCTAGTCTAAATCACCACAATGAAAAATAAGTTACATTGAAGAAACATTATGAGAACCTTCCAAAGAAATCTGCTGAACAACTAGTTCATTAAGTGATCAGTTGGCTTATTGCGCGTGAACATGATGCCAGACAAGACAGAGTTCCGATAGTCGTTTGCAACACGGAGATGTAGACACTCCAGTCAAAGATAAAGCGGCCAAAATTGTCTGCTGAGATAAAGCATAAAGTGCTCACAATCTACCTGCCCATGAATCACCTAATTAGAGAGTCTTGTAGGTGCGAAACCATCCACAGGTATAGTCAGAGGTGCAACTAAATGATTTGATCGAAACTGTTCTACAGTCTCGACGGTTTCATAGTAATCACCAAAATGCCGGATTTCGGAGCGATCACTCCATCACTCCCAAAACAAACTTCCTAAATTAATCACTTGTGCAGAAAGATGATAGAGATATACCTTGCATACGTTAGTATGAAAACCACTACTACCTGGCAGTGGCGGACGCAGGGGGGGGGCGGGGGGGCGCGCGCCCCCCCGAGAATGGGTCGCCAAATTTTCGAAATTACTTTACAATACAAATAAAAATCTTGTGTTAGTTTATTTTTAATTGTTTATTTTTATTATTATTTTTGATATATTTTTTATTTATTGTTTATTATTATAATTAATATTATTATTAATTTTATTTTCCGTCTGGGTCCCCAAAACGGCGAAGACCCCACTTTTCTTCCCACGCCCCCCCTCCCGCCCACTTTCTGCGTCCGCCACTGCTACCTGGTTATAGAGCAAACGGCTGTGAAGATCCACAATTTCCTTCGAATTCTCGCACAAGATGTCCTCGATCTGTGGTCGCGCGCTGATCACTTGAATATCAATTTTATCCGAGCGTTTTGAGCTCTTTACCCTCCTCCTGCAATAATTGAGCATCATTTGCATAAGCAATTCACAGCTCTTTGATAGGCCTCCCTCTACAAGGGATAACCTTCACGCAGGCACTTTTGTCTAGGGCCATCCACTTTTTGCCTGCACATTCCACAAAAATGGTGCTTCATTACTTTGAAAGGAGCCAAGAGTTTCTCATAAAGCTTTGTCAAATCTCTTGTACTAGAAATGGTGGCATCAACGTGATCATTCAACCTCGTTCAAGGAAACTTCCCAGTAGATGAACGAATTCTACAATGTACTCAGTGTAACAGGCGACGGGAATCCGTACAAAACTGTCATCAATTCCTCCATCATGCCAACCTCTTCCGCAGGGAGACGAAATTGATGAATGTAAGAAGCGTAATAAAGAATTTTCCCATTCCTAGATTAAGAAAACCTGCCTTTCCTTCCTAAATAAAAATAGGTCTCCTATGACTGAACATGCTCATTTCGGATGTGATTGAGGTTTCCATCTGCTCATTTACCCAGAACCAGCATCATCACGGTTATCGAGTAAGATTTGCTCTAATAATAGAAAACGTTAAGCATAACTAGCGCTAGAAGAATTTCTTACACCTCTTTTGAACTCTTACAAAAGGTTTTTACCTTAACATATCTGTTGTCTGACTGGTTCCACACTCAGATCTCTAGAGCATAATCGCGGTGACGCTCTATGTAGATGTTTCCTCATCATACGCCTCTGCCTCATCCTCTCTTCCATCAATACTAAACAAAGAAACCGTTGGCTCGTTAAACTCTCACCGCTGTACTCAGAAACTTACTTCCGTAGCCGCGTACGCCGTGCTTGCTGATATGTTGTAGCATTTACGCCTGAAATAAAATTAGATAGATGGAAATGCATATATGAAACAATTTGTGCAACGTCCATGGACGGGGAAAATAATGCAAATTCTCAACTACACGAAAGGAGCGAGCATCACAGCACACAAATATCGGAATAAAAAGAATGAAAAAGGTGAAATGAAGACTAACTTCGAAATTGCAGAATTTCGAAACCTCATCAATGTGTTGGATCAAGGCACGTTTTTGACATGTCTGAAAAGAGCCGCACCTTCCATCCAGTGACTAGGCCAATCTGAGGTGTCTTTCGAGCCTTTCCTTCTACAAAAAATTGCACGGTCAGCTTCCATGCATGGGCGGTCACATGCAAGCGACTTAGCATGTTCACAGTTTTTTATCGAATTCCGAAGATTTCGACTTTGAAATAAGCTCCTGCGGAACGATGATAACTGACACGTTTTGGATTCGATTCCTACCAGAACAAAGGGAAGTAGAGAAGTGGATGATTTATCCTTTTTTTTTTCGAGAAAAGGTCAGAACACGAGTGAAATGGAATACCTAATATTTTCTTTTTTACAATTTCACTGTAGCATCATATTTGACGTCTTCCTGCCTCATTAATATCTTCTTGGGATAGTTGGGAAAAATATTCATAAGTTACATCCTATAATTGAAATCTCACACATCTCAAGCTTCAGTTCAACATCGGTAACGAATTCGATAAAAAAAAACTGCTGAACGGCGAATGCAGCGCATCAACCCGATTGTTGCTCTCGTAAGGCCCGCGAACAAACGACACCCGCCATCAGCCCTCAACACTTTCCTGCGCAGTTGGCCCGCTGTGGACCCTCGGTCAAATCTTTCGCTCGGAAAGCCTAGTGGAGCGAATCGAGCTTTGCCCCTGGAATTGTCTGAGTAGTCTGAGATCAATCAGTCGGATACAGTACCGGTGACAGCCAATGGCACTCACACTTGGCTCTCACCTTTAATTATCCGGCTGTCTGGGTAAGAAACGCGACGAGCCCAAGAGTGGTTACTCACACAAACCAGACGCACGAGCGAGCGAAATGACTTCAGAAGATCAGCAAAGCGGACCCCGCCAACGATGGGGACAACTGCTGAAGAAGAAGGAGAAATTACGGGATAAAGGTGGTAATAGTCGTTAGTTATGCTCCTTTTCATTGATAAAGGGATCTGTTCACGGAGTTAAAAATACAAAGCTTCGCCTCCGTGGGCTGACGGCTCGTCTTCTTAGGTTGCACGAGTGGACCTCCGGAAGGTCTGGGCTCGAGAAGTAATAATGCGAATCCCTGGCCTCGGATGTTTTCGAGGAAAGAAAATGTCAGATCGACACTGCGTGTCGGAAAGCATAAAGCCCCTCTCAGAGTTTTGCCTCCTAGCGAGTTCTCGCAAGAGGAGGGTGTGGCAAGTCTTTGTCGCTTGGAGATATTCAAGAGTTGAGCGAGATTGGGGTGATTAGCACTAGGGCATCTTTTTCACATCTCCAGTAATTCTTCCACTTCGTTTGAATTTCTGTAGAATTCCTTGTTAGGTTGAGGATCAACCTTTCCTTTGTAGGTTGCCAATATTAGTTGAAGCCAATATTAGGAGAGTGCGGGCCTAGCCTCTCTGGTTACTCCGATACCAATAACATATATAACAAATACAAGTGCGTTCGTCAGTAGGATTAGCTAAGATTAGCAAATGCAAGTGCGCCTCATAACAAGTACACGACTTACTTTTCGACGGGTTTTTCCTGAAGTCATCACTGCTGACAATCGTAACATCGAATAATAGTTGACACACAGAGTAAGGCACATACAGGGTGCGTTACAAATACCAGCGCGAACAAATTTCAGTCCCAAACAGGAACGGTTGAACCAATTTGCAAGCTATTTGGCAAGTGTATTCAACTAAGCAGCAGTTTGTTTCACAAATTCCTTCTCTGTCTATACAAAATTGAAGAAGTCTATCGACGGCGCAGCCCGTAGGTCGCGGGTTTTATTGCACAGGATTTTTTTCTAGACTTTTTCAGGACGATATTCGACAAGTCCAATTCCCTCTACTTAATAGCACACACCGACCCCCTGACACATTTGAATAGGAGCCCGTGAGATTGCCAACAGAAGGAGTAACGATACAATCTCTTTGAGCGAAAAATTGGGAAAATACATCATCAGGTACTTGAACTAATTTCTCACTGTGAAGTGGCATTCAGTCAATTCCCGAAAACCACGTTTTGCTGGCAGATTTGTGCGGCAACAGAGATTCCAAAACATTAACCACCAGTGCTACTTCAGCTTCAGCTCCTAGAATACACGCTTTGGACAGCGAAATGCAGCGAAATTGGTACATCAGATAAAATGCCTGTTCAGGCCGTGACATGCACTTGATGGTCCGGTTCATTCTATGGTTTCACCAATACAGACTTAGTCCTAAACTACTATATGTAAAAATTCAGGTTCGCCTGAAGTCCACTACAGGAAAAGTTTTAAGGCACGGGACAGAGACCCACCGCGAATAAAGAGTGATTATTAGCCACTCGTCTTGTTTCTCAAGCCTATGCAGACGCGAAAAGAGGCCAATTCTGAAAATAACTGCTGTTTGCGGTAGCAATGGCTTGAGCAGACATGCTTACAAAGTGGCTCATGGATTCGCTTAGCCGTCCCAATGTAGACATTAAAAAGTTAATGCGCAGGTAATTTTGGCGCTCCCATAAATACAGTCAGGCATAAATACAGCGAAGTAACATGGGTAGTGGTCACTAGTGGATCGAGCGAAGTAGGACGAGAGCTCGACGATTGGTAGGACCACGGCCTCACGACCGTCTCCGGCGGGGCTCCTCCCCTCTCCCCACTCCCCTCCCGCTCCTACCAACTCCTCGCCGGTACGAGTTACATGAGGTATCCACCATTCCCCACCGTATATTACAGTCACAACTAAACGATTTCTGTGAGGAACGCCTCTTCTAGGTATTCTATGTATTAATATTCTGAACCTGCTGTTTAGGTAGATGTTTGCCTCATTAACATAATTCCAATTGTACCTGGCTACCACTTTCAGAACGTGTTCTAGGACTAACTGCGCTACATCATCGTCATCCATAACTAAAATACTTGAAACACAAAAGATAACATAAAGGATATCGCTCCAAATGTTCTGGTTTAAGGGTAAACACACACCGAAAACGTCAAGTGAGAAGCACTAAACACATATCATACCAAAACTAATCGTTCTTTATTGAGGAAGTGCAATTTGTTCAAAGGAATTGCGAAACAACGAGGAAAAGTACGCTAAGCGAGTTTTGCCGCGCGCTATAGAAATGGTCCGGGCGAATCGTTCATTCCGGGGCATTGTCGCTGCTCGCTCGCCGCGGCAAAATACTGTGAGTGACCCCCCTAGCGAGCTTTGCCGCAGCGAGCTCGCGCTGCGTAGCTGCCGGTATGTTATGACGTGTGCTACTCGCTCTGCGGCAAAACTCTGAGTGGGATTGAAGTAGCACCTTGTTCAGAGCGCATGGTGAAGTTTCAGTGTTACCACCGGTTGCATCATTCCTCTGGTGAAATTCACTCAGTCCTCATTTCTCCTATTAATAAATGCTTTTCACATGAGTCACGCATGCGCTTGTGTGTCCTCTTTCCTTGAATTTTTTTAAAACATTCACATCCCTTCTTTGACTTCGTGAGCAGTACTCATGTATTTTCTGTTCATGAACATGTTTATTTACTGAGTGGATTTGAGAAGTACACAATGCTAACTTTCACAGAGGATATCTGACGAAAACCTAGGCAAAAGTTATGCTCTCAAAAGTTTAAGAGAAGGGAAAATCATACAGAGAAAAAGAACTATCCACCCCTTGGTGAAGTGGGTGTGGTTGACATACAGGCATATGCATATCCATGGCATGGGCTAGGCTGAGTTAAGCCATCTTTCGAACCAGGTTTGGCTGTATCTTCTCAAGTTCAAAAGGGCGAAATGGCCTCACGCTACCTCACGCTATGTGTGCGGGTGGGAGCTGTCCACTGACGCTCATATCAACCTCTCTATATTCGTAGTGACTTTGCACTTTTGATTTAAGTCGCCCTACTGTTAGTGGAGGTTACGAATTATAGTCCTGTTGGCATATGTATCTAGGGAGTAGATATGCTGTCCACCAAGTTTTCCCAGAACAGAACCTCCAAAGACCATCATCATGAAACAGGTAGTGCAGCAAGCGCCACAAAGTTTGTCCCAAAATTTTGAGAGAGGGACGATTCTACTTCAGAAAGCAATCCTTCTATGCCGGTACGACGTCGGAGATTTGAGAGATTATGATTTGTAGAGTCAAAATTCCATTTGCTTCACTAGCAAAGGTTCTCATGATTTGCTACCTATATATTAAGCAGGAATTGGATCCCGGAACAGAATTTATGAGTGCTAATGTGGCTTCTTCAAACCAGTTTTTATAATATTTGGAACCTGCTCACATTCACATCTCTTCGTCAGGCAAAACTCATTATGACTCTTCTATGACTTTTTGCCATTCTTGCGATGAGCGTTCGGACATGAGGACTCTCGTGTATCGGTGAGTTATCGTCCTTTACATCGCCGAGATGTCCTCGATGACGTTTCTTGGCTGGTTGACCCCGTTCTCAGGCACATCGACGTCTCTGACGAAATTGTCTTCCGTTTTCTGTTGTCCTGTGCTACAGTGCACTTCCTCCTTTTCAGTGTTTACAGTTTGTAGCGTTGTCTTTGTCCACTACGAACCATAAACTACACGACTATAGACTAGAATACTTGGCACAAAGAAGTCATGTCTTTGGAGAAGAAAGCTCAAGGGAATTTCAAATCCCAAAACGTCGAATAAATTGACTAATTGAGGAAGGGGAGCTACTCAACCCTCTTGTTTCCTCACGTGGAGGAATTCGTGAAAGTTCCAGAGAAGGTTTTACCCTACCCGCCCTTCGGAAGCAGATCAGTTCTACAAGTAAACATGAGTATATTTTATAGAGACGATTCGTTGCGTTCAGCGATGACGTTTATGAGGAGAATGGAAAGACATAGTGCTGCTCATGTTCTTGTGGTTTTCATTTTTTTTCTCAGATTTAAATGCTTTACCCCTATTCCGCCGAGTTTCTTCTAGCATTGTTTGCTACAGAAAACAGTTTTTTTTTTCAAACTACATGATCTCTTACTCCGTTGCCACGCAACCACGCAATTTATGGCTTCAACAGAGTGTATTGTTATCTGCATAACTGCTCCTCGACATCTACAATAGTACTTTTTTTTGAGTCTACACACTCCATGGTACGAGCTTACCAATTTATTAGGTGTTATTAGTATCTGGCACGAATAGATACACATATAACTGGGAAGAAGCCGATTTCCGGAGAGCACTGGTTCCGGAAACCCTCATCTCTTCACCCCAACACTCTCCGCCAGCTGGCCAAGTGCCGCCAACGAATTCACCTGAATTTTTTCCCAGGCCAGGTTTCTTGGCCAGAAATATCTCATTTGCTCATCTCAAACCTTATTCCGTTTATTGTCTAATACATCTTATTGATGTGGTAAGTTAAAAAAAACTGCAGCTGTAATTATAGTAACTGTAAAAAAAAAGAATGTGGGCACGCGCACCTCATAAGTTAATAATTTCTAAACAATGAAAACTACAGAGAACTCGAAACGGACGCAGTCAAGAGTCAGGACCGCTGCACGGCTCACTTGGGCAGAGTCACAGGAGCTCAGCATACTGTGCGCCTGCGTCTCTGTCCACGAGAGCCGCACCGCGATCTCGACTCTTGTCTACGTACGTTTGGAGTTCCCTATATTTGTTTTCTTGAGTGGAAATAATGTTTTGAGTAACGTGATGAATGTATTAGGTTGTCGGGAAAGTTCTCGCGGTTTTTGGAAGGGTACATTTTCTTGTTTTTTTTTTTTCAAAAAAAAGGCACATTGGGAAATGTACGTACTGCTACTCTCCGCCCATTTTTGGAAAGCATTTCGATGCCCTCGGCATGAAACATTGCTGGCATTAAGTTGGAAAAGTTGTCCAACCAGCAATCCAAGTCATCTTCATCATCGAAAGTTCTGCCTTGTATGTCATTAGAGGGGAAAAGGAGAAGGTGGTTATCTTTCCAGGTAAGGCAAGGGTTGTACGTTGGGTAAGTGAGCACTTTCCATTCAAAGACGAGTAGCTTCTGGCATAGAAATCGGATATTGCCGTGATTCGGATCCTTTTCTGCGATTTTTGCTGGCAATCTATCCAGCTGCTGATAGCACAGGTCTGTCTTGAGGACAGTGTCGCGTGACAGTAGCGCACCGTGGGTGATGTCTTTGCTGTCACACCAAGCAGTGACCACAACCTTCAGAGCGAGATCATCTGTCTTCGGCTGCGGCTCAGGCTGCTCATCCTTGTCAACTCAAGTGTCGGTGGTGTTGGGTGTTCACGTCCAGACACCACTTCTCATCTCCTGTGAAGATGGACCTCAGCTAGTCTCCAATGCTTCTGTTTTAAGGCAATTCAGTAGCCACTTCTCCACGTTGCTGGAGATCGCGTTCCATCAAATCATCACTACTCACTGTGATAACTTCTCTAACTTTCCCAACTGACGTAGGTGATCGGCGATGGGGGTAAAGTGAACATCTGTCCTTTCACACATAGTTTGCCGTGGATCTTGATCTACCAGCTGCCACAGTCGACCATTATCGACTCTGGATTCGCGTCCCAACCATACGGGAACGTTGAGGTTGAAGTCGCTAACAGGAAGGTGTCCCGTCCAATATTTTGCAGTGCGTTCGGATGTGTACCTTCCCCAAATACAGCGTTAATGGGTCAACTGAATGCGGCTGCTGATTTACCAGATTTGAAGTCGTATACTGAAAGGTGGTAGAATTTCTGATCCGAAAGTTCCATATTCCTGGACGGGATTGTGTAGAAGTTTGCATGTGATGATAGTACTAAAGTTGCATATACGTGACCTCCTGATATATACAAAAGATAGGTTGCTTCAAGGCAGCGTTGGTTTTTAAAAGGCACACTCTTGAAAAGCGCGAGAACTTTCTCCACAACCTAATAGTAATTCTACGATTATTAGTGTGACAGCTCAGCAATCGCCATGGAAATAGTGTGATGTTCAAGTTGAGAGTTGAGAAAAAACATCAACTTAACCCAATTTTGCCACCATAGTAGTAGATGTAGCCATTTTGGAGGTCATTGATCTTTTTGACTGGAAATTTACAAGTAAGGACTGAAAACGAGTCAATATTTTTCGGGTATTTTTGTCTGTCTGTCTCTGGAGCGCACCTGCTCTAGTGACTGAAATTATAATCCTCAGGCCTTGCTAGCAAGAAGTAATTGTCGTTGTATTTAAAGATGACTTGCTTCTGGCCAGTACTTTACGTATAAGGTGACGGGAAGGTAACTGTTGCTTCCTGGAGCATTGCTATTATTATAAGATCATCTGTGGTAGGTTCAGTTTGCGTTTTTCTTCACTTTATTACTATGAATGAACCGCAACAGCGGCCGTAACCACAGGAACGGGCACTTTCAATTAACTAGCTCAATTCTCTCAAAGCAAATGGAACTCATTCCATGCATGCTCTCGCAATTTCATTTCCGCTATAGTGTTTCCGCGCTACATAACTCCATTAACTTTTTTTTCCAAACTCAAATGCAAGACTACACCTCTATTGCTTCTACTCGCATGCTTAATGCAACCAGCACAGTGTCATTACTGCGAATTTGAAAGTATTTCCATCATGACCTGCTTCGTGATTTCACCTATAGATTTGCTGTTCTTTTCCACTGCGATCCAGCAGCGGTCTCGTGATTCCACCTCCCATCAAGTTTTGCCATCAGTAATTTGTTGATTCGCTCATTCTCACGTTATCAGTGTAGTGTAGTGTAGCTCAAGGACTGTCAAGTCTGTTGAATTCTGGCAGTCGTTTCCAGGGAATCCCTGGACGCGGCGATAGTTGCATTTGTTGCATTTATGCTTTTGCTCTCATACATATTACAGCGAAGTTGAGAGGTTTATCGTTTCTTGTTTTGGAGAGTTTTGGATATTTTGCCTTCCTTTCCGAAAATGGTGTGATTATGGTGTGGTCTCCCCTATCAACTGTATTCTCGTGTACGTCTCCATTGTGCATAGATCCTCTTTAGAAGGGGTACGTGAAATCATGTATTGGGGCAAACACAGAGAACATAGATCCAAGAAAACATATGCCCCCAATTTTAAGGCCTTTAAATGCGCTCGGCAGCAATATTCCATGGAATGTATCGTTCTGAACAGATTTTGGAAATTTCACAACATTAGCAAAGTTTAGTGTAGAAGTCACTGTAAAAAAAAACACCAAGGACTAAAGAAGTATCGGTAGCAGATGCCTCTTATGGGAACAAATCCCGAACGAGCAAAGAGAAGCAGAAGGGAATATTATCTCTCAACTCATCCAACCTTGAATCTCCCTTGAAAATAGGGAAAAGACTTTTTTGGTAACCGTCTACATGAAATATAGTATAATAGTTGTGAACCTATTCTTGTTCATCCTTTTTTCATCAGAATCACATTAGGATGTTGCAGAGAGGCTTCATTTTCGTCAAAAAATTTTGGATATCCGCCTTGTAATCTGACTATTTGATTGATGGTAATGAGAAGTCCAGCGTCTGCGTGCATCATCGAGATAACCCAGAGTGAACGTGCTAATACCCTCCAAATCTACCCAAGTTCAACATGGACGTCGATACATTTATACTGGGTAACCTCAGTGATGCATACAAGCACAGGTTGGGGTAATACATACATGTGAACGATAATCACTTTCATTCTCTCACACGTAAGTATTACCCCAACCTGTGCTCGTTTCAAGACAGCTCTCAACTTTACAACGTCATGAATATTTTCCCCCTCCCCGCCCCTCCCCCGCTTGAATATTGATAGAGAATATGAATAAGAAGATTCAATTGATAGAGATACCTGTAGCCTAGAGCTTTGCTACATCACTATAACCACTTTTTTTAGGAGTACATAGGAATGTGGATAGCATCGTCAAGGACAGGTTTGCCCTTTGACCCTCATCCGGCGGGGAGTGGAATGGTGGGGGGAGAGGGTCAGTAGCAGGGATGTGCGTAATTACGATTTACGATTTACGAATCACGATCTACGGCCATTTTTGGCGATTTTTTTACGATTTACGATTTACGAAAAATGGCCCAAATTTCGTAACAAATTCGTTAATAACTACAAGAAGCGAATCTCTTCATAGCGTTTGTGCTTGGGGGTAAATGTGCATGATTTCTGTGTTTGCATTTTGCAGCAAAGCTAAGAGTGAAATGTTTGTTTTGCTTGTAGTTTCTATTATTCGAAGAATGCGGCATATAGCAATTTCATTAACGCGTCCGTAGAGAAGATCTGTTGGAACAGTTCAGCTCAAAGGTCTGAATGAAGTGGTCGAGAACACCGCATTTTCAGCTCTGTTTTCCTATTTCAGTAGGTGGTTCAAGCTATTCGCTCAGCCTATTTCCTTCGGAAAAACGTTTTGCCTTGTTTTTCTGACCTCAACTGCGGTGTGATGTCGTATGCGAAAAGGTTTTCTTCCTGGTCGAGCTCTCATAAACCAATTAGTAGTGACCATAAACAATTTTATAAAGTACAGGAAGTAGTTCTTTTCAGAGATGCAGCACGCATTCTACTTTATTGATAATCGCAAAGGTGTGGATGCGCATGCGCCTTAAGCAGTGACCTGCTGGGAGCACTAGATACCTAGTCAGCGCTTTATCCTTTCAAACCCCTTTGGTACCAATTCACCTACCCCACGGGGTGAATGGCTTCGCACGGAAACACAGAGAACCATCGACCACGTTTACGTTTGCTTCAGAAACACCGGCCAGGATGAAGAGAATTGTCTCCAATGCAGCGATAAATATTACTCTAGAACTGGACAGCTCGCTTAAAATATCGCGAAAAAAGTTGTCCATTCATCACAATGTTATCACTCTAGTGATAAGATGGCGAAGCTCAGTGATCAATTCTGCAGTAGTTACATACCTCAGATCATTTTGAGACTTTGTTGTGAAACGAGTTGAAATTATCTGACTCTTGTAATGGTACTCGGACTCTCAGTTACGATTTACGGCGGTTTTGGAAAATTTACGATTTACGAAAATAGAAATTTTTGTTACGCACATCCCTGGTCAGTAGGCATTCGATTCGTTCTAGTGAGACCTGTAAAACTTCTAATAAATTCTGTTTCATGCTATTGGGAACCTCGACTAGTTGTGGAATCCAAAAAATTGAATGATTTGATTTTCGACTTTTCGAAAAAGCTCAAAATTCGAATTATACAAAATGGCAAAATGTTTTCGATTCAAAAATGACAAAAACTCGGGCTGCCCGAAATATCAGCTGTTCCAAAAAATGTCTGAGTAGGAGTCGTTTTTAGGGTAATAAACTAAGCGCTATGTTGGTACTAGCTTTACCCATTCTCGCGAAACTGTCTCTTAGAAGTATGAACTCGCCAAGAACGTGAGATTCTGCCCCTCCAGCATTCGGTTCACTTTCATTAGGAGCAGAGACATTTAATTAAAGTTAATGAAGAGTCCAATTCAAGGTACTTCCTGCGATGTGGGATTGAGCAGACATTGTCCCAGTAGGGACGCTCGGCCCCTCCACTTTATTCTTATACATTTCCGTCCATTTCTTGTGATTTCCCCAATAGAGGAAAATGTGGTGATGCTAGGGCTTATTTTTGTGGGACAGAGAGCAAAGAACGGGCTGTGTTTACCTCATGCTTCTCTAGCACTCATCCATGATAAGGGGCCAGCCACACTGTGGGACCACCTTTGGCCTCGGATGACCCCCACTATCTGCTGGTCTGAAATTACTTAACCCTCTCTTGCAGTAGGAGTTCTGGAAGTGTCAAGTGCCAACTGAGTTCCATAATAACCGTTGTTCAAGGACGAGAAATCGATTTCTCGCACCGCTCTCCGGCCGACACGGGTTGTTGCTTCGGTCGGGACGGGAGAGTCCACACATCAATTCTTATCTGTCCCGTTGCCATGTCGAACTCAAATGGTTCGACTCGATCGATGAGCATTATCTGTATTCATTCTTAGAAGTCGCTAAGGAGTTGCTGGTCAATTTACCTATTTATAATCCTTTTTTAACTTTTAATACTTATAACTTCTTCTTTCACCGATTTTTGTTAATTTGAACTTGAACCAAGTGCTTTAGATCAGTCGGTCCATCACATTTCTTTTTTTCCTAAATGATAGGACTCCGTTGGTTGACCAAGTGTACTTTATATCAAAATCCTTATACTGTGCTCCCGATGGAAAATGCTTAGGTTGTAGGAACCTGCCAAAAAATAAAACCAGTCTATAACCAACGATAGTAGGCTGTTTGTGCAAACCGCTTGTTAATTCTGCTGTCATCTTCGATTACCACATACTTTTCCATCTTCTTTTTTCTCTCTAGTATCTCTACGACTGTCTTACCTAATGGAACAGACCATATCACGTGCAGTACGATGACTCCTCTTTCATTTTATGGATAAAGTTGGCATCTTAACCGGTTCTTCAGTTTTATATAAATTTACTCCACGTTTACTCCACGTGATAATGGGGGGCTCATTGCACTTCTCACCTTGTCAGCCGGCTAATGAGCCAAGTGTGAAGCGCCTTTGGCAGGAGCTGGTACCAAACCTTCCGAGTCTTGAACGCTCCTTAATGATATTTGATGACGAATTTCGGCTTCATAAAAGTTAAAATGAATTTGTAAACTTCGAACAAGTCATATGATGGTGAATGTCACAATATGCTCGCACCTAGAATGAGCCTGCTGTCAGGGTGAGAAACGCCACGTAGCCGATAATGGGACGTGGAACTAATCGTTCTATTGCCTGGAAATTCTTTCCTTCTCAGGTACTGGACTGTCCCTGCAAAACGTAAAACGCTCAGTATTGTGCAAATACATCATCGTCATCTGTTCTGAATACTTTCTTACTCTCAACAGACTTCTTTTGCAATTTTTCTTATATTCCGAAGTTCTCTTTCGACTCCAATGCTTTTCTTTTACCAAAATATTGCATTTTTTCACTTGAAACTGTCGCATCTCGGAGCATCTAAAGTAGGATGACAGACTTTTCATTTTTTTTGGCTATTTCCAGCTGTCACGATTTTCTCACCAGGGGAGGAGTACGTGCACTCGTACGCAAACACTTTTACGCAAAGGTTAATCGAATTTTCTTATTTGGACAGTCTTATTATGCGGTTCCTTGAGAACCGTTACTCCACTGCATTCCTGCAGAAAATTACCTAGAATCTGTGGGGTTTTAGGGCTTAGGACGAACTTCAGAATAAAGGTAGTTTTCGTGGACTTTATTTCATTACAAGTCACTGTTTGAATGGTATGTCTTATGAACTGAACACCTACTTAAGGTCGAACGACTGCATAGACAAAGGTATGGACTACATTTCAAAACTAATTAATTTCAGTTGGCTGTGTAAAAGCATCAGCTACTTTACATTGTTTGGTTTTACTATGTTGCTTTCTTTCCGACTATAATCCTATCGTTGTGTTGCTCATTGTCACTCTTCGTTTTTTTCTTCTCTAGCACGTTATTAAGCGTAACGAAATAACCGAACAAACGAACAAATAGTTAATTCCCTACAATTCTTGAGCGATGAGAAAACAGAATATTTCATCGGGTATTTTTGTCAAATCTTTACTAGGTTGGGTTTGCAACAAGAAAGTTCACTTTTAATCTGCGTATTTGCAGGTTAGCAATATAGAGCTGTACAGGAGATTGTTATTTTCTTTATTAACGGCTAACGTTTCGGCAAGTTAGTCTTCGTCAGAGTCTGGAAGGGTGAAATCGACAGCAATTTATTTGGACAAGCATCTAGCTAGCCTACAGAAAATTTCTTAATCCTACTTTTTGATCACATCGTACAGGAGCGAGTTGGGTACTCAGACAATTTTTCGAAAGGACCCCAGCAGAAAACCGGAAGAACCGACAGGTGACCCGCGGTTCTTTCTATTTCCTGCTGCATTTCTTTCAAATATGTAGCTGCTGCGGAATGGCTGCTGCGTTCCTTCCGAATAGCTGCTGCGGTCATTGCGAATGGCTTTGGGGATGTGTGCTCCACTTCCGTAGAAGTGGGTTACGCAACCAGTTCACTCCCATGGGACCACCACGCGGCGGTAGCTTTACATTCCGGTGTACTCATAAAGCCAACTTCCCATCTGGTGTTCGAAACCACAGAATTTTTGTAGGTCGCAGCAACACTGAGCTCCGTACGTTAGAAGAGAATGATAACGTTCACTCTCTCTCCTGCATTCTGCTGCGGTCCTTCTGCACTCGGAAGAACCGCAGCAGAAAGCATTCTGCTGTGGTCTTTTCGGTTTCCTGCTGTGGTCCTTCCGAATCGTTCCCCATACAAATGTATTCTGCTGCGGTCCTCTCAAAAATTTTTATCTCTGCGTCTCTCGCTTCTTAACCACATGAGCACGATCTCTTTCTGCTGCGGTCCTTCTGACATTTTTTCTGAGTAACTATCTCTACGCCAGTGAGCAGTGGTCACCCTTAACCCTCCACATCGTGGAGCAACAGTAAGGTACGGTTACCCAACTCGCTCTTGTACGATGTGATCAAAAAGTAGGATTAGAAAATTTTCTGTAGGCTAGCTGAATGTTTGTCCGAATAAATCGCTGTCGATTTCACCCTTTCAGCCTCTGACGAAGGCAAACTCGCAGGAACGTTAGCCATTAATAAAGAAAATGACAATTCGTGTGCAGCTCTACATTGCTAACCTACAAACACGAACATATGCCGAGGTTCATGGAAAGTCGGACGAGTGTCACTTCTAATCCTTGACCCGATCCCGTCCTTCCCCAGTTTCAAGTGGTTGAGGTTGTCTTTTGCGCCTTTAGCAACGTATTACACCGATTCATTGAACTCATTAGTTGATTTGTTGATTTGAAACATCATTGTCAGCTTGCTTCATTCAGGGTAACGCGGTTAACCCATCGGGTCCATTTTGATGTTGTTTAGCTCCATTCTATTGTGTCATAATCTCTTCTTTAAAAATGGCTTTCGATCTGATAAATGATACCTGCGAATAGTGCCTGTCAACACTCAAAGAATCTGTGCGAAACCAGGAATCACGGGTGCATCCACAGGAGATTTTCAAGGGCGATGAATACATGATCTAAGGAAAATTACCCGTAGGCTATTCACTGCTAACTGGACTACAAACGGAACCGACGCACACGACATTTGATCCGATCAGATTTTTTTGAACAGGCGGTATTTCCAAATGAATGGCTCATGTGCTTCAGATGTTCCGCTTTCTGGAGTGTTGGTTTCGCTGGACTTAAAATTCAATTTGCTGGAAGTTTGGCTAGGTTTCACTCGATTCACCTCGCTGAATGTCTTTTAGGTGCTGGGTTAATGCACTATTACGTCCACTTGTTGATACTTTACAATTGGGCAGCCAATCTTGCTTGCTGTCAGAGGTTCAGCTACTTCTGCAGTTTTATTGAGGTGCATATTTGTGTGCACGAATTGAATAAATAAATATAAAAACTAAATAAATGCAGTCCACTCCCAACTTTGACAGACAATCCACATCAATCTGCAGCGATATTAAATATTTTCTACCCGAAAGATGGTTTCTTCCTTTACAAGCTTCGACCAGTCGTCCTGGAATATTTTCGTTTATTTCGCCTCCATGTGCAGAGCGAATTCGAATATACATACGAGTATAATTCTGAGGTTGAATTACAGCTGAAGGTTCAAACCAATCATATCTCTACTATTGAAAGCTGTTCAAACCAAGTAAATTTCGGTAGTTTTGTTGTAGAAGTTCACTATGTTTATTACTTTGAGATGTTGTACAAAATGGGACCCAGCCTTTGCGTGTCAGTGCATTCTACTCAGGTCTTTGAAATTTCTCGAAATCAAAGCACTGAGAAGTATTAACGCATTTTGCCACTGCGAATTTCTTGCTGTCATTTACGCCGGAGAAACGCAGTACCAGAAACACCTGCAAACACCTTGAAACTATGTAATTTATGGGGATGTGTAGAGAAATTCTCCGAAAAACACGGAAATTCTTCCTCTCAATACTTGCAGGTCTCTGTAGAAAAATGACAATGAGAAAGAACGTGAATGAGAAATGCGCTTATTTCAAAGGCTGATGCATGCTGTAACGTTTGCTATTGTTCAACTAAACGAACTCATCACTTCAAACAACAGGTTCTGCAGAATTCATGCGGTGCTTCTTTTTCTCTGATGTTCACCGTTGCTGGAGAGAAAGAACAACTGTTCACGTGAATTCGAGACACTTGCCATTATCACATGGGCTGTTCACGCATTCCAGACGAGTCCGAACCTTCTCTGACATTTCCAATATGTTGTTTCTATGTAGTTAATATGTAGTTTCTTGTCAGGATTTCGCTTGAGCCTAGATTTTCCCCTATAGTTGTACCAGAACTTTGTCGTAGCATGAGTGCTCCCTCCAAATATAATCTTCTAAGCTCTTCAAGCATTCAATGAACAAATGAAGGAGTAAACAAGCGAATTAGTTCATTGAACGACGTTTCCTTCCTTCACGTAGTTTCCTCAAGTTTTTGTGCCTTCTGCAGCCGTTCATAGCATCTCTATATGTCATTTAGATATATCTCGAGATATGGTCCCGAATTTATGACATTGTGTGCAAATGCTGTTCTCTACAGGTGCCATGGCTCCCACGCTCACAAGAAAAGAGGTTTCGCAGCACAACACCAACAAGTCAGCTTGGTTTGTCGTTGGCAACAAGGTATACGACGTCACGAAGTTCTTGGATGAGGTGAGCGTTGGTGTTTAAATCTCCCCAAAATTTCTATTTATTCCCTTTTATTTTGGTCTTTTCTGCTGGACCAGATTGGGAGCTGCGATTGAAAAATACTCCTTCTAGTAAGAGGCAAAAAGAACCATTGATTTTACTATAATAAAAGACTAATTTTGTTCATATTTTCATTCCTCGAGTCCTATATGAGCACCTAATGTTTTTGGAGTAGTTTTCCACTTAATTCTTAATGCTTAACTTAAATCTTCCTCTCGAATTTTTCTGTTGTTCCGTCTATCCATTATTTTACTTTTTTTAAATTTCGTTGTTCATTTTCCGAAATTCTGCTTCATCTCTTCGTAGAACCTGTGCATGTCTGGCCAATTATTCTACTTTATCCTATTATTTTTTTCCTTAATGTTCACAAGGCGGTATCTTTCCGCAGTCATATGGGTCGATGTGCTGTTATCGCGACCTTTGGACACCGAACGCTACACTCTAGTGTGGTCCAAGGGTTCTTGATAGAGAAGAGCGGAACTGGGATGTGCTTTGTGATTTCGGGGCTAAGATTCATCAATGCATAACCGAGCAAAGTAAGGCCAACAAAGTGATTGTCCGGCCTGCGCCTCATAACTTTGTGTAATCTACAAGATACTACCCAATCAAGGTGGCCATCATATATTTGCTCGGCCGACACTTCATGAATCCCAATCCAGGAAGACATGCATTTCGAAGGGCTCTGCGCATTTTTGTGCCGATGAAAATGTATAACTTCTGTTCTAGTTTCGACGGCTAATTGGCAAGATTTGATCGATTTGTTCGATGTTCGGGAACTCTTTTTTCGTTGCTGTTTCTTTCTGATAACATCTTTTTAAAGTTTTTTAAAGTTCAAGAACAAAATCCAAGTATAGGTGTTCGAAAAAAAAAGATGCCTTACAGATTTCTTACCGCGAAATTCGTTCCAATTCTATGTTCGTACGAGGAAGTCTCTCAAGGAAAAAGAAAATGGATAATAACTGTTTGTGCAAAAACCTCTAGGTCATCTTCTTCTTGACGAGTTTCCTTCGCTGCGTACCTATATTCAACCTGGTTTCATTAGCTCGTTCGTATACAAAAATTTTTATTAGGAGTTCTAAAAGATGGAACATTTTCCTTTCATCTATTTTTCTCCTTGCGAGCTGCTGAGATTTTTTTCGCTCACTGCAATCACCTCATTGTAAGCTAGGTTCATTGTAAATCTTTCGAGGGAAAAAATTGCCCTGCTACAACTTCTCAGAGAAAATTTACCTTAGCTACCCTTTTTTTTGTTGGAATGGCTTATCAACACATTCCAATCTATTTTGGCTTAGGGAACATACCATCTTGGGTTTTGAAAATAGCTTACTACACATTATTACAGTCCACCTAGGGCCAAGTAACATGACGCTAGTTAAATAGTTTTAGTTTTGAACTTCTGACTTAAAATTACGGTCTTTTGTTAGTTTTTCTTGTCTTCATACTTATACGATATTAGATGGTACACCTGTGAGGGTGTAATAAATAAATAAATAATTACGAAACGATACTGTAATTTTCAAGGAACCATGTGTATCTAAGGGGTTGGAACATAGACTTTCAGACCAGCGTTCCTTGAAGCAAAACTGGTCGCTTACAAGTTGATCGCACATATCGCTTGCACTTTGTTTGCTTAGTACTCATCCTTGAGCTGATTTTATGATATTAGACGTTAATTCATCTGCTGGGGTGCAATTCACTAACGCGTAATTCGTGGCTACGGCCTGGTTTGAGGTCGGCCTTGCGTTAGCTGCGATTCATGAGCGCGCAGGTTGGTCATCGGCAGGTCACCGACGGGCCAGTTCCAACCTAACGTCTGAATGTTCGGCTAGCGGTTGGTTAGGCAGTTAGCAGTCGGAAAATTGGCTGAAAGTGTAGTATTTCTAGGATAGTATTTCTATATTGCTTGTACATTGCTCTTTCCCAATCTTAGTGTTATTTGTAGTTTTTTAAAATTGTCTTCTTCGTGAAAAATAAAGTTCTTGGAATAAAGCTAATACTAATTATAGGATGTTTGCGCAATCAGTGAATGTTGGATACGAAATTTTCGAATTTCTAGGAAACTGCTAGCAAAACTGGAAACTTTGAATAAAACACACAATAGTGAAAATTGTGGATGAAATCGTTAATATAAACATGTAGACAAAAAACCCAACCTACGCTACAAAAAATCATATATCTAAATGCTTTTATGTTAAATGCACAGTAAGTGTCGCCTTCCAAAACAGGAGTGTCAACCCTGAAATTCAGCATCCTGGAGGTTGCGAGGTGCTTCTGGAACAGGCTGGACGCGATGCGACAGAGGCGTTCGAGGACGTCGGTCATTCCACGGATGCTCGACAGATGAGGGAGCAGTACTACGTGGGAGATATTGTGGAGGTGAGCGAGATTCCTAGTAGTTCAATGTAGTCATCGCATAAATTCTAACGACTATTATAAAGGAGAACTCTGAAGGTTTTGTAAAAAAGGCGTAACTCAAATGAATTCATCTCGTGGTCTTTTCCAGGAAGAAAAGCAGACATATTCCTACGATAAAAAGACGTGGACATCCAGTTCATCAGATAATCAGCAGAGGTATTTATCTCTCTTTCTATAGATACTCCGCAAAGCAAAATCTCTACAAAGCTTCTTTTCTTGATTCACGAAATTGCATTTTCAGGAGTGCTTCATCAAACCCACTGGAAGCGTTGATCTACCCCGGTTTGATCGCCATCGTGGTCGCCCTCACCTACTACCTGCTGTTCAACTAGACCCACTCGTATCGACTCGTTCCTCCCCAGTTTCACTTGAATTTCTCGCGTTTCCACTTACCGGTACATGAAAGTGAATGAATTCTGAATACGTTGATAAATTTTTATCAGCTCGCTCTTGTTTCTTGGTTTATTACACTTCCGGTGAAAATGACTGTTTGTTAGCTTATAGGACAGTTCATACTAGATGCGTGCGATTGACGCGCGTGCGTCCATGCGATGGAGGATGGAGCCAATTGCATGGCTGACGCAACACACACGCTCGCATTCACAGTAGTCCTTTGCGGCCGCGCATTCTTTTCATTAAAGGCAGTGTGTCACCTCGTTTGTGGGCTGAAAATAACAACAGACTCTAGACCTCCTCACCACCCTAATTCCAAAGATGTACATCAAAGCTCATAAAATGGCGAAAATCCCGTTTTCGGAGGGTCGGAAAGAGCAGTTCACGGACCACCTGGGCGGAGCGGTCCGTGAATGTGCTGGCTGCCCGCCACGTCTGCAGCGTTGGTCAACACGTCTAGACGTGTACGATCGATGAGATCAGCGGCTTCACGCGTCCACTTGGCTCGACAAACTGTTACAAATCCCGTTCCGAAAAACGTCTGAAAATAGGGTTAAAAGACCTTTTTGTTACATTTTAGGAATACCGTTGGATTCAGCGTGTCGAGGAGATTCAGAAAGCTGGTAAAAGCTTGGACACGAAAACGAGGTGACATACTGCCTTTAAGGATGTATATTCCGCGTTGAACGGTCTTTATGAAGAATCCTTCCTGAAGAATCCAAGTGGATGCATGCGACTCTGAAGTGCGACTGACGCGTGCAGCTAGTACAAATTGTCCTCATCTGGCGCTTTGTCTTGTGAAAGGAAATAACGTAATTTTTAGAGCGGTGTAACTTTGGGGCAATTTTGTGGGATTTTCTCGTCATATATATCTTGTATAATTTTACATCAGCCAATAATTCTTACAAAAAAAAAACAATGAAACAGGAAGTACATATATACCGTTGAGGATTTCAAGGACTGTCTACCAGAATGAGATTCGTGTGATCTATTGATGCAAACCACTGCTCCACAACATAATTCAGACTTGGATTCATTCCCATGTGATGAATCGTATACACTAACTCTGTCTGTCATCATTCTGTCATTCTTTTGCAAACTATGACGGCGTGGATTCTAGAGAATTTTAGTAAAATGGCAACTTCATTCATTGAGATGAAGTTTGCAGGAGCAGCGCTATCCAGTGAATGGAGTTAAACACCATTTTTCTTATTCTGGTCCGATCTCTGTATTTTTGTGCTTGATTTACACATTTCCGGTCAGCTCAAGTTTTGATTTCAGAACTGTTATTCATCTACGTATCTGCCACCCTTTCATTCAGAAACTATGGTTTCAATCAATGACTAATATACGTATACTTTGCACACAAGCGGCTACCGACATCTGTACAGTGGTAACTATTATATAATATTAACTGTCTTAATGAGAACCGGATATTATATCAGTTGTATTCGAATTTGGAAACTGAATTTTGTATAAGATGGAATTTCGGAGAAGGAGGGAGAAGCGTGATTCTTGAAGAATGACAGCGAGGGGTTTGGCCTTTCTTTTCTCATATTTCTAGTTTTTTGGACCGGGTTCTGAATTTAATTTGATGTAACAGAGTTATGTGGTTTCTATTCGGTCCTACGTGATGTACTGGCTACCAACATTCTTTTTTTGTGTAAATGCCTACGCGAATGACTACGTATGCAAGAATGCATGGCCATCCAAAGGCAAAATTGTACCTTCTCTAGCATGACCGAATTCGGTTTTTAGAGCTAAATCACTTGAAAGAGTTGATGAATTCCCTTCTTGTTGATCATATCATAACAACACAATTTTTTTCATTATACCGAGACATTAGCATTAAATAATTCTAATTCATTAGTTTGAGTTCTGCAAACCACATCGATGTAGCCCTGTTAGACAGGCCCAAGCCCAAGCTGTGGTTCCGCTCTTTGTTATAATGAGGTTGCCACAGTGAGGAATGGCGCAGATCCTTCGTGCATAGCACAGCAAGTGAAAGAGGCCACATAGCTGCAGTAACCAACGAACTCGAGCGTGCCATTATCTCTGCGCACTTGATTTACATATAGCCTGTCCGAAACGACGAGTCCGCCCACGCACGCGAGGATCGAGAGGCGGCGCGGCTGGGACGGATGCTGTTGGCTGCCACGTCGTCCACGTCACAGCCGCATCATTTGTCAATACCATGAAGATAACGATGAAACGTGATACGCAGATCAGGGATGATGACCTGGAACGCTGGCAAACGTGGCAGCTTCTCGACCCCTGCGTGCGTAGGCGGACTCGTCGTTCCGGACAGACTATACCTGTTCCTCATGTTCTTGATCGACGGCGGACAGAACCGATTCTTTTCCTGAAAAACCATAATGACTTTGTGTCATTCATCTGTGACTCTACACAACTGCTAACCTGGTAGTTCTGTGTCTTGCGGTATTGTTGTATGACGGAATGTCACGCTTCGCTAAAATCACTTCCAATTCGTTGTCTACTGATGGTGTTCGGCCGTTCTAAGAGGATCAACTAAAGGTGCTCGTAGATTGTGTCTCTTTGAGGAAAAAACTTTCCATTAAATATGCTACTTTCTGTAGAATTTTTAAACCTATTAAAGTACAAGAATGCATAGAAAAATCTTTTAGAATTTTCGAAAAATCTTGGAAATACCACCTCCAATTTTCTATCTATAAAATATTAAGTGTCATGATAATTTATTTCTCTTGTGCTTTATCTCATGACTAAGAGCATACCATGATCAAGCTTTGATTTCCTACAAAATTGTCAAAATATACCACTTTTGCTCTTTGCTTTTCAATTACGAATCATGAGAACCGCAAACACCTTCTATTTGTTGGTTGCTGAATTTTTAGTTCGTAGTCTCCCAGGCGGGAACTTGCTTGAAACCTACGCTCACAAGGTTTCACACTTGAAATGCCGAAAAATCGGTGTATGGAAAGCGATGCTCATACTCTAAAAGAGTTTTTTTGTGAACAAAAACTTTGGTAACATATTACTTAAACACCCAAACCTTTGAAAGTGTCAACTTTTTTCTGGACCTTTCATTCGGGGCACTGCCAGTACTCATGAACGTTTCTGATGAAGTTTTTTTTAGTTTTTTTTTCTGCACCAGGTCTTGTGTGTAGCAAGTTGGCATACACGTAAACAGTGTGGAACTACGCTCGTTTAGGACCTACCTGAACCTGGCGGGACCTTCTTTTCCATTTGTCTGTTTGTTGAGAATTTTGATTGTTTTTACATAGGTGTTGCGCGTGAAAGTCCTTCAGTATAGAGTACTTGGCCTCTTCTGAGCATTTGATCACTTCGTCGATGTTGTCCCGATTTCTGATTCTCGGCGAAGTGGTACTCTAGCTTAGGTTAACCCGGACATGAAATTCCTTTCATAGATTGCACGTTGTAAAAGAGAAACTGACAAGTTTGTTGTAACAACTGAACTGGAATCCGGAGCAGGAACGCATTCCTGGAAGCTTGGCTATTCTCATGCGCATAGAAACCTCCGCAACTGTTTATCGCCCCGTAGGAGCGCGAGGTGACCATGTGCGATGCATAGCGGTGGTATGTCCTCCAATAGGGTTTCCCAAGGTGAAAAGGAGTTTGACTTGTCCACGCAACTCTGAGCCTAGGTAAGATTAAACCGCTGTCAGCGACTACCTGTGTTTACAGCTGAATTCGGCGCAGCAGAGCTGATCAGTGCGGGCAAAACTTCTACTTGCCTGTCCAGCACACACTCTAGCTCAGTACTTCGCACGTCGCGCTTTGCCGTCTCAGACGTCGGACGGTACGACAACCGGCGAGAGGCCATCTAATCTCGGGTTGCGCAGAACGTGTTTGATTCCGGACTAAACCGGTGAAGGCACGATACGCCACGGAGACTGTTTCATGCTCTGGATTTATAACGCCAGAACTGTCTCTACGAACCTCCACACTCATCTCGAAGCAGCAAGATGCATCAAATTCCACGTGATTGTTCGCCAGGAGACCAAAAGCAAGAAGAAAGATGTTCGAGAGCTCAGTGGCGGAATACTCGTAATCCGTGGGGGAAAGTTACCGTCACGAAACGTTGAAGGCGTTGACTTTGTAGTGCACTCATCCGTCGTTCATTTCGTCCACTCACATGAGATCCTGTCACGTCGTCTAGCAACTCTCTGTCTTTGCCGTCCGCGTCATAAGTTCGTCAGTAACATCTACTGTTATTCACCAACGCCAGCAGTAGATGAGTCGTAGTTGGGCGTTTTTTACGACAGGTTGAAAGATGACACCACAACAAAGAGTCTCCCTACAAATTCATTGTTGTAGACTCCAATGCCAAACTTGGGAAGGTAGAAGGAAACGAGTACAGGATAGGAAGGTTTGGATTAGGAGAACTGACCAAAAACGGTAATCGCCAGCAGTTGATTGCCACTGCCAGCTGCAGAAGAGCCTTGCTGGAGGACCACTAGAAGCGCAGGCGGAAAAAGCTTCTGAAAGCAGCAGAAGCAAGGAAAAGTCTGAAGAAGTGTAGGAGGGACCTCCGCAGTTACAACGTCCCGTTGGCCGCACCACTAAATGAAGGGGAAACCATCACGTCTTCCCTTCGTGAGATGGAATTCGTCACGGGAAGGTTCTACACAAACATTTTTCCTCTCCTCAGTTCTCGCAACAAATCCACATATCCCCGCTGGTGAGGAACCACCTCAAATTCTTTTCGCAGAAGTCCACGTTGCGACCAGAAACACGAATCTCGGCACAGCTCCAAGACAGGAACCGAACGGTATATCAGCCGATCTCCTGCGAGCTGGAGGACATCAACACGTGATTCTCGCAGAGCATATGCCATTGTATCCTCAGAAAGAAAGAATTCTGAACCAGTGGAGAACCACGCGCATCGTTTTTTTCTCATGGAAAAGGTGATCGGGAAGACATTCGGAACTATCTCCAACATTCCAAAATGCTTATTAAGTGTGCTTCACAGGCTTTTCACGAAGATTATTCCCGGGCTGATATCGAGAACCTTGGATGAGCAAGGAAAATGCCTGATTCCGACAGGGGCTCGGCTGCAAGGACACCATCCAAACCGTCTCGAGGGTTTGCTCGATTTGCCGGAAATACTGCTTAACCCTCGTCCTAACGTTCGTCGATTACGAAAAAGCATTCGATAGAGTTGAAACAAACGCAATACTGTCAGCACTAGTCGACGAAGTTGTGAACGCGTCTCATGTGAGGACATCACCCCACTGCTAACGTCAATGCTCCCAATTACGAGCCGGACATCACAGCTCCGATTCACTACGATAATCCCGTCTTCGTGATCCAGCGGAATACGTGTTGATAGCTAAACGCCGATGGAAGGGTCATTTAATGAGAAGGGAAGATGATAGATGGACAAAAAGGAGTTTGGTGTGTATCCCAAGAGAGACGAAACGACCTCGAGGGAGGCCACCAACGGAATGGGCAGATACACTCATT
The DNA here is from genome assembly GCA_037903475.1 of Ancylostoma caninum. Lineage (NCBI taxonomy): Eukaryota > Metazoa > Nematoda > Chromadorea > Rhabditida > Ancylostomatidae > Ancylostoma > Ancylostoma caninum. The sequence continues at coordinate 243,605 of JBAJFG010000597.1, read as the reverse complement.
ACTGATGAGTTCCGGTGGTGGTTTCACTCTTTTTCTTTGTCTCCGTCTAGTGGAAGGAACAAAACGGAGCTTAGGTACCTTTTTCTTTTTTGTTTTATATATTCACCATAAGGATGGACCAGCTGAACGGCTGGAAACTAGTCAAAATTCTCGACAGTCTCGGCCACGGCGCCCATGGATGACGACGGTAGGAGAAAGAGTCGAGTAAGAGCGATGTTGGGGCATGCACAACAAGTGAAGACGGGCCATTTAAGTAACTATGTAAGTAACAGTGGCGGACAGAGGGGCGGGAAGGGGGGGGGCGCTCCTCCCGAGAATGGGTGTGGCACAATATTGTAGAAAACCCCAGGATACAGGACCACCTATGAGCAATAGGCCTGCTATAGCCTAAAAATGTGGTGGACGTCAGGATACCGGTTCTCGGATGGAGAAGGGACCTGCTGTGGCCTATGTATGAGGAATGTCGGCATACGGGTACAGAGGATTGGTATCCTGTGGCTCAGTAGTGTGGAAAACGCCAGGATACGGGTCCACAAGTGATGGACGCAGGGGAGGAGGGGGGCGAGTGGGAGATGCCCCACCCCCCTCCCCCGAGAACGCAAAATTTTTGAAATTACCTTACAATACCAAATAACAATCTTGTATTAGTTTATTTTTGATTGCTTATTTTTGCTATTATTTTTAATATAATTTTTATTAATTATTTTTTTTATTATAATTAATATTTTTATTAATTTTATTTTCCGTCTGGGACCCCAAAACAGCGGAGACCCCATTTTTTCCCACACCCTCCTCCAGCCCACTTTCTGCGTCTGCCACTGGCAAGTATATGTAGGTATGAATACTCACGGGTACGTAACAGTTGGGTGTAGACAACGTCACGTTTTTGTAAGCATGCTGATAAGTACCAAGTGTGGAGTGAATGTTTATTTATTTATTATCTATTCGTTTATAGATACACTCTTGGTGTTCCTTATACAAAAAAAGGAATTCCATGGCAAGCGAAATCAACCAAGCAAAAAAGGTTCAAAAAAAAATTGAAAACATTTTGATAGGACACACGAACAGAAGCACAAACAACACTTTTTGAACTAAACTTGGGATGTATTGGTCCTCCAACTATCACGAATGTGCGTATCTTGCAACATTTACCCACCCTGGGTAATCTGGATGCTTCCTTCCAAGCGCTGAGTTCTTTCCTCACTCGCTATTTTGGGCAGCCGCAGCTCTTCCTCGCCGGAAACTCCGATCCTTCTACTTTGCTCTACCAGTTTTGACTAATTTCTCAATTCATCTTGATTCTGCGGTTCCCTACTATCTGTTCCTATATGTCATCGGTAATATACCATGGCAATAAGCTGCTTTGAGCCAAGTAGTGGTACTCAAAGGGATTTTTCTTCACAGACAATCGCTGCTTGTGTGAGAACAGCACTCCTGCAAGAAATAGCAATAAATTTATGCGTGTGCAAATGAACCTACTGGTATGTATGTAAGTGTCCTGGAATGTGCGCACTATGAGATAACGTCCGAAACGAGAGCGATTTTTACTGTGTCGTTACACATTCTTGAAATATTTACTCTAATCGTTATAGTTCACTTAGGTGGAACGCCCATGCTTCCACCTAAGTGAACCGCCCGCGAAGAGCGCTATTTCACGCACGATATGTGGTGGTTGCCCGTCGAATGCTATCTACTCGTGCCTCTATACTTGCATCAGAGTCGCTTGGATTTTTTGTAAATTTGAATCATTTACGTGGAGCAATGCAAAAAGCGGCCACCCTCATAAAAATGTGCAGATCCGATCCTTGATAACTAGCTGGAATCAAGATCTGATACAAATTTCCAGATGCTCCTAGAAGAAGAATGGTCAGTTCAAATGTATAGCTTTTTTTTTGGAAATTTGTTAGATGTAATGTTTTTATGCTACCAAGGATCTTGAACTTGTTATTTTGGTACCATACCTAGTATACGTAGTTCAATTTTCCAAAACCAGGAGATGGTATCTTCTTTGAATGGGTTGAAATCGGATTCTGACACTTTATTGTTCTCATCTACGATTGGTCCATGGTTGATTCCATGTACTTCGTGAGCCCAGTCTCTTTGTACATAGAAAAAATTGCCTTCAACAAATAGTGGTACCTTGGCCTAGTTGACCTATTCTCACTGGATAGGCTTTCCAAGTAATGCACCTTTCCCGATGAGGCTAAAGGACAATTTATACCAGTTGCGTGCGTCAGTCGCGCATTCTGCTGAGGATTTTCCATGATTCTTTAATGCTAGGGATACCGCGCTCAAAGAGTGTGTTAAAACTGATGCTGTGGACATGTTTAACATGTTCAGCACGTGAGTTTCAACGAAAATGAAGCATAAAAGGGCTCTCGTGTAGGTCGAATTTTTCTTAGATTCCCTCCGTAAAGGAGCGCTCCTCTAAGTCAGGCATAATATCAACGCGTTTTACGACTGTTTTATTGCTCTCTTTTCTCGCAATCGACTTTTACCGATTTCTTTATTTTATAATTTTGTGCGCAATGCGAAATTCACCCTGTGGATTTCTAATCCATTAAATAACCTCCGGCCATTATTTCACCAAGGGGTGCACTCCCGGGTGTGGATGCATCTAAATGTGCCCTAGATTACCGTTTACTTACCTATATCTGGCACTATTTACTCGGATGTTTATGTTAACATGTTTGGCCCCGTGCGACACTGCCTATACCCAGTTCCTACCCGTGAGCATAAGGTTACCCATCCTAGGTAGGGGGTTATCGATGATGCACTGGGTCCTGTGCTTGCATTGATGAACGCTCCCTTGAACGTCTTATTCTTGCCACCATGTAGACGTGTTTTGTGGGTAAGAAGTTTATGTCCATGAACCCGACCGAAAACCTTTGCGCCGTATCTGACCAAAGAGAAGGGAGGGGCTCCGTCTATCCGGCCATCCAAACATAGGGTTCTTCCTATCAAGAATTTCTCCAACTACAAGCTTATCAAAAATTCCAAATGTTTAAGGCTATTTTGTCCGTGTAACTCTTTCATTATTTATTCCAGAAGAGGTCTTGTCTAGACATTTAATACTTTTATCCTTGCCCCTCATACACCTTGTGGAAAACGGAATCCACCCTATTCGTCTTCGAGTTTGGTGGCAAACGAAACGAATCGCTGCATGCGTGGCGTACGCACACACATGACAACTAGTAAACAAACTTTGTAACAGCTACACGTGGATGTCCAGATGTAGTCGAACTCAAAAAGAAAAAAAAAGAAGCGTAACGTCTCATCGATCCCCCAAAACCTATTGATTTTTCGCAGTATCGAAAATATCGGTAATTTCCGAACTATGCTTTGCTTATGTCTACAAGTCCAGCTAAGCACCGTCATAAATCGACACTGGCAATGTTCGTTGGCACGCCGCGGCTGCGGCGGCTCCCTGCCGATGCTGCTGAAACAACAAGTGCCATTCGCCTCTCAGCTTCTTTTTCCCGACCCCCGCGCTGCGTCTCTCGTGTTGGCGTGCTGTCTCGTCGGCCGACAATCACGCCTCCTCCTCAGGCATTGGTAGTGTGTAAAAGTGTGTTGCCGAGCTCGTCAAGCTTGCTTTTATTCGACCACAGCGCCTAGCCCGTCTGACCATTCATTACCCCGGGTGCACTGCGGCAGGACTTGGCCTGGTCCTGTGCAAATACGCGCAACTTGTGGCGGTCAACAGATGTCCGTTCGTGGTCCCCGCATGAGTTTAGTGGACCCCAATAATGAGAATCGTGTTTCCTTCATGCATTTTGGTTCTTTTATTGGAAATTGTTGTAATGCATCGTTCTTTGTTTGCTAGTAGGCCAGCTGTTTAAATACCTACTCCCACGATTTCTGCGGTTCCAACAACTGCGTCCGACAAGCTCCCGAGAAAGACAACTGCACAGGTGTCATGTTTTTGTTCTTTAACATATCGTCAGTACAAGGGGCTCAAGGAGAATCACTTTGATCGTCGCTCTTCCTCCAATCCATATGTGTTATAAATGAAAATCCGACTAATCCTCTGGAGCTTCTATGATTTAAATGGACTCCTTTGTGAATCATCCCTACAACCAAGAATTAGATCTGCTAGACAAAAATTATCTAGATGCAGATCATGTGCAATCACTTTTATCAAATGTTTTGCTGTAATTTCCCTATTCGCAAGACACTTTTCTTTCTTCAATCATCTTTTCTTTTTGACAAAAATGTGTGTGACTGTCTTTAGCTTGATCAGCCAATTTTTTCTTTGTTCTCTCAGACATTTTGTCTCGTAAATATACACATCCTCAATTTCAGGATGCAAGTTGGTTTTTATTTTATTTTATTTCATAGTGTTTTTGCATTAGATTGGTAAAAGTGCGAAGCATTGTAAAACAAAGAGGGGTGGTGCCGCTGCTGCATGACTGGCTCACTCAGACACCTCTTCTTTTCCTTTGTTGATTCTTCCTCCTATGTTCACGCTAGAGTACTGTTCTCTACAACCATAAAGTTGGAAATGAAGGCACAGCGGGTTGACAGCGAATAGAGAGTAAAGGTACATATGAATGAACCAATCGTTGCTCAGTGACCCCGCCCCTTCATCAAACACAACGCATCACACCACGTGAAAAGCACCCAGTCAAAGAATAAGCCTAAGAGGGTAAAAAACAACTTCAAACTACGGAAGCCTCACTACATTTTCCAAGTCTAGCTGTAGCAATTCTCCACTCAGGATCTGTTATTGTTCGAAATGGTGGTCGTGGAAGAGAGGGGGAGGGGGGGGGGGGGGGGGAGAGAGAGAGAGAGAGAGAGAGAGAGAGAGAGAGAGAAGTAAACGTACGTATCTATGAGAAAGGACCTGGCTGATTAGAATACGAGAATAAAATTGTACCAATGTTAGTCATAGTTAGCATTTCACGTGTGTGGAAATTTCGAATAGTAAAAAAAATGCAATAGAAATTAAGATCAAAAACATGCTCTTTTATTCCTTCATGAAACAGATTGATCAGTTTTTTCTTTTTGGAATTTATCTGATGTGAAAAATTTGTGAAAACTTCCGGGCTGTGGTAGGCGGAGGGTGGATGTTGGTGGGAAGAGTTTCTCACTCATAGAACGCACAAAGCTGCAGGTTCAACCCTTCGTTTCCGAAAGGCACGTATCCTCAACGTCTGGCAGGGCTGCTAACGTTCTTTATCCGAGACAACTGTTACTCTCACATCACTCACACTGAGTAAACTGATGTTGGCGTTCTTGCCTTACTGCAGCAGAAACATCCCATTGGTTTTCACTTGTACATTTTTCTTGACAATTTCTGGCTCCCACATATGCGCCATTTTCCTAGGCATGGTTGTTTTTTTTTTGTCTCCCATGGCTGTGGTGGAATACGCACTAGAGAATTGCTTGAGATGAATTTTCACATTTTTTTTTCTTTTTCTTGATTTTTTTTTGCCTCAGAATTCCGAAAAAAGGAATATCCTCGCTTGAACGTTGCCGAGAGGAGCTACTTGATACGCTCATATATTGAGGATAGGATAATAAATCGAAAACCTCGCAATTACTTCGATTTTCCAGAACGTTTGAATTCCATCAAGTTGAGTTAATCTCGATTTGCACTGTTCGTCTTTTTACTGCGCACAGTTCATCGAATGGAACCAGGCCGGAGTCGATAGATCGTTCCCTCTATGTATGGCCAGACTCACGAATGTTCATGGATAGGTCCTTGCTCCTTCGCCCTATTAACGAAAACGATGTTTTTCATTTCCCTATTTCCTGGGCAAAAATAAACATGTTTTGTGCCATTGAATTGTCCCAACCAGCACCAGCAAGGAGTGATATAGTCAGTTCCAGCACATAGTTGGAGAGCTACAGTCCTCGAAAAGATGGAAGGATTTTGTGGCGGCAGAATCGCGGCAGGACCTCAGGGAGAGATGTGGTAACAACATGCTCCAAATGACAGAGTTGAGTAGGTCCCGACGCGATTATGCGGCCACGACGCTAGGAGACTGCACACGTAGTTTTTTTTTTTTTTGATGATGGCTATAGTAGAGGGAAAAGACGTAGAAAAGCGTGTGGTATCCGCAGATACTGATGAGAAGGGCAGAAAATTGGCACAATTACTCAATATCCATCACTTCTGGCGCATAGTAGAACTGAAATCTTGCATGCTTTTTCGGAAAGCGTAGAATCTTTCCATGAGTGTTCAGAAATCCAATCCCGTCACTGTGATGGGATCCATGAACGGTCGTGGAAAAGCGGTGCCTATCCGCGAAGTGGGCGAGTTTCTCAAACAAAAATTCGTGCATTTTTGCCGGCTCTGAAGTACAACCAGGGGTATCATTTCTGTACAGCTGGGAAGACCACAATCTTCCCAGGAATTTTATGAATCCTATTGTTGCTGACAATAAGAAGACGGCTGCACTATTCTAATATTTACATACATATATCTAATGTATTAGGATATCACAGCCGTCGTTATTTAATGTATTTTTTCGAGTCTCATGTTTTTCTTTTGGATCTTTCGGTGTATTGTAACTGGTTGCCTGCTTCTTTTCCGTAGAACACTTCGTGTATTCAAGTATGTAGATGAATAGTGTAGTTCTAGATCCTAATACATGTATCTAAATAACACAACTGGACTAATCCATAATTTGTGCTGGTCCTAGAAGCTTGGTATGCCAGAAGATTCAGTGGTAGGGTTCAAAGACGGCTTATAGGGCACGCCAAAGGATAAGAACAGCTTTCCGAAGCATCACGTTTCATCGTGAATTTAGTCGTGGGAAAGATAGAAAATGCATAGAATAATCATCCAAGACACACATTCCGCGAGCGAGCTCGAAAATCATCTGCCGAACGCGAACGCAGCGACTGCGCTTGCTGTCGTAGTACGTTGCTTACGATTGCGTTCGGATACTCACGAGACCTCGCCGCGGACTTGGTGGAATTCGCGGTGAGCAAACATTCGAAATAGCCGCTCGCTCGGCTTCGTAGGCTCCCATACAGTGCCGACGTTTTTGTTGTGCTCACCTCACGCCTTGACCTACGGAGGGCCGCTTCGATCGGTACTGGAGCCAATTCCAGGATCTTTCTGCCTGGGAAGAGATCTCTTCCATTTTTCTAAGTAATTCCGCTGAATATTTCATTGGGAAGTAGTAGTTCTGCTTGATGAGTGACGTTCTCAATTCTTGCACCGTGAACTTCCTAAGATTTCTGTTCCTGTTCTCCTATCCAGACTAGCCTGCCCACCACCCCCTCGCCCCACCACCGATGGTTTTGTTTCGACTCTTCGCATGATTAATCACTGGTGTTCCTGGGTGGCTTTTCGGCTAGTGTAATGGGCAGAAAATAGGCATTCCTTGCTCCCACCCCATTCACACTCGATCAATCGTCACGACTGAGGGGAATTTTCTTCGCTTAGCCGAATTAAAAGAGGATTATTCGATTTTTTCCCGCTACGCTTCCCGTGGGTGACACCGAGAGTGCGCTGTAGTAGCTCTCGTACTACGCGACTGCACTTTTAGCGTGCTCTCGTCTCTGGATCGCAGCGATGCAAATTTGTTCCCGTTGAATTGCGTTCTCTGGTCAGATTGCTGGTTCTACGTTGATTTTTCCGAATTCTAGTACAAATTCACCTCTGCCTTTTCTTTTTTTCTTGTCGTTGCTTTTTTGAAAATTTTGTTTTCCAATCCAATGTTCATTACCCTTAGAATCGTCTCCATAGTTGCGCTTTGCGGCTTCAAACGGTAGTAACTCCTTTGAGCCCTGTTCAGTGCACCTTCCCAGTTCTTAAAATTTAGTTCAAGAATTGCATAAAATTTTTGTTAGCTTATTTTTACACAGTTGCCTTCGCTATTACGTTCCAATGCTTCTGAACACAGTAGCCTGAAAAAGTTTTGCGACTAATTGAGTGAAAAATACTTAAAATTTGAGCTTTGGTCCCCATTAATCATCGAACCCTTACTTCTTCATCGCGGGTTTTATCTCTGTCCCAATGTTCCACTCCTTCTACTGGTACAAATTCTCATCTCTTCGTATCTTTACTAGTATCAGATTCAATATCTGTTCCACGACGGTACGTCATAAGAAATTGAGCCGCAAACGAGGTCGTTGTTTGGAATTGTTTTTACTGCACTGGTTTTCACGCTGTCTCCGATTTGCGCACTAGATCGGGTTATTTTTGGTCCATAGCCGCTTGGCGAGTTCCTTTCAGGATGCACAGGGAACTACAACTTCGGTTGTGGGATCCATTGAAGTTTTCCGGAAGATCATCTTTCCTCATCTTCTTCAAGTAATTTTTTCCTTTCCAAAACAACCAAATTTTATGGAACGAACTGGTATTATTGGCATAGTGATAACAGTATTGTAGTAATATTGTCTGTGAAGTCCACTGTACTCTCGATGAGCGGGAAGCTTAGGCTCTATCCGGGAGCCCGCGTGAATTCCGCCGCTGAATAGGTGCTCTATGATGTAAAAGGCAGTCTCCCTCCTCATTTTTGCCCATGAGATTCTTGTAAAGTTGAACTATCTAGGAGACGCTGATCACAATGATATACTGTCATCACCCATAAATATGCCGATAATCCTATTCTGCTTCTACTGTTTGTGGGCATGCTAGGGCGGGGCTTTCGCATGACAGTGGACTTCTGCCACATACAGGGGACTCTATGCTGGGCGGCAGACCTGTGTCTCTGCCCAAGCGAGCCGCGCCACGGTCCTTCCCCATGCTCTCGTACGTTTCGAGGTCCCTGAACTTATGTCCATGTGCCGCCCACACTCTTCTTACATGTTTGACATGTTCGGTGAATTGATCAGTAAGTGATATACCAGGGCCGAAGTGCTATCGATCGATTGCGGAGAACATGTTCAACATGTCCAGTGTGGCCGAGCACGTATGTGACAGAAGTCCAGAATCTCGTAGAAGCCCCGCCCTAGCTCTCCTCGGAATGTTCCGAAAATCTTGTAGGGAATGATGTACATTATTGTAATCAGCTTCTCTTGGAGAACCAATCCGCACGCATTTCATCCTCTGGAAAATGCATTTTATATATGTAAAATTCCAATTCTATAATAGAGCTACCTTGAGGTGGCCAACAGTATGTTTAAGCGCCCGCGTTCCCACTAGCGATCTGACCGAGCAGCGCGACATCAGCGCAGCTAATGTATGCGACGATGATTGCATATGAATGTGTACGGTCGTCTGAGAAGACGGGCTGATACGACCCCATAACCTCGCCGCGCGAGTGCTGGTCACTCCAGTTCCTGAGGCGATTCCTCCACGAACCGGACGGGACGATTGTTTGGTCTGTTGCGACACTACCTTTTCCAGCAGCCGACTGGACGTCTGCGTTGTTTTGGGAAAGCCGCTGCAATTATTGTTGGAGCCTGAGAACCGGTATTGCGCGATTGTGGACTCTAATAGACGCTCCATCCGTCATCCTTAGGTTTAGACTATGATTTTTGGGAGGAAAAAGTGGCCCAGGCTACTCTAGTGACTTTACATGGGGTGATTTCCAAGTGAAGTTCTGAGAATGTACATGTAAATCGGGCATTTCGCGAAATTTCCCGAGCTGCTGGTGGAATTCATTCCAACCTTGCATAGATCGTATATTTTCGAAACCATCTGCGCTTAAATTTCTCTTAAATTCCGCTTGTTTTTCGAGCTAGATCTTTATTATTATTTATTTTATTTTTTCCGACAATTCCCTCACCCTTTCCCTTAGGTTGAGTTCGATTGGATATCAGATAGAAACGGTGTAGAATCACCCGACTTTGTCGTGGGCTATCGTCACTGATGAAATAAGCTGCTTCTGGTATGGTTACCAACCAGGCTTCCAGAGCTTCGGAGCTTCACAAATGCCTAAAACCACTCTCTTTTTCTTTAAGCAAAGGCGATATCCACAATTCCTTTCGAAAAAAATCCTCCAGGGCGCACTGTTCGCGATAAAATCCATGACGAATCTGTCAAGACACTTTTCAGAAGATTATCGAAATAGAGGGTTAAGACATCCTCTGGGTGAAATGATTGCTGCTCGATGATTGGAATATTCCAGAAAGAGATACCTACAACTGTTCTTATCTTTCCTCCTACTTCTTCCTCCTACCTACGGAGCTACAAGGATTTGTCTTTTTCGATTACTCAGTTTTCCGGCCTATCGAAGTAGAAAGTATGTTACAGTTTCAAATCAATTACGTAGTTCAGTTTCAGGTGTATTGAGACAAAAGGGCAATTTATACTAGCTGCGTGCGTCAGTCGCGCATCAGTCGCACGCATCCATTTGTACGGGATTTTAGATGAAGACCGGTCAACACGGCATGTACATCCTCAATGAAAAGAACGCGCGGCCGTCGCGAGGCCGTAAACGCGTGCGTCTGGGCTGCGACTGCTATGCGACTGGGCCCTATTCTTCACCATATAGACGCACGCGCGTCAGTCGCACGCATCCAGTATAAATTGCCCTTAACTCCTGAAGACCTAGCTCCATCAAGTTTCCTCTAAACCTTCATGAAATTTAAAAAAACGGAAATGGTAGTATTGCTTGTTTTTCTCTGATCTCGTTTTCTACTTCTCTTCGTTCGAGGAGGAGTAGCGCTTGAAGGCGCTTTTGCTACTCTAGAAAATTGTATTAGGTATGTGAAAAAGTTTCCGCCCTCTAGCGGCATTCGGGCGCGATTCCCGCCTGACAAAACGCCCCTTTTTCATTTTGCGGGATTGACCGGAAAATATTACAGGATTCTGATCGTCATGTGGCGGTATACGCCTTCAGCGAGTAGTATATAAGGGTCATTTTGAAGGATAGGTTATCGACTACTTTAAGTTTTTGAAGACAAAGAACTTCAATCATTAATTGATGAAGATCCATGCCAAACACAAGAAGAGATTGCCAACTCTCTAAATGTTGATAGATCCAACATTTCCAAGCGTCTCAAAGCTATGGGAAAGGTTTATAAGGAAGGCAGATGGGTACCATACGACTTGACAGGACGCCACATGGAAAGAAGAAAAACCATCTTTGAAATGTTCCTTGACAAACAAAAAAGGAAGGGATTTCTGCATCGTATCGTTACTGGAGACGAAAAGTGGATCTATTTCGATAATCTGATGCGCCGGAAAGCCATTTGCGACCGTGGCCAACCATCACCATCGACGCCAAAGCGCAATATCCATGGGAAGAAGGCAATGCTGTGTATCTGGTGGGACCAGAAGGGAGTCATCTATCATGAGCTGCTTAAACCAGGCCAGACGATCACGGGCGATCTCTATAAAGAGCAAATAATTCGTTTGAGCAGAGCATTGCACCAGAAACGGCTGGAACACGAGACAAGGCAGCACAATGTCATTTTGCTGCATGACAGTGCTCGTCCACATGTTACAAAAGCAGTGAAGGAGACGCTTGAAGCACTTCGCTGGGATGTGCTACCACATGCGGCTTATTCGCCAGACTGTGCTCCGTCAGACTACTATTTGTTTCGGTCGATGGCCCACGGGCTTTCCGAGCAGCACTTCCAGTCTTTCGGAGACGTCGAAAAATAGGTGAGGGAATGGATCGAGTCGAAGGACGAGGCCTTCTACCGCCGCGGCATCCGTCTCCTCCCAGAAAGATGGGCAAAGGTTATAGCTAACGATGGCCAGTACTTTGATTGATCTATCTGTTTCTTTCCTATTTCGAAAAAAAAAACACTCAGTTTCGCTTAAAAAAGGGCGGAAACTTTTTCACATACCTAATACTTATCATTTTCTTGATAAGAATGAAATTTTTGAAAAAAAGTCTTGCCTCAATCCTAGTCACTATAAATAGAATCCCCAGGAGGGGAATATAGTAACTGACTATCTTTTATTTATTTTTTCATGAACCTCCCTCACGACGATTATAGATTGTGCTTGGGTACACTTCTTTGTCATGTTTGCGCCCTGACCTCGGCGAAGATCTTATTTCGAATAACCACAGTTTAGGCAACTAAGGCATAAGTGTACTCAATCCATGAAGTGGTCATCACGTCGTGGATGTGACGCCGCCGCGTCGCCCTCTAATGTGCGGTCGAGTGTACTTCCGTCGACGGCGGTTTTTCTGGTTATTCTGAGGTCTCAGGCGAGTTTCCCACAACAGACCACTAGCCGCCATTGTTTGCATTGTTGTATTGGCAGTAACCCTCTGCGCCCAGATGTTAATCCCGGCTTTTTTGCTTGGGCCAATGTATTTGCTTTTCATTTTGTCGTATAGTTGCTGAAGTCATTCAACTACCTACCCTTTGGTGTCGATCCAAATTTGGCGCTGAGCTCGAAATCACGGATACCCACGATGAACCGGTCCACCAGTGGATTAGACCGTACAATAGAAAGGTTTTCTTTAGCTGTTTGGCCAGTTCGCGAGCCATCCATTTGCTGGGGTGAAAAGAAGGAAGCTATTGCAACTTGGAGACACAGTCTGCTGAGAGTGAACGACTGGGGGACACCTTTCGCAGAGCCTATTTATTATGGTTCTATGTCGACGCTGGAAAGCGCTGCTCACGTCTTTTTCACGGTGTCCATTCGGCCGAACAATGGCCATATATGTAGCGCTGGTCGTTGTTTGCTGCGCGGATTTTGGCGCCTTTTTCACGCCTTTCGAGGGTACAAACCCCTTCCCAAAGGATTCGCTCGAACTACGTGAGGACTAGTCATCCCTCTTTCTTGCTCTGTTGGACTTGATCTCTCGGAACCTGGGCTTTCAGCCGCCATCAATACCCACTTCAGGCTTTTCAGGGATATTCCTTGTTGTTGACGCGGTACTGAGCCTCCTAATGTTCGCCGGATCCAGTTCTCCTCAGTCGGACAGTCGTTAGCCGACCAGCATCCAGGCGAGCAATCCATGTTCGCCGCATTTCGTGAGGCTAGTCGGCGCATATGCTTCAGCGATGTTGGCTTCACGTCTAATCCGCCGATTTGTTCAGGCTAACAACCGGCTTGGTCTTAAGGCCACATGCCATCCTTGAGGTTTTCTCGGATCTATAAGCTGAAATTTTAGTGCGTCGAAGTCCTGTCCGGTCGGATAACGTAAGATTCGTATCGATCTTTCTTACCCTTCTTCCGACGATGATCAATACGTATCCTTTGTTTTCCGACCAGATCGGATGCGACTATAGAATTTAGGTATCTGCAGCATGTTAAATGTGCCCAGTACAGTCCTATCAGGAATAAATAGTTGAATAGCTGCCGCACCTTGGTACTCGAGTTTTTTTTTCGAACATTCGAACATCCAGATAGTCGAATTTTCGTATTTTTGAATTGTTGGAATGATGGAATCATGAGACATCTGGAAACTGCTTCAATACTCGTCATAATTAGATTTTTTGTCTGAAACAACTTGATTACTCGAACAACAAAAAATATCCAAATATTTGAATATTTGTTCGGATACAATAATGCATAGATATTTGAATATTTGTTCGGATACAATAATATATAGCTATATCCAGTACAGTGATTTGGAAGGCAAATACGTAGTTGAATAGTTATAGTTTTAGTAAGTAGTTTTGCTACAATTTCCCCCAGTTTTTATTTTATTCTGTAGTCCCTTTCGAACGCGGCGATCCATGGTTAATTATTCCTGTATATTTCCTGTTTTCTCTCCACCCTCTGCAATTCCTGCGTACTACTTTACCGCTTTCTTTTTTTTTCTGACGTCTTTCCAAATATCCTCCTCGGTAAAGCAGACTTTAAATAGCGTTCCGTCCACACAATATAATAATTTTCCGGTTTTTTATTTAACTTTCCTGTATCCACTTTCAGATGCTGGCACTGTCCCAATTTACCCGTCCAAAGGTTCCAAAACGAAAATTTTCCGCTGAAATCTGGTCTGAACCTAATGGTTATGTGACGTGATGACCACGATTATTGTAATCACTTCGCACTGTGAGCATTTTTGTACGGTCACTATCGGTTATAAGGTAATCATGTGAATACAGCACATCAGGGAATCTTCCTAAACTTTGCGTAGAAGCATTACCGGTAAGCCGGTCATCGTTTTCATATGATGTAACCATTTTCTTACCTCGCTCTGCATTTTCTCGAAATTTTCTGTGGTAACTTTATCGCAACCCACGAAACCATGCTTGCTAGCCGTGGTCAGAATAGCACATCAAATAGCACAACCATGCTAGGTTTCAGCAGAAAAAAGTCTACGTTCTAGAGCAAAAATGGGATAAGTGCTCAGAATCCAAGAATTAAACGCTCGTCAGAATCTGAGAACTCTGGATATTTCCTTTGCTGGCATGAAATATTGTTCGGCGACGAAGCTTTTCTACTAAGAACCTTCTTTTTCCTTTCTCTCCCAGTGGGTCCATTCTTAGCCTCTCAGTTACACGGATGAATCACTGGAAGTGTGGGCAAACTTATATCTATGGGTAGCAGCTGCGACAACGTCACTCATAGGTAAACACATTGATGTGTGCTAGGTAGAAGTTAAATTTAGGTGAGTTAACACGTTTACCATAGGTAATCTCAGCGTGCATCCAGGTCCTGGACATAGAACTATAGTGACAGCGAAATGCATTCACTTGTTGGCCCAGGTGCTAAAATCTCGTTACCAGGTGAGAACACCCATTTCTCCGGAAGAACCACGTAGCCGAAACTTGAGTCTGCTTGCAATACTTCTTCGCTTAGTCGACTTTCAGAGGACATGTGGTATTTACAACATATCCTGCACGTGTTGAGCGTAGCGTAGCGAGGTTTTCGAGGAGATAGTTGTTAACCCTGAGCAGATGCCGGGACAAATGTTCATGGTGGGAACTTCGTTCACTAACTGGATTTTTCTGTGCAAATGCCTTTTATTCGCGTACTTTGGCAAAAAATAGACAGAGACAAAAGAGTCACTTTGTCATAAAACTTCCATATTTCAGAAAAATATCCTTTTTCTCACCTATCTCCCATCTAAAAGTGTTAATAGCGTAGCGTAGATCGGCGTGTTTCGATTTCGATGCGCCCAGTTTCGAGCGGGGATTGCAGGGTCAAATGTCGGCGTGTCGAGCGTTACCAGATCCTCTCGGAAGTAATCGACTTTTCAGTTATTCAAACGATTCCACCTTTTTTGCTTGATTTTACTCCGTTTTTATTTCTAGCAGCGTTCGTGCACTCTTTGATGTTTATTTTTAGCACAAAAGTTAAAAACTTGCATGAATTCTGCTCATTGCCCCTAATTTTTGGCATTTCTAATCTATTCGTTCATTTATTTACCTACTACACGGTATACCCGGCATCGCTCGTGTGTTTTACTACCCCGACTATCTCTGACTGCTGACTACAATTGCTATTGTCGACAAAATCATCAGAAATGCCCACAGTTTTGGTGATTAGCATGTTAGCGGAAATTAAGTTACCCTTTCCCACCGACTCGTGAGCAAACCCTTTCCTACCGACCCATAAGCGAAGGGCCAGCAAAGTTATTTCGATAACAATTTCATGGAAAGCAGTTGCCATATTCGTACTCACGTTTTTGGCGTGTTCGGTTGATGCAATAGGTACATTTTTACCTTTACCTTTCTAAAAGCGGGAAAAGAACGGTGAAAATCACTGAGTTCATGCATTAGTACAAAATGATTGTCATATCCGTGTTCAGCATATTGAGGAACCCCAGTAGACATGTCTTCACGGCTTCATGGGCAAGAGTGGTAGAAGGTCCATGAAATCAATAAATCAATATTTCATGCAGAACGGTGATCAGATTCGTATTCAGCGCACTGGAAAACCGCAATAGACATGCCCTTGCGTGTTCTCGAGCGAGAATGCAAAAAGTCGATAAAATCAATAAGTCGATATTTCGTGCAAGATGGTTAACATACAGTGCGTTTCATAAGTATAGACGCACCCCAGAAAATGCCGGTACCTAGATCATCACAGGTTCATGAGAAAAGTTACAAACGTCAATCGATTCGGCATGCCAGAAAACCTAAGATTGCGTTGTTTCACTAGTGATTATGGAAAATACGGGATAGATTCGGCACATCACCATCAAATGTGCTGTTTCATAAGTATAGACGCAGTCTATGAGAAAATACAAATAAATTTTATCTACAATAGAGAAATTGGGCTCAATATTTTGATGGGAACTAATGAGCGTCTACAACGTAAATCTGCATTTCAACTTGGATCACAACGTTTTGGAGCGAGGCAGGGGCAGCTAAAAGATTTGCATGCTGTAGGCTGCTGAAATCGCAGGATCTCCGGGTAGGGGAGAGGTTCTTCGGTATCCACCTGCAAATATGTATAAGATATTGAGTCCTACAATCGAAGGAAGAATTTTGGTATGCAAAAGAAGACATCGCATCAAAGACGGCGTCGCATACCCTTCCTGAATTCGAAGCACATGATGTGTATTAATGGTGTCTGAGCCGTTGCGTCGGCTCCGTCATGCAGTGCATGGGTTAAAAAGGTATTCAACCGCTGCATCACCACTGCACATTGTTGACTTCATCTCATACCTGGGGTTATCCCGCTCCAAAAAGCTTCACAGCTTTGTTTACCTGGAAGGAACGTGGTGATCGGCATGTCGAAAAAACGAGTTGGTTGATTTGGATCTTTTGAAGGCCCCTGCTATGTTTAAATGAGTTTACAGGATGAGGAAAGCTTTATTTGGAGCGTATTATAATGAATGCACGCCGCTGGGGTGACATACAAGGAGAGCCAGACTCTCTCAAAACTAGCACTTTTGGAGGTAGGCGCTGCCAAAGTTGGAGATGTTTCCTCTCATAACGACATCCTCGATATTATCTCCATTTCTACATAATCGAATTCCTCAAATCATAAGAGCACCTTTAGTGTCCATTTATTGCATTTTCTTGCAGCACACAGAAGGAGAAAGCTCACTTTCCATCGAAAAACCGGAGTGACCTATAGCAGTCGCTCAATATATAAGCATTTTGAGAAGCCCTATTTAACGGTACTATCCGTATTCTAATACTAGCAACATGGAACATTCCTGCAGCATCTTACCAGATGACATTCATGGCCAGAACCGAATATCTTTCAGCACAACAAACCTGAAAAATGCTATTCCCTGTACTAAGAGCCATTTTGATAGCCATTTGCTGGAAGGGATGGGTAAATCTATGCCAATCCATGTTTTCTGAGTTGCTTGGGAATCGCCGGAGACCTATCAGCTACAAATCTGCTGTTGCGAGGAAGTTCCCTCTGTGAAATCATCGGTTTCTGAAAGTGCGTCTATACTTATGAAACGGTCCCTATGAGGGGGAAGTGCTGGATCTACCAATTTTTTCCATAAATTCGGGTGAAACGACGTAAACAAGGGTTCTTGGGCATGCTCATTCGACTGGCATACGTGGTTTTCTCCAAAAAGTTACGTGGAACTGTGTACCAATGTTTTCTGGGGTGCGTCTATACTTATGAAACGCACTGTATTATTCGTGTTAAGCGTGTTGAGGAATCAAAGGTATCATGTTCTCACTAACCTCGTGCAAAAATAGCGAAAAATCAATAAAATCGTTATAATCGATAACTTTATGGATAGTTTTGGACAAAAGGTAGCCTATGAGCTATGCATGCTAGATTGGTCTAGATCGGTTTACTCTCCGCGATTTCTATTCATTACATACATGCACACAAACTTTCGCTTTTATTTTTACAGATTTGTGTATTCATTTAGTTATTTATTTATTTGATCATCAAATATTTACATGAGACATCTCATGCTGTCAGTACAGAGACACGGTCACAATTACAAATGAGTAAAACTAAACATCTGCCTAGGAAGTAATCATCATTTGAGGTGTTTGTCAAGAATTCTCGTAAATGATGCCGGGATTCGTCAACTTACTCGGAAAAGTTCGGAGTCCCCCCCCCCCCCCATCTGCAGTGGGCAAGCTCTCCGAGGGAAAAGTGGTCTATGTTGTTGTTCATACCATTACTCAACATCATTGAATATGACTAATGGCTAGAACTAAGTATTCCCTCTCCTTACCTTTCTCCTCCGCTTCAGAGCGGCGGGTATGTCATAACCTCCACGAGAACATTTATGAATCCGTAACAGGTTCTCGAAATGCCTCGACTCCTAACGTACTGATAGGCTAAAAATAATTAGGTCATTACTATTAATCTGCATCCTTCCAAGCTTTGTGGCAGTTCAGTGTCGTTGGGGCCAGTCGTCCTTCTCCTGGGGTTCCCTGTTGGGCTTTTGATTCCACATACGTTGAGACGGGCACAGTTCCAATTCCACCCGGCTTGTCAGACCTTCTGAGAGATGTATATTTTGAGGTGCGAAATGGATGACAAGCGAGACAATACACAGATCTGCGCGGCGGCCCGTCCCTCGCTAACCACACGACCCGCAAATAGGCCCGGCTTCCGCCACCGGTCACTGTGCGGTTCGGCTAAGAACCCGTTCGATGTGCTTCCCCGTTCGATGTACTTCATCTGCGAATCATATTGCTCGCTCCTAGTCTCCTGCCTAAGACTAGACCTGGATGATTTTGTTACCCGACAATACTGTGCCACTCTGAAGACTTATTTCCTGGAATATTCTTTCTGAAAGCTACTTTCACTGCTTCTTACATTTGACAGGTCATCGCCTTTGCTCGCTGATTCGTCCTTTTCCTAATCATAATTTGTCACTCTTACATTCTGAAAATTTTCACATAGTAATGTCTTGAATTCAATCTTACTTGTTTATTCATCTGTTTACCTGATAAGTTAAGGTGTGCCAAAATGTCAGTTAAATCGGATCACCATAATTTATTGTGGTAGAGAACTACAGGGAAAAACAACCCATTTGCCTCCTTCATTTTTATGATGTAGCTTACGCTATCAAATAAGAATTCGACAAATGTTTTCATGAATTCTTCGGTTAAATCTCCGTTAAATTTGAAACCACGTATTGGTTTTTCGGTGTCTTCGTGCCATTGAAGATGACGCGCAAAATCTCGCCACCTAGCCAAATTATTGTCTCATTTTTACAGTGCGTGCACACTAGAAAACGCGGACCTTTAGGGAGGAAGCAATGGGGTTTAGCAATGGGGTTCCATGGTGCCGCATCATTTGCGTCTTGACGCTGTGACTGTCTGCGCATCCGCACATTTCATTCATATTATTCGCTGCTTCCATCGGTCATTTATTGTGCCCTGGAGGGCGGATGCAGGCTACATATCGAATGATGTATTAAATATATTCGAATTCGGGTGTTTTTTTACAAAGCAAGTGAAAAATTTGGATGATAGAAAAAGCAGAGAGTTATACAGCTCTGGAAAAAAAGATATGGAGCGTTGCAAAGCATTTTTCCACATATTGGGATTTTTCCATCACTTCTTAAATCATTATTTAAATCGATGGGTTTTTTACGGTTCTAAATGTAGTGCAGTCTATGAGAGACTCTTATGGTTTCTTGGTCCTAAATCCAAGAACCTTTATCCGCTTAATTTTTCCCCTCGCAACAAGCAAATATTCATCCTCGCAAAAGTGCAGCATATGTGCGTATTCCTGATGTGGATAGAGAACGTGATTATCTACAGATATGATGAACTTTCATAACTTTTTAAACTACTCAGGAAATTTTTTTCAAGATTCCATCTAGTCAAGGTAGATTGGATTGGCGACGTAAACACTAGCAGTAGTAAGATGCTCATTGATTTCCGCTTTGAATCGCTTCGTGTCGCTTTCCAACGCTTTCCATCGCCTCGTTCACTTGTGAAGTTTAGACATATCCTCAGCTATATTGCGAGTTGTTGCAGCCTGCTTTTTTTTCTGAATTTACTAAGCACGCACACAAGTACTAGCCTTTTTTTCCTCAGTTTACTTTAGATTTTTTGCTGCTTTACTCATGTTGTGACTGGTTTACCGAAGAATTGTCAGATTCACTTTTGCAGTAACCCCTGTTTAGTAATGGGACTGACGGAATTCCGAATTTGGTTAATCCCATCAGCCCTAATTCTCTACAATAAGGTAATGTCAATCACTTCAATGTGTTCTAATTAGTTAATCTGTTGGTTAGGAAGGTCGCGTCTTGTACACTCCGTTGTCGGACTCCAGCAGTCTCAGCATGTAACCAAACTGACCTGAATTCTTTTTTGTGGAGCTGTTAGATCACAAAAATTTGTTTCGTATCTTTGGCCAATTACCCTGTTTGTTTGTTTCTCTTGTTATCTTATTATATAACATCAAACTTTTATAATAGGTTTTTCCATTGCTAATTTTCATCACTTTCTATCCGAAAAAAATATCAGGTAAAGCCTGCATAGGATTTTGACGATAAATAATTTGTAGCTTGTCATTGAATAAGCTATGGTTTTTTTTATTAAAAGCAGATTTTATACGTATACATACTCGTGTATGTTCAACCTTATTTCTTTGAAAGATTGCTAGTTAGTTCTAGTCATAGTGGTTCTTATCTTTGTAAGTTTATTTGCTGCTCCTAAATCTTTTCCTAGTTAGATTTATTTGGTGGAATAGTCATGATGTGCTCAAGAATAAGCAAATATATGTCTTTTCTCATTTTTTTCATTCCACAAATTTCCAACCTTATGGCACATCATTTTCGATGTATTGAATTGAAAAGACAGAAAACACTCGATGAAAAATACATGGATATCGCATCAAATATGCTTTCCACTAAAACGCCTCCCACGAGCTGTGTTTTCCTAGAATTTGATTTTTGTATTTTTTGGCTCACAGCTGCAGTATTCGTTTCTGCCTCGGCGACAGCTGCTGTCTTGCAATTTTTCAAAGATTTCTTGGGAAACTATTCTGGAAGAACTCTGCTCATTCTTTGCGATAATTATTTCTCCACTATCACAGCAGTATTTCACTGGGAAACCAGAAAGAAATTGAACAAGAATACATTTTTCCATATCCCCTCCAATACTTAGTCTATTTCGCTCGTTAACAGAATTGCTATATGCCATTCCATTTGTGGCGACCAGATCTGCAAGAAAACGAATTCCTGCAGTGCCAGTCAATCATTTTTGCATCCTAGAACATCCTAGAACCGTCGATCTACTTCGCCGTACCGCGACACCCACGCGGTGCGGCAGACCATGTGAATTGTTTAGTTGTCAGGGTCGCCGGAATTGATGTAGCTTAAGCTCTTCGAAATGAAAACAAACACGCAAAGAAAACCGTGGAAACACAACAAAATACAACATTGGCAACGCAAGCGTGGCCACCACACAGCCCAGCTGGACTACCGCTCCGCGTAGTTAGTGTGGCGCGGCAGATGAGGTACGTAAAAATGATTGAGCGGCACTGTGCATATTGTTTCTTTCTGCTCACATTTCGTTCAAATCCCTTCACTGTGTCACAGCTTTTTATCTACATTCCATACACTTCAACCATTGATGACCTATCCCTCGAGTCACTGTATCTCACTCGGAACCGTTTAATCTCGTCCCATCAATGCACGTTTCGAGTGTCATGATGTCTCGAATTTCAGGAACTGTTCAATGCTTCGTTCCTCGAGAGCACTCGTAGTGTGTCCAGCGGCCTCATTTCCACGCACCGCAAACTCGCAACCCGATTTCAATTTCACGTTCTGCTGTCCACTCAGCCGTTTTTGTTGCGCATTTCGGCAGCACTCGAGTGCGTCTCCGTTGCTGAGAGCGCTCGTCGCCCGTGTGGATGTAGTTGTTGCACTTTTTTGGGCGGATTTCACATTTTTGAAGTTTTTGGCGGGTTCCAGGAGGGCCGATGGCTTCTGTCGAGAGGTGAGCATGCCCTAGCTAGCCGGAGGTCTTCGCACTTGAGGCCAACGCCTTGAGGGTTTTCGCCGAATGCACCGGCGCCTGCACTAACGGGCAATGTGCTTGACCTAATTCGTAGTGTATTTATACATTGTGGACTATAAATCTTCTTTACGCCGTCTGGAAAGAAATTTCTCATTGGACACTGTTTAGTGGCTTCTTTTCCGGCGATTTCCTTTTTTAACAACTGTTTTCAAGCCTTGCCAATTACGATGTCGTTTTTGTTAATTTATTCTAACCGTGAAATATTACATGTTTTATACATCATAGACGCTTGGTGAATGCTTGGCTTTTCTTTATCTTTGTTCAAAATCGCTTCTTGAAAAAGGTTTGCCACTCGCGCCTCAATAGCTCAATTTGGTGCTGGGATTCCCATCACATTTATGGCAAGGATTCAGGGCAGGTATTTATCCCAAAACACCTCTATTTATCCCAAAACTCTTCTATCCTTTAGGCATAAATGTAACGACTTGAAAGGTCCTTCTGTTTATGTATGCATGCAAACATGTTTACATGTCTGTGCCTTTTAATCATGCACATTTCGCAGAAGGTTATGATCTACCTGCTTTTCCAAAATGGCGAGTTTTCCGGGTTAAACCGATGTAATTTGTGAAAGTGACATCTCTCAGTCAGCATTGGAAGGTACTGGTGAAAATAGAGGAATACAACGTGTTTTTCTGTGGAGACTCGTCCGCTCTGGAAGTTTAAAACCTTTCCGGGAACTTTCACGAAAACGAGCATTTGTTAGCGGTCATGGGCGGCGAGTGTCGGTGTATATAAAAAGAAAAGCTTCATAGTTTCCCTTAGCAGAAAGAGAATGCGTTTTGCATCGTCATGATGGATTCATTGTCTCACCCCCTTTCTTTCCCGAGTGGATCTCGGTATCCAACATCTCCCCAGTATTGCTTTCCTCTTTCCTTATTCCGATGTACGCCTCCCACAGAGAACTTCGGCAGCTCCATCGTACTATTCGCTGATTTACATAGTGGAGAATTGGGTCCTTGCACATTCTATGGACATCCCCGGTAGCTTGGTATGATCTTTAGCTTCTGCTAGTTTTGTGCTATAGTGACATGAATGCCGTTGTCTCCGGACAGGTCCGGATTGAATCCGTTTTGACCTGCAACCTCGATGTGGAACATGACGTCGTAACCCAGTGAGGTTCCTCACTTTTACGATTCTTGGAACACTGAAGGGTCGGAGGAGTACGTCGTAAGCAAACATAAGCACATCTCGACGTCTGCCAAGCAGGTGAGTGTTCGGAACGACAGCACATTTAACGGGCTCTCCACTTTTTCCGGCGGCGGAACTACTTTGGAACTTCCTGGGTGCAGTTTTTATATGATACACAGAGTGGAAAGGAGTCTGGTATTGGGCTATTTGCAGCAAGAGACGCCATATGTGTGCAGAAACTGTGGAGGGGTTCGTGAACGTTCTCCGAAAGAATCGAAACGCTCTACCAATCCTGAATGGGGTAGTCTTTTATGGGCAATATTTTCCATACCTGCCATTAGTTTTGTCAGCGCTGAGCCGCATCGCTCGAGTAAAACAGCACCCGATTTCCTGGAAAACTCATCCACTTTGAAAAGGCTGTAAATCACAACCTTCCTGGGAACGTTCAGGAATCCTGCCACTAGTTGCTGACACATTGATAAGTTTCTTCCGACCTGAGCGCCACCTTCTTTATCAGGTAACGCCACTTTGTTCTGCTACCTTCCACGAACTGCCACCGATTAGGCGATCGGATGACGTTCGGCGCATTCCGACCACGTGTCACGCTCTACATACTTACGTCGAATCTGTAGTTCCTTTTTGTAGTGTGGATCAGGAAGTCATCGAAATTTTCTTGATTTTTCTGTTCTACTCAAATTGAGTTAAAACACACTGTTTTGTCGAAATTTTTGGAGACTTCATAGGTTTTTTTTTATTTGAAAGTGTCCTCAGGGCTTTTACTCGTTTAGGCTTCCGAGATCTTTTTTATGTCATTTTTATTTTTATTATCTGACTGATATTTGGTCTTGTTCACTCTTATTTCTATCACTTCATTTGATCGAGGTTATCTCATTGCGCAATCGCAGCTCTAAGAATCTCTGAATATTTTCGGAATTCCAGTGGAAATTTCACACACATTGCCACTTTCAGAATGATTCGAGCACTTTCCCCAACTTTGTTAGGCTTATCAGGGTTTTTAGGAGAGATTTCCTGCAGAAAAGCGCTCGATACACTCCCAGCTGCTAGCTGATTTCAATTAGATTTTCCGAGTTGCTCTCTGCTGTTATTTCTTTTTTTTTGAGTCTGATTCTTCACCAGAGTTTACTCATAATTGGCTTAAGTCTATAGAAGTTAGGATTCGAACACGCCTCTTTCCTCTCGCGAAAATGCTATACTTTGAGAAATGTCGAGGTGCAATATACCTGATACCCTAATTCATGTTTACTTTTTTGTTTACTTATTTCAATGCTGTTTCGAATCTCCGCACCCCCGCCTAGAAGTGACGGCGTGCAAGTAAGTTGGTGCATCGTCAACTAAAAATCTGTGTCAATGGCCAGCGTCCACGCTCTTCGTTGCAATATCTCAGCAAGCATATAATGGTTTTTTTTCGTGTTTTACTCGCTGTTGTGATTCACTAGCGACCGATTACGCGAGACTGCACTTATCTCTGAGGTGTAAATTTCTATGAACGCTGCCTATAGGGAAAGAAATGTTGATAACAATGGTTCCAAGGCGAACACTAGATATGCCTGATGCCTATTTTTTCGTATTTCCTACGTTTTTGGCGCTCCATGGACAATTTCGTTTTTTTTTTTGAATAGATTCCGTAAAATGCTCTATTTACCCGTTCTTTCTTCCTTTCTACATACTATAATATTTTAGTATTCTGTCAACTACAAACTATGTTTATTTAACTTCTACGGAAATCCATTCGATTTGGTTGACCAGATCCTATTTCCCAAAAAAAAAAAGATTGCTTGGCCTGCTGACGCGACTGCGTTGGTAGCCATCCGCGTGGGTGTCTGAAAAACGAGGCCAGTGGAGGCTATCTCGGCGGTGTGAAGCAGCCCACCTCCACCTAGGATTGTTTTAAAATAAAAGATACCATGGATAAGCTGTATTTTGTAGTACTCTTATTCAAGAAACGGGAACCAAGCGATTCGTTTCGTTTTTGCTGGATTCTATTTAGGATGAGGAAAATCCTAGCCCACCTGCTTTCATTATTCTGATGAGACTAAAAAAGGCTAATAACCTTCTCTTGGTGAAGCCCTTACTTGGTACAGACTCCTTTTTGACTTCCTCTATTTCTTCTTTTTTAAAAGTTTGTGCTGCTGTCAAAGAATACGTAAAGCCTCTGTAGACTGCTCCAAACACCACAATAGTTGAGTAACCGTGCGCATAATTTGCGTTTCTCTTATTCCTCTCCTACTGCGGCACACTTTCCCGCGTTCTTTTTCTCTCTGCTGTCTTCGCAACTATCGTCTATGATGAAACGCGCTATCATGGTATTTGTAATCAAAATGTTGCTAGCGAATGCTAATTACTAGGTTTTTCCCCTTCACTTCTCTAATGAGCGCTTATTTCTTGCCAAAGACCCGATGGAAGTTTTGTAGGATACCAGAGCCCGGGTGCATCATTTACATACCCATGACGAACATGTTAATGTAACCAAATTTAGTCTTCTTCTTGCACCTATCAACACGTTCACCCACACGAGGCGTGTATACCCAGCTGCTACCCATGGCTAATCTCGTACGTATCTCATATCCATGATTATGACTATCCACCGGCGAAAACTAGGTTTGCAGAACCTCACATATGGATAAATGTGTTGATGATCAATTCAAGACTTGGATGCATCACTGTTAGGTTATCCAGGATGAACTGTCGGTGCCCATTTTAACCACGGGTAACTTCACGTGGCGTAAACACGTTTACCCTGGCTAACCCCAATGTTGTCCGCGGCACTAACCGTTAATCTGCGTACTTTCAAAAGTTTGCCAGAGGTAACAATGCATAATTATAATGCATCCGGGCGCAGATGCTCCGTCCCACGAGCAAGTTGAAGTTATTCCTCGCACTGCTGCCACATTAGTGTCGCTTTTATCCTAGCACTTACCGCCTCGTTATGTTACAGCGTGTGCTTTTACTTCTGTTTCTACTACAGTACTGCTAGAAAAGTCATGAACTCTTTGCGCTGTTCAAGAAAGTTCTTCATAGATTTCGCTACTAGGCTACTTATATGATCTTAAACGACTTCATAACTATTCTATTTTCGCTGTACGAGCCGTTCTATCGCGATTTGTGATCGACTTTTGTTAGCCGGGCTGTCAGGAATTCTAAGGAAAAAGTCACTGCCTGGTACAGCGGCTGCTCTCGTTTTTAGCTGTGCTGCTGTGAGTCCCAGTGTCGGTATAGGATGCTGTGTTGTCGGCATTTGCGAAGTAGTTTTTCATTACATGCTTGCACAAAAAACCGCTGCTTCGCGAGGGCTTGAACACTCCGGTATAGTTTTTTGGCCGATTTTTAAAAATAAGCACAGTTGAGCCTCATTTTTCCTTGTCTATGCACGCTTTGGCGTGGACAAAAGGCCAAAATGCTGCTCTGAGGCTGCCGTTATGCTCCACATGGAGTATGGAACCCTGCGCCGCCCAAGCCACATCGATTTTGGTGCGTATCGATTATCTGCAGCTGACGCAGCAGTGGCTGCAACGAAGCTGCACTTAAAATCGATACCTATCGGTACCACTGCCGTTGGTGACACCCACGCAGGCAGCTATACTTCGCGTGAACTATCGCAGCCGCTCCCAAAGTAAGAGGATGGCAAATTTTTGCCTTTGAAATTCGGTGGATACGTGGATTTTTCTTCGGAAAAAAGCACCTTCATGGTGCCTCATCCAAAAATCCTGGGCTGAGATTCATAAAATGCTGGCCAAGCAAAGAAACAGTGGTCAGCGTGAAGCCTGCATAATAGTAAAATCCGTAAGTTATGTATGCCAGCCTGGCTACGCCAGGTTATGTGGCCATAAACTCTGGCAGTGAGCTCAGTGAGACCGTGCCAGAGCCCTGCTGCACAAATCCTGCTAGTGTAAATGGTGATTCTCACGTCCACTTTACAGTGCAGTAAAGTGGTTGTTGTTGGTCCGGATCTATTTCGAACTGTTTGATTTGTTCGTTGTGTTTCCTGTTTTCCTTCGCTTCTACTACGTCGCTGCATGGTCCACGTAGAACCGTAGTGAAGAGCGTCTGTACGAGCTAGCCATGTTTGGGATGACAGATCTCTTTCTAATCAAAACATTATCACTGTGTCTACGACCACCTAGAATGGTGCTGTGTTTTCCCAGTGGCGAAGTGTATGATAATCCTGCTCATGATCGGGTGCAGAATTAGAGGAAAACAAGCCAAAAATCGGACGTAGTCGCCTGTTGTGTGGTCATGATCAGGACTGTCATGTACTTTCCTCAGATTTCATGCATGCAGGTGAAATTTTCTGTCCTAACATTTTATCATTAGGCTAGGTCAAAATTAACTTCCAAGTGGTTGATATGTATATTTCACAAATGGCAGTTCGAGGAGGGGGTGAGTGCCCCTTCCCTCTTCAGAATTTCACCGTGAAATAGGTGATCGTTTTGCATTAGCTTATCTATTTTTTCCATGCCTTTATTTCTGGAATGCTGGCTATTATGTGTTTGGAGCTGAATTATAACTGCAACATTTTAGCAACTTCGTTCAGAGCTCCGACCGTCAGAGCCCCTCTATTGTAAAAAACCTGATTTTTTTTTCTGCCACGCATACTCCCACACTCCTCTCCCCACCTCGTGCGGCTGCCACTAGTGTTGATATATAGCTTACCCCGCATGAGGACAGTATAAATTCGACCTTTGTGAATATTCGTATCCTTAACATACTGCTAGATTTCCAGAGTAGTGCTGAGCTTGAATAAGGAGCAGGAAAAATTCACTACCATGCAGTTTTTATGTAACAGTAAACTTGAGTTTTTTTTTTTGAAAAAATGAGTGGATCAGAAAGGTTTTGCAAGTGCATTTTCATTGACTCCAGGAGGAAAGAGGGAATGGTGAATAACATTGAGTATTATTTCATTTTCAATACACATTTCACTCATTTATGGTAATTTCTTGGAATAAAAAGGAACAGGACTATCAACCAAGTGTAGTTAAGGTAACCCTACCCCTCCCCATATTCAAGCTCCAAATATGTGGGAAGTCCGGCAAACAATTCGACGACGTCTGCGCCCTTTCAAATCTGAAACATGTGCGGCTGTGAGTCATGGGTCGGCCAACGGAAAAAAAAGTCGTCAACGGCCTGTTGTCGAATAATCCCTAATACCAGTTCGTCGTCAGCTGTGCTATCGAACCATCCCTGTTAGGCATGAATTTCACTGGGAATTCAATTGGAAGCCCACGCACGTGCTGTTTCACTTTGGTTTATAAATTTATCCACCCATTATTTAGTATAAGTGACTTAATGAGTAATTGTTGACGTTCTGAATCACTGATATTCTATTAACTACTCCTTTATTTTGCCAATGTTTTTCTCCGCTTCTGGGTGCACGTTTGTCCCTGGTTCAGGACATGGAGCTGGTATCAAACCCTCTCAGGAATCTGGAACAACGAAGTGCTCCTATGTATTGACTTGACGTATTGACTTAATGAGGTGTATTTTATTCATTACTCTCTTTTCAACTCCTTTTTTAGTTGTAATGCTGGAAAAATAGTTTACATTTATGGGAGATGAGAATCAATCATAGATCCCTTGAAATAATGTTCTATTAAGAGGGTCCACTTAATTATTTTTATTATTTTATTCCTATCATTTTGATTATTTTGTTTTTTCTTTGTTGGAATCAATTCTTTACAATTCTGTATCGCTGTGATCAAGTGTACCACAAAATGACAAGATTTTAAGCGACATTTGAGTAAATTATGGCTTAAAACTTAACCATACATTGCTGTTTTCCCACTGATGACTGTGTTGCCCAGCACTTCCTTCCTTCCACCCACTTGCCTTATAACTTCATAGCCTTTTCTTCTTTGTACTGCTATGATTCCACATCCTATTCACAGTTGAAAACTAGCCTCTCATAGCTTTTCACCCCAGAAGCACCTCCGTGCTAATGTGCAAGTGTGCGGGGCTGGTTTTAGATCTAATTAAATGGATCCCTCCAGATTGCTCAAATCCGTGTTTATCCAGCACAAAGCTCCTGGATGCGTAATGCTTTCCTCGTCGAATAGCTACCCTTATCGAGAATAGGCTGACCCTTGATGCATTATTTAGATTACCCAGGGTAAACGCGTTGACACACGCGTTAACAATGGGCAAACCTGTGTGGTGCCAACACGTTTACCCTGGGTAATCTCGCTGATGCATGTGGCCTTTCGTTTTTCTTACTTCCCTGGGATACGTAGTAATATTCAACTTAGTTTGTGGCACATTGTCTCTACGTAGTAAGAAGATTTATTTGATCTGATGATGATATGATTCAATCCTATGACGTCGTGAATCCTTGTTTATGCCATAGGTGCCTGCTCTGAGCAAATATAAGAAAAACCGTCAATTCACAACTCAAACAGCAGTGATGTGGGAAGCCGCGTTTTGAATGGCGCTTCGTTTTCGTTCTGGTGTGTCCGTTTCACGTGCATTTGGACAAATCATACCTGTGTGCTGCTGTTTTAAAAAGAATGCATACTATGCGGTTGTGTCATTGTGGCTCATTACATGACATTCCATTTTAGAAGGAGTCAGCCGTGCTTCTTTCTGACTCAGCTTCTCACTGTTCTAATGCATGGAATAACCGGTGATATTCCTAGGGATATGAAGCCGTATTCGTGGTTTTCTTGAGGAAATGCCACGGTTATTTTAACCCAAAGGTTTTTCCATTGGAACTACGTATGTTTTTTTACTCCACAAGTTGCTTATTCTTTTTCTCGCCTTCACCTTGAAGAGTAGCATCGTGCCTGCACTCCATTCAGTGATCAAATAAATCAATGAAGAAAAGTAAAGGTTAGAGCGACTTTTTGCCCCTCATAGAGTTCAGGGCTGGGATTCATGAAACGATAACCAAGCAAACCAACGATGGCTAGAGTGACTAGTTATTGTATTGACTACGTAGTGCTAAGAGACGCAGAGAACAAAAGTTGATTGCTAGCCTGGGTTATCGTTTCATGAATCCCAGCCGAGGACATTCAGCTCTGATAATTTCCGCCTCATGTGTGCTGCTGTTGTTTTGTGTATGTGTGTGTGTCTGAATAGATCCATGAATCTTCCACCTCTCATTAAAGTTCAAGAATGTGCTATTGCGGTAAATTCCCAAGTAACTCCGACACATGCGGCTTCGATTTCAAAAATTTTGGCTATTGCACGGGGAGTAGACCGTTACACCTGTAGGTGGTGGCGCAACCGAGCTCTGCGATTGGCCGGTTGCGCGAATTGTCTAATCTCGGAGCTTGATCGCACCGCCTTCTTCAGGTATAGCGCTAAACACCCTACTCCACATAGATGCGATTACAGAACCATTGTTCTAGTCCATACCATGTTCCACCTGAATCAAGCTCGTTTTTCTCTGTGCCGTGTTGGACTTTAAACAAATCCAAACCCACAGTAAGCGGATAGTGATCACCTTCCCTACCTTTAAATTTGGATATGGATAATACGTAAAATTTCTAGGATTGACAGTATTCGCCATTCATTTCCATGTTTTCATGTGTTGCTGTGGGTATTGTCGACGATATTATACGGTCTAACTGTACGTTTATACAGGCTCAACAGTTGTCATGAGCAGGGTCAAGCGTCTGATGGGAATTTCCCATGAGGGGGTCGTATGGGAGGGGGCTGGGAAGGGAGGGGGGTCGTATTGGAGAGGTGTGGGGCTGGGGTACGTAGAGGGGTGGCTTGACCTTTGAATGTAAATTCATGATTGTTTTATGACAAATGACGTTCCGCCCAAGAATGGCCACGTCATATCGAGTTAAAGCAGGACTGGCTGGCAGCGAGAAATCCGAGAGAATGAGAGAAATCCGCTTCAGCGCACTCAAAGGTTCGATCCCCGGCGCCTTCCATAAATTTTTGCACGGGTCGGAATCACTTCAGAATCGAGTGTGGAGGAACGAGGGTAGAAATGTAAAAAAAAATAGAGTGTGGGTAGCGAGATCAATCGATTGCACATGCGAGGATTCGCCTGCAGGGCCCGTCAGAACGTGGAAAAGTAGGATGAATTAGACCTCGTGCTGAACTTCTCTGACTCGAAATCAGCAAAAGCTTTTCAATGTGTCCATAGAGGACGATCAGCTCTATCTTTTGCCAGAGTTTCAGTTTTCTAAAACTTCATATATTTTTGGGAGCTCGATGGGAAATTTTTCAATTTTTCGGGTCACCGAGGGGAAATTTCCCATCTAACTCACGCAAGCAGGAGCAATTATTGGGGTGCGACAATGGGGATGAAGAATTAATACTCGGAGCTCTATTACGTGAAGGTAGTGAAATTTCAGTAAAACGCAAACTCTTTTCATGGGAGTCGAAGAAGTGAAAATCTCGCAATTCGTACAGGTGGCGAAAATGGAGTAAATCTGTTTGGCAAATCATTGAGAAGCAATTTGCGGATATCACAGAAACTTTTCTTCTATGAGTTTTAGTTGAGGAAATTTCCCACTTTAGTACAGAATCTGGCTCCACGAAGTTCGCTCGTTTTCCCGCAATTTAGATGGGAAATCGATGGGAAATCCGCAAAATTTCCCATCGATTTCCCATCGAGCTCCCAAACATATATGAAGGTCTAGAAAATTGGAACTCTAGCAGAAGATAGAGCTGATCGTCCTCTATGGATAGACAGAAAACCATTCACTGATTTCGAGTCAGAGAACCTCAGCACGAGGTCTAAGTAACCCTAGTTTTCCAAAAACTGGCGTCCCCTGTATGCGAATTCTTGCATGTTTTATCGATCGATTTCGCTTCCCCCACTTCATTTTCAAACCTTTAAATCCTCTCTACTCCACACTAAATGCTGAAGCGGTTCCAACCCCGCGCGAAAATTTTTTGGAGGCGCCGGGAATCGAACCCGTGGGCGCGCAAATGCCAACGCTGAAACCGATTCCTCGCTTGCGCTGCCAATCAATCCTGTTTTGACGCGTAATGAAATGATTGTTCCTGCTGGCAGTCTGGTCCGACCGGATAAGGAGGGATGTATATCGACCTCAAGGTTGTTTTAGTTCCAATTCTGGGTTTTTAATATGTTACTTCTGTGTTCTTCCTTAAAACTGTTCAGTGTTTCAGTGTACAGAGAAAACATGCGGGAGCAGAAGGGGGGGGGGGGTCGTGAAAAGGTAGGGATTGGACGAGGGTATAGGGGGGGGTCGTATTGAGGGTCGGTTTTTCCCATCGTCATGCTTGACCCTGGTCATGAGGTGCTGATTTGGATGGCACATTGTATCACAAGTCCGTTTTTCTTACCTACATGAACTATGTGATGCTTCCTTGTTCAAGTTTAGAAGTAGGGATGAAATTGGTTATTTTCCCTATGAACTGTGAAACCTACGTGCCCCGTAACTGCACTAAGATCTTAAATACATACTTCGAACGTTCTGAAAAAAACAGTTTTCGATTTGTACCAGCCACCAGCGTGCGACTTACATGCCCCTATGTGATGAAGAATAGGCCCAGTCGCGTTCCTGACGGAACTCAGGCGCAGGTGAGACGCACGCGTTTGCAGCCTCGCTATGGCCGTGCGGTACTTCCGCTCAGGGTGTACATGACACATTGATCTATTTTCATGGAATCCTACGCAAAATAATTGCATACGTCCGATGTGCGACCGAAGCATGCGTCTAGTATAACGTCTTCTATGGTTGAGCTGTTTCCAAGAGTCGTTGTAAGGATGATCATTAAATATTAGGGCATCAAATCATACCGATCAGGTTTCTGTTGTCGTTCTTGCTCGCATAGAATTTCTGTTGAACTGGAAATTGTTGGTATTTATGTACATCAAAAGATGTATAAAGATGACTTATTGAACAAAAAGGAAGGAAAGTGAGAAAAAAGAGAAACATCGTTCATTTGCTGGCGTGCATAGTTAGTTCCACCTCATTGTAGCTGGCACCGCCGAAGATGATGGCGGTGACTTTGTTAGTTCTGCTGCCTCCTATTGTTCTCCTATTACGGAGAATTCACGCGAATATTTTTCGACATTATCAGAGAAATATCTCCAAATCTTCACAGTTTTCTCTTCTTAGGAGCGTGTTTTCTTTACTGGTCAATTTAGGCATTTGAAGGGCACCAATAGGCATTAGAATTGTATTTCACTTCTATAGCAGTATTCCGACTCCACTATTCGATCAAGAGAACAGTTGTTGATCAGTCTTGGTAACCCCATCATTTTTATGGCTTCTTGAATTGCGTTATTGAATATTGCTCAGATCCCTTTTCCCTCCGTTGCATCAACTCAAGCATAGGCACAAATGCAATTTTAAACTAATTGTTTTTTGCTAAGTTATATTTCTGGTCTTTCTCTTCCTTGATTTTTGCCCTTTTAAGCAGTTTTATACCTTGTTGAATGTGTGACTTGTGAAACGAATAATCTTATTCAGTGTTCACCTCTTCCCCGCTCTCAAGTAGTGGTTGCCAAATTTTGGTCGCTAAAGAAAAAACTATAAAATATGTGGAAGTTTTGATCTGGCTTATTTTTAATTCCTTCCTGTTAGTGTTATACATCGAATACTTATTTTTACACGGACACTATCTCGTTTGAGCAACTTTTCTCCAAAGTTGTTGTTTACACATTCTATTCTTTTACGTGGCTGACGTTCTGACGACAGTGCCTTGGTCAGAGCCTCACGAAAATAACGGAAACTTATTTGCAGTTACTCAATATTAAAGCAGTTAATTGTAGTAATTGTTCACAGAATTTCCGGCCGTCCGGGTCCCCAATGTACGTAGCAAAAACCTCAATCCCCCTCCTTGGCTGCGTCGTTCCACGTCCACCACTGGTCTCAGTCAGGATGTCTGGAATTTATTTCTTGTGTACTGAGTAATACCGAGGAACCCTCGCAAACCTCGGAATTGGTTTTCGGTTCGATGGTTCGACGCGTCCCTTCCCAATCTGGTAAGCGTAAAAATTACATATTTAAAGAACTATGGGTGTCCAAGTCAGAAGAACCAATCATCAATATGTAGGATTGGGACCTCCATTCTGCATTATCAAACGGCACAATAACTCGTTTAGGTATTGCTGTTATTGAAAGTTAGACTGAAGCTCACCCCCTGTATATGTAGTTTTAGCATCAAAGTGTTCTTGCAAAGGATGGGAATTTTTATAGATGAGGGGTGACCGGAAGTATTACGTAGGACCTGAAGTTCGAGAATCGAAAGTTGAGAAAAGTTTAAAATGGAAAAATCGGCATCGGCTTGATATAACTCAGCCACCGCAATCTTTCAAAAATTCAAAAGCTAAAGCCCACATGATGCCAGACTCTAGGAACTTCCGAGCTTTGGAAACCAGAATGCCGCTCATCCCTGCTGTAGATTCTAGCTAACTGTGCCAATTATTCTACCTTACCATATTAGCAACTGGGTTTGGTACAAACACCCTTACGCTCTGCGTTTGATGGCTGGCATGTGTCACATTATTTTTGCGATCTGCTCATGTCTCCTTCGCATGTGGGCAACAACGTATTGCTTAAGCTTCGAAGTAAATACCAGTTCTTAGGCTTTCATGAGCATCGTTAAGGTCAAAATCCATCGTTGCAGCTTCCAATTACCCTTTCGTCAGCTGCGAATGTCAATTTCCCTGTTTTATGAGATTCGATGCGTTGGCAAAGAATTTTCGCGCATGACCTGACCAGCATACCCTGTCGACCCCATTTCGAACCTCGCTAGACCGCAGTTCGCAGTCCTCAGCTCCGACTGGCCCTGACAAAACTGCTTGCAATCGATAGGTGGTGGATATCCATGAGAGAACGCATGTCGTGCCGCCAAGGTGTGTGTATGCTGTGAGGTGGCGGCTGAAGAACGCGCGTGCGCTTGTCCTCCCGGCAGGCTGAGCTTGATGCAGCCGCGCTTCTCCCCCGTTTTTTGCCACCTCAAGCCGCATTACACTAGCGCTGTCGCCTACACGCCTCCAGTATTGACCTTTACTTGACTCGCATCAGCTTTACCACTGTGGTTATCTCTCTTTTTGTTCTCTCGAAACTGACCTGAGGTTCAATCTTGATTCGTCCATCGTGAGCAAATTTGTCTTCCGAGATTCAATCATCGGAGGAATGCTGGGCAAAATTCATCCCTGTTTGTTAGAGCTAGCCTAGAAATCTGGCTAATGTTTGAAGAAACTCTATAAGTTTTAGGTAATTCTAGTTGGCTAACTGTGCTAGGTTAGTTTTTTGTGATTTTTTTTCTATTAGAATGAAGTTAGGCTAGAATTGGTCGACCAGCCAGAATTCACGTTTCTAGGGGAAACGCAGTTCAGGAAGGGTTTCTAGAGCATTTCTTTATGATCGGTTTGAGACCAGTGCAACTTCCCAAGTAGTTACTCTATTTTCGCACAAATTATTTTATTATTTTATTTGCTCACTTATTGATCTAATTATTCAGGTTTTTAATATATGCATCATAAAGTACATATGCGAGATGAGACAAGTGTCACCAAATCGGTTTTTGGCGAGAATGACAAACATTTTTAAGAAGGTTCTAAACTTCCCACTGACCCCAAGTAGACGAGTTTTTTCCATTTCCTTTCTTTATTAGCGTCATTAAACGTATCTAACTAAGTACTACGAAAATTTGTCATTTCTGAATGAAACCATAGTTCAGGCAACGCCTGTGTAACCACCTTTAGCTGAGAACTTGTCTACTTTAAAATGGTGGACAGATCCTGAATAAATTAACCGGGAATGTTCAACAATCCTGTCACTTTATTCATTTCCTTGTTCTCCTCTTACACATTTATCGTTGTCCCCCTGAAGATTGCAGTAATACTGATGAGCCTTAAATATCTGATGCCCTCAGCTTCACTTTTGTCCTGCGCTGTGATATCATAGGCGGAATCTAGGTAGCCAATAAGAGATGAGAGTAGGAAAGTAGCTAGAGGTATAATTTTGGACCACACCCCAATACGAGAAAACTCGCGTTTCTCATTTTACTAGTAGAGAAAGTGTCTAAAGCTTCATCACCTCTGTTCCATAATTTTTTTTTGTCTTTTACGACAGCACACCTGTGAAGAGCATGGGTTTACTCGATGTGTTTCAAGAATTCCTACACTATTCTCCTTCCACACTCCACCCCAATCCGCCCCCACTTCGCCTTGCTGCACCTGCATGCAGTCTGAACTCTGTCGTAAAAATGCCACCTTGAGGCAAAACATCCTGGGATGTGCAGCCTGACTCTCCATCACTCTGCCACTGCAAGCTCTTTGGATTCGTGATTTGGTTTTGATTTCTATTTCGACTACTACAGACCGTAGACAAGTCAAATGCAAACCTGTCCCAATGCACAATCATAGACAAAAAGTATAGGAAAGTGATGAGGTAAATCGATTATAAAATTAGTGCTGAAGCAGTACCATATTTGATACTAATTGGTTGTAATACAAGTTTTCACTGTTTTGAGATTTTCGATGAAAACTTTTTATATAAGATTATATAACAAAAGGTACCAATCGATTTATCGGCCACAACAGTCGCAGGTCTTTTGTGATTTTTATCTTCAAAAATCCGTGGACTGTGAGGCAAAGAACTGAGTCGGGCAGTGTTAGAGGTCACTGATCGGTTCCCGCTCAGTAGACATTCTTGTGATCTGATATCCGGCACATGGTTAGAGCTAAATTTATGCTACATAATGCTCTATTAAAAATTCCTCTGCGAGCTCTTCGCATCTCCGGAGAGTTGGACCAACAAAATTAAGGCGACCTCCGTGGCAAACTGGTGTGATTTCCACAGAGCGCTTGGAACTCCTCCCAGAATTCCTCAGATTAGTGTCCCTAAATAGTCGATGTTTGTAGCCGCAGCGGAAAAATCTCACTTAAATTCGCCTCCTGGGAAACCCTAACAACAATGGTTCCCAATAATGGGTGAGGGGAGAAAAAAGGCATAATCATAGTTTTGGGTTACCTAGTTTGGTGTCTGTGCCTGAAACCGCTCGACGATAAAGTGGGGAGGGAATGTACTAGGGAGAATTGGAATGGCCTCAAGATTGCTGTATCCAAATTTGGTTAATCTCATGCAACGTTATAGTGAAATTAATGTTCGTGCAAGTGCTGTTACCGAACTTACATCCTTAAAGTGTTCGCTGCGAAGTTACTCAAGTTTTCAAAATAAGAGGTGAAAATAGATCTCACATTTCAGAATGTTGAAGATCATGAACTTCAAGATACTATCTAGAAATGTTCGAAATCTAACAGGTGTTCATTTATCAGAAGCCTTTGAAAATGCCTATGCGGAAACAGCTGAAACTTATGTTACAACCTAATATTTTGGACGGATAGTGCTGATTCTGTTCCAGGATCTAATTGTGAGGATCTAAAGTAGAAGTCGCAATCCTGTGGATTCGACTTCTGCACCTAGTGGACTTGATTTTTTTTCCATATGGCGCTCGTTTTTCCGGAATACGTCCCTTTAAGGAAGTCAGAATAGCCGCAGATCACACCCGCGAACGGCTCATTTTGTACGCAGTACGTATGGAATTACCCTGGTTGTCCTTGTCCAATTACCGCTCATCGTCGACTGAACACTCGGAGCGGCTGTCTGCGTGTCTGCACTTTGCGTGCTGTCTCCACGTCCTCGCTGCTCACGCTTTTGTTTGAATATGTTGTTGTAGAGTGCTCTTCTTGTCAGTCCCAGCGCTGCCCCCACCGTTTTTCGACCTCTGCCCCTGGCCCACCTTTCTATGCAAATGTCGACCCATGTGCGATTTCATCGAACAGCACTTTCGAAATTCGATGTTTCCACCGAGTCACCGCATCGTTTCCAGGATTATTTACCTTGGCAGAATGACTCACTTTTTCCTCTGGTTTCCTCCTCTTCTCGCGCCATTGCAGCCCTTGGGACCATTTGACCCTCGGATTGACAGAGAGTGTCGGTGTAAATCTTCACTAGGGCTTATCCATGCATCACGACAGATGGTCGGGCACATATCGCCCACTCGGCTGTTATGGAGCGGCCAGTTGCAAACACTGCAGCTGGTGGCAAGTTTTGATGGATTTGTGAGCAAACACCTGGATTTCTATTTACTGCTCCTCCTGGTTTGTCCCCTTCTATGAGAAAACTTTGTAAAAAAACGCATTTCGAATCAGTTTAGTGTGATTCTTTCTTTTATTTCCTTTCGTGGATATGCCGTTCATTTTATTCGCGCACTTTCCCCGCATGTGTTCATCATCTCATTTTTTTGCCCATTCTTTCGTTGACGTATTCAGTCTGTTTTTTTTTCATTATTTTATTTTTTGCACTCATTTTCTGCCATACCTGCGAGGGAAGTCTACATGAGTTTCTGCCATACAGGCTAAGCGTATTGGACCTGAAAGAAATTCCGAAAAAAACATTCTTTGAATTGTCCGCGTTCATTTGTTCGTATGCTGTTCTGAGAAATTTGCATTGATCATGAAAGAATAAAAAGTGGAAAAAACAAAAATAATGAGATTGAGATGGTATCGATTCTATTTGAGTGGAGATCGCTGCTTCCTCCGACTTCCTACCTCCACGCGTTTTCGTACCTTTTGTAACATTAATTTATTTCATCTATTTCCATTTCCCAAGGGGAAAAGTTAGGTGGGAATAACCGCATTTAATCATTCGCCCTACCTCTCATTCATTCATTCATTCATTCATTCATCCATACATTCATTCATTCATTCATTCATCCATCCATTCATTCACTCACTCATTCATTCATTCATTCATTCGTCCATTCATCCATTCATGCATTCATTCACTTATTCGTTCTTCTATTCATTGACGCGTTCATTCATTCACTATTGAACAAATTAAGCGAGCTTGTTCGCTCTTCTTCTTTTTTTTATAGTTTTTCTTATTCATCACTTCTTTTCTTTTTCTTTCCTCCTCTATGTAAGCTATCTGCCCGCTATTAGTTCTCACGTTACCAATCCCTGTCGAATCCACTACACCTCAGTGGGATCCTCCTCCTTCTCTCCCACTCAGTGATGACTGCACCCAGTTTTCCCCAGTTATGACTATATTTGTTTCCCTTGCTCTTCTGTTGCGACATTGTTTTATTTTTTAAATATTTGCTGACGGGCATTATAGCCACTTACAGCTAACTCTGAGATAATGTCTTGAAACGTTTGCCCTCTCATCCTTGAAACGTCTTTGAAGCGGTGGCCGTGGTCCGTATTGGCTGCACCATCCAATTTCTTTGCTGTCTGCTACTTCCGCCATTTTCTTTATTATCCTCACCTCAGTATTAGCCGTGAGTCCGCATTCTATGTATAGCTATGTATAGTCCTTTTGCTCCAAAAATGACAATTACAGGCACAGGGTGATGGTGGACTACTACGCTGCTCCACCGGCGTTCCACCAACAACACCAACCTGGCTACGACTATACGCAGCAGGAAGAGGAATGGGACCGTGAAGGACTGCTCGACCCGGCGTGGGAGAAGCAGCAGAAGAAGGTGGGAGAGGACTTGTAGAATAATTTACAGCTCAATCTGTCCTTATTCCTTCATATATGCCTTTTGGAATCGAAAAGCTGGGTTAATTGCTGTAGTCTTCTCCTTCCGGCTGCTTCCTATCGCATTTCCATCTTAGGAAAATGCTCTGTGTCAAAATACGAATGCAATGGCGAATTTATTCTGAAAAGAAAATTGAAAGGACTACGAAGCGTGTTGTACTTTCGGTCTAATTATATTGCTTTCCCAGTTTTTCTGATCACTTTCTTGCTATTGACATTGCCTTTTTGAATCACTATGTTTACATTAGATTCATCTCATCGCATGGTCTCGTGCCGAACAGTTCATATCGGTCCGCACCTATTCGTCATTTTTATGGTGGGCTTCAAAAAAAAAAAAACAGAGGAATCCTAGGATTAAGAACAATACCTAACCACCCTCTTTAGGTAGCCGCTATACATTATGTCGAGTATAGCACCCTGCGCCGCTGTCGCCAGCGACATCGATCCCTATAGCTATTGATTTTAGGTAGAGCATCGCTAGTGTAGCAGCTGCACACGTCAACGCTGAATGATAGCAGTGCAAGGTGTTATACTCTACGTCCATCACAGCTTTACAGCTGATTTGTAGGGACCTTCCACTCAAAAGTCATCAGATTCTGCGCCTTTCTCGGCAACATCTTCCATACCTTTCTTTCGGAGGGTGTCGTGCAATACTCGAAGCAAATTTGGAATTTCTGTTATCTTACTATGTATGAAAACTCAGTCCCGAAAATGGGAATCATTTGATGCGTCGGCTTCAAATGTACTGCCGATACTCAGCAGGCCAGTTTTGAATTTTGGACATGCGGAAGCATTGAATAGGCAGAAAGCTACCTCTAACTCGGCATGGAAATTGGGTCTGCTGTGGAATACAAGCTTCTGCAGACTTTAAATCCAGTGTGAGTCAATATTTGAGAGCAAGGTCTGACAGGTGTTTTCTTGAAGGAGGTCTGTGAGGAGGAGCCGGACAGGGTTATGAATTTAGGCAAGGTCAGGGGAAGCTTCTCCGAGAGGAAAAAACAAGAGGTTGAAGAGTAAATATTCGCAACACAAGGAAGTTTTATGGGCAAGAGGAGCATATCATGCGTGATGCACACCCAATGGTCAGGTGGTGGG
The DNA here is from genome assembly GCA_037903475.1 of Ancylostoma caninum. Classification (NCBI taxonomy): domain Eukaryota; kingdom Metazoa; phylum Nematoda; class Chromadorea; order Rhabditida; family Ancylostomatidae; genus Ancylostoma; species Ancylostoma caninum. Next base: position 203,136 of record JBAJFG010000597.1, on the reverse strand, counting down.
AGAGATGATCTATCAGAAAAGTTCCTTCTGGCCTTACGTGCTCGCCTTTCAGAAATGAGCTCGGTCCGCAATTTATTAAGGAGAGGAACTTCAGATAGACACAGTTATTCACAACTAGGCTTCTCCAGTGCTGCTGTTCCAGTGTACAGCTCGAATTCGCTGCCATGGAAGCATTAGCCAGTAGTAACGATGTCCTACTCTCTCTCCTTGCGCCTCTCTGCTTTTGCAAACGGAAGATTCTTCCGGTAAAAACTGTAGCAGCTATACAATGCTTAACCATTTGGGGGCAAACGTTGGGCAGTTCGCACGTCGTCCAATGAGTCTTCAGAAAATTACTAGAAAGTTTTCACTTCTCTCCACATTCCACTGCAGTAACATCTTATTAACAGTGGGCAACAGTCTAATAACACAAGAACGAATCCTCAAAGTCCCTTACAAGGGTTGTTCATTCTTGCTTCCATTTTCTGCTCTCCCCATCCTCTCCGAATTTCGTCAAAAACTTTTTGTGTTCATGAGTCTGGATTCCCACAAAATTGGACAGAATTTCTGTCGTGATTTCTATGTAATTCGTTACGTTCTCGCGAATCCATCGAAATTCTGCTGGATGGACTAGATATAGGAGGAATTCCTCGTTTTTCTGGGTCATCCCGGTCGCATTAAAGTTTTTTGCAAGGATATGGGAATCATTGGCGTCATACATTAATTTATTTTCCGAGAAGAAGCTATTTGTAGTCTAGATAATTATATTTTTGCCCCCGAAATCTCTTTCCTCAACTATCTCGAAAATCTTGGGGACCCGTCTTTGGTGCTTTGATGGGACAGTTGCGGTCGTGATGATAATACTCCAGAAAACTACCCAATCTGCCAATAAATACTAGCACCTCTTACTATGCCACCTTTTCCTTCCTTTTTTCCTTTCTTCAATTTCATCTAATCATTCTTAAGAAACTTTCCCATGCAAATGAAATATGAAATCCGCACCAGTTTTCCGAATGAAATCCGCACCAGTTCAGGTACGAATATAACTAACATTGTGACAACCGCCACTGATCCAGTGCAATTTCCAATGCAATTCGGGATGCGTTGAACGGAAACGCACCTTAGTTGTGATCAAGCGACCATCTCGTTCGTTTCAGTATGGGATCCGTCCCCTGTGGAACCACTACAAAAAAAACCTAGGGCCACTAAACCATGTTATTGTCCAACATTCTGTTAGCAGATGATGAGGATGATTGATCCGGAAACCATGATTGGAGTTTTTTTTTTGGAGAAATCTTCCGCAGTATGTCAAGTACGGGAGCTTCAAGCGAGTCATGGTTGCAGACCGAGCTATGTCTCTGCATACATATGTGGGTGGCACTGGGAAGCCTCTAACTATTTTTAAGGTCTCAGGAAATCTCAGTTTTATGTCTCATAATTGATAATCTAAAGGCAAAAGCCAATCTTCCTAGCAGCACTGTGGCCTGAAATCTCCCCAATTGATAAGAGTACTATTTTACAGACTTTTACCGCATGGTGCAACTCACACTTGAGGAAAGCAGGCACAAGCATCGAATTGATCGAAGAGGACTTTCGAAATGGTAAACTAGAATCTCTAGAGAAATTGTTAGGGCCTTGAGATGTTACCCGTTTTTCTTTGAAGGTCTGAAATTGATGCTTCTGCTGGAGGTGATCTCTGGCGAGCCGCTGCCACGTCCGGACCGCGGCAAGATGCGCTTCCATAAGATCGCCAATGTCAACAAGGCGCTCGAGTACATCGAGAGCAAAGGCGTTAAGCTTGTGTCCATCGGAGCTGAAGGTTCGTAGGGCCTCCGGAAAGAAAGGAGAGCGGAGAAATCATTGAAAGTGAACCTTCTCCAATTTTCTTTTCCAGAAATCGTCGACGGCAACGTGAAAATGACGCTCGGGCTCATATGGACGATTATCCTGCGCTTCGCCATCCAGGATATCAATGTTGAAGGTGCTTCTTTTTCCTGATAGAAGGCTTCTTGACATCTATTCAAATGTTCTATATTCTTTGGCTCCAATTTAGCACTAAGAGTAGTTTGCATTAGAATTTGGCCCCAAATTTCCTCTTTCCAGAACTGTCGGCTCGTGATGGCCTTCTCCTTTGGTGCCAGCGAAAGACTGCGCCATACAATAATGTGAATGTGCAGAACTTCCACACTTCATGGAAGGACGGTCTTGCCTTCTGCGCACTCATCCACAGACACAGGTCAGAATTTCTCTCTGATTATATTTCTGCTCTGGACACTTCACAAATCTTTCAAAAAAAAACCTTGTTAATACCACTGCAAGAGATGAAAAATCTAATGATTGAGGAGGGTTAGTTGGAAAATCCTGATTTCGTTGCACTCGCCTAACTTCTTCGCTGAACAAAGGGAAGGGTTTATTGTTTTGTTATTGATTGATTGACTTTATTTACGTGTTTTATTAATTTTTACTGATTTATTTATCTGATTTATTAGCTCAGAACCCACAATGTTCTTGCGTTTTTCGTAGTTCTCACGCTCAGTTTATGAAAAATTCTTAATGACTGGATAATTCTGAGGTTACTGACCTTCTTCTCCTCCAAATCCCTGAAGTTTTGAAGTTTCTTCAATCTTCTTCCGGAATCTGTTTTTTTTGCAACATTTTCTCTCATTGCTCACCTTTCCTCGTTCTTCACTCAAACTATATTTGGTGTATTTTCCCGATTATTAGGGTGGGCGAAAATTACCTGTACCTTCCTTAGAAAGTGTGAAATTCTTGTAGAAGGATTCATTACTGGCCAACATAATTCTGATGTTAGATAGTGCTGATAGAGGACAATGCATTTGTTGTTATCTAAGTTCTCCTGCGCCAATTCGCTAGAGCAAACAATTTCGAACACAATTTTAGCAAACTTTAAAAATGAGCATTGAGAGTCGCTTCTGTCTACATCGCATTCTGGGACATCAGGTTTTTCTCCGGTTATTTTTGGATTGAAGGACTTGTTGAATCCACTCCAGAAATTCTCTCAAAAATGAGCCTGTCGTGATGGAAGCGTAGCACAAAATGAAGTGGCAGCTTTGCGTGCGAGAGTCACGAAATGACGCCTCTGAAGTTCCGAGCGCTTTTGTCGCCTCCGATAGAGAACATTGCGAAAATAGTTTGGAAAGTAGTATTTCTTCAAAGGTCCTCAAGCTGTCCTCGAGATATGTGCTCAACGTAATTCGATGTATGATTCTAGCATTAAAGCATTGCTTCACGGGTAATTTTCGTCCATCTGTACCTCATCTTACACATATATGAATAATGCTTTGTAATTAGCAGGAAATAAGCTTTTTACTTACAAAACTCCTGCATAAAGATGGAGCATTGAGGATGGCAATATTGTTCCACAAACACAACGATTAATCTCGCACCTTAACCGTACCTTTCTTTTTTGTCTTAAAACATATTCCACAATTTGTCAATTTATAGGCCGGATTTGATCGATTACTATCAATTGCACAAGGGTGACCCACTACACAATCTCAACTTGGCGTTCGATGTTGCTGAGAAGCACCTCGACATCCCGCGAATGTTGGACGCGGAAGGTACGCAGTCGATTCTGCAGCTGTTCATCTTCTAAAAGCTTAAGCTAAAATGCATTTTTCTGGCAGATCCATGCTGCTTTAATAGTATCAGTACATGGTAAATTATAGCAGTTTTTCGTCTTCAAGCGGTCGGTAGAATCAAGTGTTTTTTTTTGCATTTTGAATAACTTATTTTCGCTACTTCGGCTGCAGCTATGCTTCGCGTGGAGTATAAAATCTTGCGTCGCCGTCACTCATGCGACACTGATTTTGATGTGTGTCGATTAATCTCGAGTCGTGCAGCAGCTACGCCAAGGGTGCTACACTAGAAATCGATCCTTGTCGAGAATGATGTCGCTGGTGATGGCGACGCGAAGTGCCATACTTCGCTTGTTGGCACTCTATTCTCTTGGCTTAGGATTTTACGTTATATTTTCTGGAAGATTTCTATGCAAAGGGTTAGATGGTACAGCTTTTCAGTTGGATTTTTATTCTTCTGAACAAAATCAAATACAAATAGCTTGAATTAGTGTCGTTATTTGTCGGGAAAGTCTAAATTTAAATGATTATCAGACGCTGCGGTGAATCCGGACGAGAAGTCGATCATGACGTACGTGTCATGCTTTTACCACGCGTTCCGAAACGCTCCTGAGGTCCGCTCGGTCCGACCCCCGATCAAAATGCCACCTCCAGAAAGGGACTGGCGCAAGGAAGTGAGCCGCGTCGTAGTGTTCGCGTGAAGAGTGCTTTGGCGTGCTAATTTGGTTTATGAGTGATTTTCTTGAGACATTCTAACAGTTTGTTGTGCGATAAAGTCGTCGAAGTGCGCGCCCGGATTTGAGGTTCCTGACTGAGACTCGTCGACCACTGGATTTTACCCTGTGTTCGGTTTGAGGTGTTGCTTTCAGACATGGTTAATTCTCACCCCGACGAGAAGGCCGTCATGACATACGTCTCCTGCTACTACCACTATTTCAGTGGAATGAGAAAGGTCCGTGTTTGGGCCAAGTTTCCTTTTCTCTTGTATCACTAAGTATGTATTACCAAAATTGTCCTTGAGTGTCCATGTTTTGTGTAGTCAGTGAGTTTCGGCGTTACAGCTTAGTGTGCCTTTGCTGAGTGAGCAACTGATCAAGAGCTGCTGAAATAATTCACCTCTACAAACATCACCTTGGATTTTTTTTAGCTCCAGTCATGCAGATGCTTACCATTACTATGAGAACTTCTCCCTTTGTTTGGCATTTTTCTCAAAAAAAAATTGAGAAAATTCATACTCAGGTATAGTTACACGCACAATAATGCTGTCGGATAAGGGTTTCGAGTGGGAGTGGTAAGGGTACATCCAGAGAGAAATGCTATAGTTACAGGGCAGAATTTTAGAAAGCACTATCGGTTGTGTTTTTGAGAGACTAGAAAGGTCTTAGTTTAAAGGCAGAGGTCCACCTCACATTCGTGGTTGAGATAATGACAGATTCTGCATCTCCACGGCACGCTGAATCCAGCGGTATAGGTAAATTGCCTCAAAATAGTCTTTAAACCCGTCTTCCTGGACGGAGTCTGTAACAGATTGCTAAGCCGAGTTGACGTGTGAAGCCGTTGATCTTATCGATTGAACACGCCAAGACCCGTTGGCCATCGCGGCAGCCGTGGCAGGCACCCAGCACAGCAATCGGATTTCTGGAGCGATCCGCCTCCGGGCTCCAAAAATGTAGCCATTTCGACCGCTTCAAAAATGGGGCTTTTGTCACTTTTAAGTCTGTTGATGTACATTACTGGGATCAACATGACCAGAAGGCCTAGGATATGTCTTTAACTCCAACAACGGAATGAGGTGGACCGCTGCCTTTAAAAGGATTCTATGATACGAAGTAATGGTCGAAATATTTTCAGCAGCTCTTGAAACCTTCGTGAGTTGAATACCTGAATTTAATGACGATTTCACAAGCAAATGAATATATCCCTTGTTTAGGCGGAAACAGCGGCGAACAGAATCTGCCGCGTGCTCAAGGTTAATCAGGAGAACGAGAAGATGATGCAGGAGTATGAGCACCTCGCCAGCGATGTAAGCACTGTTTAGATCTTGATGCTCAGCTGTTTCATTCCTTTTAACTGCTCAAACTTTAGCTTCTTGCCTGGATCAACCACTGGATGCCATGGTTGGCCAACAGAACCACAGATGACAGTTTGCCAATGGCACAAAAGAAGTTGGACGACTATCGTAATTATCGACGGTGAGAGGAGTTTCACTAAGGATTGTAACGATTCGATGCGGAGAGGATTTTGCTCCAGGCACGAAAAGCCGCCTCGCATCGAGGACAAAGGCCGTCTCGAAACGTTGTTCAACACGCTGCAGACTCGTCTTAGACTCTCAAATAGACCGGCATTCCTGCCAAGAGATGGTCACTTAGTGAAGGTTTGTCACTTCTCAGGGTATTGCGAAACTGTGGAAATCTCCTACTTCACAGGACATCAACAACGCTTGGAAAAATCTGGAGGATTCGGAAAAAGGTTTTGAGGAATGGCTGCTGAGCGAAATCATGCGGTAAGCCGAGAGAGGTCCTTTGTTCTCCAATTTACGGAAAGAGCACTTCTTTTACATATTTTTAGCTTGGAGCGCCTTGAGCACTTGGCAGAGAAGTTCCGTCGTAAGTGCGCCTTACATGAGGAGTGGTCGCATGGCAAAGAGGAGGCGCTTCGCAGCCAGGACTGGAAGAGTTGTGGTCTCTACAAGATTAAGGTGAGTATCCCGAGTACTCCAGGGTTATACCTCACCAGTCAGAAATTGGTAACCGTTGCCTGCGATTCCTCCCTTGTTTAAGGCTCTCCGCAAGCGCCACGAGGCATTCGAAAGCGATCTTGGAGCTCACCAGGACCGAGTTGAGCAGATCGCGCTCATCGCTAGAGAGCTCAACAACCTTCGCTATCCTGATATTGGGCCTATCAATGCTCGTTGTCAGGTACGTATGGCACATTCGTGCGATATAGCAAGTTTATTCTGGATTTGCACGAGCGACATGGTGTTGTGCTCCACGCGTGGTGCAGCACTCCTGCCTGACGAATCCAGTATAATTTTTCCTTAAGCAAACTTACCGAGCAGAATTGCAACATCCTTTGTTTTGTTAGTGAATCTGGCTTGATTTCGAAAACTTCAATTTTCTCCCCCTTTAAAATGCATCCTATAATAGAAGGGTAAGCGGGTTGTGGGGCCCAAAAACTCAACTTTTTTATTTAATGGTTATAATGAAATTTTCTCAAAATGATACACATCAAAGGTATTTATTTTGATAATATGTATGAGTTTTCCAGGCCATTTGCTCGCAATGGGATCGCCTTGGCCAATTGGCTACTCAACGGCGAACAGCTCTGGAAGAAGCCGAGCGAGTTGCCGAGCGCCTGGATACACTCTATCTTGATTTTGCCAAGAGGTTTGGCTATCACTTACCTGTGTAACGCAAAAACAACTTAACCTGTGATTTCAGAGCTGCTCCATTCAACAACTGGTTGGACGGCGCTCGTGAAGATTTGGCTGATCTGGTGATTGTCCACGAAATGAAGGAGATCCAGGAGCTGTGTGCTGCTCATGATCAGTTCAAGTCAACGCTTGGAGATGCCGACAGGGAATTCGCCAGCATTTCCGGAATTGAGCAGGTATGTGGAGCACTGCGTGCCTCTCTTCACTGTGTGAACACCCGAATATGAATGTTTCCCGTAAAAAAGAAGCAGATGTTGAAATACGAAAAGTAAAACATAAATACCTGATTAGCTGCTTAAGTTTGGAATCACGCAAAAAATTGGAAGTTTGCTCAATCCATCCACTTTAGGAAATCGAGCGCCTTGTGGAAAGCCATGGTCTCGACCGTGAGCTCTTGCGCAACCCCTACACCGACCTCTCGGCGTCGGATATCCGTCGCAAGTGGGGTGAAGTCCAGCAAGCAGTACCAAGACGAGATGGTCAGCTGCAGAGTGAGCTGCGAAGACAACAAAGTGAGCAGAAAAAAGTATTTTCTGAATGAGATGGAAATAGAGCTGGTCATGGATTACTTCAGATAACGAACGTCTGCGTTCTGTCTTCGCTGACAAAGCGAATCAAGTCGGACCTTGGTTGGAGAGGGAGCTTGAGAAAGTGAGTTTTTGTTGTTTCTAAGAGGCAAATTCTTCTGTTTTTCAGTGAACTACTTTCTACTTTTTGCCTTTGTGAAACGTTCCTTTTTCAGTGGTGCCCTTCCCTTTTTTGCCTAGTTAGGTTTGAAAATCCATGGCTACGCGTATTTTTGCCAGCTTTTCTCACAGTATCTGAAAAAATATCTCAAAAATCGGACCACTCCGATGATAATCTGTTGAGGTCCTCGCCATCGGCCTCGGAGGACGTGGACGACTTGAAGATGCAGTGCATCAACTGCGCGGAATCCACCAAGACGCCCTCCACTATAAGCCAAATTTGGATGAATTGGAGAGGATTCACCAAGAGATGCAGGAGAACTTCGTGTTTGAGAACAGGAAGAGCCGGTAAGGTGCCCTTGATCCACTTGATTTCATGGTCTCCACGTCTTCTGTCTTTCTTAGGTATTCGATGGAATCGCTCCGCGTTGGTTGGGAGAGTCTAATAACTAGTATAAATAGGACTATTAACGAGCTAGAAAATCAGGTAGGTGTTTGGAATAAATGCTTTGTTACAGCAATGTGTTGTTTATACGCCTAATTAGCTTAAGCTTGTTTATTTCAGATCCTGATGCGTGACAGCAAAGGAATTTCCGAAGAACAAATCAACGAGTATCGTGCCTCCTTTAACCACTTCGACAAGGACAGACAAGGTCTTGACCCTGAGCAGATGCGGTCATGTCTCATCTCCGTCGGCTACAATATCCGACCAGGACGGGAGGTTCGTGTATAGGATGTCTGTGAAAATTGACTTCACGTAGAAGATCGGTTGGAGCGCTACAAACTAGATTTTCCTTCTCATGGATATCCTTAATGACCCTTACCTTTACTTTATAGAACAGAAAAACAAATGACATAGTTATATGATTCCCTGTTCATTTGTACCACTAGAGACAGAATGTGAGCACCCCCTCCCCCCCCCCCCTTCTCGGGAACGAGGAAGAAAAGCTTCAGGAGGAATCGCTCCTGTAAAAAGATGACCAAAAGTTCAGAATTAACAAGATGGATCCGTTTCTGAAAGCAAGACTTTGCTGCCTTTGTGGCAGAGGAGGAGAAAAACATAGGTGTTTTTACAGTTCTTGTGGATTTTCAGAAGCATTTTTGCAGTATTTATGAATTTTCATAAGCGTTATGTTCCCATTTCTTGCCTGGTTTGGGAAAAACTGAATCACAAACACTGAGTCCTTAGAGAAGACTTCTTTCAGGTCACCAGTTGTGCGCATGCACAACCTCATTAGCTCACGAGAAATTCCTTAAAACAAAACATTTTTTCCACAGATGTAATGTGCCCCACGTACAGGAGACCTCGTGGCCCGGACCCGATTCCACGCACCCCTTCATCTGCGTCCTTGCACTGTGGTTGTCTGCGCATCCCCACATTCTATTGACATCTTCTAATTTTCGATCGGTCGACCCTATGGCGTGCATAGAAGAGGTTTCTTGCTACTGGAGCCTCCTACGTGTTGTGCTAAGATACCACATTGTTGTGTAATTCTTCCGCCTTGATATCTGACCCAATTCGTCTTATTCTTACTTTCATTTTCTCTTTTTATTTTCTTAAACTATGCTATGCGACTGTTTAACACCTGATATTTGACTGTTGGTGTTTCGTTATTGCAGCCTGCTGGAATCAGTTGTCCATCACTGGATTTCTCGCCAAGAATTGGCAAAGATCTATAATTTTTGCAGCTTTCAATGCATTGCAAGAAGTCTTCACCTTGGCAAATCTGAGAACTTTTAGAGGGACAGACCAGTGAGATTTCATATTTCCTTTTTGTGCGAACAGTCTCATTCTACCAAAAATAGGAAAGCGATGCTACTCCGCTATTAACGTTTTGCTGCTGCTAACTTAATTGCGCGGAATCATGGTCAGAAAATTGTCCAAAAATCACATCGATCCGCAATTTTTCGCGACCCAATAGAAATATATAGGAAAGAGCTAGGATGAAAGTGGAGGATGCTTTCGAAAGAGAAAAAAAAGCGTACAAGATATTCATATAAATGAACTTGAAATGTTACAAGTTGGGTGAACGAAAACGGTTCATTTGTGCATAACCCATAATTGCAACAATTTTTCCAGCGTCCTGAAAAAGGCAGTTTTTTCTGTCATTCCTCTTTCCTGAATTTCCCCATTTAGCATAGGTACTGAAGTTGTTGCCAAGACCAAAAATTTGAATTAATTCAATCTCAGGGTGATGCCGACCTTCATCGCATCCTATCACACGTTGATCCCAACCGAATGGGCCGTGTTCCATTTGACGCCTTCCTCGACTTCATGACTGCTGAAGCTGCAGACACGGATACAGTCGAGCAAATGATTGACTCATTCCGTATCCTCGCCGCTGGAAAGGTATGTACTTGTTGTTACCCTTTACGAGCTTTAAGTTGAGGGCTTAAGCGACACTTTTCACTTTACGTGTCCAAACAAAAATAAATCCTATTCAATTAGTTTATCCATTCAATTTTTATTCATTTAATTTTTATTCATTTAATTCTACTTAACTGACGGTGTCTCTGCCCAGCTAAAAGCCACCATAGAGACTCCTCGAGGTGAACGTGTTAGGGTACCCAGATTTACCTTTTTGTGGCACTTATTGGCATACTCATAGATGACTTGTCTATACCCGTGGGTGTGAGATTACCCACCTTCTCAATGAAGCATCATTAAAAAAAATAAAAATTAATGGTTTCACTATGACCTTACCTCTGTCTACATGAAAATAAGAAGGCTTTGCTCGAGTAATGTGGTCAACGTTGCAGCCATTCATCACCGCCGACGAACTACGCCGAGAACTTCCATCAGACCAGGCCGCATACTGCATGCAACGAATGGCTCCATCGAACGACCCTCAGGCGCCACCTGGCGCCTTTGACTACGTGACTTTCAGCCGAAGCCTCTACAGTCAGTAGATAGATCATCATCTGCTGACGACGAGCAGCACCTAAAGCTTTCTTGAATCCGTCATTTTTTTTTCTCGCAGTGTCTCAACTAATCTCGCAGAAGCCCCGAAACGCAACTGTTCTGCTAATTGACGACAGAAGTACAGTTGATTTGGTCCTGAGCTCTTCCCCCCTTTGTCGGCCACATCAAAACTGTCTCGCTTTTAATTAGGGAAGAACATCTAGTCTATTTCTTCGTATCGGTTTATGAGCATTAATTATTTGACATGAATCTAGAATAGGTCAGCTGTGTATATATCTATTTTTGGAGATGACGTCATCACACTCAAACACTTTCTAAGTACTGCCTTACATGTCTGCTTCGACGTCGACATTCTCACATTTTCATAGTTTTGGTATTGCTGTTTAAATGAATGTTTGATAAAATATTTCAGAGCGAGACTTGTTTGATTCAGTACACATTCACACGATAACCACTGCTAACCTAGTTTCCAAAAAACGTAAGTGGCGCAGGTACCTTGGTATTGGGCTCATGGCACCAATCCTGGTGTCTTAAAACTTCATTTTCCTCTTTTTAACCATCTCGCAGTAGTGTCACACCCTCAGGATCTAACAGTTTTATTAGCTGCGTAGTCGAATTCACAGAACTTAGGCACTGTTGTGAGCTTCCATGGACCACACTGATTCCACACAGCCTGACACTCCTCTCCTGCTCCTTATGAAGATTCCAAGGAAATCTGCATCAATATGCGTCGAGCATCCGAAACTGGCTATCTCAATTTTTCAGCCACTCTTTGCTAACGGCAGCACATTCCAAATTGGCTGATAACTATCCTCTATGGTCCTTCTTCAGAAATTTTGTTGACTCTGGTCACAGGCTGTTCCTCTGGCTCCGCTGGGCTGCAAACCAAGGAGGCAACAATCGCCCGACATTCAGTTTTCTCCGCATTTTCCCGTTAGAACCAGTGAAGCAGTCGCTCTAGTTGGTGAAAATTACTCTTTAGCACTTCTGATGTTAGGCGCAGTTAGAGCAGATTCCAGCCTATGTCTGCTCAAGTCTGCTTCTGCAGAGGAGCATGTCCAAATGTACGGTAACACCCTGCCAAAAGTGCTGGGGTTAGCTCACCTTTCAAAAGGTTGTGTGAAAAAATGTCTAAATGCTCGCCTAGACCAGTAGACCAGTCTCTCACGTCACGTCGTCTCTCCTCATTCACTTTATCCAGGCCGCACTCCAGCTAGCTCTTGCTGCGGAATGAAGCCTCTTCTCTACTGGCCCAGAATTTCAAAATTTTCGGCCACAGAAACACGTAACTTATGGGGCTTTCGACGTCCACCTGGATCTTAAAGTACATCTTTGTGCTCAGCGGCTTTCCACCGACGTGGAAATCTCGAACGTAGTCAGTGAGCTGAGGCACTGCCTTCAACAAGATGCGAACGAGCTGCGAGACAAACTCCACTGATTACGTTTCGTATGAATAGTCAGCCACCTCGGGCTGGGTTTCAGGAAATGATAGCGGGCAAACCTGTGAGAAATAGTATTACTGGTTATCGCGAAGACTACGTATTATCAGAGGCTAACATGAGTTCAAAGGGCGAAGAAGAATTGGTGGGAGTATATGAGAGTATATCGACATGTGTGCAAAGTACGACAAAGGTTATGGAAAAAGTGTTTGACATCTTAGTTCTCTTCCAAAGGATGGGAAGGATAATTTCTGTTTTATGAGCTCACATTTAAACTCACCTGTGAACATAGCTAATGCTGATTACACATACATATGCTCAAATGACAGATTAAATGTAACTATGGACCTGAAATCTCATAAATCACTCAATATCTGCCAAAACAAACAAAGAAGTACTCAAAGAACCCATCTTTCGCCATTTGAAACCCCAAAAGTATTTAATTTAAGCGTCGATTACGCACGGTGTGCAAATTCACGCAGCCATTCTTGAGTGTCTAGTTTGCAGCGCTCAGAGTATGCTGAGTGTCGAGTAGGCTCCACACCATTGCCCAACTATTTATTTTAAGATAGGATGGCTGTACGTTGGTTGTACGTAACCTGTTTGGTATAAGCACAACAAGGATAAAGTTCTTAGTCTTTCAGAAGTCTTATCTTAGTTTCTGTGAATGATCCTTTTGTTTTGTCTGTTACGAGGGCAATTATTAGGTTGTAACATAAGTTTCCGCTGTTTTGAAATTTTCGAAGAAAAAGTTTTTAAAAAATCAAATAAGAACAGATATCAGTCGATGTATGCACAATAACAGTCGCTGGTTCTTCGCCGTTTTTACAGCAGGACCTCGGCTCCGCTGCTCCCGAAATCCGTGGACTGCGGGGCAAAGAACTGAGTCGGGCAGTGCTAGAGGTCACTGACTTTGGCAAATCGGTTCTCGCTCAACAGACGTTCTTATGATCTGATAACAGGCGCATGATTAGAGCTTGATTAGTGCTCCATAAAGCGCAATTAGAAATTCTTCTGCGAGCTCTTCGCCTCCCCAGAGAGTTCGACCAACAAAACTAATCTCAGCGGTATGGCAGAAAGGAGTGATTTCCACAGAGCGCTTGGAACTCATCCCAAAATTCCATCGATTAGTGTCGCAAAAGGTTGATGTTTGTAGCTACGGTGAAAAAAAAATCCCACTTCAATTCGTTTCAACTCCAGAGAGAAATACGGCATGATCAAAATTTTGGTGTCGGTGCCTGAGACCGCTGGAATAAAATGTAGAGGGAAAGTACCAGCGAGAACAAGAATGGCCTCGAGATTACTCCATCCAAATTTGGTTAGTCTCATTCAACGTTATGAGAAAATTATTATTCGCACAAGTGCAGTTACCGAATTTGCATTCTTGAAGGGTTCCCTCCGAAGTTAATTACAAGTTCAAAATAAGACGCAAAAATCGGGTTCACATTCCAGATTGTTTGCGGGATCTTCAAAACACTATCTAGAGATAAGCGAAATCTAATCGATATTCATTTATTAGAAGCCTTCGAAAATGCCTATGCGAAAACAGCGGAAACTTATGTTACAACCTAATAATTCTGACATATTTGATATGCTTATGGGATGCTCCCAGATAATTTGTGTAGTCACGCCCTTATTCAAATGCGCCTTGAGGGCGCGCCAACTCATAATTAAGAAAGTAGTGCATGAAACCGAACGATGTACTTTTAAAAAGTAGAAAGAAACAACGAGTGGTTGAATAGGGCAAACAAACATGAAAACATAAAACTAAGAGTAGGGAACAACAAATTCAAATAAGGAGCTATAATACACTAGGGTGCTTGGGAATTTTCATCGATTGAATGTTTGCTGCCTCAATCTTAGCTTCAACCACTCAGTTCTTTCTCTTTCAGGGGTCCACATCTCTGCTAAAGTGCTACTTTTTGACCAGTTTTAAAAGGGAGAGGTAAGTTTTAGTTTTGGTATGAATAACCATCTCTCGACATGATATGATTTACTTGACGACATTTCATACTTGACGACCTAATATCTTGGCAAAAATGTGAACTGGAATGTTACATTTTAAGCATATGTTTTTCAAGACAATCGGGTGAGCGTTGCTCAAGATAAAGTTATTAATCCTGACTGGAGTAGGAGTGGAATTGAAACTTGTTTTGAATATTGAAGTTGATAAAGTACTAGCAGTACCCACAGCATTTTCGGCACTGAATGGATCCTGCTCAAACTTTGTAATAAGATTACAGATACTACATACTCACCTGCAACCTCCAAATAAAATTGGAATTAATTGATTTTGGAGTTTGTGGGGGGTTACCGTGCGAAAATCCTGCCAATAGCACTCCTTTCAGGGCTCGTGAAAAACAGGTTCTGCACGGATCCTGCTGGGTAGCAAAATATAGTATAACGTTCCATCTAAATCCGAAACAGAATTGGATCTAATTGATTTAGGAGTTACAGCTAAAAAAGTACCTAGAAGTACCCACAGCATCGTTGTACTGGACGTATCCTTCTCAAAGTTCGTAATAAGATTTCGGATCTGCTCATCCCCTAACTGGCAAAGGAGATAAGACGTAGTTGATTTCGAAAGGATATACTGCTTCGGAACTTTCTGAACCGTGAGTTTATTTTGGAATTTAGGCTTCAATAACGGTGAGTTGTGACGCAATGCAAAGTTTTTCGCTCTTCAGAGATGACATCGCCAGTTCAGTTCCCGTCACAGGCTCCTGTTTTGCTTCCACCTACTATTTCTCCATGGAAATTTACACTATGCAGTTTTACGAGGTTTTCCACCTATAATCAATTGCAGTTTTGAAGCATTAGTAATGATTCTTACTATGTATATCGACACTGGAAACAGTGACACTGCTGTTGTGGCCAAGTGTACGAAGATTAGATTCCAATACTTCATGAACATCTATGGTATGATAATACAAAATTCTCAGAACAAAAAACTTTTCACAGTGGGAGCAGAAAATGAAAAAGATCTCGTAAGAGCCGTTATTTTCATAAAGTTCCACCAAATCTGAAGAGAAACAAAGCCCAAGCAGAGTTGTTCGTCGGTATATGCAGCCCAGTATGAAGAGTAGGCAAGAAATCTCCCAAATCGAGATGCACAGAACTAAAAATGTACAATTGACAGAATAGAAGAATTGAGCCACACTGGTACACCTAGAAATTCAAATCGTGAGCGACAATATAGGACGTAAAACGTTTATACATAACTTTAAAAAGTAGGAAGAAATAAATATCGAGTGTCGTCGAGGTCCGCTCTTGGACGTGGTCCGGGCGAGAGGTTCTTGATCTCTCCCCGCCCCTTCCCCGACGCACTTTATAAACCCCGCTAACCAAACATAGTTCAATTCATTGTAACCACTCCTCCCCTACCGAGGAGCCTCTGGGAGTGGTTGAATTTACCCATAGACTGTCTAGGGGATAGGAGGCGAAACCGGTAAAACAGTGAATCATTAATACTAAAACTAAACTGATACCCGTCATGAGGGGACCCATGGGGGGTATTCCAGTTTAGTTCGGATTTCTGTTTCACCAAAATACAATCCAAATAAGTAGCGTCCGAAATTCAAGTATGTTTACATACTTGGAAGGCCAAGTGGCCCAACCTAGACCAACTGGTCGTGCTATCTAACAAGATAGCTACAACTCCAACTTAAAACATCTTCAAACTTAAAACAAATAAAATAAACACATCACTCAATAATTACTTATTGTCTTGCCTCATACTCTTTCAAGGCAAAATAGGCCGCCCTTCGGCACTTGCGCATCGTTTAGTCCCTCGAGCCTAAAACAACAAACCACACAAATCTCTATATATAAAGTAGAATGTCTGTGAGTGTGTATGTATGTATGTATGTATGTATGTATGTATGTATGTATGTATGTATGTATGTATGTATGTATGTATGTATGTATGTATGTATGTATGTATGTATGTATGTATGTATGTATGTATGTATGTATGTATGTATGTATGTATGTATGTATGTATGTATGTATGTATGTATGTATGTATGTATGTATGTATGTATGTATGTATGTATGTATGTATGTATGTATGTATGTATGTATGTATGTATGTATGTATGTATGTATGTATGTATGTATGTATGTATGTATGTATGTATGTATGTATGTATGTATGTATGTATGTATGTATGTATGTATGTATGTATGTATGTATGTATGTATGTATGTATGTATGTATGTATGTATGTATGTATGTATGTATGTATGTATGTATGTATGTATGTATGTATGTATGTATGTATGTATGTATGTATGTATGTATGTATGTATGTATGTATGTATGTATGTATGTATGTATGTATGTATGTATGTATGTATGTATGTATGTATGTATGTATGTATGTATGTATGTATGTATGTATGTATGTATGTATGTATGTATGTATGTATGTATGTATGTATGTATGTATGTATGTATGTATGTATGTATGTATGTATGTATGTATGTATGTATGTATGTATGTATGTATGTATGTATGTATGTATGTATGTATGTATGTATGTATGTATGTATGTATGTATGTATGTATGTATGTATGTATGTATGTATGTATGTATGTATGTATGTATGTATGTATGTATGTATGTATGTATGTATGTATGTATGTATGTATGTATGTATGTATGTATGTATGTATGTATGTATGTATGTATGTATGTATGTATGTATGTATGTATGTATGTATGTATGTATGTATGTATGTATGTATGTATGTATGTATGTATGTATGTATGTATGTATGTATGTATGTATGTATGTATGTATGTATGTATGTATGTATGTATGTATGTATGTATGTATGTATGTATGTATGTATGTATGTATGTATGTATGTATGTATGTATGTATGTATGTATGTATGTATGTATGTATGTATGTATGTATGTATGTATGTATGTATGTATGTATGTATGTATGTATGTATGTATGTATGTATGTATGTATGTATGTATGTATGTATGTATGTATGTATGTATGTATGTATGTATGTATGTATGTATGTATGTATGTATGTATGTATGTATGTATGTATGTATGTATGTATGTATGTATGTATGTATGTATGTATGTATGTATGTATGTATGTATGTATGTATGTATGTATGTATGTATGTATGTATGTATGTATGTATGTATGTATGTATGTATGTATGTATGTATGTATGTATGTATGTATGTATGTATGTATGTATGTATGTATGTATGTATGTATGTATGTATGTATGTATGTATGTATGTATGTATGTATGTATGTATGTATGTATGTATGTATGTATGTATGTATGTATGTATGTATGTATGTATGTATGTATGTATGTATGTATGTATGTATGTATGTATGTATGTATGTATGTATGTATGTATGTATGTATGTATGTATGTATGTATGTATGTATGTATGTATGTATGTATGTATGTATGTATGTATGTATGTATGTATGTATGTATGTATGTATGTATGTATGTATGTATGTATGTATGTATGTATGTATGTATGTATGTATGTATGTATGTATGTATGTATGTATGTATGTATGTATGTATGTATGTATGTATGTATGTATGTATGTATGTATGTATGTATGTATGTATGTATGTATGTATGTATGTATGTATGTATGTATGTATGTATGTATGTATGTATGTATGTATGTATGTATGTATGTATGGTATGTATGTATGTATGTATGTATGTATGTATGTATGTATGTATGTATGTATGTATGTATGTTCCTTATAGAAATCGCGGAGGGTGAACCGATCGGGATCAAACATGCATTCCTCATGGGCCGGCGGAGGTTTTAGGCTACTTCGTGCCAGGCATTATCGATTGATTTATCGATTTTATTGATTTTTCGCTACTTTTGCTCGGGGGCGGCGAGGACATGTCTAATGGGGTTTCTCAATGCGCTGAACACAAATATGATAACCGTTTTGCACGAAATATCGAATTATCGATTTTATTGATTTTTCGATATTTCTGCACGAGAGTCAGTAGGGTCAGCTCTACTGGGGTTAGTCAGTGCGCTGAACACGAATATGATAACCGTTTTGCATGAAATATCGATTTATCGATTTTCTGATTTTTTTGCTATTTTCGGCCAGGGATGGTGAGGACATGGTTACTGGGGTTCCCCAATACGCTAAACATGAATATGATAACCATTTTGTGCAGAATATCGAATTATTGGTATGATTTTTCGCCATTTTCGTCCACGGGCCGGTGAAGATGTGTCTACTGGGATTTTCCATTGCGCCGTACACGAATATGACAACTATTCTCCTTGGATATATCGACCCAGTAATTCTTTTGCTCTTTCTCCGCTTTTGGAAAGGGACGTGGTAGGAATATGTTCACTGGATCAATCGAAAACGCCAAACCCTAAGTGCGAATATGGCAACTGCTTTCCATGAATTTGACACTGAAGTAACATTACTGACTTTTCGCTTACGGGTCGGTGGAAGAGGGTTACATGAGCCTGCTTATAGTTTGCCACCAAAATTATAGGCATCCGCAATGAATTTGTCGGCACTAGCAATTGTCCTCATTGGTGTGAAATTGCCGGGGTAGTAAAACACCCGAGCGAAGCCGGGTATGCCGTCTAGTATATAATAATAACGAATAGTAGTAATAAAATATTACTGACCACCACGTCACTATACGTGGCGTTACTAGTCGAAGGCCTCGCCAGATCCAAGTTTTCTTCCTCCTTTAACCCAGGTAAAGAAAAGGGACCAATCACCAATCCACCCTCCTACAAATGCTATATTTAATTCATAACTATCTAATCTATTATTAAACATCTATCGATTATTAAACAAACCTTCTTCTCTCTTTTGAGCCTGGGATCGATAATTTCGTTTAAGGGTAAACCATTGCATTCTGCCAAACTCCAACATAACCGCCATGCCAATATAACAGGGTCAAACTAAATAAGTCATATCAACACATTTCATCTAATATCCAGGGAAAACAACAAACTACTCTATAGACATTTTACCGAAGGGAATTGTCCCTCACACAACATACAGATTAATATCCTAGATAACAACAGGAAAATACTGACATCAACATATTAAAAAAAGAGCTCTTTTGCATTAAGCTACTTATTACGGCATATCCTTTCGGTTTTAATGACAACATCAAAGGATATGGCAATCTTACACAAATAAGCAACCCACTACTACACAATAATAAACACCCTTTCTTCACATCACAAACATAAAGTCACCGGTAACGCAGAAATTTTCAAAAATATGAACATGTACAATCTCTTTATCCTACTATATTAAAAGATTTGGTCGCTAATCCTACTATATTAAAAGATTTGGTCGCTAATTCCCGAGAACGCGTCTGTTACTGCGCGTCGACTCTCAGCGCATTGCAGATAGTATTGTCGATACGCAGTGTTGTGGCGAGTCCTTTAAAAAAAGGGGCCCCTGGCCTAAATTTCCACATTGTTACGCTTTTTTTCATTCTAGATCATTGTTTTCTTCGTATTGCTGTGTTCTTTTCCTTGCCTCTTGTTCATATTAAACCTTCTCTTTGTTCTCTTCTTATTACTTTCTTGGTTTTTGCTCCAGTTCCTTGTCTTCTTCCTAATTCTGTGTCTGTTTCTTGCCAATTGCTCGTAATATACCAGTCATTAACAAGATCGACTTGAGTGGAGCTAACATACCAAAGGTTCTCCTTTTTTCTGTTTAGTGTCGTTGAATTTCAAGTTACGCTTGACTCTCAGGTAGAAACGCAGCTGAAGAACCTGTTCGAGTTCGATTCCGAAGAGTGTCTGAAGATATCTGCAAAATCATTTCTAAACGTTGAAGGGTTGCTCGACGCCGTTGTTGAGAGCATTCCTCCTTCAACCACGAACAAGGACGCACCTTTTCGGTACGCTCAGCACTTTTATATTCGTAATATTTTCTTTTATTTCTCCTTATTCATCATTCTTGTAAGTGGTGCTTTCGAAGTATCTTTCAGAAATTGGTGGTCTTGCATAGCTTTCTTCATTTCAGGAGCTTATCTCGCTTACCAAGTATATATCTACTTTTTTTCGTTAGAGGCACTTCTGTGCTGCGATAAATGACAATTGTTGGAAATCTTCCTTCCAGATTGGTCCATCCAAGTTGTCCTCATTTCTATCCTTTCAATTCCAGCGCGCAAATTTTCGACTCGATATTCGATCATTTCCGTGGGGCCATAGCATTTATCCATGTTACCGATGGAAGTATCCAAAAAGGTCAGAAGATTCGATCATATCACTGCGGAAAGGAATATGAAGTCTCAGAGGTACTCGTTGTTCGTCTCTGTCGTTAATATTTCATTACTCCTTGTCATGAGTTTTGCTTGCAGGTAGGTGTAGTGCGACCTGTCATGACGCCATGTTTAACTTTGAGTGCTGGGCAAGTGGGATATGTGATTTGCAGTATGAAAACCGTGAAGGTTTGTTTGTGTACACATTTTTGCAATACAAGAAGGAAAGCAGGGTAAAGGCATAAGTTCTGGAGATTTCCTATTTGCAGGAGGCAACTATTGGCGAGACATTGTTTGCAGCTGAGAATGTGGACAGTGTAGAGCCATTCCCTGGATTCAAGCCTATAAAGCCAACAGTCTACGCCGGCTTGTTTCCCGTGGAAACATCCGACTGCGAGGGACTCAAACAGGTTTGTTTTTACTTACTTCACCGATTTATTTCCTGTTGTCATTCATTTCATTCATGAGTTCTGTTGACTTAAGTTTTGTAATCACTTTGTCGAACACAAGGGTTTACTGTTAGCATAATACCTCCATTAGGCGAAGTAATAGATCAATTTTCTCATGTTTTCCTTGGAATTCCACTCCGTCTTGGAGTTTTTTCATTTTTTTTTTTGTTTTCGAACTAATAATTGCGTACTAAATCCTCCCTTCTAAATTTTTCTCTCTGTTGCCTTTTTTCACAGGATGTGTGCTTTATTTAGCTTGTATGACTCGTCGTCTAACCTTTTTTCTTCAGGCTGTCGAACGCCTTAGTCTAAATGATCCTTCTGTTGTAATAATGCCCGACTCGAGCCCAGCTCTTGGGCTAGGATGGAAGGTACAAAGAACACCTACCCCATTTTCACCATTTGTGTCAGTGCGTATGTTTAAACCACTGAATTAAGGTAGGATTCCTTGGTTTGCTGCATATGGAGGTATTTGGAGTACGACTAGATCAGGAATATGGTGCCAGCGTCATACTGTCGCAGCCATCAGTAGAATATAGAGCTATTGTTAAGGTTTGTGTGGGACCGTATCTATGGTTTTCACCATGTTGCATAACTTTTCGATTTCAGGACAAGGAAACAGTTCGTAAGAAGCGGTTCGGTGGTAATGGTGAGATCAGTATCCTAGATGCTAGCAAATTTCCGGAAGAGGCTGACATTGAGAAATTCCTGGAGCCTGTTGTTAAAGTATGTCGTCATTTTCTTATCGCTTGCCTTACAGCTAAGGATTGTTTGCCTCTTTTCATTAGAAGTAATTAAAAGATTGGTCGTATGGCTAGATGTTCATTTATGCGCATATTTCCTACTGTCATGTCATCTCAACAAACCGTTCATAGTAGGTTCGCATGATCGTACCAGCTGAAATGATGTGTGCTGTTAATGGTCTGTGTTCCGAATGCCGTGGAGAACGTGGCGAGATAAGCTCTATCGATGAAGACAGGGTGATGATCATCTGGAGGTTACCTCTCGCTGAGGGTAAGTGTTGGTTAGATTCGATATTTTTTCCTCACTCCTATGTCTAAATACGCAAAACATCTAGGGAGGTGCTTACCCAGATATAACAGATTTGAAGAGACCATTAATTTTTAGACTTTCTAACATTCACCTCGTTTCAGTGGTCGTTGACTTCTTTGAGCGAATAAAAATACTACCTCCGGGTACGCTTCGTTCGACTACGAACAGGATGGTTATATGGAGACGGTTTAATTAAGCTTACAATAACCATAAATGGGCGAGAGGTAGTATTCACTCACTTCTAGCTTCATTGTTGTATGTATAATATTAAACTCTAGGTGCTAGAGTTCTCCCAAATCATACCTGCAGCGATGGCGCGAGAGCATGCTAAGTTGCTTATACAGCGATTGAAGAGGGAAATTCCGAGGCAGGAGTATGAAGTGACTATCAAAGGTAATGAGATGTTTCGGTTCTATCTTCAGTGTTTGCTCGTCGTCCATCCTTTGCTCGAATCCAGTGAATGTTCGGTCGAGATTTAGCTGCTATGTGATTTTCGCGAGACTATAAACACCTTGTAGTGTGTAGGGGGAAAAAAGTTGCTACTGCTTGTTTTTGGAAATAACCTTCTGACCCTTTTCCAACTAAAAATTTCATTTTTTCCTGACTACTAATTTACTTTGAGGGGAATCAACAGGTATAAACCCTTTTCTCTTCGAATAAATGCAGTAAGGTCTTCCTCACTCTAATGACGAGCTCACGGCGACGGCTAACTTCATTTCGTAATTATTCATGTAAGGCTACTGAACGAGCAGACAGGGCTCTATTCTTTTCACTGTTTTGTGTTTAACACATCAATAGTTTTCCGCTGTAAACGCTTTTTTTTCCAAATTTATTGCCAACCGCTGTGTGGAAAAGTGATATGGACTCGGATGACTTGATGTCAGGCGACTGTGAAAAATGCATGCATGCCTTGTTAAACATGCTTTGATTTTGTTGTGATAATATCCAGGCTTCATAATCACGGTATTCATCCCCTTTCAGCATATGTTGGGAATTCGACGAAGGCTTTGTCACATGTTTCCATCCAACCTATGAAACGTGACTTCACCCAGCTGTTAAAAGGAAATTTTGGTGGTGGAGGTGAGGTTTAGCAGTGTTTTTGCTGTTGATTTATAGTGGAAATTTTGGTATCCTCAATTCAGCTTTAAAATATTACACTATTTATTTTAAAAATCCAATATATGAATAGCTCCATTGCTTCCTTTTTGTATGAGGAGCTCTCCAGCTTCGATTTGGACCAGTGGTCTAATTATCAGTTTTTCTGAGGGAGATAAATAGATTTGTTCAATTTAGGTATGGAGCGGTTAAATAAGAAACTGAGTCATCAGAAGAAAGGTAAAGAGAGGATGAAGCAGATAGGTAATGTTCAAATACCAAAGGAGGCCTTAATGTCCTAAGGAATTAGTAAGCTTAGATTTGTAATAATGTACATATATTTCTTGTAAGGAGCTCTTCATTTGTTGGATTCGTTGTTAGCTGTTTTTGTAAATTCCCACGTTGATCTGTTTGCTGTGAAAATCATTATTTTTATTAAATATTTCAAGAATACCCAAACATGCACATCCTACTATACATATTAAAAGAATTGGTCGCTAATCCCCGAAAACACTTCCGTTACTGCGCGTCGACTCTCAGCACATTGTCGATACGCAGCGTTGTGATGAGTACTTTAAAAAAGGGGCCCCTGGCCTAAATTTCCACATTGTCCGCTTTTTCCGTCCTAGATCTTTATCTTCCTTGTTAAAGGGTGACATCCCCCTGAGGGCCGGCGAAGGTTTTAGGCTACTTTGCACCTGGGATTATCGATTAGTTTATCGATTATATCGATTTTATTGATTTTTTTGCTATTTTCGCCCCAGGCGTGGCGAAGACATGTCTACTGGGGTATGTCAATACGCTGAACACGAATATGACAACCGTTTTGTACAGCACTATCGATTTATCGGTTTTATTGATTTCCGCTATTTTTGCCCCAGGAGCGGCGAAGACATGTCTACTGGGGTATGTCAATACGTTGAACACGAATATGACAACCGTTTTGTACAGCACTATCGATTTATCGGTTTTATTGATTTTTCGCTATTTTTGCCAGGACCCGAGCAAAGCCGGGTACACAGTCTAGTAATAAAAATTCAAAAAATAGTGGTGAAACTAAACAACTGGATTGAAAGAATCAAACAGATATAAGATTTTTTAATCCAGCAAGCCATTCTCAGGGGTGAGGGGGCTCCCTGCAAATCCGATTTGGAGCCCAATAATCCTAATAATGTCAATTAACGTTACAACAAAATCCTAGCACATGGTTTTGTTTCCTGACATAGTTTTGAAACGAAGTGGTAGCGTTGTTCCCATCGGTTGGGGTTTTTCCTTGATTTTGACTGGGCCAGCGGTCTCAGGTAAAGAGGCACACGGGTCCATTGATCGGGATTTTCCCGCCAGTAGTAAACAGGTGCTGGTCTCTGGTAAAGGGGCACATGGGTCGTTGGCCAGAATTTTCCCGTCAGTGGTAAATAGGTGCTGGACTCTGGTAAAGGGGCACACGGGTCTTTGGTCAGCACTCCCCTTGGCTTCGACTGGGCCAATGGTAAACATGCGCCGGTCTCATTAAAGGGGCACACGGGTCCGTTGGTCAGGATTTTCCCTTCGGTTCCACTGGGTCAGTGGTAAACAGTTGCTGGTCTCAGGTAAAGGGACACACGGGCCCGTTGGTCAGGATTTTCCCTTCGGTTCCACTGGGTCAGTGGTAAACAGTTGCTGGTCTCAGGTAAAGGGACACACGGGTCGTTGGTCACCACTTTCCCTTGGGTTCGACTGGACCAATGATAAAAAGGCGCCGACCTCAGGTAAAGGGGCACAAGGGTCCGTTGGTCAGGATTTTCCCTTGGGTTCGACTGGGCCAATGGTAAACAGGTGCTGGTCTCAAGTTAAGAGGCACACGGGTCCGCTGGTCAGGACTTTCCTTTGACTGCGACGCTGTCAGCAGCAAAGTTGCGCCCGTCTCAGGTAAAGGGGCACACGTGTCGCGCCGGTGTCAGGTGAAGGGGCACACGTGCCGCGCCGTTCTCAGGTAAAGGGGCACACTTGTCCACTGCGCCGTATTTTCCCTTGGGTTTGACTGGGCTATTGGTAAATTAGCGCTGGTTTTAGGTAAAGGGGCGCACTGGTCCATTGGTCGGAACTTTTCCTTGAGTTCAATTGGGCCAGTAGTGAATTGGCGAGGTCTGTTGGCCGGGATTTTTCCTTGAGTCCGGCTGGCTGGCTCAGTGGTAAAGCGGCGTTGGCTTCAGGCAAAAGGCAACACGTGTTCATTAGTCGTCCACAAAAAGAAGGTCGTGGTCTTCAAAAATTTCAATCAGTCAATTTTGGCATTTTGTGACTCCTCGACAAGCTGTTTGCCACTGTTTAGTTTGAGTTTCTCGAAATCTGAGGATTAGTTCTATTCAGACAGGTGTTGAGACTGAATGAAGTGCTTAATTAGGTTTGTTTGCAGACACTCTACTCGAACTCTAATACCAACACTGATAGAATGCGGTGAAACGTTGAGCCAAGGAACTCACGGGGTTACTATCTCGCGCAAAAGCCTAGACAATAACTTGCGCACCCACTTAATGTGTCTCACCAACCCCGTGGACCACCTCCCTTACTAGAAACTCAAACAAAAGCCTGGACAATAAATTGCGCACCCACCCAATGTATCTCGCCAACCCCGTAGATTACCCCCTCCCCTTCCAGAAGCTTAGGCAAAAACCTGGACAGTAACATGCGCACCCACCTCATGCATCCCGCCAACCCCGTGGACCACCTCCCTTTCCAGAAACTCAGGCAAAAGCCTAGACAATAATTTACACACCCACCCCATGTATCCCGCCAACCCCGTGGATTGCCTCCCTTCCAAGAAACTCAGGCAAAAGTCTAGAAAATAACTTGCGCACCCACCTCATGTATCTCGTCGACCCTGTGGGCCACCTCCCTTACTAGAAACTCAGGCAAAAGCCTAGACAATAATTTACGCACCCATCCCATGTATCCCGCCAACCCCGTGGATTGCCTCCCTTCCAAGAAACTCAGGCAAAAGTCTAGAAAATAACTTGCGCACCCACCTCATGTATCTTGTCAACCCTGTGGACTACCCCCCTTACTAGAAACTCAGGCAAAAGCCTAGACAATAATTTACGCACCCACTCCATGTATCCCGCCAACCCCGTGGATTGCCTCCCTTCCAAGAAACTCAGACAAAAGTCTAGAATGTAACTTGCGCACCCACCTCATGTATCCCGCCAAGCCCGTGGATTACCTCCCTTTCCAGGAACTCAAACAAAAGCCTGGACAATAAATTGCGCACCCACCCAATGTTTCTCGCCAACCCCGTGGACCACCCCCACTACTAGAAACACAGGCAAAAGTCTACAAAATAAGTTGCGCACCCACCTCATGTATCCCGCC
This sequence comes from Ancylostoma caninum, assembly GCA_037903475.1. Taxonomy (NCBI): domain Eukaryota; kingdom Metazoa; phylum Nematoda; class Chromadorea; order Rhabditida; family Ancylostomatidae; genus Ancylostoma; species Ancylostoma caninum. The sequence continues at coordinate 176,838 of JBAJFG010000597.1, read as the reverse complement.
AGCCCCGTGGACCACCTCCCTTTCCAGAAACTCAGGCAAAAGTCTAGAATTTAACTTGCGCACCCACCCAATGTTTCTCGCCAACCCCGTGGACCACCCCCACTACTAGAAACTCAGGCAAAAGTCTACAAAATAAGTTGCGCACCCACCTCATGTATCCCGCCAGCCCCGTGGACCACCTCCCTTTCCAGAAACTCAGGCAAAAGTCTAGAATTTAACTTGCGCACCCACCCAATGTTTCTCGCCAACCCCGTGGACCACCCCCACTACTAGAAACTCAGGCAAAAGCCTAGACAATAATTTACGCACCCATCCCATGTATCCCGCCAACCCCGTGGATTGCCTCCCTTCCAAGAAACTCAGGCAAAAGTCTAGAAAATAACTTGCGCACCCACCTCATGTATCTCGTCGACCCTGTGGGCCACCTCCCTTACTAGAAACTCAGGCAAAAGCCTAGACAATAATTTACGCACCCATCCCATGTATCCCGCCAACCCCGTGGATTGCCTCCCTTCCAAGAAACTCAGGCAAAAGTCTAGAAAATAACTTGCGCACCCACCTCATGTATCTCGTCGACCCTGTGGGCCACCTCCCTTACTAGAAACTCAGGCAAAAGCCTAGACAATAATTTACGCACCCATCCCATGTATCCCGCCAACCCCGTGGATTGCCTCCCTTCCAAGAAACTCAGGCAAAAGTCTAGAAAATAACTTGCGCACCCACCTCATGTATCTTGTCAACCCTGTGGACCACCCCCCTTACTAGAAACTCAGGCAAAAGCCTAGACAATAATTTACGCACCCACTCCATGTATCCCGCCAACCCCGTGGATTGCCTCCCTTCCAAGAAACTCAGACAAAAGTCTAGAATGTAACTTGCGCACCCACCTCATGTATCCCGCCAAGCCCGTGGATTACCTCCCTTTCCAGGAACTCAAACAAAAGCCTGGACAATAAATTGCGCACCCACCCAATGTTTCTCGCCAACCCCGTGGACCACCCCCACTACTAGAAACTCAGGCAAAAGTCTACAAAATAAGTTGCGCACCCACCTCATGTATCCCGCCAGCCCCGTGGACCACCTCCCTTTCCAGAAACTCAGGCAAAAGTCTAGAATTTAACTTGCGCACCCACCCAATGTTTCTCGCCAACCCCGTGGACCACCCCCACTACTAGAAACTCAGGCAAAAGCCTACCCCGTGGATTGCCTCCCTTCCAAGAAACTCAGGCAAAAGTCTAGAAAATACTTGCGCACCCACCTCATGTATCTCGTCGACCCTGTGGGCCACCTCCCTTACTAGAAACTCAGGCAAAAGCCTAGACAATAATTTACGCACCCATCCCATGTATCCCGCCAACCCCGTGGATTGCCTCCCTTCCAAGAAACTCAGGCAAAAGTCTAGAAAATAACTTGCGCACCCACCTCATGTATCTCGTCGACCCTGTGGGCCACCTCCCTTACTAGAAACTCAGGCAAAAGCCTAGACAATAATTTACGCACCCATCCCATGTATCCCGCCAACCCCGTGGATTGCCTCCCTTCCAAGAAACTCAGGCAAAAGTCTAGAAAATAACTTGCGCACCCACCTCATGTATCTTGTCAACCCTGTGGACCACCCCCCTTACTAGAAACTCAGGCAAAAGCCTAGACAATAATTTACGCACCCACTCCATGTATCCCGCCAACCCCGTGGATTGCCTCCCTTCCAAGAAACTCAGACAAAAGTCTAGAATGTAACTTGCGCACCCACCTCATGTATCCCGCCAAGCCCGTGGATTACCTCCCTTTCCAGGAACTCAAACAAAAGCCTGGACAATAAATTGCGCGCACCCACCCAATGTTTCTCGCCAACCCCGTGGACCACCCCCACTACTAGAAACTCAGGCAAAAGTCTACAAAATAAGTTGCGCACCCACCTCATGTATCCCGCCAGCCCCGTGGACCACCTCCCTTTCCAGAAACTCAGGCAAAAGTCTAGAATTTAACTTGCGCACCCACCCAATGTTTCTCGCCAACCCCGTGGACCACCCCCACTACTGAAACTCAGGCAAAAGCCTAGACAATAATTTACGCACCCATCCCATGTATCCCGCCAACCCCGTGGATTGCCTCCCTTCCAAGAAACTCAGGCAAAAGTCTAGAAAATAACTTGCGCACCCACCTCATGTATCTCGTCGACCCTGTGGGCCACCTCCCTTACTAGAAACTCAGGCAAAAGCCTAGACAATAATTTACGCACCCATCCCATGTATCCCGCCAACCCCGTGGATTGCCTCCCTTCCAAGAAACTCAGGCAAAAGTCTAGAAAATAACTTGCGCACCCACCTCATGTATCTTGTCAACCCTGTGGACCACCCCCCTTACTAGAAACTCAGGCAAAAGCCTAGACAATAATTTACGCACCCACTCCATGTATCCCGCCAACCCCGTGGATTGCCTCCCTTCCAAGAAACTCAGACAAAAGTCTAGAATGTAACTTGCGCACCCACCTCATGTATCCCGCCAAGCCCGTGGATTACCTCCCTTTCCAGGAACTCAAACAAAAGCCTGGACAATAAATTGCGCACCCACCCAATGTTTCTCGCCAACCCCGTGGACCACCCCCACTACTAGAAACACAGGCAAAAGTCTACAAAATAAGTTGCGCACCCACCTCATGTATCCCGCCAGCCCCGTGGACCACCTCCCTTTCCAGAAACTCAGGCAAAAGTCTAGAATTTAACTTGCGCACCCACCCAATGTTTCTCGCCAACCCCGTGGACCACCCCCACTACTAGAAACTCAGGCAAAAGCCTAGACAATAATTTACGCACCCACCTCATGTATCCCGCCAACCCCGTGGACCACCTCCCTTTCCAGAAACTCAGGCAAAAGCCTAGACAATAATTTACGCACCCATCCCATGTATCCCGCCAACCCCGTGGATTGCCTCCCTTCCAAGAAACTCAGGCAAAAGTCTAGAAAATAATTTACGCACCCACCCAATGTTTCTCGCCAACCCCGTGGACCACCCCCACTACTAGAAACTCAGGCAAAAGTCTACAAAATAAGTTGCGCACCCACCTCATGTATCTCGTCGACCCTGTGGGCCACCTCCCTTACTAGAAACTCAGGCAAAAGCCTAGACAATAATTTACGCACCCATCCCATGTATCCCGCCAACCCCGTGGATTGCCTCCCTTCCAAGAAACTCAGGCAAAAGTCTAGAAAATAACTTGCGCACCCACCTCATGTATCTTGTCAACCCTGTGGACCACCCCCCTTACTAGAAACTCAGGCAAAAGCCTAGACAATAATTTACCACCCACTCCATGTATCCCGCCAACCCCGTGGATTGCCTCCCTTCCAAGAAACTCAGACAAAAGTCTAGAATGTAACTTGCGCACCCACCTCATGTATCCCGCCAAGCCCGTGGATTACCTCCCTTTCCAGGAACTCAAACAAAAGCCTGGACAATAAATTGCGCACCCACCCAATGTTTCTCGCCAACCCCGTGGACCACCCCCACTACTAGAAACTCAGGCAAAAGTCTACAAAATAAGTTGCGCACCCACCTCATGTATCCCGCCAAGCCCGTGGATTACCTCCCTTTCCAGGAACTCAAACAAAAGCCTGGACAATAAATTGCGCACCCACCCAATGTTTCTCGCCAACCCCGTGGACCACCCCCACTACTAGAAACTCAGGCAAAAGTCTACAAAATAAGTTGCGCACCCACCTCATGTATCCCGCCAGCCCCGTGGACCACCTCCCTTTCCAGAAACTCAGGCAAAAGTCTAGAATTTAACTTGCGCACCCACCCAATGTTTCTCGCCAACCCCGTGGACCACCCCCACTAGAAACTCAGGCAAAAGCCTAGACAATAATTTACGCACCCATCCCATGTATCCCGCCAACCCCGTGGATTGCCTCCCTTCCAAGAAACTCAGGCAAAAGTCTAGAAAATAACTTGCGCACCCACCTCATGTATCTCGTCGACCCTGTGGGCCACCTCCCTTACTAGAAACTCAGGCAAAAGCCTAGACAATAATTTACGCACCCCATCCCATGTATCCCGCCAACCCCGTGGATTGCCTCCCTTCCAAGAAACTCAGGCAAAAGTCTAGAAAATAACTTGCGCACCCACCTCATGTATCTCGTCGACCCTGTGGGCCACCTCCCTTACTAGAAACTCAGGCAAAAGCCTAGACAATAATTTACGCACCCATCCCATGTATCCCGCCAACCCCGTGGATTGCCTCCCTTCCAAGAAACTCAGGCAAAAGTCTAGAAAATAACTTGCGCACCCACCTCATGTATCTTGTCAACCCTGTGGACCACCCCCCCTTACTAGAAACTCAGGCAAAAGCCTAGACAATAATTTACGCACCCACTCCATGTATCCCGCCAACCCCGTGGATTGCCTCCCTTCCAAGAAACTCAGACAAAAGTCTAGAATGTAACTTGCGCACCCACCTCATGTATCCCGCCAAGCCCGTGGATTACCTCCCTTTCCAGGAACTCAAACAAAAGCCTGGACAATAAATTGCGCACCCACCCAATGTTTCTCGCCAACCCCGTGGACCACCCCCACTACTAGAAACTCAGGCAAAAGTCTACAAAATAAGTTGCGCACCCACCTCATGTATCCCGCCAGCCCCGTGGACCACCTCCCTTTCCAGAAACTCAGGCAAAAGTCTAGAATTTAACTTGCGCACCCACCCAATGTTTCTCGCCAACCCCGTGGACCACCCCCACTACTAGAAACTCAGGCAAAAGCCTAGACAATAATTTACGCACCCATCCCATGTATCCCGCCAACCCCGTGGATTGCCTCCCTTCCAAGAAACTCAGGCAAAAGTCTAGAAAATAACTTGCGCACCCACCTCATGTATCTCGTCGACCCTGTGGGCCACCTCCCTTACTAGAAACTCAGGCAAAAGCCTAGACAATAATTTACGCACCCATCCCATGTATCCCGCCAACCCCGTGGATTGCCTCCCTTCCAAGAAACTCAGGCAAAAGTCTAGAAAATAACTTGCGCACCCACCTCATGTATCTTGTCAACCCTGTGGACCACCCCCCTTACTAGAAACTCAGGCAAAAGCCTAGACAATAATTTACGCACCCACTCCATGTATCCCGCCAACCCCGTGGATTGCCTCCCTTCCAAGAAACTCAGACAAAAGTCTAGAATGTAACTTGCGCACCCACCTCATGTATCCCGCCAAGCCCGTGGATTACCTCCCTTTCCAGGAACTCAAACAAAAGCCTGGACAATAAATTGCGCACCCACCCAATGTTTCTCGCCAACCCCGTGGACCACCCCCACTACTAGAAACACAGGCAAAAGTCTACAAAATAAGTTGCGCACCCACCTCATGTATCCCGCCAGCCCCGTGGACCACCTCCCTTTCCAGAAACTCAGGCAAAAGTCTAGAATTTAACTTGCGCACCCACCCAATGTTTCTCGCCAACCCCGTGGACCACCCCCACTACTAGAAACTCAGGCAAAAGCCTAGACAATAATTTACGCACCCACCTCATGTATCCCGCCAACCCCGTGGACCACCTCCCTTTCCAGAAACTCAGGCAAAAGCCTAGACAATAATTTACGCACCCATCCCATGTATCCCGCCAACCCCGTGGATTGCCTCCCTTCCAAGAAACTCAGGCAAAAGTCTAGAAAATAATTTACGCACCCACCCAATGTTTCTCGCCAACCCCGTGGACCACCCCCACTACTAGAAACTCAGGCAAAAGTCTACAAAATAAGTTGCGCACCCACCTCATGTATCCCGCCAACCCCGTGGACCACCTCCCTTTCCAGAAACTCAGGCAAAAGCCTAGACAATAATTTACGCACCCATCCCATGTATCCCGCCAACCCCGTGGATTGCCTCCCTTCCAAGAAACTCAGGCAAAAGTCTAGAAAATAACTTGCGCACCCACCTCATGTATCTTGTCAACCCTGTGGACCACCTCCCTTACTAGAAACTCAGGCAAAAGCCTAGACAATAATTTACGCACCCACTCCATGTATCCCGCCAACCCCGTGGATTGCCTCCCTTCCAAGAAACTCAGACAAAAGTCTAGAATGTAACTTGCGCACCCACCTCATGTATCCCCCCAACCCGTGGATTACATTCCGTTCCAGAAGCTCAGGCAAAAGCCTTAACAATAATTTACGCACCCACCCAATGTTTCTCGCCAACCCCGTGGACCACCTCCACTACTAGAGACTCAGGCAAAAGTCTACAAAATAAGTTGCGCACTCACCTCATGTATCCCGCCAAGCCCGTGGAACCTCCCTTTCCAGAAACTCAAACAAAAGCCTGGACAATAAATTGCGCACCCACCCAATGTTTCTCGCCAACCCCGTGGACCACCTCCACTACTAGAAACTCAGGCAAAAGTCTACAAAATAACTTACGCACCCACTTCATGTATCTCGTCAACCCTGTGGACAACCTCCCTTACTAGAAACTCAGGCAAAAGTCTAGAAAATAACTTGCGCACGCACCTCATGTATCCCCCCAACCCGTGGATTACATTCCGTTCCAGAAGCTCAGGCAAAAGCCTTAACAATAATTTACGCACCCATCCCATGTATTCCGCCAACACCGTGGATCACCTCCCCAAGTATCCCACCATTCTCATGAAGCATTTTCGTTTCCTGAGCTTATACGAAAAATAACCAATAACTTATGCTCCTACTCATTTATCCCATCAACCCTGTTGATCATCTCCCTTCCCTAGGCCACGTGGATTTGAGTATTGATCACTTTCTTAATCATCACTTAGAACTTTTTTGGTTTAGTATAAATGAGCCACGTCGTGTCGGTGAATATCGGTGAGTAATGACAAAGAAGATTGGTGGAAATAGGCGGTCGTGATGCTTATTCTCTTTTCACAATAATTTGTTTTCAGTTTTTGTTCAAAACTTTGGGAAAGTATGAAGTTTTTAGAATAAGTTTGGTTTGAACTAGAAGGATGGGATAGTCACATACAGTGGTAATGCTGAGGGTGTGTTTGTATGATTGGCTTACTGAAGTTATTGACCGAGTGGTTTGTACAATACAAAAGCAGTTGTGTTCTGTATTTCACGCAGTCCTTGGTATGCTCGCTGCTCGCGAAAGACAGAGATAGACACAACAAAACAAATTGATTCACGATTCTCTGAGTTATCTTCTCTCATTCGCTACGCTATGTGCTCTCTTTCGACTGAATAATGTTATATGTAGATATACATATACAGTTGCGAGATAGTGTAGCTCGAGTTGAGGGTGTGAATAGTGTAGCTCGAGTTGAGGGTGTGAATCTCACACAACCTGTTGGCGCGCACAAAAAACCACACCGGGTCAATACTGTCACACTACGGAAAGTAGCACAATAACGTGGCTTACGGGGCCACTAGTCAAAGGAATAAAATTTAGACCATACATCAAGTTGAAAGAAAACGAAACCAAAAAAATCTGGCCTCACTACTGAGTTCAAATTTATATTGTTGTGAACAAATAAGATTAATGAGTCTATTAATGTAGTATTTGTTTTTTGTTTTTAATATGCGAAATATGTTATAATTAGTACTGCCTATATTGAAGAGTTGTTGTATTTCTTCAATTATTTCGTTATCCGAGAAAAACCTGTTCTTTTTATTTTTCTTTTTAATCCCTCTATTATTTCTATCTTTGACGATTCTTAGACTGAAGAAAGGGTGTTTATTATTGTGTAGTAGTGGGTTGCTTATTTGTGTAAGATTGCCATATCCTTTGATATTGTCATTAAAACCGAAAGGATATGCCGTAATAAGTAGCTTAATCCAAAAGAGCTCTTTTTCTTTTAATATGTTGATGTCAGTATTTTCCTGTTGGTTATCTAGGATAGTAATCTGTATGTTGTGTGAGGGACAATTCCTTTCGGTAAAATGTCTATAAAGTAGTTTGTTGTTTTCCCTGTTTTTGATTGATCTTAGGTGTTCTTTCATTCTACTTTTTAATTTTCTGGTGGTTATGCCAACATATTCCATGCCACAAGTTTTGCAGGAGATGCAATAGACTACATTGCTAGATTCACAATTAGCTCTGTTAGTGTTATATGTATTAATTTTAAATTTAGTAGTATTAGATATGATATATTCTTGACAAGAAAGAAGATCACAAACTGCACAATTTTGTTTGTTACATTTTGTACCCGTATTTGTATTTCCAAAGTTCAGTAGGTTGTATGTGCCGTTTACCTTACGTTTACGCAGCATAGGTACCTGAAAGTAAGGGTTTATATTATTTTGTATGCTTTTTGTATTGTTTTTAGGCCTAGATCTAAGGTACGGAATGGCCCCATCCCATACCAGAGGGAAGGTTACCTAACGGTTTTGGAAGGTTTGCTTCCTGGGGGCGGCACTCCCAGAAGAATAACGCTACCAGAGGCGTAGTACTTACCCTCCCTTGCCAGTAGCTACTTGTAGAACCCCATCGGTAGCATTATGTGCAAAATGTGCAAAAGAAAGTTAAAGGTGAGAAGTGCAAGAATGAAGGAAAAAGGGGGAAAAGAAACCTACCTTAGTAAGGTAATACAACCTTTCCCCTTCCGCTTCCTCTAGCTTCCTAGCAAGAAAACTCGTCCGCTCCTGTATCTAATTTTGACTTAAAAGTAGGGGTTTTTGAGGGTGTTTTCTGACATCACGCACAGCATTGGAATCAACTCCTCGAGCTGCACCTGAGTCCGTGGATATCTCGATACCCAACATGAGGTGAGACACTGCCTTTAAAGAAATGGGTATCGAAGATCACAACAATAACAACGAAATCTACAAATCAATCATTCAAAACAGCAACGATATATTGATAAAACACAACAATTTAATAAAAAATTTAGACTTAAAAATTCCCGTTAAGTCTACTATTCCAAACATCCATTGTATACCGAAGCTACATGAAACACCTGTAAAATTTAGATACATCACAGGAGCGGCAACTAGCAGTACAAAACCTATTGTAACAGAATTACTTATTATACTAAACTACATAAGAAACCATTTTAAAAACTATACCATACAAGTTAGTAACCTCAAACATTGCGTAAGATCCTTCTGGTCGATAAACAGTATTAATATATCCACAGAACTTAACGGAATACACGGTAATAACATCAAAATCTTAACAGCTGATTTTACTAATATGTTTACCAACATCCCACATAATATTATCATCAAGAGCATCACAGAAATCTTAAAAATATGCCTCCAAAACTCTAATAAAAAGTACTTAGTTTGTAATGACAGAAAAGTACATTATTCAGACATACCCAAGGTTAATAATGGATATAGGACCTATACTATTCAAGATCATGACTTATAATAACGGGCTTACTTTGTGTGTCACGTGTGTGTGTGTGTGTGTGTGTGTGTGTGTGTGTGTGTGTGTGTGTGTGTGTGTGTGTGTGTGTGTGTGTGTGTGTGTAGAACGAAATTCGAGGGCGTGGCTTAGAGTGATGCCGACCACTCAACCGTTACATGATGGGTGCGCCGGCGCCCAAAGTGGGGGGAGACGGGTACACTGCTGTGATAAGAGTGCGTCAGCGCCCAAAGTGGGGGGAGACGGGTCCACTGCTGTGATAAGGGTGCACCGGCGCCCAAAGTGGGAGAGACGGGCCCACTGCTGTGATAAGGGTGCGCCGGCGCCCAAAGTGGGGGGAGTCGGGTCCACTGCTGTGATAAGGGTGCACCGGCGCCCAAAGTGGGGGAGACGGGTCCACGGCTGTGATAAGGGTGCACCGGCCCAAAGTGGGGGAGACGGGTCCACTGCTGTGATAAGGGTGCGCCGGCGCCCAAAGTGGGGGAGACGGGTCCACTGCTGTGATAAGGGTGCACCGGCGCCCAAAGTGGGGGAGACGGGTCCACTGCTGTGATAAGGGTGCGCCGGCGCCCAAAGTGGGGGAGACGGGTCCACTGCTGTGATAAGGGTGCGCCGGCGCCCAAAGTGGGGGAGACGGGTCCACTGCTGTGATAAGGGTGCACGGCGCCCAAAGTGGGGGGAGACGGGTCCACGGCTGTGATAAGGGTGCGTCGGCGCCCAAAGTGGGGGAGACGGGTCCACTGCTGTGATAAGGTCCAAAGGGGGGAGACGGGTCCACGGCTGTGATAAGGGTGCGTCGGCGCCCAAAGTGGGGGAGACGGGTCCACTGCTGTGATAAGGGTGCGCCGGCGCCCGAAGTGGGGGGAGACGGGTCCACTGCTGTGATAAGGGTGCACCGGCGCCCAAAGTGGGGGGAGACGGGTCCACTGCTGTGATAAGGTACACCGGCGCCCAAAGTGAGGGGAGACGGGTCCACTGCTGTGATAAGGTGCGTCGGCGCCCAAAGTGGGGGGAGACGGGTCCACTGCTGTGATAGGGCTGCGCCTGCGCTCAAAAGTGGAGGAGCGCCTGAAAATATAGCTACCGATGCAGGAGGGGTGCGCCGGTGTCCACTACTCAGGGAAATGTCATGAGTTAGGTCCATATTTGTTAAATCGATTCGATGGCGTCTAACATCAATCGTAAAAAAACTAGATGTCAGACCACTGCGCGGATTAGTATGCAATCCGTGTGAATCCTTCCTCCTTACGTCCTCCCTCGCGTTCTTCTCTTCTCATTTGTTTATGAACACACCGCACCCTCCACTTTTATATGTTCTAACTGACTCTTATCACTTGACCAGTTATAACAAACAAAGAATGATAGACCATTTTCTGCGGTCAATCCAGGTTGAACCGGTTATATATAGTTACAAAAAGCTATTTCAGTTGAGCAAATGATAAAATTGCTTCGAGAAGGTTAATCCTCTTTGATAAGTGCATTTTTACATGAGAAAAAGCAATGGAAAGGGTGTGGGACACATTATAGCAAAAATGTGGAATAGCTGTGACTTTATTTGAATGAAGAAGGGATGAAGCCATGCGAGCGAAGCGAGCATTAGGAAAAGTCTGGAAGTCCGGCGTCAGCCGGACGGCCAGACTGGTATTTTATATCTCATAAACTTTATCCTGGAAAACAGTTTCTGCAAGGTAGGAAAGCATTTATTCAAACAAATAGTAGGGGTTCCACAAGGAAGCAATGCTAGTCCAGTATTGGCCGACCTTACTTTAAGCCTTTTAGAATATAAAGCTTCGCTTAATATATCAAAAAACAGCTTCAATTTCCAGCCTTACAGATACATGGACAATATTTTTTTAATCCACGATGTAACTCAAGACAGATTGCTCACCTTGCTTAAAACAACATATAATAACATACTAACCTTAGAAACCACACATTTAAACGAATACGAAAGCAACTTCTTGGATCTTAATATAAAAATCCAGGACAATCATATAATTACTAAACAATATAATAATAATTTTAAGGTCATTAGGCTATGTTAATTTTAAGGTCATTAGGCTATGTCATGGTACTTCCTTTATTAGTCGAAATCAAAAAAACCTCTATTATATACTCGTAAGTACTACGTATAGCGCGAACTTGTTCAGAATGCGAAGATTTTATCATTAGATTGAAACAATTAATTAACAATCTTGAAGATCTGGAATATAAAAATGAGTTAATTATTCAGTCCACTTTTAAATGCTTAACTAGAAAAAAAATCATATACTACAAATATATGCAATTACAAAAATACAAAAATATAAAAAATTTTCTCAAAGAAATATTTTCTAATATTTTCTAATCAAGACATCAATCAATGATCTTCTTGATCTCTCCCCGCCCCTTCCCCGACGCACTATATAAACCTCGCTAACCAAACATAGTTCAGTTCATTGTAACCACTCCTCCCCTACCGAGGAGCCTCCAGGAGTGGTTGAATTTATCCATAGACTTCTGTCTAGTTGATAGGAGGCGAAACAGGTAAAACAGTGAATCATTAAAGCCCAAGCAGAGTTGTTCGTCGGTATATGCAGCCGCGTATGAAGAGTAGGCAAGAAATCTCCCAAATCGAGATGCACAGAACTAAAAATGTACAATTGGCAGAATAGAAGAATTGAGCCACACTGGTACACCTAGAAATTCAAATCGTGAGCGACAATATAGGACATAAAACGCTTATACATAACTTTAAAAAGTAGGAAGAAATAAATATCGAGTGTCATCGAGCTTCCGCGAGTCGATGACAACAAGTATAACAGATAGACCATCCGCACTACATAAAACTGAATCCGAACCAAAAGGAGCTGTTTATTTATGATGTGTGTTGAGTCGGCCCAAACATCCGAGCTTGGGGCTTGGAAATACCATTATCGAAGGTATTTTTATCCAATTCCTATTGAATATACTAATGAGTATGAAAAAACGGTTGCGGTGTCTGTGAGCAACGAACTTGCGACGCCACAAAAAGTTTTCCACTCGTATACCCTTTGGCAAATAATGCTGGCAATACGGTGAGAGAATGAATTGTTGCCGACAGAGACTTGATATTTCTCTCAACTCCCTTCGCTCCTATGAAAGACAGTGATCGTGCACTCTACAATCCGTTAGAAATCCACGCATTGCAGATCGTTTCCAGTGGCCAATTTTCCACTTATGAATAAGCTTATATGCAAAAATAGATATCACATCCGAATATCTTGGTATTCACCTTTCGTCACGCTGAGCATAAGCGGTTGAGCCCCGAGTTGATTTGGTGTGCCGCCAAGAAGCTTCTTCTCGAAGTGAAAGTTGTAATGGGCCGTGAGACAAAGCTTTCTTTGGAGGCGCTTTATATTATCATACAATGCGTCAAAATAATAAGCAGAATTGACAAAACGCTGCCTATGAACTTCCGTTCCTCTCAAGATGATGTAGGAGGTCACAGCAGCCAAATTCCCTCGTCAAGTACGACGATACCAGGTTAGGGCAGAACATGTGACCGGCACCTTCATAATAGGATTGAAAACCTATTTCCCCACATCAAGGGAGTAGGTAGCGCCATCCACACCACGATTTACATGTTGGATCCTGTTTTTCCCACGTTATAATAATTTATGGACGCATATACTGAATTCAAACCCCAAAATCAATAGATGCGTTGGCGGGATCTGTATAATCTAGAATAAGGCGGGCGTAATTTTCGCTGGCGGCGCTACAATGCTTTCTTAATCATTAGAAAGAGCATTGTAGCAGACTTCATAGTAGTCATTCGAGAATTAGCACCAGAACTGAGTTTTTTTGGAGCTCAAGGGTACCTGGCACTAAACATCAAAGTATGAACCGCAATCATTACTATGTAAATGTTGCAGAAAACTCGTGACTTTGTGCGTGTGTGTGCACACGATTGGTCAGAGGTGGTGATTGTGAGATCCTATAAAAAGATAAGAATGGGTGTGGTGTGATGGAATGGGTTCGTTGATGGAGTTCCTTGTTCGTTGATGGAGAAGGGGTGCACCGGCGTCCAAAATTGGGGAATCGCCTGGAGACGGATCCCACCGTGTGAGAAGGGTGCGCTGGCATTCAGAAAGGGGGAAGGGGGAACGTCGATCATCGGATCGACCGACATGCAAGGAGGGTTGCACCAGGCTCAGTAGTGATAAAATGCTGTGAGTTGAGTCTATATCAGAGATCAATGAATTATTTGCATTGTTTCCGTGCTCTGTGAATCGGTTAGAATATCTGCAAAGAGTAAACCAAGAGCCACAAAATGGTTGCTGAAAGGCAACCGAACAAAATTTGATTATAGGTAAAAAGTCAAGATGAAAAAACCACACGAACGTATCGAGCATGAATTATTAAATGTCGAACCGCAGCAGTGATTAGAATACCTTCAACGTGATTTGCCTAAATCACGTCCCTTTTCTCCTTTCCATCTTCTCATTTCATTTGTGTCTGGATACACCCAGCAGCATCCTTTTTTACATGTTCAAACTAACCCTTATCGCTTTTGATCGATTACAACAAACAAAGAATGATAAACCATTTCCTGTGGTCATGTCGTGTTGAGTCGATTACATACAACTGCGATTTACAGCCGGAAAATAGAGTTGCGCTGAGAAACGCGGTCAGTTTACTTTGACAAGCCTAGTTTCATTTAAATGAAAACAGTGGAAAAGAAACTGTATCCAAAGACTGTGTAAGGGAAGATTGGCACAGGGATGTTCCGATTATTATGAATCCGAGGAGGAGTAATGCGAGCGAAGAGAGCTCTAGGAAAAGTCTGGAAGTCTGGAGTGAGCCGGACGGCCACACTGGTGGAGTAATATACAGCACCCGTGTGCTCGATTATGAAACAAAGTTAATCGACTGGTAGCTAAGAAGGGAAAACACGGAATGTGTACAGAGTTCTAAATGTACGCGAAAGCTCCAAATGTACGCAAGCAAGGGGTGCGACGCGGCGCTCTTGGACAGAGATACAAAGGAAAATCCATATGTCATAATTTCACGCTGCGTCTTTGCCTACAGTTCATTGCATTGATGTTCTCTCTTAAGGTTTCGGTAACACTTCATTTGTTTTATTCATTTTTCCTACTTCCGCGAAGCACGGGGATTTTGGATTGTAGCAAGCGTCCACCACGTGCTCCTCGTTTCTCCTTCTTGAAAAGGCCGTGGATGCATGCGTGAGTCTTTTTTCGCACTTTTGGTTTCCATTCGTTGTTCTCTCTTTATTAGTTACATTTATGTGTTCACTTCCCCCATCTTTAAATAAGTTTTTTACATGCTATCTACTTGGCGTAAATAGAGGAATGAGTAGTGCGCTCCAAGATTTTCACGGTTAGACTTCTAAACAGATTTATTCGCAATCGCTTTCACTTGAAATCATCGCACTCTTGGAGTCCTCTGATCAGGAGTGCGAAGTTTTTCCTTAACCGCAGCTCGAAGTATTGTTGTTCTGGTCCTCTATCGTCTTGGCTCTGGCCGAATCCTCATCGCGCAGTATTTCACAAGAACATCCTCTACAGGAATAGGATGGCACTCTTTCCATCTAGTCCCGGTCTTTGTCGCCACATGAAAAATCACCGACTATAACTGCAAAACTATTGTAAGCCTGTATTAAATTCAAACCTACATTTCATGGCACCTAGAAAAAAACGCAAGTTAACAGTTGTGAGGGCTTCGCTTGGCTTTCCTATCTTTCTTATTCTTTGAGCTGACTTCAACATAACTCGATAGGGTGTAAGTAGAAATGGAAGGGCGGGACCCCATATTCACAGCGGATAGTCTCAGTGGCGTCGCGGTGCAATGCAGCCGCACCACACCACCTCAGCTTGATACGAAAGCATCAAGCTGAATTCCAAATATTAGTTGCATGGAATAGAGCGAAAATTGTGTCAGACTCCAATACCTCCTCCAGACGGTCAGCCTTTGTGCTGTTGCGGATACTTCGACAGTTTTCGAGCACAGGTATTCTTTTAATGTAGCCTTTCTTGATGATTTGATTGGGGTAACTGCGAATTTTAGCTGAAACTGTAATAGAACAGTAACGCTCTATGCATACCTCTTCCAGTAACCTAAAATGGAACGGGGTTTTATTGATAACTAACGCCCCTTCGAGACGCTAGAAAGTGGGGTGGGGCAGCCACTTGGGGTATGTGCAAAAGCTTTGCACTTGCCAAATCTCTAGAAAATTGATGAAGAAGTAGAACCAATCTTTAAGTGGGCCCAAACATGAAGTCCTTCTTATGAGTTGAGTATGAGTATGAGAAGTCCGTTCTCCATCGTATGGCGTATTCGTGCGTATTCCTCACTACCGGGCGAACGCAGACGTGTTCTCCATCGGAGGAACTGTATCCTGCCATTCTCTACACTATTGGACCAAAGCGAAGTCGTATCCGAGTGTTTTCCACACTGCTGGGCCGCAGCGGGCCTTCTTCCATCGGTGGACCCGTATTCTGGCTCATGTTCACTGTTAGGCCAAAATGAACCCGTTCACTGTCCGCTGAACCGTATCCTGGTATTCTCCACTTTACAGTCACAGCGGACCAATCCTATATTGGCGGACCCGTGTCGAGGTGTTATCCACACCACTGTGCCACGGCTGGCCCTTCCTCCATCTGAGCGCCCGCATTCTGGCGCCTTCCTCACTGTTAGGGCGAGCTGGATCCGTTCTCCAGGGGCGTGCTCGCATCCCGGCATTCTCAACACTATCGGACCAAAGTGAACCCGTATCCTGACGTTCTTCACACCAATGGGCTACGACGGATCCTTCCTCCATTGGACCAGCGTTCTTGCGATTTTCTAACTGTAGGCCGTGGCGTACCCTTTCTCCATCTACGGAGCCGTATCCTGGTGTTCTCCACACTATTGAGCAACGGCGGATCCTTCCTCGTGGATCCCGTATCCTGGCGTCCCCACACCATTGAGCCACGGCGGGCCCTTTCTCCATCGATGGACCTATATCCTGGCGTCCCCCACAGCAGTGGGCCACGGCGGCCCCTTTCCCCCTATTCCTATGGACCCGTATCCGTGTGTTGTTGATTGGTTAAACAATGTCATGCCTTGATATATTGAAGCTTTTGCTCCGTATTAGTGCAGACGCTTTTTCGAAATGAACGGATGTCGTAACTAAGGGAGGAATCGCTGCGAGAATTCAGCAGGGGATGCTGCAGTAGCGTCCACCAGCTGGGGCAACCGCTTAGGTCCAGCCTCTCAGCTTCCTAGACGCCGCAGCCCTCATAAAACCCTCCCATTTTTTCTTTGGAAGTGCGTACAGCGTCGCAACAGTGGAAGGATGGTTTTCCTGCTGCGTACATTGTGCAGCCTGAAAGCTTGTACACATTCCCTCACCCCTATGCTGCGAGACCGCCAGCGAATGTGTCTGAGTCCCTAAAAATCGGCCATTTCGCCCCACAGTCTGCGCCTCAATATTGCGGTGTCTATGAGTGGCGCCAGGGTGTGGGTCATGATGAGGCAAAAGTGGGTGGGTAATGCGTCTGCGATTGGTTCATTCGAACCCTCGCCCCGCCCTTCAGAACCTACTCGCACTAATTCGCGCGCGATTTCACCATAGTTGCCTATGCAAATTTGAATGTGAGTGGGGACGAGTCGACGCCAAAGGGCGGGAAGACACCGCCCCATTTTGCCTCATCATGACCCACACCCGTGGCGCCACGTATCTCTAGCCGCTCTAGCCCCCTTACGGCGCTTTGTTTGATAGATCAGCGACACAGTGCGCCCCCCAGCAAAACGTTGCATGTGGGGATAAACGCCCTCAACAATTTCTCGAACGCGATGATTCTTCAATGATCGCACTGATCACTATTTCTCGTTTGCCCCGGTTTTTGCGGTGGTTTCCTCAGCGAAGTACTCCTCCATTACGGTTTCCTATGGGCCATCCTCATGTGGTCAATTGATTCAAAGACCCATGCTTTATCCATGAACACAAGGTAACTGCCCTGTTGTTGCCTGCGCTATTTTGGTCAAGTATATCTGCCTCTTTCTGACAACGGCGGAGTTCTCAAATATACATATAATGCTGTCCTTTATTTATTCTACAGCAGAAATAGAGGGCATTCATGAATCGCCGGAGAGTGTTGTAGAGCATGTGGAATGTTCCTGGAGATCTTGATGCTTTCCCCACTTTTACAGCCACCTCCTCTTCCAGTTTACTGTGCATGAGATGTCTCACCACATCCCCCCCCCCCCCACTCATTGCCGCACTTCCTCGATGTGACTCTTTCAGGACCTTTCTGCTGCATTGCACGTTCTTCTGGATTATACTATCTGTTCAGATCCCTAGTCGGCGAAAACGGGGTCAGATGACGCGAGTGAATGCGATGTATCGAACATCTCAGGTGTCTGTAGTTAACACCGTGCTTGAAGAAAACTACATTGTCAGGGAAAATATCGCTTCCAAACAAACAAGGCCAGGGACAAGGAGAACGGATTCACATGCAAATGTTGGGTTGAGGAATAAGTTCGTGCGGTTTTCTTCAACTTGTTTTTTTTTCATTTTATTTCATTTTTTTTTCTGATTTGAACTTTGCTTCACTAGCCATAACAGCCCTTTTGTAGCTTTTGATTTGCTCTTCACGACCATTACAAGCTCGTCGCTCAATTCTGCACCTTGTTTTCTAATTCAGGGAATGAGACTCTCCAAGTCGACAAAATCGAACACCTCCGCCACTGACTAGTGTTCGACTTCAATCGTGAATCAAATGTGGCTCAAATAGCTAGAGGTATCAACGACTTTTGGAGAGGAACTATTATCGGTGAAAAGACAGCATCGATGTGGCAAACTGGCTTCAGTCAGGGCAAATTTGGCTTTGAAGTTGCTTCGTAAAGGCGATTATCCGCTAAGGTTACTTTAGATGTAAGGAATATTCCCTACTGATACTAACTCTCAACAATATCTAAGATTGGCTAACATATTCCGTGTAAAACCCTAAAATGCTCGATATGAAGTGATCGCCCACATTGGGTGTGCCTGATTTCTCCACGCAAATTTCACCAAAATGATCAGAAAAAAACTCGGATGTAGGGAATTTTCACTACGACCGACTCTACAAGTCTAGCGCAGTCATACGCAGCTTATTTTCTTTAGTTCCTTATTCATTTCATGAACTTCTTCCAAGAGTTGCGGTTGTGGGTTACAATATGAGTCGTCTTAAGCAAAGCAATTTCTCGTAGATATGGAACTGACAAGCTGCCCTCTCTCTGGGGAACATTAATGGAAGAGGAAAGGACCTATGCAACCCATTTGGTGTGGTTAACAGTGTTGTGGAAATTAGTGGTTTTTATGGCTATGCCCATGAAAAGTCGCACGAACTTATTCTCCAACCCAATAGTTGTCCTGGAATGCACAATGTCGTACAGGAAATCTCGTGCACATAATCAAGAGACTTGAGAGACTTCCACCACAACCAGTAGAGAATTTAACAATTCGGTATTTCGGTACCGCAAATGAGAGCGTGTTGGCAAGTGAACGAAAAAGACAAGATTAAGGAACGGACTCAAATGCAAACAGTTGTCCTGGAATGCTACAACGAATCCGAAATTATAAGTTAATAAATTGCAAAACAATAGGCATCCATAAAGTAAATAAACTGCAAAATAATAAGTATCCATAAACAAACCAACATAAAATTACTCATCCCCTTGAGATGGGCCGAGAGTCGAAAATGAGCGTAGTCATTCTGAATCACGCACAAAAATGAACAGCAGAAGTGAAAGCATCCCCTATTAATGAAACATAGCGGAAAAGTACCCTAAAAGATGAATAAAAACTATTTCCGATCATTATCCAACGTGAAATGCTATAATACGATAATACTATGAGGGGTGATAAACTCCACCGATGTAGCGTCCTGGGCCCATCCACCATTCAGCAGCATACGTCGTGCAATCAAAAACTGAAAAGATTTTACAGAGGTACTGATGACGAGTAATCACGATAATATTAATCATCAAAATATGAAAGTGAATGGGAAACTAAGCAGTAAAAAATTGGTTTGAGACTTATACAAATTAAAAAACCTTATTAGACAAAACCATAACAAATTTGGCCTCTACCAATGAGAAAACCGTAGAGAAAACTCGCAAAATCACTCCCTTCTCGCATCATATTCGTGCAGTTTTTGATAGCAATAGCCTTTAGGAATCACAACGAACATAACAAAGCAAGATAAAAAAAGGTAAAAAGGGAAAAAACACAAAAAATAGATAGAAGGCAGTAGGAAGGAATATTATCATGATTGATCGTAAGGTGCAGCAGCCAACCAGAGTGCCACGTCGCGGTCCGGCCCCTTGTACGCGTACATTTGGAGTTCCCTGTATGCCATCCATAGTGTGTTGCCTTATGTAGCGTGCAAGTCTGATCTCAAGGTGTACAAAGTAAGCACAAAATGAGTCCCAAGCGGAAAAGTAAGGCTTCTTTCACACAGGTCCACTACTGCTCAAATCCTGCTAGATGACAATACTGAGTGTTCAAACATAAGAATTTCTCACTTTTGAGAGCGGTAAGTGAAGAAAACCTCGGCTACGTTCATCTGAGGTCAGTGTTGCAAGGTGCATAAGAAAACTAAAACATGTGAGTGCTCGAAATTGGGGAACTCTTGAGTTGTTTTAGCCTCCAACATCTATTCCACGGCCGAGATGTGGTCCTAACATCGGCAGCATAGCACTGTTTGAAATGTTCAACGCGTACCTGCTAACCTATGTTGTACGGGGTGTGCCAAAAATACGGTAACAACGCTCATTTCTCCTCTGAAGAAAATAGTTTTCCCGTGTATTTAAACTCAGTTGAGATGTCCCTTTCGCAACCATTTACCGGAGCTGTACTCCGGCCCACAAGCAACTGAGCATATGGCTTACTTTCGCGATTCTACATAGATGTGCGCTTGCACCGAAACCTTGAATCACAATCTTTAGATAGCTCTATTTTCGACACCTCATGGTCATAAAAGTCTAAGAAAAGTGTTCCCAACAGCCCAGAACCTATGGAGGCGTTGAGAACAATCTTCTAGTCATTACGATTATTTAAAAGAAAAAAAGAATGTTTCCACTTTTCATTAGCTCAGAGTGCCTGGTTCAATTGTCCTAGAAGTTTGCTTTTGATAAAATTTTTTTTTAAAAAGTCCCAGATTCTCATGGGCTTTTACCTTATACGACTAAAACTACAGAATGGGCACAACAACGTAATTGTTGCTAAACAATCTGAAGAAAATAAAAGAATAAGCAAAGCAGGTCCTACGCTGCAGCGCCGTTCGCGTTATCGATCTATAGCAGCTTAACATGTTGACAAAAGTGCGCAGTTAGTTGGTAGTGGTGCGCTACACTAGTGAAAGGCAAGTGCAGATAATTTTGAATATTGTGCTGTTGTCTGCTCTTTGAAGGAATTTGTTCTTCTTGTGTTTTTTTCTTTTTATTGGCTTGTGTATTCTTTACAGTTTTTATTCGCGTTCCATGTGGCGAAATGCTACAATTTCACAGTTGTCGATCGATATAGGCAGAAAGAGAAATTTAACGCGTTAACACGATGAACAAGTTGAGCGATGGTAGACCTGTAAATATTACAGGGTCACACAAAATTACGGAAGGGATTTTTCGTCCACTGTTCCTGCGCAGTAATCAAATATCAACAACCTTATTTGTGCTTATTAGAAGGTTACATATCGTAGCAATTACTGCTGTTCAAAATGACCGCTGCTCGCTTCGATACATTTCTTTAATCGCCTTAGAGTATCCCCAGACTTCGCCGGCTGTCGTGGCGATCGCGACGACAGCCGGCGATCGCGACGACAGCCGGCGATCGCCACATGGATAACGCGAATGGAGAGAGTCCAGAGGAGAGAGATGATGATAAGGGCATCCCCAGTCAAGCAGCGACCGCCGGCGATCGCTGCTGGCGCAACGCAGGCACGCGTTGCAATCGACCTAATCAATAAAGGAGCTTTCGCTCCCACATCTCATCTTCTGTGATTGATTGCTGAGTTCTTTAATACGATCTCGTCAATTTTTTTTTCAATTTTCCGTTCGTATGTCTGTTCTATTGTATTGAAAAAAACCTTTGTAGCAGAATTTCCATTAGTTCAAGGTGAATGGGAACTAGATCCTCTCTTTTCTCATGTTCTTTTCGAAGCATCGAAATCCATATTGGAAACGGGGAAAGTATCTAGGTAGTCCTTTTTTCCACTAACTGGCAATATCACACGCATGGAACACTCAACACTCATGCTAAAAATCGATGAATTTCTTGGAGTGTGAACATGTCGCTGCATTTACCTTTTTCGAAGTTGATGTATATATGTATCTACGTGATCTTCTTATATTATGTTAATCTCTCAGATTAATTGAAATATACGCAGTTTTCTAGATGAACTGAAGACACACAACCGAAGTCGCCGAGGAGCGAGGCTGACTTCTCGCAGCCTGCGAAATTATACGCAGTCGTTGTAAATGAATGTCGAGCGAGGAAGCAGGAACGGTATACTGATCTGTCTCAGCATTACCATGTTTTTATATAGGGTCTACGTAGCTGTAGCTTTTTGGTCCGCATGTCTTTAGCTCCTAGTTGGGCAGCATGACGAAATTCCTCACGTTTAGAGTCTTCAAACTTGTTGGAGCAGTCCTGGTTTTGAAAAACAAGGAAATAATGAAAGGAGCATCGCAAGGGCAATTAGGACAGATAGTAAGGTACCAGTTTGTCAGATGTATTTCCTTATGGTTCTCTGAGAAATTCTCTGGCTTTCACGGGATTTATGGGACTATACTGCTGTCTTTCTGCCCAAATTTTTGAATTGAAAGAAGTATTCGGTACCTTGTTATAAATTGCTTCTGCGGTATCGCAAGGCCCTTGAAAATGAAAAGGTATTGCAAAGCAGTTGTATACATACCATTCTTTTACACCTTTTCTGTATTTGAAAGATTCTCAGCATGTAAATGTGATGAAGAACACGAGGAAGTACTATACTATACTATACTGACAAGTTTTACTGAAGAAATGATGCATTGTATAGATAATATTGCAGATATTATTTTTGTGACAACGCGTCAAACATGCGACAGATTGAGGAAGGTTCAGAGGCCTTGGTTATTGCCCAGCACAAGTATTGGTTCGAACATCATAAGTAAGCTCTTGTTATTGTTAATAATAAAGTCTTCATTACTGTTGTTCATTTAACAGAACCTATTTGATTTCCACTCATGTAGGTGTGTCATCCATGTGGTCGCATTGGTAAAGTACTGTGAAATAGTTCCTCAATCAACCAAGCCGAAGACGAAATCGACAATGTGACGTCTGTTTATGAGACAGACGAACTTTTCACGATTAGTTAGTCTCTCTGTTTCGCTTGCAATATTTCTAGTCCTGCCAAGAATTGTACCTATTGTACAGCGAATCTCGTTTCAGATATGCCAGCAGAGCTCCTGAACAACTAGCAAACACAGTACCGTCAAAGACGTGGATAATCCTGATCGTTGGCTTATTTGATTGGCTGAGCCTATGTTGAAGGCGCTGAAGACCGATAATCCAATCTTGGATTAAGAGCAGCTGTATCACTTCGCTGTCTAGTGTGAGTTTCATCCTGGTCTTTGATTTTTCAAGCGGCCATATTGTTTCTGACGACAGAGGAAGTGCACTAGACAAACGCCGGGTATTCCAAGGAAGGGCCCATTTCCACAAGCGTTATCTGAGGAGATGCTTGTGTATGTATACCCCATTTGCCCTATGGTCCTGATGTGCTTTGGAGAGCGCTTCAGGGATATTGGGCAAAAATTATTCGTAGTGGAGTCGTTTTGACAGTGCGTTGTCCGCAACAGCTGCCTTCTTCGCATTAGTGCACTCAGCGCGGTCGGTCAGAGCAAACAAGTGATAAACCTCTTCAAAGATGCCAGATCAGTCATGGGTTAACTGTACGACAGAGTGCGCAGCGTGCTCCAGTATCAGGAAAGTAGATCTCGTGGACAATGCACTGTCAAAACGACTCCACTATACATACTTTAATATCACCTTGGGCAGTGCTTCCAAAAATGGACGTTTCGTTTGGATACTCACGGTTAGCCTCATGCCATTTCCTTGTGAGGTAGCTCTTCGTAATTATCCTCAGATGTGATTGAGAAGATTACAGTTTTATTTTTACTTATTCGAGAGACCTAACAGACGTTCACACACATTTGTGTCTTTTCGCAGTTCATCGACAACGTGGAGTGTTGGTTCGTGAAATTCAACTTCACAAACGCATTGTATTTCACGTGTTTACATGATATTACGACAAACATGTTGAATGTGCACGTGGCAGGATATCTCCTGCTGTTCAGTCATTCTTTAGCGCTGCTTTTGTGAAGCCATGTCCTTCAAGGAGTACCTAGCTACAATAATGGAGGACGAAAGAGTCCTTTGGGACACCACATCAGAGGACTACCATATGAAGAATCTTCGCAACGAGGCGTGGCAGCGAATTTTTAAGAAAGTGATCCGCAGAGGATTCAGTTGTGAAGGTAAGTTCATTATCATTATCAAGAATGTGAGCATGTAGGAAGGAAGATGATGAAGCAGAAGAGAAAATGGAAGGAGGAAGGAGAAGTAAGGAAGCGTTTTTGCCAATTATTCCTGTTGGAATAATTGAATAAGAGTATTATATTTACAGTCGACGATGTGAAACGAGCATGGAAAAATATGAGGGATACTTGGAAAAGGGCGCAAAATGCGCCCACAGGCTCTTCTGCAAATAGACCATGGGCGCTGCTCAAGAACCTGCGGTTTTTGGAAAACGCAGAAGTGCAAGGGTATGTTTTTCAGCTGATTAATTATAAGCTGTCAATAATAGGTCATAGCTGGAACATTTTGAGAAACGTCCCTCACTTTTCGAGCTAAGGGGGACTATTATAATAGGTACGGCAAAATCTGTTCTCACCCAAGTAACCCTAATGATCATCCTTCACAGAACTCGACTATCGAATATGGAAAGAAATTCAATCATCCCGGATAGTGACAGTGATGATGTGTTAGATTTAACCGACGACAACCCTGATAATGATTCAATTGGTAAGATATCGATTCCTGATCTGTTGATATCTGTTAAATCAATATTTACATGCAGAAAAGACAAACTTCAATGAACCTTTGTCAAATAAGAAAAACGCTGTAGAAGATACCTTCAACACGCTTGGTAGGAGATCTTCAAATATGAAATCGTCGAATTCTGGTATTAAGAAGAAAAGGGGGCGTGTTAATGATGGTGAGCATTTCCATGAAATTTAGATCTTCAGCTATGGAAATGAATTCATCTTCCTGTTCATATAAACACACTTGTTTTCCCTTAAGATTTGACATCCATACGTGTGGCAACAGAAGCTGTACATGAAAGACTTTCTCAACTTAACGAACCAGATAAATACACACATTTTGGTGAGTATCTAAAATCCTATCTCTAAACTGAGTATCATGACTTATAATAAAGCGTTTATTCTGTACTAGCTGCCGTACCCGGCTTCGCTCGGGTGTTTTATTACCTTGGCTACGTCATACTGCTGAGGCCAATTACTATCATCGACAAATTCATTAAAATCTCCATAGTTTTGGTGATCAACATGTTAGCGAAGCCCAGGTGACGTTTCCCATCGACTTGTGGGCGAAAAGTTAGCAATGCTATTTCGGTGACATTGAATCGACGTATTCATACAAAGTGGTTGTCATATTCATACTCAGCATATCGAGGAACCCCAGGAGAGATGTCTTCACCGCTCCATTAGGCGGAAAAGTCAAAAATCAATAAAATGGAAAGATCGATATTTCATGCAAAATGTTTGTCATATTCGTGTTCAGCGTATTGAGAAACCCAAGAAGACATGTCTTCACCACCCCATGATCGAGAATAGCGAAAAAAATCAATAAATCGATAAATTGGCGCAAAATGGTTGTCATATTCGTGTTCAGCGCATTGAGGCACCCCAGTAGGCATGTTCTCGCTAGTCTCTGGTCAAGAAGAGCGAAAAATCAATAAAATCGATATAATCGATAAACCAATCGATAATACCAGGTGCAAAGTAGCCTATAACCTCCGCCGGTCAGTGGAGAGTCCACCTGCAAAATTTGGTCCCGATCGGTTCATTCTCCGCAATTTCTATTCGGAACACACAAACACACACACAAACACACAAACAAACACACGCACAAACAAACTTTCACTTTTACATATACAGATGTGTGTGTGTGAAACGAAATTCTCGGATTGTATTGATAAATCAATTAGTAGAAAGTATGATACACCTAAAAAGTATTATCACTTGACTACCATAACAGCCAGCTAAACCTACACCTACTGTTAGGGCATACACTCGTATTCCCCAAAAGGTTTTCATTATTTGGTTTGCATATATTGCGAAGTATCTGAATCGAGCATATATATAGGAAAGTCCAAACGTACGTAGACAAGAGTCGAGATCGCGGCGCGGCTCTCATGGGCAGAGACGCAGGCGCACACTATGCTGAGCTCACGTGACTCTGCCCAAGAGAGCCGCGCCGCGCTCCTGACTCTTGACTGCGTCCGTTTGGAGTTCTCTGTAGAAGTCTGGACGTGTGGCATAAGCCGGATGCCCAAACTGGTCTATAATATTGCATTTTTTATAATTGAGAATTATCTTATTTAGGAAACTTTGTGTCGGCGACGCTAAGATCTATGCCGGAGCAACAAGCTGCTAACAAAATGCAGATAATTTGCACGGTCTTACATACAGAGGTGACAATGGCAATTCCATGAGATTCACATGTGTTTTCGCTGTCTGGACTGATAACAACGGCTATGCTCCATCGTCGTGTTACAGTATGTAATGTTTCCGATATTCATTTATGGCTTTCCGTGATTCGTAACTGTCGTGAACTTTGCACGTCGTGTTGCACGTAAATTTTTTGCTCTTTTTAATCATGGATTTCATTCACGAAGCCATCACTATTTTTGTGGTATTGATTAGATAGATGAATGCTCAGATTTCGAGAATCTTCAACATTTCTTCAATCTGCATACACGAAATTGTTATTCCTAAAGTGGCTTCACGTGTTTTTGGTATCTTCTGAATGTGAGCCATGAATTATCACTGCGATGTTCACTAGCTGATACATTATGATCAATTTTGGAATGCTCAAATTAAACCGCATGTGTTTTTGTTCTCTAATACATCAGTGACCAAGTATTTTGCTAACAGCATTTATGTAAGTGAATATACATATGTAAAAATAAATGTGAATAAATATAATCTGATAAATAAAAACATCAGTATTGTTTGTTGACTCAAGCATATTTTGTATTGGCTTATTTTAACAATTTAATAACTAATCTTCGGAAGCAGGACCGTATTTATCGATGTAGTATTGTGTTATGCGATCACGAGCCATTTGTGCGGCCCCGGAGCCTTCTCTGCCGTGAACATGGTCCAGCGGCCGAAAATAGTTATTTCTTGGCGGCGCGTATCGCCGAACTCCGTTAAGCTGATCTTGCCTTCTTGGGATTAAATTGTGCAGGATCTGTAACAAATGATGGAATGGATGAATTTTAAATAAGGTTTCTCGTTCGTGACGAACCAGCAGGGCTGTGACGATACGAGCGGCTCTCTCGGGACCTACACAGATAAGATTCTGCAGGATTTGGAAGCGTTGCGCCAGAATCCCGAACGTCGATTCTATCATTCGACGTGCACTAAACGTGGGTAACAGACCTTCCTGCTTCACTCTAACTGCACCGAATGTCACTCACCCACTTAACTTTTCATTAAATCTTCTTTTATCAGGTGTGTTGGCCTCCGCTTCCGTATATGGTCTCACAAAACGATGCCCTTGTGCAAAACCTCCGTCTACGAGGATGTGGTACTGTACAGCACCTACATCCCCGAGACTTCTGGTTGCAGGAAAAAGGGCATCGTTTCTGTCAAGGAAGTTCTAAATTCAAAGATTTGAGAGACGGTAGTTTTCTAGCTGATCGCCAAGCATCTACCTTGATGGCCGAAGTTCGGAAAACCCCTGCATCACCGGCGCGACCAGGTGCACCGATATCGAACGCAAGAATCCTATAGTCGCAGTCACATATCGCTAATAGGATGATTGAAAAATACTGTTGGTAGTTCCAGTAGGCACTACCACTGCGAGCAGGTTTCTGGAATTCGTTGCCGCTCT
Organism: Ancylostoma caninum; assembly: GCA_037903475.1. Classification (NCBI taxonomy): domain Eukaryota; kingdom Metazoa; phylum Nematoda; class Chromadorea; order Rhabditida; family Ancylostomatidae; genus Ancylostoma; species Ancylostoma caninum. The sequence goes on along the minus strand of JBAJFG010000597.1, from coordinate 149,316 downwards.
ATCTATAGCTTTTCATCTTTTCTATATGTACACACCTTTATTCCGACGTGTTTTCCATCCATGAACCCTACTGCTCGAGGGTAATCGTAGCGATCTTGTGTTTTCTGCGCTATACTTTCTAGCCTCTGTCTTGTGAGCGGAGGGAAGGCATCAGAATATAAACCTGCATTTTAAACACTAATATCAGCCAGGCGGGACGATTATGTACAGTTCACTTGAAAGGTTGGATATATTGGTCGCACGGGCTTACAGAGACAGCACGTTTGGATCTACATCATGCGCCAACACCAAGAACAGGTAGGGTCACTTCGATCCACCTACTAAGTAACTATTTCATACACTTTATTGGAATGTGATTAGCATTCTGCGTTGCGGGTGAAGCTCGTTATTCACCTATGACCTTTTTTTTTCGTGAATTTATTACCCCGGGTAGCCTCTTTTTTAAATAGGACAAGAAGCACTATCATTAATATTATTACATATAGCATTAGCATTTCCTTTAGTCGCGTGATCCCACGTAAACGGAAGAACCATAGATAACACGGTAAGCTGGACGTGCTTTATTGGTTTTGAAAACGCAGTCAAGAATCACAGAGTATTTAAAAACATGCCTTAAAGCGATCTTGAGGGAGCATTGGCACTCTACAATAACAAGAATTTTTAAGCACTTTTAGAACAAGTTGAGAATGCGAGATGGATTTACTTAACAGCCAGATACAACTGACGGCATCAGCTTATGCTGTCGGCGTATACTGGCACATCAGGTTGTAGAAGCCCACACCTGCTCCAACCTTTCGGATGGACTACATAGTGGACGTCGAAGAAAGGTGCGTGTCACGCGGACTTAAGAAGCACGCGATGCAACCGCACTGTTCGGACCCGTGCAGTCGCTGTGGTAGTAAATCATTGTATTTCCTTAATAGTTATTTTTCTTCATAGAAGACATCATATGGGATGAAAACTTTTAAGCTTTTCAAGACAGTCAAAAAACGCACGCTCATTGTCGGTTTCTTGTATATCTCACCATTTATAATAGCTTCCGTAACTTCCTTCACAATGTCTGATACCGTCTGCTTTCCAACTCCTATATCCAATGCGTACGATGAGAATGTGCCACCTTGTACCACATACCTCAAACACTATTATGTGATAGGAGTTATCATACCTAGTTTAAACTGTATATATACCTTAGATATATAAATAAGCGATGTTTACCGCTTATTGGTGACACATGTGTATGATGGTGTTCAAGACGAGCACCTATGCGTTGATATAAATCGTCGAATTCATCAGGCAGGATTCTGATGAAATCCAAAAATCCCTCTGGTCTTCGAGTAACCAGGTACTCGTCGAAGACGCGGAAACGCGTCTCAAGGAAAGTGGCATGTTCTCGTCTAACGTACGCCCGGCCGTGTGCTGTGAGCTCCTCTTCTTCAACCAGTTCACGAAGAACTTCCAGGGATTGGAGTACACTTTCAATCTGGTGTCGGCTCATCTTCACTTCAAAATGCCAGTGAAACCTTTGCTTTAATCAAAGCAATTTCCAGATATCTCAGCTAAAAACAGGATACTGCTCAAGGCGGTCATAATGCTATCTAATGAACCTGAGAGTTGACGTCCTGACCAACCTCACATAGATTATATGGTATAAATTGAGCTACATCACTAGAAACATTTGTGAATAGTGTGTATTTATTTAAATTAATTATTTAATTGTAAATTTATTTAAATGTAGTGGCTTTCTGGCAAAGTCTTAGATACTCAGGTAAGTTTCCCATATGCTATGGATTAATTATTCGTTACTGATGGTTTATAAGACGTTTTAAAAAGAAATTCTTAAAGAATTTCGATGCCATTACGAAGTTTAATTTCGTCACGTCTGGAAAATTAAGCATGAATAAATGATGTTGGTCAAGAAGAAAAGAACAAAATGCAAGACGAGATTATGAGAACGATAACCCTCGGAAAACTCGTGCTACAAATGTCTAGGTCTTCAGTTGTGATAACAAATGCACTCACCCCAGTGAAACGAATTGGAATTCGTTTCCTGTCCACGATTTTATTTCCATACTGATTTTGATACTTGTTATTTTATGATATGTTGTATTTTTATGGATATCCACCAAAGAAGAGAAATATTATCCTTTTCTACATGTTTTATGTTGCTAGACTACAATGCACTTTCACTGATTTATTATATAACGGCTTCATCAAGCGACTTGAATTTCGAAGAACACAATACGAAACATTGTCTAGATTCTACTGCTTTCCGAACCTTTCTTAACCTAAAAAAAGGAATATTACTAGTTGCATTCGTTATGACTGCCTTCTTTTTCTTTATCTACACGCACCTACAGAAAAATCTGAAGACTTCGTTAGACAGTCGCATATTCCAATCAATCTTCGCATATCGAACAAGCACTGAAAGCAAAATTTCTCTAATACAATTCTAATTGTGGGCAATTAGAATCACGCATTCCTCTAGATTTGAGCTAGAAATAATACCTGAGAAAAAACCACTGCTTCCATGACAGGACTTCCCAACAAAGGATCCTACCAATGTTTCCGCCTGCGTGCATCGATGTCAATGCCAATAGCCTAAACATTAACGTGGTTTCGAATACAACAGAAGGGCTGTTATTTCCTAGAGTCATCACCGCAACGTGGGCCTTGGCATGTCGTAGGGAATTCCGGTACCTCGACCCGGTTATGGGGCTGGGCAGGCGAGCGACGCCGTCGCGTCGCTCCTTTCTCGCTGCTGGTGCAGGATTTCATTACTAGAGCAAGGAAGAAGCATGGACTTGGTAGGAACTACCTATACATATCATAAACATCACGCACTTTTTGGATCACTATACTAGAAAATTCTGGCAGTAACTTTCTACTTCATACCGATACTTTCTCGGAAATACTGAGCCAATTGCTTCTGAACCGATTTCTCTTCTCATAAGCTTTCTCCGTCTGATATTCGTTGCATCAAGTTTTTCGTCGGTTTTTCCATATAACTACCATATAACCATAAAAACATTGTGATGCAAAAATTTCACTGAAACATTGTCTAAAGGGTTATTTTATATGGCAAGCAGGGAGAAAGTACATATGGGACTGAATGATGATACTCGTAATCAGCACATGAAACAACTCCTCCATATATAGTTTTGGAAGATTTTGTGACGTACTGCATACCACCATAAACGTACCGTTACTCTAGAAAATGAGGTTACCGCTCAAAACGGATACGACATTCCTGTTTAGCACCTCAAATAACCACCCATGCAATGTTTCCGCGAAAGAATTCTTTTGAAGTATTCGGTTCTTGAAAGGGGAACTGTGCCCAAACTAACACCACCAGGCAAAGTTTCAACGAAAATTTTCGTTTTGAGATTTCGGAGCAGAAGAAGTGCAATGGTGGCCTACCAATAACTATTCCTAGATTTATTATTGCAATCTCTGTAGATCACTAAGATACAGAGACTCCATGGTTCGACTCCGTTTTTTTTTTGTTCTGATAATATATCACATTCATAGAGAACTTATCTAATTCTTAGTATGCACGCACATTTGCATTCTAAGAACCTTGTCGTTTACTTCGTTTGTGTTTCCTCATTTGCTCGCGCCGTCAGTAATTAGCGGTATAGATTCGAATGTGCGATATCTGGGCGATATTAACAGTCATACATATTTGATCCGTTGTGAGTGTGTGTGTGATGTTACCGCGAACATTTATACCATAAATTATGGTCACCGTTATCTATCACTTGTTGATACTGGGAACTACTATTTGTGAGCGTACTCCTAATCGTCTTGGAACAGCAACTGTTAATACCCTAGCAATAATCGTAATAAATCACTTCATATGATTAGTTATGACCCAGGAGATGCGTGATATTTATGGTACAGGTAGTTTATCAAGCTCATGTTTCACTCATGCTCTAGTAATGAAATCCCAGCACCAGCAACGAGAAAGGCGCAACGCGACCGCATCGCCAACCTTCCCAGCCCCATAACCAAGTCGAGATACCGGAGTTCTGTCATGGGCCTTCCTATGTCATACGTAACCTTACTTGTAAAGTAAACAAACTGGATGATCGAAATTAATAATTAACTGAAGTAATGTAGCCTTTTAAAGAATAGAGAAATCCAAATAAATGAAGGCGTTAACAGACTCCTTTTGATACCTATGAATGTTGATATAAAGATTATTAAACTCACACTGGCCTCTTAATGTATACCAGCCTGATCGCCCGGCTAACGCCGGACTCTCAGGCTTCTTTTCGTGCTCGCTTCGCTCGCATATTTTCGTTGTCCTCAGATAAGATTAGTGCAGGTGGATGAACAGACCTATCCACAGAGAAGAGTTCTTTACCGCGGTTCATGGAACCATTGAACCACTATGGACAGCTCCTTTTCAACAATTTGTGGTGCCGCATTTCGGTGGAAGTAAATATTGAAAATTGATCGAGTAAGTGCAAACCGGGATTGAACACCGGTCCACCCTTATCTCACCTGCCTTCAAAGGTTCCTCCCGTTTTGGACGCCGGCGCACCCTTATCACACCTTTGGACCCGACTCCACGCGTTTCCCCACTTTTGGACGCCGGCGCACCCTTAACACGCCGTTGGACCCGACTCCAGGCGTTTCCCCACTTTTGGACGCCGGCGCACCTTTATCACACCTTTGGACCCGACTCCAGGCGTTTCAGCACTTTTGGACGCCGGCGCACCTTTATCACACCTTTGGACCCGACTCCAGGCGTGTCCCCACTTTCGAACGCCGGCGCATCCCTACCATATCGTTAGACCCGTTCATAGGCGTTCCCCTTATTTTGGACGCCGATCACACTGCTAGCCCACCTCTATCATACTGTACGCTGCAATCCTCATTCTTGTCACTCCTCACCCGTCTGGTTCATCGTCCTCGTTATAAAGGCATACTACCGGTCTCCTTCCTTTTATACGGTCCTGTGATCATAAACTTATCTTATTCATTCCGACCGTGGTGAAAACAACTGCAGGCCATTAACATGTGTGAACATGACGAAAGTGGCCCGAAACACCCTTAAATCAAGGTAGAAATCAAAATCTACCACGTTTTCGTACATAACTCGATGCGCTGAACACAATGGTGTAGGTATTTTCCGTTTTCGATGGCTGGTTCTCGTGCACACACACACACACACATGAACTGCCAATTAAGAAGAAGTATGATTCGCTTCCTCCCAGACCGATCCGCCAACTTGATTTGGTGTCTTTTTACTGCTTTCCTTCTCTCGACAGGCCTGAAAAAGGAAACTGAATAGAGCAGAACGTAGAACTCAGAAACAACTAAACTTGGAAATCGCCTATGAAAATGTCAAAAAGATTCAAGATGAACATACAAGATGTACCTAATCAACTTCTGTTGATGCAGTATTCAACTCTAAAGCTATCGTAACAAGATGAATTGTTCAGGCCGCGCCTTACCGTAACCCATTCAGGCGTGGACCAAAGTGCAAGGTGTGGCCGCACCACCAACGCCATATCTAACGGCAAAAGTGAAGAAAGTGATGGTTCGTGGTTATCTTCTGAGGCTAATTGCAAAGGGGATTGCAGTGGAGGCTTCTTCCCCGTGTTTCTTATGGTTTTTGGGTCCTGTAGCAGTTTTTTTTCCCAGATTGAAGGCAGTTCTCACAAGATAATCATGAAAAGCAATTAGGCATGTTTCCAGTAACAAAGATAAAGGCCACAAAAAAGGTCAAAAGAAAGGTTTTCAACAAAAGGTCAGCCCATTATGGTTCATAGCAGTGAACAACACCTAGGATTTCTGACAAGACATGCTGAAGTGAAGGCTTCTTCTTTGTGTTTCTCCTAGTTTTGGAGGTTTCTGGTAGCTTTTCTTTAGGAGAAGAAGCAAACATGACGCCATTGACAAATCTGAGAGCTGGATCCATAACGGATAGTTTTTTTTGAAGGAGTAGTGAGTGTGAGGGTTGCTTTGGTGGCGAAAACATTTCCTAGATAGAACGAATGTAAATATGAGATCGTTCAGGAGTTAACAACTGAGCTATAGAATTCTTCCAGAGTTAAGGTATAGGAATAAGTTATAGAAATCTGAACGGGCACTACTAAGAAAAATAGAACAATAAATGGGTTGGAAAGAGCATCGAAAATAAAGAGAAAAACTGAAAAAAATAGGCGAAAGAGAAACTAAAAATGATACCTCTTCGGGATGCGGTGCTACACCTTCCGGAATTCTCGTCGGAGTCGTGCCTGAGCACTTATTCAGCGTGCGCTCCATAAACTCGATCGCTTGATCAATCAAATGAGAAGCATTATTTGTGACATTGATTTCATCATTTGATTCCTGAAATGCCTTCTGACTGGGGCACCTGGTAGATCAAAGACTTGTTACCTTCTTGTATAATAAATCCACCCACTTCATTGTAGCCAAACAGGTTCGCCTCTTCTGCTGTGTCGGGCATATGAGACTGCGTGATTAACGCAACCAAGTGAATGAAAAGACTGGGAATTCTTAACCATTCTGACTGCATGTGTCTTTCTACGCAGGAAGCACATAATAGATGAACTTCTCCTCGGCAACTACAAGTGAATCTTGCTCATTTTATACTAGCAACTTACCTTCACCAGTGGGGATTTCGGTGTTATAGGAGGCGGAATAGTTGCGCTTTTTTTCCCAACTTTCCAACTCGTCCATGAAATTCTTACGATTCTCAGTTGGGCGCAATCTCACGTCAGATATTGCTAAAAAGACAACACTATTATAAGTCTAATACAGTAGCACTAAGAGAACATCAGAGGACATAAACATACGAATCTCTGTAGTCATTTTGGTTTCCATCGTAATCATTCGTTTCTCAAGATTCGATGACGAAGTTGCGACTGGATTCCGTAAAAAATTCAATTACTTGAGACAAGGCTGAAAACGACAATGTATTAAGCAATCATAAGATTTTCGAACACCAAACACCTATTTTACGATACGTGGTGGGCCTAAAATGTAAAGGAAACGAAAAAAAATTTACAACAAGGAACTGCAACGGCACTTTCACACAGAAATTACAAAATGGTGACATCTCCAGAACTACCGATAGTTCTTTAACATCAAACCAATTGTACCAAGACCAATGATCTAGGTAGAAACTGCGATCCCAGTTGCACTTTAAAAAGATTGAGGAAGAAAAATGAAGGTGAAATTGCGCGCTCCGTTGCTGGTTGAAGCAGCGATTGTGGCGATGTGGCGATGAGAATGATGAGCAGCGAAAGGAGCGATGAGCTCCGTTTGGCAGCGATCCATGGCGATGTAACGTGCAATCGATACGTATCATTTCCTCGATCCTTATCTCTTATATCGCCAGTTCATTTCTATTCATTTTGAACTGGCGAAGTCTGGGGATACTCTTAAAAATTCATCCACTGCTCTGACAATGATGTGCATGAAAAGATTATTCCGAGCTTTTGTCAAATCCCTTTTTAGCGCTTTAACTGTAGAGTGAGAGTTAGAGACAGACAAATGACCAGCATTCCCCAGATAGAATAGCCTAATGTGTCCAAATCAGTTGAAATTCCTGGCCAGTGGCCAGGTTGTTGAGGACTCAGGTCCAGTGAAGTCCGGAAAGTTTCTCGCAATGCGTCTCGTATTTATGCGTCTCTTCAGACTTATGAGATAGAGCGCCCTGTTGGTAAGTCCACATCTGTTTTCCAAAATACCATGGGGCCAAACGCAAAACCTTGTTTTCCAGAATCGCACAATACTGGTGTTCCTGGACCTTGACTCCTTCGTGCACGAAGATGAATGCAGTCTTGCCAATGCATGTTATTCCTGCCCAGACCACCACTTGCCTTCGTTTTTGCGTTCTAGTGATCATCCTCTCCTCTAGTGGTGGCTTCGCTTTCAACCATACCCGGTCATTCTGACCACTGTGAGCTCGTTTGATATCGAACCATTTCTCGTCCGAAGACAGGATCTTTCGATGCCGTCCAGCTGCAAAACGTTTCCTCAGCCTCTTGTACCGTTACAACCTTTTGGCTTTCGCTTGCTCAGTAATCGGGTGACCTTTCACTTCCTTACACGCCTTCAGTCCAGCCTCTCTGATAATCCTCCGTATAGAAAAAAGCCGATGCCCTCAAAATTTCAATCGCTTTTTTCGATGCCCTCGAAATTCCAATCACCTTTGCAGTTTTCCTCGTGGAATTATTTTTAGTTCAAGGGTTTCTTCCGATCCGACTTTGAACCTTCTTTTGGTTGCGTGTTTTATTTGCGGTTCTCGGTCGACCTCTTCCTGGGCGATACCCTTGGTCCCTGTCTTTTGGAGGCGCTTAGGAGCCTTCGAAACGTTCGAATGTGGAGTATTCGGCAGCCACGGAATCTCTATCACATCATTCCTGCTTTCTGCCATGCGCATAATTACCGATCCTAAGTCTTTTCTAGACTGCATCTATAACGTAGGCCAATGACTGTACGAATGTACAGTTGAACTCATTCTAACCGGCTCACCTCACCAAAAAAAAACCAAATAAAATTCTGTTTAATAATTTTGTGTCAACTGTGTTGTTAGTATTGGAGCAGAACACGAGGTTGTTAACAGCTTTCATTGACTAACGTTTCGGCAGGATCGCCTTCTTTAGAGCCTGCAATAGGTGCGTCAAAATGTAATCTATCCCATCAAACGTCTTTCCAACCCCACAAACGAATCTCTAAGCCCAGTTTTTGATCACACAGAGAGTCCCCTTCGCCGGAAACACATCTCACCTTAGTGTTGAAAGCACTAACGCTGGCTGCCACAGACGAGCGATTGGATGCTTCAGGCCAGAAGAGCATCCTCATATAAGGCGCAAGTTCCGCGTAGACGATAGGCACTCCTCTTTGCGGTTCATTTTTGGATTTTTGGCATGGATCCAGAAGGCCTCCAAGAATTTGCGCGCGGAAATTTGCTGTTCGTGCGTTAAGATCGAGACCTTGACTCCAGTTGTTTAACTGCTGCGCGGCGCCTGTGTAGCCTGTGCGTGCGCAGTGGGTTGGATTCGCGAAGTCTACCCTTGCCTTCTAGGTGCTCCTTGATGCGAATACACTGTGGGCGGGCTGTTTCGCCGATGTACTCGTCGCCACACTCCGAGCAGGAGATCAGGCAAATTATACCTGAACTCATGCAGTCCCCTCCTCTACCATAAGGGCAAATAATGCAACCTGGCGTGGGGCAGAATTTGTAGTAGAGGCACCTGCTTTTTGAGATTGGCTTGTGGCAGATCTACAGCTGTCACCAAATTATCTAAATTGACTTTCCCGAGGCACCGCCGAATGGCAGTGCCCACCTGATTGGAAACAAATGGCAGCCTGAAAGGTACCTTATCTTTTTCGAAGCGAAAGAATAATGAAATCGACAAATCAATATTTTGTGCAAAACTTTCATCATATTCAATTTCAACGGACAGGGGGAGTAGGCATGTCCTCGCCCGATATAGAACGAAAAGGAGGAAATCGATAAAATCAATAAATCGATATTCAGTTTTTCGATGCGAAATGATTGTCACGCTTAGCATATCTCAATAGTACCAGCATAAATCTACGTAGTGACTAGAATATTTATTTAATAATTAAAAGCTGAGCGAAATGGAATATGTGAACACGAATGTTAGAATGGCTAATCTGAAACAATAAGGAACACGCCAATCCTTCTCCGTCTGCAGAGTGTTATTGGCTCCACACTCCACATGAACTACATTTTAGTCAGTTGTCCACCGTGCCGCTCTTGACAGGTGTTTTCCGGAAACATCGAGCAAAATTGGATGTCATTTTCCGCGTACTGCGGAAGTGAAGAAATTGGATCTTTTTAGCATCTCGGTTCAATGATCGTTTTTGGTCTATACGTTATTTGTGATGGATCATCTCTATACGATTAAGTATTATGTTGCTACCTTGGCGAAACGTATCGAATAGGTACGGCATCTGCTCCCATGCAAGAAGATCTGCTGGATGTGCCGTTCATACTCGCTTTGCACTGTTTGTGCATTTTGTGGTCTTCACCGTGGCGACTTCCTTTCCAACTCCTTTGTCTACGGACAACGCCTTGTCCAGCTCCTATTCTTCAACTTTTCAAACGTCAACTATCAAATCCGCGCGAAGTGCTGCTATGGCCTGGAACAGATATTTTTATGGAGTCGATGGTAAAATCATACTTTACCAGTAAAACTCCGTACCACTTGCTTCGATCTGCTGAACTGCATCATTGCTATGATCTGACAGGTCGGTGTGAAGGTGTCACTCCTCTCACCAACATATAATCCAGTCGACCTCAGTCGAGGTAGGTGCGGAAGTGTCGTGGACGACTGAATAGGCGTCTAATGTAGGAGATGTCTGCAGAGGGAGAGTGGAGACTTTTGTCCGTTGTGCGTTGTCGTCATGAATCTTTCCTGGAATAACGGCAATCATAGATGACAATGTGCTTTAGCTAGCCTGTAGCCTATTCAAAAATTCTGTCTTCAGAGCCGTAGAACACCACATGAATGTGAGCGCCGCACATCCCTGATTTCGGATCGCAGATACATTCGCAGTGGAACGCATAGGCGCGAGCACCACAATCATCTTAATAGCAATAGTTCAACCGCAGTTTTTTTTTTCATTTTCCTTGAACCGCAGAGCTTAGTGCATATTTTCGCATCGCATATGCAAATGTCTTGCCCCGCATGACGCAATCCGCCACAGTCGTGGACTCTCCTCCGCCACAATTTCAACCGCTTCTTTATTCCTGCCCATTTTTAAATCGCGAGAGATTACCGATGGGTAGCTGCTTGTTTATGAACCTACCTTTGTTTTGCGATCCTCTTCCATACCAGGACTATTATCATCTCTAATCCCAGTGTTGGCTTTTATGTCGGAGAACTCGTGCTACAGTCGTTGGTGAGAACGTTCCATGAGCATCGAGGTGTTCATGCAGGAGCAATGCCATGCGAAAGCTCCGCATTGCGACACCTGTCCATTCCAGAGCATGAGAAGGAGGTTAAGAACCAAGAATTGCACATTGTAGGCATTGAACAGTCGTATACCAATTATCAAAACGATCAGGCAAAGCAACTTTTCTTCTTATAAAACGCGGAGATATTTTGCGAAAACAATTTCAAAAGGACTTTGTATCGTTGATCATGAGGAAAGAAGTGTGAAAGTTTGTGAGATGAGATCCTTTATCATCTTTGAAAGATGACGCTACCTCGTTCTCTGTCAATTTGGAAAACTCTATGTGAACTGCTATATATGAAGCGCATAAGCTGACACACTAACCTGTGGGATAGGAGCTATCCGCGACCACGACCGCTGCCGATCGTAGCGAACACGACGTTGGATCGAAGGTGTCATCCACGCATATGGAACGCGGTCCGTGCTTCCTCAAAAAGGTTTTTTGGATAGGAGCTATCAGCACATTGACAAGGAAAAAGTTAATTAACAGCTGAAATAAAGCTTACTGTAGTACAAAGTACGATTCCTTGGCCAGCCGGACTCACATTTCCACCGATTCAGCATCGAGGTCGTGTCTGCTTGCGGCATCAACCTTGTTCCGTATTGTCATGGTAGTGAAGCGTAAATATCTGTACTGAGCAAAACGAAAGAAAACCGGAAATGAAGAACTGTGGCAGTGGTATAATACACTTGCGTATGGGTCCTGGCTCTATAGCCGTCCCTAACTTTTTTTAGTACTCGAATGTACTCGAATCCGTCCTTCAGCAAAGAGACAATGTAGCTTTCGGATGCTTCATATATCATGTCGTCTCCCTGTTCATGGTCACAGTTCCCACGGCAAAACACCGCTTTGATTTCATTTGCCTCTTAACAACCTGAAAAAATCACTCCTTCACGGAAAGTCCCTGTAAGGGTGGCGCATAATCAGTTGTTTCATTTTTGTGCGAGCGCAAAGTTCGATCTACTGTTCAATTCAAATCTGGTTTTTTTCATATTGTTTTTCGCGTATCCTTTTGCGTACATTGCACACTCATATCAGCTCGAGATTTAAGGTTTCCAAGAAATAGAAACAGCACTACTCCTCAATTGTGGAGATGTGTTGAAGAGCATTGTCGTCTCAATGTAAACAAGAAACTGGTGTACAAGACTCTGAAACCAGGAGCAACAGATAACCTTTCAGGAACCCGCCGTCCTGTCACGGTAACAAATGCTCGCATGAAAAAAATTAGGGAGAGACGTTTGGAGCGAAATCCATGAGAAAGATGACAACTGAGCTGGATATCTTACAGTAAAGCCTCCATAGCAATGTTGAGAAGAATCTTGGGATACGAGCTTACAAACTCCGAAAGCCGCACGGTCTCAACGAGAAGCAGACAGCTGACAGAGTGAAAAATGCCGAGCTCTCTCTAATAGGGACGCCCACATGGGGACGGTTTTCACCGACGAAAAACCATTCACGATTTAGCACGTGTACAATCCTCAGAACGATAAGGTGCACACAGGTAGTTGGAAATATTTTGAAGTTGAAGACTTGGAAATATTTCAGAGTCGTCCGCTTCCTTGGGCCACTGGGCACTGCAAAAAACGACCATTCAATCCTACAGCAGAACGGAGCTCCTGCCCACTCAAGATTAATACCTTGCCAACCTGCCAGACTTTATCGGCGCTTTCGAATGGGCGGCCAGTTCACCTGACCTGAATACCTTGGACTTTCCAATCTGAACGATGCTGAAACAGAAGGCCTGTCAGAATAAAACACCAGCGTTCAGGCTCTGAGAAAGCCTCTGGAGAAGGCCTGGAACGAAATCCCGCAAGATCATGTGCGTGCCGCGGTGGAGGCCTATCCTGAACATCTGAAGGCTGTTATCCGCGCAAAAGAAGACCACATTTAATAATCCCTTGACTTCTGTTTTCTTAGACATTAGAGTGTAAAAGTATGGATGTGTTTTTCGCAGTGAACAAAATCTATTCTAAAAGCGACAGCAAAGCTCCCCAATCGAACCTGTGTGCACAGTTACTTTCAACTACGCTTCTTCATCCTCCTTGCAGGAAATGAGGCTCTTTTTTTGCAGAAGTCACTGCGCTGTGGTGCTTTCTAACCAGAACTAAGTAGCAACTTATGAAGGTCAGCCTTCCCCACATGGACTGGCCATAACATTACCGAGACAGGACTCCCCCTCTTATTTCTTTAGTTTTTTTTTTGCTGGGTATTTTTCCCCGTCTTCGGATGAGCCTGGTCGTGAAAAAAATTCTAGTAGTAATTGTTTTGACAAAATGATAGTGAGCTAACTGGCCCACTTGTCCCAATTGTTATGGGCAGGAGTCTGCCTTAACCACCGGTATCAAATCCAGCACCACCCTTCGAACGACTCCTCTCATATTTTACCATGAAGACGATGTCTTCTTAAATACGTGAGTAACCATGCTTGGAGCCGGATGGCCTCGGCCTCTGTTGCCGCAGCGCAGCGGTTTTTTGCATGTGTCCTCGCAATATGTCCCTGTCTTATTTGGTACTAAATTTGTTCCAAGAAACTTGTTCTTCAAAGTGCTACATAGGAAAATTTGTTTTGTGGCGGCTTCCACCCCGATTATGGGACTTCACTTGGCAGCCTTTCTATTTTTTTAAACTTGAGTTTTATCAACCGAGTCATGTGGATGCGCAAAAAAAATTGCTCTTTAAGCTACTGCATCCGTTCAGATATTTGACTTCAAAAACACTCTGATAGAGATGGAAAAGTGATCGCACATTTATAGTTTTGTACCCCAGTCTGATGTTCATTGGCGATACATTTGGCGAGATTTGTTTGGCAACCTCGCGTTCGAGCTTGCCAACTACCCAGGCAAACGAAGCCCGTCAAATGTACTGTCAAACAAGAAGTCCCGTAAAATGTATTGTCAAACAAACTCGTCAAATGTATCGCCACGCAAAACTTGCCAATTGTCGATGGTTAAGCCTCCAACTAATAATAAAATGAACGCCTCAGAACACCGGTAAAATGTATCGCCATGCAACCCTTGCAATTTATACACGTAAAACGTATCGCCAACAGATTTTCTTGCCTTTTGTATTGCCAAACAGGCTTTTCCCTCATTCTCCCGTGAAATTTATTGCTAAGCAAAATTTTATCCCGTAAAACGTACTGCCAAACACATTCTCTTGCCAAATGTATCGCCACCAGGCACCAGAGTAATAAATACTCTGAAGTTCATTGGCGACCTATTTGGCGAGGTTTGCTTGGCAACCTGACAAGTGGGTTCGCCAACTAGCCAGGCAAACGAACCCCACCAAATGTTTTGCCAAACAAGATGTCTCGCCAAATGGGTCGCCATGCAAACCTTGCCAAATAGGTCGCCAAGCAAAACTAGCGCATTTACATTGTGCGTGAGATTTCACCGCGTACTCTTGTTTCCGTCCGATTGTCAGGAGAGGTCTTCAAATTTACCACAATGTTCAGGCTTTACATTTAACGGTCAGATCCAGGAAGAACTTCAGGTAAAGTACCTTTTTTAAATAATTAAATTGATGACATCCATCGACTCCGTACCTAAAGACACGAAGTACTCGGATATCCGTGGTGTTCGGCCGTCGGCACACTGTCGTGCGCATTACGTCAAGGACCACGGAACTATCGCCATGCAAAAATCTAGCAGTGAGTCGGTCTGACTTCAGACTAGCACCGCCATCCTCCTAATGTACGCCTTCCTTTATGGAGCACGTGCCTCAAACTTGAGTAGTTGAACCGACCCGACTCGAGAGCGAATGTGTCGTATGTGCTTGCCCCGGAAAATGGGTTGCCAACACATTCTCTCGCCGTTTATCTTGCCAAACACCCGGAAATTGGGTGCCAACATATTCTCTCGCCTTTCACCTTGCCAAACACTCGGAAAATGGGTCGCCATCACATTTCCTTGCCTTTTGTCTTACCAGACACCCGGAAATTGGGTTCCCAACATGTTCTCTCGCCTTTTATCTTGCCAAACAGACTCTAGATCCATTCTCCTGTGAAATGTCTTGCCAAACATATTCTCTCGCCAAATAGGTCGTCATTGAACTTCAGAATAGCTGTTGAAAAGATCTTCTGAATTAGTTCATTTACACATCTTTTATGCTTTTTGTTTATTTTGGAACAGTAATTATGCGCCACCTTATATTTGCTCAAAACCTCGCACCGTCATGAAAGCCGTCCAGTACTGCACAACTTTTTCGGTTTTTTTCTTTTCGTCCTACTTGTTGTGCCTGTCAAATCCATGCAGTAAAGATTGGTGGTTTGCATCCAAATGCCGCAATGAAAGGTGTGGCAGAAACTGAGCAATACGCCGGACATGAAGGCAATCGATGTTTGCACTTTGTTTTTCGTGTGCTCTTGCACCGTTCGCCTGCAGTTCTTCCTGGTCTGCGCGCTGCATAATGCATTTTCTAATGCATTTTACGATAAAGCAAAAACTCGTAGCTATGATCTTTGTCCTAGAATATTCAGGACTTGCTGCTGAAATGTCTTCCTTTTCTTGTACATTGGCTACTGAAATGTCCTTCTTTTTTTTGTACATTGCTTCTAGAAGTGCGTGCTGGTAACTTCACGACAGTAACAGGAAAGGTTTACGTTGAACAGTGTCATACTATTATAGATGAATGGTGTTTGATGATAATATTGTAGCTGCATCTTTCTTTGCGTTATTAATTAGCCCACCTTGAGACCATTGAATTTTGCCCCGAAGGTGGGTATTGCACACTGTGCTAGCCCAGATTTTGACTCATCCCCCGACAGCAAGAAAAAAATTTTCGCTGGTATGAGGCTTACGGCGTGATTAAAAAAAACTCTCCGAAACGGTTCCAAACTCCCCCTTCCCTTCACTCTTCCGGATTGGACGGTTTCCCTGGTTTTGTTATCTTTGCCATGCCCTCTGATACTCGACCGTGACGAGTCTCGCTCGAGTATCAGACTCATTTTCATGTGGAAAACTCGTCCATTTCTAAAGGTTGAGCATATCACAATTTTCCAGTTAACGTTCAGGATCCTCGCTACTGCCAGTACCTGCGTCGACCATGCAGATTTTGTGTTAATATAGCGAGATTTGAAAAAAATGTAAACAGCTGCACAACTTTGGTCCCATGGTATACGGTCCAGATCAATACCCGATTGAATGAGCATGACATTACCGTGAATTCAGTGTGTTGCAATCTGGGAAATCACCCCTCCCACTTCTCTGCCGGCAGTGCAGACATGTTCATACCTTCACATCGCCTCACTTCATATCTGTGTGTGCATGCTGTTTCATGTACTTTATTTGTCACTCTATAGTTGTATTTACCTCTTCACCATGCCGCCGACGTCCTCCTGTGAAACACTGCGTTGCGCAAAGAGTAGGCAGCGCAGACCTGGCTCCTGCTTTCACATCAATGAGTAATGCGGTATAGTGCAACTTTCCGTCTCATATTCAACTTTATCTTTCACTCAGCCTTTGTCATTATTGCTCGAATATCTACAAAAGTGTACTACTCTAAATTAGTGTCACTATTATCGCCATTTCTGTTCTACCGTCGTTGTCATCTGCTTTCAGAAAAATGTTCTCACAAATGGATGTGTCGCTTTAAAAATGTGGCAATATCTATAGGTGGCCGAATTCAAGAATAATACAGTGATGAAAGGATATAATGCGGTGATAAAATGATAAAAAATACGTAGAAAGACCGGGAAATTACGCAGACTTTATTCCATGTGTTGGGAAATGGAAGAAAAGGAGACGAGACTATTTATCACTTAGTTTAGTGGTTCCAAGGACCTCAAGAGTTTTTTTTTTGTAAACTAAAACTTCGCACAGGGGAATTATTTAAATTGCTAACCACGAATATCGTATCCATTTATGTAACCTAACTTGGTGATTAACGCCCCTCTTTGTGCAGTTTCAGCAAAAGGACTTAGGATTTTTGAATCCATCGAAGAGGAGTACTGTGTCCATAACTACTGTAGCGACATTACTCATGGAGTGCTTTGTCGCGAATAAGAAAACGAGAACAAATAATTTGTTGAGAATAGGTCGGAAATCAAGTCAAATTACAGAATTGCTATTCTCTGCTATGAAGTGATTCAACCACAAATTAGGGGTGACAGTAGTAGACGGCAGACTTTGTGCACTATTTTCACAACCAATCGTCATTCAAAAGCGTTTGAACTTTGATCCAGATGATTGCCAACATTTTCTTGTGAATTTTCCCTACAAACCATGACAGGTTCTGTTGTTCATTGAACCGTGAGTCTCCTGCCATTAGTCTGTGACTCTCCCTAATAGGTGATCACTTTCAAAAAATTGTTTCCAACTCATCAACTATGGTATGGTTGATCAATGTAATCAGATTCCCAGTATAGTTCTACATGTCTGCTTTTATTTCTCATTTCCTCAGAAGAGTCCTATATTTGAAACAAGCTGCGCTGATGGAACTGTCGAAGGGAAGCTTTATTTCTTTTCTATCCTCCACCGGCGAGCATGTGTGAGTGGGGTGGCTCCTCCAAGGCAATGCGCATCGATACACCATGTTGACCTTATTTTCTGACCAAAGCATACTACTTGGAAAGCGCTATGGACTACCCACCAAGAATGCTTATTTACAAAAACACATTACAGTCAAGGACTCAAACCGCACGATGTAACTTCACAAATAAAGGTAAGGGAAGGGCGGTGCAGAGCCAAAAACAATCAATACAATATCCTGAAAAAGAAAGTGCTAGAACTGTTCTACAAACAATTCTGAATCTGATGATCGGTACTGGGTTAGCAGAATCGTTTGCGCGGTTTTCCATAGGCATTAAAATCACTTCAGATTCCCAATACCATACCTATGAAAAACACATATTTGATAATAGTATTTGAAGCGACTCTGTGGGCGTTGACTGTGATCCTTGAGTGGAATTCTACAAAATACATAGAAAAGTCAACAAAACAAGTAGTACGCAAGATCGTTAGGCACATTGAGAGCGATATTAGTGAAAACTCTTCTCATACTCGATGGTTATTTTGGATGAAGTCCTGCCCAGAAGTCGAGCGTACGCGGGAAAGGATTATCTTTATCTTTACGCTTCCCTTTAAACTTTTCAAACAAAGCTCAAACAACATTGTCTTCAATCTGGTGCTACAAAATTTCGTATTTGCTGAGGGACTCAGGATGAGTACATCTTAGTCAGATTCCTGGCCAGTTTCTATGTATCGCATCATTGATTGTTACATTCCACGTGATTAGGCACAACTGGCTGATGTATTGTTGATGCAGATAAATCACATTAAAATCAATTAAACAAAACCAGCCATTCAGAAGGAGAGGCATCCTCCAAGCGAAAATTATTCTCACTAAAGCAGGCAGACCATACCAAAACTGGAAGTTCTTGAGCTAATTTGTCTGAAAGTACTTGCAAGTAGACCTGGTTGTCGTCACGGGTTACAGAAGTACGCTCATCGTTAGAATTCATACATGGAAGGATCACAAAGTTTCTAAGACATATACACATTTTATGTGTTGCCAGAGATGACGTATGATTGTTTCGGAAACGTCTCACACAGGCGATATTTCCACGTAGCGAAGCTGAGCAGAACAATGAAACCTTCTCTAGGTGATGTCCTCAATTCAGCAGCCTATCTCCTTAGTTTGTTCCCTTCACTTTACTTTTGCTAGTTCTATTGAAAAGCGGTGACTTCACCTCCTTCTCCCTCTCCTTTCCTCGCTTGAAATTCTATCTTAGTCAAAAAAGAGCAAATAAATCAGCAAAAACCAACCTACAGCAGGTTTTATCAAAAGGGCTGAGCTAAGGCAAACTCAATAACTCTTCGATAACTGGGGCCTCCTCATTTAGGGAGCAAAGATCAAGTACAACACTTCATTTTTTACAGGCCTCTCTCCTGTGATAGATGACAAGGGTGCGGCTGCAAAGATCGCGTACTTCACCAATTGTCATCATTTGCACATTCACTCTTGTGCAGTGAGGATTGACGCTCACTCCAATACCATGAATCAGATGGCTCCGGAGTTTTTTTTGTGCCTGGAAAAACGTGTTCCGTTCCAGATAGGAGTCTCTAAAATCATCAAATTCTTGAGCTTGTACACATGAGCGGTTTAAAAGCCGTTGTGTCGGCATTCTACTCTAGTGGTCCTAGTTCTTCTGTTGCTTACAGGCCTAATAACAAACAATTTTTGAACAGCATTAGTTTTATGACTTTTACAATCGATGTCTTCACTGTACATGAATCTAACTTTGTCTCTATCCAAAACGGGAAAAAGGGGAGTAGCTTTTTTATAAGCGAGTTATTGTGCAGCTATCCTGGCCGCAAGAACTGACTTCTACTATATCGAAATTTGCACGAAATCGTTCCATCCCGTAGCTTGCTTATGGTCTTCTCCAACAGTGCTTATGGATTTAACTTCGTGATTTTAGATGGGCGTTGAAACAATAAAGCTCTCAACCGGTGGATGCATGCCTGTGCTCGGACTTGGGACATGGCTGGTATGACTTTTTTTTTCCAAGAAGTTTTTCTGGAGTCTTCTGGTAGACCTTTAAAAAAATCGAAAACGGAAGTTGCTGTTAGCGTGGATTTTTTTCACCGTCACCGATTTTTGTTCCTGCTCTACAGCATTGCGCTGCAGCCGCGAATTTTCTCCTGCAAACTCCACTTCTTGTCATTTAACGACAGTTTGTTTGGAGAAGAACACTTCATCAAAGGTGACTAAGTATAGTAGCACGTCATCCTGGCAAAGTAGGAAATTATTCTATTGCATTCATATGGATCCCGAGAGGCTCCGACTTTGCCAGCAAATCTGCTCTCAAAAAAGTCGGAAGCTCTACTCTGCAACCAAACCGTTCGCATTTATGTGAATGATTAAAGTTGGAAAAAATAGAGTGAGTTGCAATCTATAATGTTCAGTCGCACGCATCAACTCGCGGAGGATTTTCCATGAAGACCGGTCCGTGCGGCATGCACATACTCAATGAAAAGAACGTGCGGCCGCCATGAGGCCCTAAACGCGTCAGCTGAGCTGCGTCAGCGATGCGGCTGGAAGTGCCCTTCATAATACAGGCACTCACGCGTCAAACGCACGCATCTAGTATAAATTGCCCTTAGAGGCAGTGTCTCATCTCGTTTTCGAGTTTGCGATCTTATCGGATTCTGAATTTCCCCGATGTTCTGAATTCAGCGGTATACCTAAAGGTTCACAAAGCAGTCGAAGTAGAAGGACGCGTTAAACCGTTGATCGAACACGTCAAGACATGTTGGCTAACGCTACAGTTGTGGCGGGTGGCTGCGTGACAAGAGGTACGCTGCTGGTCTGTGATTGGTCGATTCATGTGCGCGTCGCGGCTGCAGTCTTCGAGGGTATGAGCAGTTCTCCGTGGATATGGGCAACTTTTCTAAGCTTGAGTGGGACAGATGCATGTTATCGGAACCCACAAACTGTGAGAAGGTGGCCAGTAATGTCATTTAGTGCGTCGAATTTGAAGAAACATCCTGAACTTGAGAAGCATACGCGTGCGGCGCTGTCGCGTCGCGGAGTACGTCTTGACCGCCACCCGTGGCGGGTAACCAGCACAGTCACGATCAGCTCCGCTCAAGCGGTTCGTGAAGTGCACATTCAGACCCTCCAAAAACGGAGTTTTCGTCGCTTTTGTGCATTTTGACGTGTATCATTGGAATCAGCGTGACGAGGAGATCTAGAATCTTTTGATATCTACACTCCACGAAACGAGTTGACACACTGCATTTAAGGCTGTCTCCATAATCCACGTGGAGTGTAACAACCTAGGGTGTAATCTCTAACGGCGTTGATCTAAATACATCTCGACCTAAAGGTGATGCGCCGTCGAAAATCGAAGAGTATCAGAAATGATGGCGTTGGCGACGTCGCCGCAGGGTGCTTTACAGCACGTGGAGCATAGCGGCAGCCAGACCTACGGAATCCAGATCTGCAGCTTCGGCGACCTTCATGCAGGCGGACCTAAACGACTCGTGTCGGTGTATTCCCATGTAAAAAGCACAGAGGTGCTTCTGACAAGTCGCGCCCGTTTTAGCTTGTTGGTCCCAGTGCTTTATTAGCTGCTTGACATGTTAAAACGACCTCGTAAAATAATGTGGAAGTATGTGGAAAATATGTACTAGATCAGTGCGATATCGAGTCCTCGGTGAATGGTCTAAGGATTCCACCTCTAGTCCGTAATTTTAGTAGTTTCCATGGTCAATCCTTGGACGATGCAGGGATTTTCCATGCTCTCCATTCAGAATTTTGGCAATGCTATACCGCGTGCCTCATTTCTCACAAACTTTTCTTCTCTCCAAGTCAAGTTCTTTTTTCACATAGATTCACATAGATCAAAGATGACGAAACAACGTAGCAGGGTCTCGTTTGTGGTTTTCCATAAATGAAAAGTTGATAAGGGTTTAGCATTTCAAAGAGTGGAATTGCGTTTTAGTCACGCGGCGCTGATGGTAGGTCAGCCAAGCTGTTGAAAATGGGGTTGATGTGGTGCTATTTCCTTGATAAACTTGACGAAAACATTATTCTCCGAAAAAATTGGAAAATTGGAATAAAAATTGGAATACTAGTGAATTTTGTCACTTTTTTCCTGCAAGTAATTTATTAGGCTGAAAATGAAGCACACGACCTTCACAGTTCCACACAAGATAAGAAACCACGAAAGTGGAAAGTATACCTAAGTAAACAGTGGTAAGCACGCAAACAGTAGGAAACAAATCCAATTTCTGGATTGAGCAGCAGGACGTGGTTCCTTTCTCGCCTGAGCTTCACATGCGTCTGATAATTAATTTTATTTCCAGTCCACCGACGAAGGTGAATTGACTGCTGCATTGAAGACCGCTCTCGACAGCGGCTACCGCTTAATTGGTAAGCTGTTCATTTCCTGAATAACATCCCTCAAGTACCCTCTACTTCATTTTTATACCTGCTATTCATGTTTCATAACTTCACGATACTCCCTATGCTATTACTATTTTTTTCAGATACCGCATTTGTTTATCAGAATGAAGCGGTGATTGGAAAAGTGCTGCAGGATTACTTCAAGAGCGGCAAACTCAAGCGAGAAGATATCTTCATCACCTCGAAGGTAAGGTTCCATGTATTTCAAAAGTGGCTGGAGCTTGTGAAGAGGAAATTGAGGGCCATTTCGATTTTCACGGGTATGGAAGACTGCTCAGTGGAATCAGCTTTTCCTTCAATGATTTCCACGCTGCCATCGGCTCCCTACCTTTTAGTGGTATAGCTGCAACGCAGTAGTTCACTGGTACTGACACATACTGACACATTTCATGGGACCTGACTGCTTCTAGCGATCATCCTTCTGTTTAAATCACTATGACCCACGTGATGCGTTCAAACATATGTCAAATCAAGCATGACGACGAGATGGAACCGCCCCGTTAGATTGATTGATTGATTTTTATTTCGTCGATAGCAAGTTGTGAAAAACATAACGTTGAAATGTTGTTAGTAACATGATCGACTTTTGCAGACCTAATTTCCATCAAGTTCGCAAAGCGCCAATTTCCCTTACCCGATTGTAAGCCCAGCGAGCCTGGGTGCCGCAGGCTAGCTGGAAAACGCCTCAATAGCTAAGAAAGAAGGCACATTTGCCTCTTGAGAGGAAAATAGCAAACTTAAGGTGGCTACTGGAGTAAAATAAGTTAACTCAACATGTGAATCACGTCAAATACAGCAAAACATAACACGAAGATAAAGACATGTCTGAAAGCACTCTTTCTGTAGGTGGCAGGAGCTAGATACTGGTGAGAGTTCATCGTCGGAATGAGATGGTGCACACTAAGAGCTGAAAAGGATTTCAACACATTCTCTTACGATTCCCCATATAATCTCAATGAAACTCCCTCTGCTTCGTTAGAGTCATAAGTTTGGCGTTGAAAGCAGCTGACGACAAAGAAGATACAACTGTCGAAGGCAATTCATTCCACGTTCGAACGGCTCGGATCACAAATGATTCGCGGTATTTTTGAGACCTAGCTTTTTCTAGAACAAATTTACAAGTATGACCTCTTGTCTTGCCATTAACGCTTGATAAGGAGAAAAGGGAGCTCAAATCAATGCCAGCTGTTCCGGAAGCTACTTTAAAAACTAGGTTTTGGTCATAGATCATCCTTCTGAAGGCTAATGAAGTAGTATTAAGTCGAGATAATCTTTCGAAGTAAGACAAATCAAAAACTCCACTTCTTCTGAATATTCTATGAGTAAACCTCTTTTGGACGTTTTCTATCTGGTCGATTAAGCCAGTCTTGGAAGGGGACCACAAGGGAGTGCAGTACTCTAGCATAGGTCTGACGTACATCTCGAAGAGCCGAAAGAGTACATCCACTTTCCGAATTGAGAAGGCTTTCAAAATATGGTTTGATCTGACATGGGTACGGTTGACTATGTTGGCAATGTAGCTGTCAAAGCTGATTTTGTTGGAGTAAGCTATCCCAAGACCTCTAATTGAGGTGGAAATTTGCAGCTCATGGTTATTTAGGTAAAAGTGGCAGTCCTGAGGGTGGAGCGAGCCGAAAAGCATAACCGTGGTCTTTTCGTATGATATTTCCAGGCCCCATGTGAAAGACCAGTTGAGTACTGCATCTAGAGCGGGCTGCATAACTTGTTGATTATTGACAGAGTAAAGCTTACAGTCATCCGCATAGATTGAACAATGGATTCCTGGAGGAAGGCAGGTCGGCAAATCATTTATGTAAAGAATGAACATCAGAGGACCGATACAAGTCCCCTGGGGAACTCCGCTGGCCGTGGAATAGGATCTTGAGAAGGCTTTATTTATGAAGACCTGCTGGGTCCGGTCGACTAAGAAGGTTTCAGAAATTCAAGCAGACTGCCACGAATCCCATAAGCTGCTATTTTTGCAAATAGAAGATCTAATGGTATAGAATCGAAAGCTCTACGGTAATCAATAAGTAATAGATTCTGCTTTGCTATTGCGAATCAATGCCAGTGAAAGGAGAAAAAAATGAATGTGGGCGGCAGTGGTTATGTGTGTACTTGAAATAACTATGGACCACTTCAAAGAGGTGGTTCCCCTCTGTTTGCTGTTTGAGCTCTGCAAAGTGGTACTAGCTACACGTTAGTTCCCGAAGAAAATTCGCATAGAAACCTCTTACATCAATTTTGTGGCGTTTCTCTCTTATGAATCCTACTGAGTGAGTCTTTTATTCAAGTGAATTTAGCGAGTTGAGTGTATGTAGTAAGTGAGTTCAGTCTAGTATTTGCTGTCGTATACTAGACCAGTTAATTCATTTGTTCACTCATCTATCTATTTAATACGCCGAAGGAGCACCGAATGGTTCCATCGTTGATCTCATGAAGAAAGATCTAGTAATTCATATATCTTGGCGAAAAAAGATGAATGTAACGTTTGACTGGCCTTGCCAAACAACACCCTTCGAACTATTGAAGAAACTGGTTAAGCAAGTAATTGCACCGACGTAATGAATACCACCATTGTGAGACCAGCAGTCTGATAAGATGGCCGAGTAAAGCTACGAACCTAAAGAGCAAAGCCAGATATACTCGCACCAGCCTGCAACGTGCAATAAAGCAATTAGCTTGAACATGTTGGAAATTCGGAACGCAGGTAAACAGGCTGGAAACCCCTGCAGGACCCACCACATATCGGGTAGCTAGCAATCCACGGTAGCACAGGAAGCCAAGTGTAGGCGCCACTAATACCAAGAGGTTGTGAAAATGCGCTGCAAGTGTTAAGGATGAATCGTGGTGCGTGAGTGCATTAGTAAGTAGTCAGACTAATAGGAAAGGACGAATGCTGGCTGCTCAGAAAATAGCAATACAAACGTACAACATGGATAAGACTAAAGCATTGAAATGAAATGGTTAGTTGGGCTAATTTAAGAAGCAGTTTATAGTGTATAAGAGCAAGGACGATTGGCACTATTCGGCTAGTTCTGCTCCAAAATTTCGAAGTAAAAATAATCGCTCAAACTTCTCCTAGGTGTTTGAGGTGCTGAATACGAATGTCATATCCATTTTGTTCCTTAACTCCGCTTTGTAGGGTTGCGGTATACAATAGATCTCACAGAGTCCTCTCAAATTTTTCATAGAGGGGTTGCTTTGGACGCTGATCACGAATATCGTATCCGTTTGGTACCGTAACCTCATTTTCGTAGAGATACGATAGATGTACGGTAGGAAATTGTGAGAAAATGCCGACTTTGGGAAGAAAATGAAAGAGGCATGCAAAATAAAGTTCATATTCGTAATCAGCGCCTAAAAGACCCACCATGCAAAATTAGAGAGGATTTTGTGGGATACCGTATCCACATTATACTCACCGTAACCCTACGAAAACGGAGTTACGGTACAAAATGGGTATGATTTCGTTTTCAAAAATAACCCTCCTTTGCGAACTTTGGGCGAAAAAAATTTTTCTCGAAATTTTAGGGCAGAACTAGCCGAATAGTGCGGACGGTTTTCTAATACAACATGAACACATACGTAATCGGGCCGGTTGTAGAGCGTAGGACAAAGACACAGCAGTACAGCGCGGTTGGAGTTCAGCTGAACAAGTTAACAAGCATCAAAGTTATGCGGATATAAGTAAGAGAAAGCTAAACTGTTGGGGCATATTGTCCATTGCACTCTCACATGGATGCACAGTCAAGGATGTAAAACAGATGAGAAGATCTGAAAAACACGGCATCGGTAGTACAGTTAGTTACAAGCAATGCTCAGTAAATCTGAAAGGTGTAGTTGCTTCAATTTCTCTTCGAACCCCTTGCAATGTTGAGCCCTCAACACTTCCTGAGGAGGAGGCTGAAAGCATCTCGCCATCTATAGAAAACGTTGTTAAACATGCACGAAAAGTTCTTCTGATGGATTTTGGCATAGTGTAGACTGAACACTCTGGTTCGCATGCCGATTGGCTTAAATAACCAGTATTTACTTGCTATTAGCTTAGTTTCCTTTCTAAGAACCCTGAAGCAAAATACTAAGTCACCGAATTCTCTTCTGTCAGATAGGCTTTTAGACGTTCACGGTAACATGGCATTGCGCCGTATGAAAACAGTCGCTCAAAGACACTTTTCAAAAGAGTTTCAAGATAGGAGAAGGGCAGCGAGATCTTATTTGGAGGACCCAACGCTAGACTGCTTAAATAAATCACTCTCATCCATTAATAGCATTACCGTCCGCAAAGAGATGCCATTTCAATAAACAGCCTATATTTCTCCTTGAAGGCGGTCTACGACAGAGGATGTTGTGATCCTGCCTGCTGTAGATATGGTTCTATGGTTCTACTTTGCTCTGAAGTTGCACTCCCTATGTGGAGTTTGTTATAAATCTGACAACATCAGGATTTGTCAGCAAGTATTCAGCTTAAGCAATTCGTCTCTTCAACAGCGATGTCAAGAACTATAGCCATATATTCAGGAATAGGGCAAGAACAGATTTTCTTTTTATTTTCTTGACGGTTGAGTTTTGTTCGTCTCTTGGGCACAGTGATCACCTAAACAATGTTTTAGTTCCAGTGAATTCTTCATGGTTACTAAAGACAAATCTGGAATTTACTTAAAATTTCTCACGGAATTATTCACGGTTGCACCTCGTACAGTTCTGTACATACAATGACAACATTTAGTGTTATCAGAAATTTTTCCCAATTATACACTTTAAATAGTATTATCCATTCATCGTACAGCGAGTTTTATCTCAGTTATTTTTTTTGTAATTATTTCATCCGAATTTTCCATTTTTAATTTATTCGCCTCATGGTAACTGATACATTCAGCTCCCTTTCACTGCTCACGCTCCTGAGGATGTGGAAAAATGCCTGAACATACAGCTGAAAGCACTTCAGATCGACTACCTCGATCTTTATCTTGTCCACTGCCCACTACCTTTTCAGGTATATTGCCGATAAAATTATGTTGTTGATTCTGGAGAATAATGAATTGAAATAATTATTTGAAGGAGCTTCAGAGAGGTTATTCTATGAAATTCCGGAATTATTGGGTATTTCAGCTTTTCCAATTCATTGATGATCGAAAATCGAAGATGTTTCATCTAACTTGACTATCATTACGTTGAGAAAATGTGAAACAAATGCTCTGCAAAATTTGCTCCTGTACTTTTGCGCTGCGCTTGGATTTCTGCCGTTTGCTACAAAATATTAAAGAATTTCCAGAAGTTGTGAATTTTGGGTAAAGTGACCTCTTGACTACCGCCGGTGTTTTTTTTCGCTCAAGCACGGAAATCGCATTACAATATTTAGCTTCTTCTGCGCTAATTCAACTACCTGAGTCTTTTTTTCACCAATTTACAACTACGATTTGCTTATGTAGGTACGAATAGGGCAATTTAGAGTAAATGCTTGCATTCGACGCGCGCACGTCTATAAGATGAAAAAGAGGTCTAGTTGCCCATCCATGTGGTGTGTAATATGCATTTTGAACTTCATCTTTTGTAATGAATTAGTTTTACTCCAACCGATTTCTTTACTATCACAGCGCTACGTTGGAACGTTTAATATTTGAAGAAATTTGGGATAGTTTCCATCCCTTGCGCTATTTTAGGAAAGATGGGCTTCGATCTGTGACTCGCGCGAAGGTTGGAAATTCACTTGATGGCTTTGAAATCTGCGCTTGCTTTATGTTACTATTAGTACAATAGCACTCAACTTGTGTTCGCCCACACCGAGTGAGAAACATTAGGTGTTGAATTATTTTATGGCATCAGTAAACAAATAAATGTATATAGGTTTAGTCCTCGGTTGTGATGGGCAACTTTTTCTGGCTTTTACCGTACACTGTGTTTAGAAAGAGAACGACACCTTCGCCCCGGCTTTCGTAAACGGCATGCAGGTACCGATAAAGGTCGACCATATTGATACTTGGCATGCGATGGAGAAGATGTACGACGCCGGAAAGTGCAAGGTACCGAGAAAGTAAATTGTCCACAAGTGTTTGCATCTAATCTAGCCTGCATGCGCCATCTTAGGCTATTGGGTTGTCGAACTTCAACGCGAAACAAGTTCAAAACGTCTATGACCATGCACGCATCAAGCCTGCCAACTTACAGGTGATTAGTTTTGCTTTATTCAACTGCTTAACTTTTCTTAGAAATTTTGCATCAGATAGGAAATACGTGTTTCCTATTTCCACGTAAGAGAACAGCTCACTAGTGAGAATACCATGGTCTATCGCCTCATTAAGTCTGGCCGAAACATCAACAATGGGGAATTAGAGGGTTCTGAAAATTTCTTCCATTGTTTCCCTCCAAACTATTAGTAATCAATGTCAGTTCGTAGCAAATCTTCGTGTTTTTGTTGCTCTCCTTTAATTTTGTTGGCACGGCAATGCAATATTTGCGTTTTAGA
The DNA here is from genome assembly GCA_037903475.1 of Ancylostoma caninum. Taxonomy (NCBI): domain Eukaryota; kingdom Metazoa; phylum Nematoda; class Chromadorea; order Rhabditida; family Ancylostomatidae; genus Ancylostoma; species Ancylostoma caninum. Next base: position 120,991 of record JBAJFG010000597.1, on the reverse strand, counting down.
AACCGTGGGGAACCTTATAGAACAAGTCACCTTGTTAATAAGAGTTGAAGGTTAAGCGCTAGTAATATATTGTAAATAGAGAGTGAACCTGTCATGAAATAGTGTTTTTAGGTGGAATGTCATCTGTATTGGCCACAAACGGAGCTGTATGAACTCTGCAAAAAGCTTAACATTTCCTTCACAGCATATGGACCATTGGGATCACCAGGGAGAAAGGTTGGAAAACATCCTTTCATGTATTTAAATTTTAAAAAAAACTTTTTTTGAACATTTGTTTCTTGCAAGGCCTTCAATCCCAATATGCAATGGCCGGAAGCCAATCCTCTTTCCGATCCTGAGGTGAAGGAGCTCGCTGCAAAACACAACAAGACGCCAGCCCAGATATTACTGCGTCATCTTATTCAACGTGGTATGGCTGTCATTCCGAAAAGCGTCAAACCAGAGCGGTGAGCGAAACAAACAGGATTATTTGCTTCAGTGATTTTCATGAGGAGACTTACTGTAAAGTAGATTATTTCCATTTGCCATTTTCGATCTGATCCTTTTTTAGTGTGAAGGAGAACTTGGCCGTTTTTGACTTCACTCTCAGTCAGGACGAAATGAACAAATTGGACTCGGTCAAGACAAGGATGAGGCTGTTCCTATTCGACTTGTAAGGAGTTTTATTTTTTAAAAAATTGCTCTTTTCACAACAAATAAATCTCTTTTTCACAACAAATAAGTGCCTAACGAGTAGGGCCGATGTCCAACAAATTCTAATGTTAATATTTCCAGCGCCATCGGTCACCCGTTCTATCCATTCGAAGAGGTGGACCAGTCAAAATTCAAGATGGTTTCACTTAAATCGTAGCCTGCTTTTTTGATACTTACATTCCTCTCCGTCCAAAACCTTTTAAAATGTGGCACGTGCAGTAGCTTTGGCCCATCTGAATGCGTGAAAAATTGCTACTAACTCCTGATGGATGTTCTTATTATGAAAGAAAAACCAGCATTCATCCTCCCAAGCCATTTTATGACATATCTGAGTTTTATTCAACACAAACCCATGCCAAGGCTATTTCACATCGAATACATAGCTTGCTTCTGCTATAAGTATTTTAAACTGGGCTCTGTCACTTGCATTGCTTAATAAAGATTTGTGTATTTTTGTAGAGGTTTGCGTTTTATTCTTGCGTTTTTTTTGAGGTTAATGAAGTATTCACGGTTGAGTTTCTCTTTGTGCAGAAACTTCATTGTCATTTTAACCTAAAACTCATTCCCTCAGGAATTGCACAGCTCGATGGAAAATCGACAGAAAATTTGGAGGATTTCCTATCGATTTCCCATTCAATTAAACTGCGAGGCGAGAGGAGAACCTCCCGGAGCCGTATTGTGCTGCTCACTGGAAAATTTCCTCATCTGAAACAGATAGAGGAGCAACTTCCGTAAGATCCGCAAATAACTCTTCTGTCACTTCCCAAACGGATTTATTCGATTGTTACAACATAATCTCGACTCTCACTTCTTCTGCTCCTACACGAGCCGGTTTTACGGCAAAAATCGACTACCAATGCAGAAGAAAGCATCATACAGCCGTTCCAGAGCCTGATTTTTGTGGTTGGGGTTTATTCCCTCTGCAGCTATTCAGATTTCCCCCTCGAAAACTTCCTCCTTGGACAGTTGAAGACTTGCGAAATCCCCCTTCGAACTCCCAAAGATGTGAAAAGACCTACAGACGTGAATTTCCAGAATGAAATAGAGCTGTCAAACTTCATGAATAAACTGATTCCTGTTCTCTGATAGTGGTTCCCTTACATTTATTGCGGCCATCGCTGTACTGCGTCAACTTCACCGTACTTTTGCAGAATTCGGCGAGACTTAACGACAGTGTACAGGCAGAAATTTCTATACTTCAAACGCGGCATAATCTTACTCCACTAGACGAGCGGATTGCAACTGTGTAGTTCTTACCAATGGAATCCTAAATATTTGTGGTATTTGAAAGACAGACAGTTGGATGAGTGGATGAGTTGTCCACTGGAGAGTGAGCGGTAGAAAGCGATGATGCTCTTCCAACCCCTGTATTTTGGAAATACCAAGTAAATTCACTCGGAACGCCTATCGTTTCCACTTTGTGGTAAATGTCAAGTAAGTACATATCTCGACAAAAGACTTCTGTAGATCACGTATAAGATAAGAACTTTCAAGTATTTACCCTAATTATTAGTTCAGCATCATGCAACAGTATAAAAGTTGTTTACTGCATCAAATGTTTTGTAGTACTAATACTGTTCAACAATTTATTTCATATGCGAAGACAGATAGAGATAAAATGTGAGGTACTTCAAAAACCCAGCTCTATTTATGTAGGCGCAGTTAACGAATAAAGACTAGAGTCAAGCGTATAGTAGGAAGTAGCCGTTTGTGTGTCTGTGAGTGTACGTGTGTGTCAGAGCGTTACGAATTTCGTCTGTGATGGTGATTGTGTGGTGATTGCAAGATTATATAAAAGGCTACGATCGGGTGTGGTATGGTGGAGTGGGTAGAGAGGAGGTCGAGCGGAAGGCTGGATGATGTGCAGTGAGTCCAACAGTTCAACGGGTGCGCCGGCGCCTGGAAGTGGGGGAGACGGGTCCACCTCTGCGATAACGGTGCGCCGGCGCACAGAAATGGGGAAGACGGGTCCACCGCTGTGATAAGGGTGTGCCAGCGTCCAGAAGTGGTGGAGTTGGGCGCATTGTGCCGCAGGAGTGCGATAGCACCAATTAGCGACGAAACACTACGAGTCAAGTGAGAGCGATATCGTATTCCATATTTAACAATGTCACCCGGCAGTAGATGAATAATGCTGTGGCTCTGAGAACACCCGTAAGCCATCAAACAACACTATTTTAGCAAATTCGAACAACATCGAGAAAGACTACTCAGAAAATTGCATTTATCAACATACAGAACAAAACGGAAGATATGAGTGGAAGAGCAATGATGAGCATATGTCAAAGGAGTTGGAACAATGCAATCGGGAGCTGACTTTGGAAGCACATTGAGAAACAGGAGTCGGAGAGAACACAGGAATATCAGGTAGCAACGAAAGGAAAACCTGCTAAACAGTAATTCAGTGTCCACTGAAGAGGTCGGCAAGGAACGTAGTAAGTAAAAACGAGAGTGGGTTGACCATTAAAAACATGAATCAGAGACCACATATGGGAACCAGAAGCTAAAGGAGGGCACATATCAGGAAGGCCACACCCTGTACATTGATCACACCATACTTCATTAGTCCACTTGGATGGGACTCCATCGATTACAGCAATACCCATCGACCTCTGCTCCTCACTGCGGTAACATTGGTATCGTTATGCGCTGAGGGCTCTTCATTGCCCGAATGAATTTGGAGACAAGAGGCGTATACCCGTGAATACGCAAATCTTTCTAAATCCTGAGCGCTTGCACGATTTGTGCCCCTCTTTTGTTGCGAGAACGTATCCATGTACCTTCCTCTGCTGGAATCTGGAAATGGCTGCATTGAACCAATGTAGATACCATATTCCTGACTCTCCTTATCGATTATCGACATGTAAAGATAAATCAAGTGTGGAATTATTCATATTAGACACCCTAAATAATTCGAACACTCCAGGACTCGCCTGAGCGGATATAAATCCATTGAGTCTGAGTCGGTTTTTCCTTGACTCTTATGCAGTTCCCTTATCGGAAGGTATCTTCTCCTCGCGTAAGGCAAGCCTCTCCGTCGCTGAGGATCGTAACCCGTGGTGCAAACTGCATTGGTTAGTTATGCCCAACACCACACCAGGGTTCTCCGGAATTCGAAATATAATAATTAAATTCTAATGTTTGTTATCAGAGCCGTAATATAAGGCCTTAGTTACGTAATTTTTCAGTTCCCGGGATTCGCTGGGATATAACCCACAATAATCAGTACAGGAGTTCACAGAAAAAACACTTTATTGTTGAACAAAAAAGGTATAAGAGAAATGAGTGGGGTCGATGAGGCAGGCAACTTAGAGGACACTCTAGAAGCAAAACACGGGTTCAATTCAATGCAGCGACAAAACGGCCTGTGCGATGTTGCTGGGCCGCGCAGCTGTTCACACCTTAATACTGATCTCCCTCGCCACACTCTAAACCGTTCATGTCCGAGTTTTGGCTCCTGAAATTAAAACGTGTATGCAATATCGATTCGATGGTGGTCACCTGCCTGACTCTAGATGGTCAGGCAGGCGATCACCGTCGAATCGATAGTGATCATATCAGCTGAATGCGGATTCTGTCGAATGTGCTAGGGAACAGGGAACTAATGAAGCAATTTATCAGGAGCGAATAAAGAAATAACAGAGTTGAACGAGATGTAGTCGATGTCGAGTGGCGTCCGGACGTTGAGTTTTGGCGACCACAGGTGGGTGTCGCGCTCTGCCTCCGCGACAAGGAGATTCTGCCTTTTCTATCCTAACTTTTTCTGCTCGTGTTAGTTGTGATTCCGGACTTCGCGCCTTTTCTTTGCTGCCGTTTGATATACCTGATCTAATATGCCGTTCCCCCTCGTTGCCACCGTCCTCGGTAGCCGTTTGAACCGATTCTCTGGGAATGATAGAAGTGTTGACTCCTGTGGCCGTGCGTTTTATGGCCACATATAAGTATTTGGCTAACTCAATTCCTCTTTAAGTCTCGTAATAATACGCGCATCCTTCAGGCACCCCCGTTTCGGGGAAAACTCGTCCTTCTTTCACCTGGTTCCTCGCTGTCACTAACATTTGGCCAATACCTGCGCACTTTTTCAGTGTGTCGTCCATGAAGAGCCACAGGCATCTTATCCCATACCAGTTCACACAGTTGTTTTCCACAGTGGGATTGTGCTTTCCAAAGAGTGCTTGTCGACGGACCAAACGAGGACCCATGTCCCGAATGTTTTCCATTCGCGAAGAGTCACCTCCACTTCTTCGAAGGTGACAACTGTTCTCGTAACGATGGCCTTGCTGTTGTCATCGTCGTCTTGTCGAGTCGTTTCTCATCTTTTTCTAGGATGGGCCACTTTCTTGCATATCCAATAGGGCCTTTCTTCTGAAGCCTATTTCGGCGGTCTTCTTGGTCCACCTCTTGCTTAAGATCCCATAGAACTTGGTCATATATACCCATGAAGGCCGCCTCTTCAAAACGTTGATATTTGTGGAGAGCAGGTGTTGAGGCGAGGATCTCGGTCCAGTCGACACAGTGTTCGTATGCTAGGTATGTCAGCCTATGCAAACGCTTCACGGCTGCTTCATCAAGGGATATGGTGCCTCTTCGTAAGTATCTTATCCTGGACGCGTCATCTATGTCGTTCGTATAAGGATGCTAGCGGCCTTCCTTCGCCTTCGGCCCATACACTTCTGAACGGCATCTTCGCGCATGACCAACGACGTTGATCCGTTGAATTTTGCCCAGGATGACATCTCAGAAAATGGAGTGGGCTGACCATGGTACCAAAGTATGCTCCGCGGGCTGACCGCGGTACCATGAGATGCGGAACGGCTGACCGCACACAGAAATCTGGCTGACCGCGGTCCTTAGCCGAAAGTTTGGCTGGCCACGGCACTGTCAGCGATCAGCCAAATTAGGCCTGTAGGACCTGCACAATGTACGATGAAACTTTTGTGAACATACTGACAGTGATGGGTGGGATGTATTTGAAACAACAGTCTTCCTCTGACTATGTTGAAGAGATCAGGAGGTATCTCACATCCATTTTTTGATGTAGTAGTGGAACCTACAGCAATTCGCGAATTTGCGGGAATTGGATACCACTTCCTAGACATTTTTGAAGTGAATCTCTCATTAAGAGAGGTTAGCAATTAATGTTGTGCAACTTTCAAGCACAGGCCACCAAAGGGAAAACTTTCAAGCAAATAATCTGAAGAATACGAATGAATCCTGGCGATGTTGGCCTTTCTGTTTTTCAACTCTTTGTACTGCGCAACTTCCAAGGATAAAAGGGGAAGTTCCTTGTCTGATGTTGAATTTGATCGCTAAAATTTCATCGACACATCATCAGCAACTATTACTGCCGTTATCAGCACGGCACGACGCCTTTTCGACGGGCTGACCGCGGAGCTTTCGCGGGCTGACCGCGCACCGAAATCTGGCCGACCGCGCTTAATTATTTGGCTGACCGCGGAGTTGGCTACGGCCCGCCAAATATTGGTACCGCGTTCAGCCCGTTCCATTGTCTGAGATGTTCAAAGCACTTGTCTGGGCATTTTTTCTCCATATTACCAATTTGCTCCGGGATCTCGATGATGACGTCTCTGAAACAGGAAGTTAACAGAATACAAGTTTTTCTCCTAGCATTTGATTTTCTGTCTTTACGGCCCCTTTGTGTTACTGTGTCGATCCTTTCATCTAATATATACAAGCAACTCTAAATGTACGCAGACAACGCTCGGGATCGCGGCGCGTCTCTCTTGGGCAGAGAAATGGGAGCTCTGCATGCTGAGCGCCTGCGTCTCTGCCCAAGAGAGCCGCGCCGCGGTCCCGACCCTTGTCTGCGTACGTTTGGAGACACCTGTAGTTAGGAACAATGCGAAACTTGTCTAACTGTTGTGAGTTCGCTAAGGTTTTGTGTTTCCCGTTATCAGGGCGATGTTTGAATTTGTCTGCAGGACCCTAAATGGCCTTGCCCATTCGTCAGCAAATTTCGGGTGCGTGCTTTTTGATTTTTCCGTCAAAGATCTTGAGTATACGCGATCTCCAACCATTAGATGGCGCTCTTGGTTCACCTTATTTCTTTGATCATGCGCTTTTTTCATAACTTTTTTCACCTTTTCATTGAATTCACGTGCTTTTTCCTGGGTTTCGGATATTGCCTGGAGAATCTCGGTTTTGCAGTGGTCCGTCGATTTGTGCATTTTGTACCAGCTTACTGCAGTGACCAGTGTGATTGCTAAGGGTGGCTTTTCTCGGTTGTGGCGTGAGTCGTGATGTTGTAGGCCATCATGCAATACGGTAACCGAGTATTCCATTTTGTCGCTACTGGTGTGCTTTTCTTTAGCATAGCAACTATTGTGCCATTAAGTTCTTCCATAATTCCGTTTTCTTGGGGATTGTTCCCCTTAGTGGTGATGTGGTTGCTTCCAGTTATTTTGGTTGTTTCTTCCATCACCCCGTTCTCAAACTCTCCTCCTTTGTCAGATATGAGAGCTTTAGGCCATTTACAGGCCTCATATATCCAATGGAAGAATATTGTGTTTGCTACCGTTTTTGCAGACTTGTCTGCGACAGGGTATGCTGCAGAGAATTTCGAAAAATGGTCAATAACTGTCACTGAATAGCGGTTTCCCTTAGTGGTTATTGCCAACTCAAGGATGTCCACGCCCACCATTTCGTATGGATTCGTAGAAATTACTGGTTTTAGTGGCGGTACAATAGCTTGGCTTGTGTTGTGGAAAAAGCACTTTCGGCATTCTTTTTTTCCACTCTCTCAAGTCCTGAATCATTCCAGTCCAAAAGACTCATCTCCGTAAGGTGCATACCTGTCCATTATTAGAACTCATAGCACTCTGAATGATAGGATAGTTTATCAAAGTAAGAGTTTGCTGTGAATCGGTAAATGCTACTGTGGCACCTGTGGTACGACTCCGCAATGTTGCTGGTACGGAGTTCCTTCTTGTCCCACTTTCACCAAATCCCAGCAAATGGTCCGTCATACCACTGTCTTGTGCAAATATGCGAGGAACTTCTTGCACTTCTGGTATGCGGGATGGTCTTTCGGAATCGTAGAGTGATGCCATGCTGGTACTTTTCTGTATAGTGGCAGCGGGAGAAAGATCAGCCCTTTGAGCGTCATCCACCATCGTCGGACTCTGGCATCCTTCATCTCTGTCTTCAGCCCATACTCGAGCGCTTTCCGGTTCCACGCCTGCCCAAGATGGAAGCCTACGCATTCCGGAGGGAAGCACTTCTGGAAAGGTTCCACTGATGTTCAGATGAGAGTGTGAGAGCTAGGAGCTTACTTTCAGTGCCGCGAGAGCTGCCTTCTCGAAGTCTATTATCATGCGTAGGGTCGTTAAATCAGACCAAAATTCCAATAGCTCCTGCTTGATCATGCTGAATACCTTCTCATAGACGTCTTTTATTTTTTTTTTTGGTCAAGACATGGACTAGAGGGAATCTGAAGAAACAGTTGTGAATGGAATGAGTAATGCTTAAACCTGTGCATTGTATACCTATGCCGCTGTTGCATACTTCGTGGATTATGTACAATTGGCCATACTCTCCTAGAGCTTCTGATGGGAACTTGTGGATGCCATCTGCGACGAGTGCTGCGACTCCGGTTTCGAATGCCTTCTGGAATAGATGATAATAGTTAATAATTATGATGTGACTTTGATGGTTTTGTAGAGTAGAAGATGTAAAGGCCAGGTCTACTGAATTAAAGGAAATCAGATCCATTCAAAGTCTTCTGGAGGTGTTCAGGAAGTTCATCAAGTGTCACTCTTAGCTTGTCGTGCACTCCCGCGCTTCTGAAATAGGAGCCAGTTTTATAATAATAGTAGTATGTTTTGGAGTATGGGTTGTTCTGGAGTATGGGTATGAGTTGTATCACCGAAACAAACCTAGCTATCCTCCTCCTTCGCTTGTAATACCACAGTCCTTTGTACTCATCCTTAAGTCGCTGCACCTCTTCTAGAGCTAAAACTTTGGCTGTTTGACTTCGAAAACCTGTGCAAGAATTGGAAACTTACTCAAATGGCTCATTTCTGGGAACGCTTCTAATAGATTTTGTCAGTCTTCGCACAGGTGCCAACTTCGGACTTCTTGGAGCCTCTGATACAGAAAGCGCTCCAAATGTGTTGTCGTCCGCTTACGTGGTATGCAGTGGTGTAGGATCATATATGGATCAGCTAGGAACTCGTCATCAACTACCTGCAGTGAAAAAATTATAAATCGTGAACTTCGAGGTCAAATTCAACTCACATCCACTTTCACATGGAAGCCCGCTGTTTGGCAATTCACGCATCTGTACAATTTCGAATGTTTTTTGTTCTTGTAGAACGAAAACAAGTAGCGCCGGCTCTGTCCTGCAATTACACCAATGTTGGGTGCATCCCATACTTACTTACCTGGAATTTTCCTCGGTACGTAGGGTGAGCGGCACCTGAAAGGTTAGACGACGACGACAACTGTGGTACACTACGGGACGAACTCGAGGGAATCGGTGGAGGCGAATATAAGATAGCGCTGAGCGCTGGGACTCGGAGGGGAAGCTACCGGGAACAAACGGGAGACAGTAGAGGTGGGGATGAAGGCGGAGAACTTGAAGGCAGCACCGGTGAAAATTCCGTCGCCGAGTTCTCAACCTAATTTTAGCACTTAGTCCATTAGCGGCGCATGCAAAGTGTTCAATTTCCTTGAAACTGATGGAAAAACAGTTTTCAGGTCCTTCGCTTTGACTAGATTAGAGCAGGTTGCTCGAGTCTCATGTGGTCGAACAAAAAGTCGATAACGCTCCTAATATTGTCACCTTTTCTTGCCGCATTTAAATAATTGAAGAGTAAGGCAGCTTTTTTAAAACAGTAAAGATATAGGCAGAGGTAGAATGGAATGTTCGCTGTTCAGGCATATCGCAAGAGAAACAAGACCTAGTGGTGAAGTTTAAAAATCTAAACAACGTAAATGTATATGATATTTAAGGAAATGAATGTCTGAGAGAAAAAGAGGGTTTTGATGAAAATGGAATGGAATAATGAGCGAAAAGAAAGTGAATAGGGAATTAGCAATGCAATCCTGGTTGAAAAAAGGGGAGGAAAGGCTAACACAAAAGACTGCCACCTCAGATCATCGCCGAATCAGCTGACAGTAGCGATTTTTCGCGCTTTTTTGAAGATTTTGGAGCGCAATGCTAGCACGGAAACTCGTAAAACTTACTACTTAGTGATCCTGCTGATCCCGGTATTATCTGTTGTTACTCGTGATAGAAGAAGTTCCAACTGGTGCTTATATTGCAAAATTGACCCTACAATCGATTAGATCACAATTGGTTCAAGAGCTAAGAAGCGGAAATTTCCATGGGCGCTGCCTTCAAAGAGTCACTGTTGGGACCCGACTGCAGGCGTTCCCCGCTGTTGGACGCCGGCGCGTCCATACCACACCGTTGGGCCCGACTCCAGGCGTTTCCCCGCTTTTGAACGCTGAAGCATTCTGATCACACCGCCGGCCCACCTCTAACATACATTATGCCGCAACCCTCATCCGTGTCACCTCTCGTCCGCCTGGTTCCTCCTCTTCGTTATAAAGGCACCCTATCCGTCTCTTTCCTTTCATACGGTTCTGTAATCACAGGCCTATCTCATTCATTCCAACTGTGGTGAAAACAGCTGTCTGAACATGACTAAAGTGGCCCGAAACATCTTTAATTCAAGATAAAAATCAACATTTACCACATTTTCATGCATAACTCAACGCGCTGAACACAATGATGCGGGTACTTTCCGTTTTTGGTTGCTGGTTCTCGTGCACACACATGAACTGCCAATTAAGGAGAAGTAAGATTCCTAGAAGAACTATGGGAGAAGGTATAGGATGACATAATTCAAGAAGCAAAAGATCACAATCAGCACTCGTAGTGATGTAAGGTAACCGCTATACTCTTCGAGGAGTACAGCACCCTGCGTCGCCATCGCCGGCGACGACGGCCGCCAATGTTAGCGGCCGCTCACAATCGATATGCACCAACGCCACAATCCCCAACATTGCCGTCGTCGATCGCTAATGTTGGCGACCAATCGATAGGCACCGCCATCATAGTCGTCAACATCGACGGCCGCCGCGACGCTGCGCCAACGCTCGATACGCACTGACCTCGCAATCGCCAGCGACGGCGACTCAGAGTGCTACAGTACTCGAGGACTATAGCGCCAGTGTAGGCAGATAATGATAACATGATCTGTCTTTTTTATACCACAGAACTGCCTTAGGGTTTATTCCATGAACTTCACATTACCCACATCTGGACCTCTCAGCATTCACGGTTGTTGCGGTCTTTTAACACCTCAATCAGTGCTTGGCACCCCGTGTTGAGGTCATTCATAGTACTTCACACTTACTGATAAGGTCACATATAGGCATTGTGAAACATTGTATATAAGAGAGCGAGTGGAAATCTTTGAGCAACTTCCTTCTTTCACTGCCATCATTTGTATCTCGTAAACTCAATCCTGCTAACTGCTCTAATGATTCAATAGGCAGAGCTACATTTACAAATGCTTTTGAGACAACACATAACATAGAACGACTAATTCCTTCGATTATTTGTTTTTGCTGGAATATCTAGCTGTTCACGCCGGCTTCATGAAGCAGAAATCTATGACTACCTGCGTGCTACTGCCAGAAACAATCCAGACAAAAACAATATGCGTAGTGAATAAAGTCTGCAGTGAATACAGAAATATGGGCGGTCTCACAGCAGGAGTGAATAGGGAAGGGTGTAACCGGGATAGAAGTGGGTCCCCAGTGTAGGGAATGTAGTGAATAGGGGAACTCCGATACCAAGACACACGCTCGGGGGCTGATTGCAATTGGGTCATGAACTGTCACCGGAGCGCAATTTATGCAACGTCGCACATTGGGCTTATTTTTATTGCTGACCACAATTATCAACACTATTTTTGATAACCAACACCTTCACCATTTTCAGCGGTACATCTGCCTTGTCTCACAGCTGATGTCTCTGTTCTCTGCCATCTGTTTCTCATTCCCACCTTTTTTCGTTTAAATTTTAGAATTCAATTGCACTTTCGTCATTTGTGTATCATAGCAAACTTTCCACGTATTTTATAGGCCGCTGGTCAATATGTGAACTTCTGCTCTATGCCACATTTGCGAGCAAGACCCACTTCTGCGAAACCTGTATGTGCACCTGCGGACAATCCACAATAGCTCAGAGGATGAAATCAAGGAGGTGCAGCTTGCAGTAAAGAGATCGATTTATGCTGAGGAGCTGGAATGTGAAGCGTGCGGAAAGGCGTACTTCCCTGCTGGCTTAAGAAGACATCGGAAGGCAGGAACATTTTTTCGCTCTTCATTTCATTTTTACAGCATTTATTTCATTTTCACAGTAGGCATATGTTATGTTAGCCACGAATTTCCTACTGGAGAATGAGATCATTTGATGTAGCGGAATAGTGAGTGTTGTTTTCGGACGAAACACGTGAAAAAACTGCTTCTTCCTCCACCTCCGTTCTGAAGGACCAAAGTGTAGCGGCCACTGTGGAGTGCCCAGGTCTCAAGAAGGCATTCCGCACTAACATGAAACTAGCTGAATATTGTGAGAAGGACCACAGCGATGGACTGTTCGATTTCGCTTTGGTCCGCGAAACCTTGAACTCGTGGGAGAGTTTTGAGGTGTTTTATATACATTTCTGCGTTGTTTATATGAAGGCGATTTAATCACATTTCTAGAAATGGTTGGCCATAAATGAGAGGGAAACATCCTCAAAGTTAGTGAAGCGCGAAAACTTTAGAAAGAGCAGCAAAGGAGATATTTATAAGTATGTGTGCCAGCACTCGAGAGGGAACGGCGGCGGAATCGACTAACAAGAAATCAGACAACGGTATAAGAAAACCAAGCGAGTTCACAAACACTGTCCTTGTTTTGCGAAGGTAAACAAATTTATTATAAATTCGTCATCTCATGAAAGCTCACATTGTGTTTATTCAAGCACATTTGCGCAGTGATGTAATGGTAGAAGTACCAGCATGCTTTGGTCACTACGGCCATGATGTCAACTCCGCCAGTCTTCCGCTTTCCATCGATGACCAATTCACCATCGAGTCTATGCTCGAAGCCGGTGTGCCACATCAAACAATGAGGCTGAACAGTTGCTTTGTTATTGTTGGGCACTTCTTTTAAATATCCCATTAGATTGTGTCAAAGCTACGGGCTAACCGTTGGGATGCGAAAGTCGATCCACAGAAACAACCGCGTATCTGCACTATAACGATGAGGGATGTTGCGTAAGTGATTTTCATTGCAAAAGCAAACAGGGGGCTTCAGAAATTCCACTTTTCAGCAATATTGCTGCATGCCATGGCAGGTAGGCGGTAGGAGTTGCAACGACTAACAAAGCTTCTCTGAAAGCTTTGTTAGAAGGAGGCGAGGACATTGCAGCTGTGAAGCTAGTGGAGAGCCTCGATCTAAGTGGAGACGGATTCGTTTTGGGTTGGTTTGAAGAGGATTCTAACTAATTAATACCTCGAACCACGCCGAGTCGTGGCACAACAAATTGAAACATATCCTGTTACGTAGCAAACAGAACAACAGGCTGGACCCGGTTGTGTATGCACCGCTGAAGCACTCTTACGATAGGAATCTACAACTTATATCAGCAGTGAGAGAACATTTACATTTGTTTTTCTCATCATCGATATGTTTTTTTTTCAATCTCGTGATTATTGCAGTGCGTACGAGGAGGATCCGATATGTCGGGAAGGCAGAAGGAAAACGTACAGAGACACAAGCGCGCATTGACTTACAACAAAAACATAGAGGTATAACACAGTAATTGCTTTTCACCGACCTAGTCATATTGATTTGGTTTAAGACGACATCACACAAGAGACCGAAAACTGCTGGAAAGTCCTTTCGAAGTCACGCAAGGGTGTACACTATGAAGTAGTCTTTGAGGATCTATGTGACTGCAACGAAGAGATGAGAAACATCAATACTGCTCAAAACTAGCATTAACGTTCGGCGACATCCACACTTCTCAGGTTAACTCTCATTGCGATAATGTAGAGTCTGTGCGTTTCAAGTCCATTGCACCTGACCCGACGATTAAAAATGGGGAATCTCCTGCCTACATGCTCACGCTGTAGCAACCCTGAGTGAGTAAGCCACGAAACTTTCTCCCAAAATTGAAAATGCTCAAATCTAAGCGAGGCGATTGGCAAGAGGATTGGAGCACCATGTTACAGAATGCCATGAAGCAGCTACCGCCTGAACTTACTGCCGGGAAAATATTCGCAGAGAACAGCCATGCAGATTACTGGAGCGGATCCTAAACCTGATCGGATTCAGGCGCACTACAGGAAAGTATGTGCTACACTTCTAAAAATGCTCATGTTTTACACTTATGGAGTTTTCATATAATTTAGAGATCCAAGCTGAATGCCGAAAGAATGAAAGAAAGGAAGTGCATCGACGACACCGATGATGAAGAGGAGATGCAACGGATCTTGGGAACTGACCGTAAGCAACTGCAGACGTGTTTCGTTTGCGGGGAGAGAAATCCGGAAGATGATGGCGAAAATGATGTATTTTAGGTGAGCTGCTCAAACAGTGAAGTTTGTAAAGCGTGGGCTCACACCACGTGTTGTTCTGGAGTTGGTGGTCAGTGTGGAACCTGCAATACCGATCATTGGGAAGCGTAGGTTTGATTGCTTTTTTATTCCATTCCATGTATTTGCTTTGTAAGTTATCATTTGAATCCCTTTTTTGTCGCAAGATTCACAGAGTCTATTGGATTTCAGATTTTCTTTGTTGCTAAACTTTTAACTGTACGTTTTAACTGTATGTGATTTTGTTGGATTCAGACTACTTTTCATTGAATTGTTGTTAGGAAATATTTCCTTTTTGGATATTAGCTCATTTGTTAATTTTCAGAGCTTACCGAATACGTGATTTTCCCTTCGATTCGTTTTTGCCTTTCATGTACACTGGTATCTGCATTTATGTATAGTCTATTCTATTGGTCCTATCTAGTGATATTTCATTTGCGGGTGCATTTATTTAATAATGAAAAACTGCCATGTTTGTTCTGTTTGTGTTAATTGCAATCTCTACTACGACCTCAGTTTTGAGTCAATTGTTATGTATATACTTGTCCATGGTTTCTACGTTACTGTTGAGAATGTTTGATTGAACATGACCTCAAATGTTCTAATAATAGTAAATGATTTCATATCCACACACTTTGTCATTACTGCCTAATCTGTACCAACTCTTCATTTCTCTCAAGAGTTGGTAATGAAGATATTGTACGAAATCAAAAGAAGCCGAGGAGATTGATGTTTGGGATTAATGAAGCCGATACAATTGAGTTTCTGTCCAGCTAAGCTGTTGTTAGGGAGCACCCATCTAGCTGCGATACATACCCTTTCAAAAAATTTCATCTGGATCGCTCAATCCAGAGGTCAGTTATAGCAAGTAATCATCTTGTCAAAATGGTATATATGTATGTATACATACATACACACATACATATATATATATATATATATATATATATATATATATATATATATATATATGTACTAGAAGTGTGGTGGGGCAGCCACTTGGGGAATGTGCAAAAGCTTTGCACTTGCCAAATCATTAGAAAACTGACAAAGAAGCAAAACTAATCATCAAATGGGTTCAAATGTGAAATCCTTCTTATCAGCTGAGCTTGAGTCAGGCCTCGGCACGAGGTCTTCCCCGGGCCAAAATCAAAACGAAGCCGCCTTTGAAAAGCCAAAATTTCACGAAGCTCCCTTTGAACATGCAAACGAAAGGAAAATGTTAACCCACTCTAAAAATAGGAGTTCCGAGGAACAGCTCATGGTGGAGCACGAATTCATAGTGCAAACTACAATCCGAGGAACGTAAAGGCACAACATTCTGATTCTGAAGCAAAAAAAACGCAACGTCCCCCTCGATCCCCTCGATCTCTGCAAAGTGCTCCACCGCGTGACCTACAGGCAGCGTTGCAACCAGCTGAGTGGATCAATGCTCGACCACCTGAGTTCGCACCAGATCAAATCTCAGCGCTGTTTTTTTGTGTTTTTATTCCTTCAGCCATGCGTTTTTGGAGAGTGATTCAGTGCTTTTTAAACTTAATCTGTTTTTGATACTAGTCCTAGATCCACTCCGAAGTAACGAAGAGGACCAAGAGATGAATGGCAACAATAAAATAGCTCTCACGGAACATATAAGAATCACTCCCAAAAAACGTTCATTTAAAGGCATAAAAATGGAAGAAACAAACGGTAACAACCAGAAACAATGTATGAGAAATAATGGAAACAAGCACTTATAATCGGAATATTTTTCAGAATACTGAGAAAAACTGGAAAAAGCGGTGCTATAAACCCAGCTGGTGCGAAATGCGGCGGCCGATTATCAACTCAGTTGATCGGTCGGACAAAACGAGAGCGCGTGATGGAGCACTTTGAGGAACATGGCTAGCAATGAGATTATATCTTTGGAAGGATTACAGTGGAATGCTGTCTAAGGGTTAAAGGGAAATAAAATCAAGTAGGTAACACAAGAAAAGACTCCAAACGAAACTCTGGCAAAAATTGATTGTTCACACAAAATAGTGCGTGAGCGACGCCACTTTGGTCGTGACCACGGTTGAAGTTCCTGACGAGGTACGACCTCGGACATGCCCCAGGGCATGTCTGACCTGCCGACGGGGAAACCTCTCTCCTTACACACTCTCTCGTCGCGCTCGCCTGCTGCCACCTACGTTGCCACCTTATGGTGGCAACTTTGGTGGCGCCCAAGGAGATCGCGACCTCGTAGGTACCTCGGGTTCTCCTTTGTTTTTGCAGAACAGTTCAGAATCAAGAGATCTGGCCACTGAACATGGGGATGAATTGATTTGCAGAGATGGTACTCATGTGAAAAAGACTTGCGAAAATCAACCGTCTCTATTGATCGAGATGCCTTCGCACCGTTACGGCTATCACTGATGTCGCACCCTGGTGCCACCGCGAGTTGGCAACTTGCGGGGTGGATTACTACCGGCCCTGCTGTTTTCCACACTATTAGGCCAAAGTGAACTCGTCTTCTGGTGTCCTCCACACTATTCGGCCACGGTGGGCCTGTCTTAATCGGTGGACCCGTATTTTGGCATCGTTTTCACTACAGGGCCACAGCGAAACCGTACACAGTCGGCTGGACCGTATCCTCTATCTCCACTTTATTTAGTCACAGCGGATCCATCCTATATTGGCAGACCCCTATCCTGGCATTCTTCACACCACTGGACTACGGCCGGCTTTTCTTCCATTTGGGAGCCCTTACCTTGACGTCTTTCTCACGTCGGTCAACCCTTACTCGGGTGTTTTTCCTGACAATTAGGCCAAAACGCTCTCCATCGGCGAAGCCGTATCCTAGCGTTTTCACCACTTTTAGGCCACGGCACATCTGTTTTCTCTCAGATCCCGTGTACCCTTTGTAAATCTCGAGAGTAAGAAAAAAAATAAAAATGTATTCGAAAATTTTAGCCCGAAGATTCGAATATTTGGAACAACGTTTGCTTCGCAACTGTTATTTGAGTTCCATTTTCTCGCTGAAGAACCATTCCAGTTGAAACCCCAGTCCAATTTCTCATTTCAGTCTCAATTTTCCAAAAAACCTGCTCATATCTTTACACGCATTATAAAGCAGCCAACTACATTTGAAATGTACGTCGTTAGCGACGACGATCTCCTCGGCAGAATCTACATATGTACTTTCCTAGACACTTGAAAAACTAGCAGTTTCAACTAAACTTCTGGTTACTCAAGCCTCCAGAACTATGTGAGTGAACTGCAAACTATAATAATAAGTTTTACACAGCATTCTTCTTTATATTCAGCTGATTTCCAACTACTGCTTCATTTAAACTCTTTCTAAGCTTGAGATCCTCTTGTTATTCTTTCTGCCCAAACATACTTACACTTCTTGTTGTAGAAGTTCTGTTGGTTTTGACATTCAACGTACAAGCATGAAGTCAAACCGGATAAACAGAAGTAATAATAAGGAACGGGGTTACACGCAGTGTTTTTTTTGTATCGCTGACGCTTTTTTTTTTTTGATAGCTGGAAACTCATTCATGGTCAAGGTAACTGAACTACTGTACCCATCATTATTTTTACCGCGTCAATACATCTACATTCACTACCATGGCTCGTTTTCTTAAACTACAGCACAGAGATATTAAAAAGAAAGCCTTTTCCCGGACGAAGGGTGTCATCCACTTCACAATCCTTTGGTGATGGTTGCAGACCTCAAGAGAGATAGGCGTCCTCAAAGGCAGGGGCCCACTTCATTAAGCCTGTTGCAAGTATATATGTACATATCCTAGACCTTCTCGCTATGTTGATCTCACAATTGTCAGTTTTGTACATCAGCAGGCTCAAAAGCGACGAAAGCCCCGTTTTCGAAGCGGTCAAGCTGGTTACATTTTTGGAGCCCGGAGGTGGGTCGCTCCAAAAAACAGATCGCTGTGCTGGCTGCCTGCCACGGCAGCAGCGTTGGCCAACGAGTACCACCGTGTTCAATCGTTAAGATCAACGGCTTCACACGTCAACTCGGGTTGGCAAACTGTTACGGACCCCGTTCCGGAAAAAGGGTTTGAAGACGGCTTCGAGATAAATTACCTATATCGTTGGATTCAGAGTGTCGAGGAGATGCAGAATCAGCCATTACCTCAACCACGAATGTGAGGTGGGCCCCTGCCTTTAAGCTTATGAATTTCAACCAGTTGCAATTCTAATAGCGATGCGGGACCAACTCCACAGCAGCACAAGCTTCCACTTATGAGAAAGTTGTGAGAAATTCAAAACGACAAATGAAACTTACTATCCGAAAACTTTTATGCCCGTTGTGATTGGAAAACATATCGCATTGTTCGCCTACATATGTGTGTAGAAAATGCTTCTACCAAATGGAATGTTATTCGAACATTCGAATATTCGAAAGTTCGAATATTTGAAAATTCGGTGGTTCGCAAAGATTCGAAGGTTCGAATATTCGAAAATTCGGGGAACTCTATAAATTCGAAAATTCGAATGTTCGAAAATTCGGTGGGCCCAGAAAATTCGAAAATTCGAATATTCAAAAATTCGATAGTTCGCAGAAATTCAAAAATTCGAACATTCGAAAATTCGGAGGTCCCTAGGAATTCGAAAATTCGAATATTCGAAAAATATTTTCGGATGTAAAACTCTAGTCTATACATCATAGTGCATCACGGCGTTTTGTCGCAGTTCCTTATCTACAAAGGCGCGAAGCAGACCTCTTAACAGGGATCAATCTGGTCCTCTTTCAACTTGCGTGGCAGCTACTCGTCGACCTTTCTCATCCTCCCATTCCTACCCCAGGGAGGATCGTCTGACAACAATCACCGGCGAAGTTCTGCGAAACCAAATATGTTGTTTTGAATGCGTGATCTTTGATTATTGCAATCAGTCGGGGATTGCGTATCCCACGAAGACGTATTCCACCTTCCTTACTTTTGAAGCAAGACATACGACCACGAAAAATTCGGTGGCAGTCTCGCGGCAGGTTTGAAACTACTTTACAATACATACAAAAATCTTGTATTAGTTTATTTTTATTTGATTATTTTCATTATAATTTTCAACATAAATTTTATTAATCATTTATTATTATAATTAATATTTTTGTTAATTTTATTTTCCGTCTGGGTCCCCAAAACGGTGGAGACCCCACTTTTTCCCAAACCCCATTCCCGCCCATTTTCTGCGTCCCCACTGCTACAGCCATACATCCGAGCGAGGCTGAATTCCGTACGGTCATGTTTGTGCATATGTACTTTTTACTTGTTTTTATCGATTAGGTCGAAGCAAGAAGGATGACAACTGCGGAAAAGGCAACCACACTGCCTGAGAGCGCAAACCTCCACAAATCAGAAGTGAGAAAAAAATCTGAACTTCAACTGGCTAAGTCTCCTGCTATTCATGTCCAACTGCGACCATGCCTCCGAGCAAGCCAAGCTTTTAAATGAAACATTTTGCACTCTCGTACTGGCATTCCTATCCGGTATTGCTAGCTGGCGAAAAATCATTCTGGGAAACCTACTCAACTGTGCTGTAGCCTCGAGTTTCAGGTCTTCACGTTCAAGGGAAAAGATTTAGCACGCGAATTACGGAGATGAGGTTTCGTCAACAAAAATGGTCTTCTTTACATGTTCATATCGACGAAGTTGAATTACGACGGAATCAAATGCAGAAAAAGGAGCTATCTGGAAGAGCGAACCTCCGATTATTTCGAACTGAGAAAAAGCGGCACCTCAATGGGCTAGATCTCCTTCTAATCGTGTCCATCTGCAATCATATCTTGAGCCAAAATTTCAAGTGAACATATTTGCACGTTCATACTGCTGGTCCTACCTAGCCCTGCAATCCGATAAAGAGTCAATTTGTGAACTACGTTCGATTATCTCGAGTCCACTACGACGGCACGTTATTTTAGGTCGTGCAAAAATCTTAGCCACGGAGGGAATCAAACCCTGGACTACATAGATGACGTATATCAACATTTTTCATGATAGATTTGAAGCTAAGCGCTTGAATAAATCTGAACTCACCCTTATAGTGTGATGCTCACCACCTGCGTACATTTCAACTCTTTGCAAAAATCGTGGATGGGGATGGTGATGAATCCTTGACGCTGTACGTGGTGGCTACTCCCACTGCTGCTATAACGTTTGGCTTTGAAGTCCAAGCACTCGTTGATGTGCTCTTGCGTATTTCTATCCTTTCGTTACTATCCTGGCCATACGTCAATCACATCTGGGTTTCAAGGCGATACAGCTCGAAATAGATCGTACAATGCATGTCGATATAACCACTTACCTGCTCTTGAGAGTTCTTCAGCCGTCTGTTTTTCTGACTTTTGTCCAGATTTCCTTCCCTAGCTATTTAGTTGCTTTTTAGTGTTCCTCTATTGTCTGCACTTTCGTTCTCATTTCTAACTCATTTGAAAATTTGTGTGCCGAGGGGGTCGCACTTTGGCGGCTAAAAGGGGAGGAGGGGGGGGGGGGAGTCGTAGGGGTTCGACTTTTTATCGTCATCACGCTTGACCCTAATTCCTTCTGCGAAGCCGCCGAGTTTAAGTTCGCTGAAGTGAGTTTGGCAAAGAAACTGTTTTAGCGTCTTCCTCTTCAGAACTAAAAAGTCGACAAAAACGTGAATTTCCTTCGAAAGGTATAAAACATTCAAAAAGGCCATGAAATTCGCTACAAACCCATACACAAATTCTTAAAATAAGAGAAACCGGAGGTTTTCTGCATCGAAGGTGAAAAAAACAAAAAACGGGCATTATATTTGCACCCACCTAGTGCAGGGTGGTCCAATTGAAGTGACACTAATTTTGAAATTTGTTTTTTGATAATTTTGCAGAACAGCTGACAATGAAAGTGGCAGATCATGATTGTACATGATCTACAGGTGTAGATATACAAAAGTGGTTGCTCTCGTGGAAGTACTAGTGTCACTTTTCCACCAGGGAAGACAACCACTCAACCATCGTCGCCATCTAACGCTCCGGAAAGAAATCGCTCCAAATATTCAAGGAGCTAAAAAGTATTGATGTTAACCAGAGCCAGGTATACCGAACTGTCAAAAGATATCTTGAAACTGGTTCTTCAAAGAAGCGTCACGGAGGCGGCAGAAGGAGGACTTTACGAATAGCAGCGAACATCGGAAGATTGAGAAAGCGACTGCAGAGGAATCCTCGGCAAAGCTCAAGAAGACTTTCAAAAAACACTGGGATATCAATAAGCACCGTCATGAGGATTGTGAAAGAAGATTTAGGGCTCAGGCCGTTGCAGAAAGTTTAAGAATTGTCGTTATCTCAGAAGGGAAACAGGCTCACGAGATTCAGGGCACTACTAAAGCGGGGCGCCAATAGTGAACTGGAAAACGTGGCACTTGTTGACGAGAAAATATTCACTGTAGAGCAAATTCTGAATAAGCAAAATGATAGATTATGGTTGAAGGGAAAGAGCTCTGTTAGTCCCAGCCTGTTCAACGTCACTCGCAAGAGGGCCCACTTTTAATAATGGTCTGGCGCGGAATCACTGACTCAGGTCGACCCCCGCTAGTTTTCCTGGAAAAAGGATCCAAAATGAAGGCCGAACTCCACCGATCTTCAGTTCTGGGAATATATCTGAAGCCGTGGGCCAAGAAGCATTTCGGGAATGCAAGGTGAATATTTCAAAAAGACTGCTTCTTGTCACACGGCACTTTACTCAGAGTTGGCTTCGGAACAATGTACCGGACTTCATATCGCCTACGCAATGGCCTGCCACTTCTCCTGAACTGAACCCGATGGATTTCAGCATATGGTCTAAGGGTGCGTGAAAAGTATTGACCGCCTTTTGTGACACATAAATTATAGAAATTGGAAATTGTTTGGAAAACCAGGTGTGACCATTCTCTTGCGTAGGGTCCCGAGAACACTGCAAAACTAAGACACACATACATTTGATCCGCTTCATCTGTATTTTTGCCAGTCGTCAACAGAAAATACGGGAGAGGGCTTCACTACTGCTTCCAAACCGTTGGATCGTACCACATGGGTACTTTGAAGGATCAAGCATGTGCTATGCCGCACCACAATATGGGCTTTTGAATCATTCAGGAGAAACAAAGCATGAAATTCACGACGGTTACTACGACGCATCACGTCCGTCTTCCCTTGTGTTTCTCGTAGAGCTGTTTTCAAGAATGGAAATAAAACTGGATGGCCGAGTCTCATATTGTTCGCTATATTGTTTTCTGTATGTTTCTAAGAAATTCGTCACATCTATTCAAATACTGAGGTATTCACGAGACATTTAAAGCGGTCAATATTTTTCACGCACTCTATATTTTGGAGTCAGAGGTCTGTTCTACACCGGCATCTAGCGTTGAAGACTACTTCGCAAGGCATGGCACAAAATCAAAATTCCCCGAAACATTGCGGGCAGCCTGTCAAGGTTTCAATAGGAGACTGTCGCTTGTGATCAAAACCCATGGTGGCCATTTTGAAAGTTTCTGTTGAATTGTTGTTGGTAACACTGTGTTTGTTCTATGGATGTGATTAACTTCCCAAAAACAAAAAACTTACATAGAAAAAAGTAAGTGTATTATCTGTCACTTCAGTTGGACCACCCTGTCATTTAATGATAGGAAAGCAGAACATTATCTAGGTGGGAAAGGTGAGGGGGAGTGGGAGAGAAATCTGTGAAGGACTTAGTGGATTAACCTTCTCTTCCATACCATTCCTTCTCCAAATATGCGCTTCCCTCAGAAAAGCGAAATTTTCCTGCACACAAAATTCTTGTTCTTTCTTCTTCTTGTGAACTGCATGTGACCGCTGGTTTATTGAAAGGAACGGAGCAGGTGTTCTTTTCTTCAGAGAGGCTTTCACAGCGATGATTAAATGATGAGACCTTTGGACTCCTGTTACAAAAGATTCCATGTCCAACTTTAAGAAAGAAGACAATTAGCTGTTTTCTTACTAACGTTTGGCAGAAAATACCGTCTCTGCGCTACACTGGACAAGATTCTGAGTGGATTCATAAGGAGCACTTACAATAGACCAGTGATGATGAACGGACGCTGATGACTGTAGATGAAATCAACGGTACAGGGGCCAAAGAATGCCCTTAGGACTAAGAATGCCTCCAGTTCAGGTGAAAACCCGGGAAGGTTGAAGTTGCATGTTCAACTCGATGCTCAGTCGAAAGAATAGCACTAATCGTTGCCGCTGTTTGGCCCTTGCTCTAAAGTATACTCAGCACCGTATATTTACCTGAAGGGAAGCCATACTAAGCATGGCAGAACAGCAATATCTGAGTGGAAATGAGATTAGAGGCAGACCTACAGGGTGCGTCATAAATACTGTGTCAAAAATATTTCTCAATAGCTTTTGTCACAGATGCTAAAACTCTAACTCCTTTCCATATTATTTACCTAAACCCTTAGAAATTAAACACACTGGAATACGTCTAACGTAATCTCCTTCTGCCTTCGCGACGGAGGTTAGGCCTAAGGCATGTACCACCACTGAGGCCCGAAAAAAACTTCGGAGGTTTTTTCTTCCTTCTTTCCTGTGAGCGATCCCAGACTTGTAGCAGCAGTCGGTTAGTGAGCGCATGTCCACGCCTCTACGATTACCAGTTGATACATCCATATGATCGATGTCAAAGAAGTTTGCACATGATTCCTCAGCAGAGCATCGTACTGCAAATTGGACGGTGCAGTTATATTGCTGCAAAAAAATAGGCGATCAAAAAAAGATTGTACGGTGATGCTTTATAGCTCGATCTCGGTTCCTTTCAAATTCGGACTTGTTATAACGTGGAATGTTGATGTGAGGTTACGAAACGTGGAGATAATGCAGAAAAAGGGACAGCAATCTCAGATATGAAATTTAGGGCAGAGAGCTTTTCGCACTGGAGGTGGACTTTGCGACAAGTAAGTTTGGCACAGTATTTGACCTACCTCAGTACAGGATCTAATAGCAGAGGATGCACAAGTTATAGTTTAGCTTCTCAATTATTTATAAGACAATTCGAGGTTCATACTGTGCGTTCCATTGTATTTCCCAAACGAAGCCAGAATGTCATCGCTGCTGACGGCGCAGATGTGAAACTACGATACTACGTGCAGATGAAACTATAGTGCTGTTTAAGCATAGACCTGCTCTTAGAGGCTAACAATACCGTTAGAATCCTACCTATTAATCCCATTATACCCACTGACTCATTTCGACGATCGGATTCACTTGATCGGCAGGATATCCAAGAGCATATAATATGTAGCGTGGAGTCAGTGGAGGTTTTTCTAGGCAGAAATCTTAGATCGCTAACTCATCCTTGTCTGTTTCCCTGCAAAGCCACAAATAGGTGTGGCTAAACGTGCTCACAACATGCCATAAGGATGAACCTATTCTCCATCACATAGACGCATGAGCGTCTATTGCACATCTCTGGCTAAAACTGTCCCATTCTGAAAGCATGTCAGTGATTCGGTCAGATCTTTCTCTGTTGCAATCACGTAAAAGTGTTCCTGGAGAATACATTTTATAAGGTTAAATAGCAGCGCAAACTTGTGAGCTCCACTGAACTTGTGAGGTGGATACAAATGGATCACATTTTCCAGCTCCATTCAAATCTTTGAAAAAAAACCAGGTTCCTCACTTGCCTTTCAATGTGCATTTTCGGTTCTAACTTCCTGCCTTGTGAACTTCTCTGATAAGGGTCCCTCCTTTTTCATTTGTACCATCCGCGTCGCGAAGAGCAAAGGCATCTGCTTGAAAACTCGATACACACTATTTTGGAACTCTAAACACCCTTAAATGTCATATTCATTGCTTCAAGCGGCAAAATAGGTGATGATGTCTACGTGCCAAACTATGGGGAAATGAATCAAAGCAACCCTTTTTCCATTTTTTTTTCTGAAATAACAAAATGTCGCCTAGGATCATTTACAAAACACTTTGATGAACACCTCTATGGACCACCGTCAAGGAACTTCAGGGACAGAGGTAAGATTGTGGCCTCAACTGGTGAAGTCGCTCGAATATGGAGGCAAATTCAATGAGTAGTGGCGAACGCAGACGGGAGAAGGGAGAGGAAGTGGACCCGACCGCTCGGAACTTTTGAAAAAACAAATATTTTGGGAGTGGTAACCCATTCCAAAATTCGAAAATAATTATTTAAGAATGGTAGCTAGAACATTGAAGTATAAACTAGCCAGTACATAACTTTCAATTTTCATGAAGTATTTCCTTATTATTTGGGAATCCGTTCTTCTGATGCCCAGTTAGCCACCTTATGGATTGCACAGAGCGGTTATCCACCTTAAAACCATTAGTATCCGATTAATTGTTTATGCATTTACAATGTACAAAACCCAGCTAAATATGCTGTTGAAAGCAATCTTAACCATAACAATGGAAATGGGTCCACTTTTCAGATGTGGTCTCCAGGGCCCGTATCCGATACATTCAACTGTGGCAGAGAAAGCGTAGCGAGTACTTATACAACCCAGCCCTGTGCAGCTTACCCACTTTGTTATATACTATAATCCATGCATCCCAGTGGCTGAAGGAAGAGAAGCGCCGGAAGGGGCGCCCTTCAGGATGCATCGACGAATTTTCAAAATTACTTAAGAAAACAAAAATTTTGGCATCAGTTCATTTTCAATTGTTCATTGTTTTTAGAACATTCATTCCTTGTTATTTGACAATAAAACTGATATTTTTAGCACTCTTATTACTTCCCAATTTTTCCCCACCCCTCCCCCTCCTCCCTGGATTGCCTCTCTTGCATCCGGCACTGATGCATCTATGAGTTCATTTCTTGGTGCAAATGTGGTGATGAAATGTACGAGAGGCTACAGAATTGGTGATGGAGCTTTCAGTAATACATGTACCAAGTGAAAACCGACTGGTTAAACGTATCGTCGAAACGAGTGGATACGGATATTTATTTATTGATTTAAGAGGGCATAAACAAAGCGTTTACGCGGCAAATACATTCTAAACAAACAACTTCAATAATAGATTCAACATGTAGGATACCTGCAGGTACATAACTTTTGAATCAGTAACAGAGTAACAGAGACGACACGAGCACGGCCAGCTATAGCAATTTATTCAACTGAGTTAAATATATTGGATACGTGTCCAGCCTTTTATGGGTTGGCATTACGCGCTACACCACAAGCGACGTGGCACTCTTGTTCTTTGTGTACAAAAAATTTCGTTGGTATAACCATTCCCATTCTGCTTCTATCCTGTTCTCTGTTATAAATTGTGAAAAATCGGTGAGGTATCTCGATCACCCTCTATAACTGCCTGTTTCATATGTATTACCCGAAGAAGCCTTGTCACGCATGAGTTCATCTACGGCCAGCACGCCTGCGTGACTATCTCCAGCTGAACAACATCATTAACATTCGATCGAAAGCCAGCAATGCCAGGATGTCACATGATCTGATGTTGATGTGTTAATGTATTTTATTGCGTGGGCGATAGAATTACCATTAATCCATGATGATCCTAATGATGGCAAGGACAATCCATGAAATGGAACATCATTATGAAATGAAGGGAATCGGGTGCAATCTTCTCAGAACTACTTCGATCTCCTACAAATTTTCATTGTTATTCGAGACTTTGCTAAAATCCCTTCGAAGGTTTTGGGGCTCTCATTGTTTGCGAATCCGTACATCTCATTAATATCACTCTTAATCCATCCTCTGGTGTGCCTCAGCTTTTTTTCACGAGTTCTGGGGGCCTCGAGGTTGACATGCCGAAGTCC
The DNA here is from genome assembly GCA_037903475.1 of Ancylostoma caninum. Lineage (NCBI taxonomy): Eukaryota > Metazoa > Nematoda > Chromadorea > Rhabditida > Ancylostomatidae > Ancylostoma > Ancylostoma caninum. Next base: position 93,929 of record JBAJFG010000597.1, on the reverse strand, counting down.
GCATCACTGCTGCACCGATTTTTTCCTCATAACCCTATTACTGACGTGAAAGGATAGCACAGCATTCGGGATTTCGCGTAGATTTCGAGATTTTGGCTTGGAGGAGTTCTTGTCACCACTACATACGAAGATATAATATACAGGGTGGCTGTTAAGTATGGATCGCTCAATTTTCTAATTTCCTGCTCCAGAAACTTGAGATTTCGGGACGGCATATTTATTACCTGTTTCAATAAATCATTAGTCATCAGCAAGCAAGGTGCTGCGCGAAGTCGTCTACTGTGAACTAAGCGCAGGTCCTTTGTCTCCCCTTAGGCAAGACTTCTGTTGGCCGCGAGAGGTTGACGTCGGTCTTGCTCCACTTTCTTTCAAATGCTGCCCTGGGGGAGTTCACACTTTTGTGGCTTGTAGCAGACATCTTGTCCTCTAAGAAACCCCTAACAAAGTAGAACAGCGGATTGAGATTGAGGTGTGGGAGGACCATATATCTTAGCCTCACTAACTGGGAAAATCAGGGTCACAGAAGACGAAAGTGGATTTTGTGGTGCGATCATGGGCCCAATCTTGTTGCAGGATAAATCACTGTACGAAGCTGTGTCTCCTGATCCATGGAAGAAGTACATGTTGTAATAGCTCTTGCTTATGAAAACCGGCGTCAGTTTTCGCCAATTTTACCATGAATAATAGCGAATTAGAGCTTCATGAAGGGAACTCATCCCAAATCATGGCACACTAAAGGAGCAGAGCTCATCCGCTCATCATCCACTTCTCCATGGTACTACGAAGCAAAACAGTAGTCGTGCTGGCTGAACAGAATTCACGCAGCTCTAAAAATGAAAAACTTTTTTCGTCTCCAAAAAAGAGGTTAAGGAGGCGGCCACGGAGATTTCCGTTGAAATTTTTCTCTGCTTACTCCGAATGTTCCCTCCTGCCCTAATCTGACAGTGCCCTGCTCCAGCATGCTTAGTAACTGCACAGCCCCAGCTGAAGTTTCGCGATCTTCTGAGCAGTGTTTGTAGAGATATTTTGGTTGGAAGCTAGGTGATTCAATCTGATCGAGTCGTCGCTGGCGATACTCTTCTCCTTGATGCCACGTCAACGCGAGGTGCGAATTGATAGAGGTCTAACTGGTTTCTGGAGTGGGATAGCATACCCTCTCTCCCTCTGCTGCCCAACCACGTTCCCGACTGGTGGTGCGAGAAAACCAGCGCGTTTTACAAATTCAGCAACACAGAGCGCGCAATCGCTCAGGTCGGCGATGGCAGTACGATGACGAAATCTCCCTATAACTTCTGAAGGAGTCCAAGGACGGGGACCAAAATTCTCATGCTATTTACAGAAACCACTATCTATAGTATCATTAGCAAAAGCAGGTGACAGCTACTCTCTTGTTTTCTTTTTGGCATCTGGAAAACGCGATCCATACTTAACAGCCACCCTGTATTGTTGTAGTCATGGGGACTATTTCACTTTCATGAACCGACAATTTAAATTTTCTGGCTGAAACCTCTTATGGGGGAATTCCTCTTATATAAATATAATATATTGTTGTAGTCATGGGGACTATTTCACTTTCATGAACCGACAATTTAAATTTTCTGGCTGAAACCTCTTATGGGGGAATACTTGAGATGCTAAACACGAATATCATATCCATTTTGTACCGCAACCCCATTTTGCTTAGACTATAGCACGTGTACTGTGGAAAAGGTAAGTCTGAGAAATCTTCTGTAACTCTGCGTTGGAGAGAGGGTTATTTGAGGTGCTCAGTACGAATACAGTATCATATAGTATCCAATTTGCACTGTAACTCCACTTCTTTGTATAATGGTGAGATAGCTGCGCGAAATTGACATAAAATGCAAATTTGGTCGCGGCAACAGCAGTGTCATGGAAATGATGCTGATGCCATTCGTGATCAGCGCATAAAGAAACTCATCTGTGCAAAAAAAAATTGAAAAGATTCTGTGAGCGGCGTACCTAACGTATAACTACCGCATATCTACGAAAATGAGGAAAATGATACGACACCTTGTTCAGCACCTCAAACAACCTCTTGTGCAGAGGTTTAGCTTAAAGAAAATTTTTGAAGTTGCCGATTACGCGGCATTTGGCATCAGGGGACATGAGAATGGAAGGAATCACAGCATATGCATGTCAAAAAAAGTGCAAAATATAGATCAGTTAGTCGAAAAATGATGAGGTCGTAGTTGCGGACAAAGTCGGATCGGGCGCCCTCTGTGAACTAGTAGACTGTACCTCCACACCACCTGTTAACCCAAGCTGATACCCTTTAACTATTACACCTTGAAGTCTGGGTTAACTCTGCGTTAACGCGCATCAACACGGGTTAGCGAGTGATGTGGCGCTGTTCACAGAATTATAAAAGGTGACTCGTGACCGAATTCGCATTCTTTAAAAGTTCTCACCTCAATCTCAACTAGGATCTCAATTAAAGGGGCGATTCGATGCCCTGATCACGAAAATCACACTTGTTTTCCACACTGGCGCCGTTTTTTTTTTCAAGTTTACTGTGGGAATAATGTTGGAGCGTGAAATAAAATGCAATCTTCAACAAGGAAATCGAAGTAATGGCAGTGTCAGAAGGTGTAGCCTGGCTAACATACATAAGTGGTACTACTGTAAAACTATTATAAGTACGACACTCATGTTTGCCACCTTCATTAAGCCTTTCATCAATTAGTGAGGAAATTTCCGGGATTTTCTGAGCAGAAAATCGGGAAAGTATCAGACTGCCATTTGCTTGCCAGAACTTATATTTCTTTTGATTCTTACTGTGATCTCACCACATTTTTACAAAAGCTTAATTAGTATAGGAAATTAGTGCGATTTTCGAGATCAGGGCATCGAATAACCCCTTAAGTGAGATCCAGGTTAGGATTTCTGAAGAACGCGAAGTCACCTTTTATGATTCTGTGCGCTGTCCCCTTTACGTGATGTGCCATAACGATTGACGTCCCCCTGAAAACCGTGCAACCCTATCATTATCAACAAAAGGTCGCACTTCTATCAAAGTGGCAGCTATTGACCAGTCCCCAAATGACGACAGCGCTCCTGCAGCAAACACCCTCCTTGTCAGCATTTCTATGCGAGCCAAGTGGCGCTAGAAATCCCCCATCATTTCCGTTCGCAATCGCCCTGCGATGAGGTTGTTCTTCTCAACAAACAGGCGGCTGGTGGTGACGTGCTGCCACGCGTCCAATAGTGCAAGCAGGGCGATAATGCACTTATAGGTAGGGGCCATCGACCACGAGCAGCTCTCAGTGGCGGCTGGAGGGGACCCCATCCGGGGATCCCGGAAGATCCCGGAGAAGCTCGAAATTGATCGCGATTGATCCGGGAAAGCAGCGGCGGTCGACAGAGTGCAGACGTGACGACACAGCGCCGAGGGCCGGTCGATAAACGTGGGCGGAACGAGTGTGCGGCGGAGGGAGCACGCGGCGCGAGGAGACGCCGACGCGCGACGGTCAGAGACGCAGACGCCGAAAGGGCGGGCGTTCGAGGGGCGCTCATATAGCACCAAAGGCCCCATAACAGTCCGGTTTTCCCTTTTGTCTCCCCTTCGAAACCTGATAGATTTTCCAGACTTTGTGCTATTCGCCCAACTCTCAAGCGCTGAACATTTCTGAGGCCCAGCTGTAGCTCTAGTTCTCGGAAAGCATCAGATTTTGGGGCAACAAAGTCTTCGATTTCAATTTTTTTTTCTTGGCGCACGGGTTTCTTGGACTTTTAGATGCGAAACTTGGTCCAGCGCTATCCGCGGTCTTCCAGCTGTCGTTGACCTAGTTCACGCTTCTGAAACGAGGCCTCCGTTTTTCGTTATTGATCGAGCGTGCAAGTGAGACCGGCTCGCAGCTCGCCACCCTGCGAGGCTTATCTTGACTAGTGTCGGAACTGGCCTCGTTCTCTGTAGTTTCGATTGAACAGCACATTCCAGTCCTCTTTGTTTGTCTTGAGAAGGGAATGTGTTAGGCAGTTTTGGTGAGGAGACAACCAAATCTCGCCATATCGTCTTGTAGTCTGGCATTTACTCGCCTACCGATAGCTGTTGCTGGGCAAAAACGAAAATAAAAAGCTTATAATGATATGGAAGACACGTTCTTAAATACATACATGCTGGATTCATTTATTTATTAGGGGAACTTGTTAACTCAAAAACTGCAATGACTCTGATAAATTGCGCTAGGAACGCAGACCGAACAGCGTGATGCGTCTGGTGGAAGCCCTAGCAGCAGATCGCCCCTATTGCTGCCATCTTTGCTTCAGTTGCTGCTAAAAAAACGAGAGCTTGAGCAGCAATTGAGGAAGCGATGGCAGCAACACGGAAGGAGATGCTGCTAGAGTTTCTTCTGGTCTTGTTATGCTGTTCAAGCTTCGTTCCTAGCGCATGTTTATTTTATTTGAGAGGAATTTTACTCTGCCCCCACAGGTCGCCATTCTTGCGGCGTGAAACAGGATGTATGCTGACATGCAATTAGTGCACTTCAAGCCATTAAACAGAGGGGGAAGTGCCCTAAATGGAGTTTTAACTGATTTGTTAGGAACTGTTCGTGTTCGGACAGTTTGTAATAATTTTGCACCTAAAAATGGTATAGGAGAACCCGCTACCGCTTTCCCGTCGCATTCGCTCATAATGATGCAATTGCATCCTAACGTGCATTTTATTTCACGCCATTTTACGACAAGCCGACCCGCGTAAGCTGTGTAGTTTGGTCTTGTACCGTTTGTTGCAATATGAGGATTGAAATGCTCCCTTCTTGATGCATTCAGCAGACATACATGTTTTGAAATTGTTGTTTTTGTTATCGAATGTCTTCACCTTTCTTCTTCTCATGCGTCACCCATTGCGTCATCGCGTGCATAATCGCAAAACCAACATCGAAGTGAATTCGCTAGCTCTGTCCTCAAAAGACGACCGGTTCACTAATGATAGATTTTTCAGGATCTCCTTGACACTTGGAAAACCCGTCCACTTTTACTGGGAGTGCCAGTTGTGCATGTTCTTGCACCCAACAAACTTCGTACGATACTGCGATTTTATGCTCGACAACCCTCAGGAAGGCGAGTTCCTTAATTACTACTTGGAAAACGATAGTGAATGGGAAGGGGTTATGTGCAGTTCGGACTCGTCATTGGACGCAGTGGTGCGGCGAGAAATTTCTGGAATGTCACTGGTTTGCTTGAATGCTTTTGTCTGAAGCGACCGCCATAGAATGCGTTTTTCATGGGGATTTCTCCGATAGCTGTAATTTCATGGTTGACTAAAATCTGACGACTGCATGCTTGGACATTTCAACATGTTATATTTACATAAATTTCAAGACAGGCAAGAATAATATGGAATTTTTTGACGACTGCTGACGTGGGGGTATGATCCTTTCTCAAGCCTGAAAGCTTCTGTTAACTCGGGAAGCTGATAATCTTCATCTGGGACAGTTGTCCAGTATGTGCAGGTCAATGGAAAGGCATGTCATTTTTTGAAGAATGCAGGTTATATTGTGAGAGTAAGATGCGTCTGTGAATTGTCAAGCTAATCTTGAGCATAATGGAGTGTGCTTTCAAAAACAAGAATACATGAAGGTTACTTGAGGTTCGTTTGCTTTACAAGTCTTTCTCTAGCCAATTTGAAGCCAGCACAGCCAATGTGCTGGCTTCAAATTGGCTAGAGAAAGACTTGTAAAGCAAACGTGAATGCATGGGCCATGCAGTTCGTGCCCTAATCTAGAGCCATCCATCAACTTCTGGGACCAACGATAGCTGGCGAACACAACGCAAGCAATGAGCCATGCCTCATTTACGTGACGAATACAGCAAATGCCGGTGCTAATATGTATTGGTCATGTCTCTTAATATCCTACACCATTCGCGTTGCGCTTGTCGTAAGTGCGGTTTCCATTTTGGGAATGTGGTAAACAGAGACGTTGTAACTGGCTAGGCACTTGCAAGGATTTTACCCTTTTATTTCTCGAACAACACTATTAACGCAGATAGAAGTGTCTGTGCTGAAGCAACTGTATGCTGAAAAGCTGACTGTGGATGTTCATTATTATGGTCAGCCGTAAACCCAGTTTATGTTTGTATGCTCCTAAAACAGAGGTTGGCTACCCCAACACAGAGGCACACCCCTTCGTGCCTGACAAAGAGAGGGGCATTCATTTTGAGAGCTTAACATAATTGAAGTCTCTTGAATTTTTCCCTTGAATTGCGAATTATCGTTGAAATTTACTAAAGGATAGTACGTAGTTTGCACTTATGGGATTGTATCTGAGAAAACCGAATTTGTAGCGGAGCACTGAAAGAATCAAAGTGGGATTTGGTCGGAGATCAGACCCTGTCTGCTTGTAGTGACATTAAAAGAATCGGAGCACTTGTTATGCACAAGCCTAAACTTCCTAAGAATGGGAAATGTTGCTAGAGCGATGGCTGTACTGCTATTGCCTCAAATGACGGTCTTAGGGCATTTGCATTACCAGATGGTGCCAAGTGATTGCTATATAGCCGTTGATGAGCGTAGTGAAGCCGCTTGAACAGCATAGCAGATTGAAGAATGGTGGGTTTAGAAAAACACAAGCACCACTTTTTTGAGCTAAAATTTCACCATTTGATGCAAAACAGGTTTCGCTTCTTACACGCTTGCTTCGTTCTAGAGTTGTAGTTACTCCTCTATGTAGTTCGTAAACATGTTTTCACGCTTTACATTGATGTGCGGATTGCTCTTTGCGGTAGGGTTCATTCGCGTTTCGCGTTGGCTACCTTCGGTTGGTTTATGCTTGGCAATCTTACCAGTGAGGGTGAGCAACTCAAGGATTTGAAACTTCCATAATCCTTAATGGTGTCATAAAAATCTTCAACGGCTGCAATGTTTCAGGGAGGTTGTCAAGGAAAAGAAAGAAACTGAAGACTAGCGAATCGTTAGCGTCGCTGTTTCTCGACGCCATTGTTTGCGATACTGATATCGTATGCAATTTGCACCACGGCAAGTCGTCGCCTTGCGTCTGCTTTCAAGATTTTAGTAAATATTGTAAGTTGTTAGACATTGTTCACGTGCTTGTCGATTATTCAACAGTGATTCAACAACAATATCGTTTTCAAGTAGATCTTTTCCAGCCGAACGGCAATTAGTTCAAAATGGCTCTCAACGTCAACCGTGCTGTGACCGATCCATTCTACCGCTACAAGATGCCCAAATTGCTCGCAAAGGTAATTTTTTGGAGGTTACGAGATCAAATCGATAGATTGGAGTTGAGAACTTGAGAAATTTGATGAACGGACTGGAGTTCTAAAAAGTTATTCACGGTTCCTGAAATCCACTCTTGGTTATGTAGTGATTGTTATCTAGTAAGTCTGCTACAACATATGTGAGTTTGCAAAAATTGCAGTCACGGAGGTGGTGGTTTGATGTGAGCATTAGAGTAGGGGTGTCACTTAGCTATAGCACCTCTCCTCATATAGAACGCGTTATTTATGTGTTTACTGGCATAACAAAAATCACAGTATGTGAAGCATCCTATGAATAGCCTTTGAGATCCTTTACTCATTAACGGGTTTTCATAGGATGTTAAACCAAATGCCTGTTTTTTTTTTGTTTCTTTTATTGCTACACATCTTTCTTCAGGTCGAGGGCAAAGGCAATGGAATCAAAACTGTTGTGGCGAATATGTCTGACATAGCTAAATCACTTGAACGCCCACCTATGTGTGAGTTTCTGGTTATGTCTTACCGGTTTAGGCATAGCGGCTCTGAGTTATTTACATTTTAGATCCCACCAAATACTTCGGTTGCGAACTGGGCGCACAGACCAACTATGATGCGAAAAATGAGCGTTACATCGTGAATGGTGAGCATGACGCTGCGAAGCTGCAAGACATCCTGGATGGCTTCATCAAAAAATTTGTTCTCTGCCCAGCTTGTGAAAATCCCGAAACGGCATTGGTGAGTTTTGTTTTTGTCTTATTAGGACAAAAAAACCGGTGTTGTGAGCTTTAGTGAATTCGACCTTTCAGTCAGTGCGCCGCAATCAGATTCACAGCAAATGCAAAGCGTGCGGACACGCATTCATTATTGATAATCGACACAAGCTGTCTACATACATCCTCAAAAACCCACCCAAAATTGAGGTCGACTTCTGTGAGTTATCCTAATGTTATACCGTTCATCGCGACTCACCATTCAACATGCCACAACCCTTTCCTCCCCGAGTACTCTATATCAACTATGCCTTTTTGTAGCTAAGGACAACAAGCAAAATGGCAATGGACATGTGAAGGAAGAGGATCTTGGAGTCGAGGCCAATGGCGACAGGGTACGTTGCTTACCTGCTTACCGTTCCCACTTTCACTGATGGTAGGCTTGCACACACTGCGCACAAATGCTTGGTAGATTGCTGTCAAATTTACTCGTGGGAAGGCCGTTCTCAAACCTCGCTATAGCTTTGGAATTGAGAGAAACGTTTTAGAACAGCTCGAATGACGACGATGATGACGACTGGGCGCCAGAGGAGGATGAAGCCCCGAACACCAAGCTGGCTGCAGGAATTGGAAAACTTGTGATCGATAAGGATCTCGATAAGAGCATAGAAGAACGTTTGGACATGCTGCATCGCTTCTTCGTCGAAGCTAAAGAGAAAGGAACGATTGGCGATGGAAAGGTATTGTACTTATTGTAATAATTCCATTGAATGAAGTTGATCTGGTTCTTTCTGTCGGCTTGTTAGAATGGACACAAAAGAGCTTGAGAGCCTAGTTCTTGAAGTCGTATTCGGATTTTGGACCCTGGATGGTTGCTATACGTCCAATCTTTATTGCATTATTCACTGAACTGATCAGGTTCCTTTCAACGGAGCTGGCAATTTCCTGTTAGTAATGGTGTCGAAATCTGTTTTCATTGCCATTTATTGTTTTGCTATCGTATTTCATAATATTTAAGGCACTAGCCGATGAAGCCGAGCGTCTGGAACTCAAGCAGAAAGCACCACTGCTCCTTGCTGATGTTCTTTTGGACCAAGACATCATCAAGGATGGAATGGCACAAATCAAAAACAATAGGAGAGTGTTGTTGAGATTCACACTCAATGACAAGAAGGTACTTGTTAAGCTCCTGTAAAGCCTAACGAAAACGTTTTTGCACAGTTCTATAAAGGAAAATAATTATAATTCTAGGCTCAGCGCTATCTTTTGGGTGGTATCGAACAACTCATTACCAAGCATGAAGCCATACTGCTGCCGAAAGCCGCTCACATAATCAAGGCCCTTTATGATAATGATATTTGCGAAGAGGAGGCTATTCTTGCTTGGGGTGACAAGGTATGAGATTTCATTTGCGACTACGAAAGTGAGGTGACTAGGTAAATATATAGGTACAGGTATATCTACGGATCTGATTGTTACAGCCATCTTCAAAGTACGTTACTAAGACACAATCGAAGAAGATTGTCCAGAAATGTGAAGCGGTCCTCACGTGGCTAAGGGAAGCAGAGGAAGAAGATGACGACGAAGAAGAATCCAACGACGAAGTTGAAGTAATTCGATTTTTGTTCTTTTGTTTGCGTTGGTATCGTTCAATCTTTCCTTTTTAGTTCGACGATCGCAACCAGAAAACGAGCGTGTATGCGGAGAAGGCAAAGGCTCAAGCGACAGCGGAAGACATCAAGGTGCAGGGCGATGATGGCGTCGAGATTGATATTGACGACATTTAAACGGCCATTGATTTCTTACCTATGAAAACTTCAATCTTGTGAATCTTGCTGATGTAACCGTGACACCATTTTCCACTTAATTTTTGGATTAAGTATGCTTCGCCGTTCCATTGTGTGTCCATTAAAATTACTTGTCTCTCTTTCACCTCATTCTGACATGTGGTTCTGTGTGGATATTTGGTCGTCTGTATTCGACTAGAAGTGGATCGATTCTTATTGGTTTAGTGCGGTTTTATTTTGTAAAGATTCCCTATTTGTGTTGTGATTAGAGTATGAGAGCCCTAAATGAATGCTTCTGGTCAGATGAACCTCGTTTCGTCATCATGTTCGGTTACATACGTGGAAGCTACTGTTGTTGTTATGATTAGTTACCCAAGGAGAAGACAAAGAAGGGGTCCATAGGGTCTATCGCTCTAACCTTTCTTGGCGCTATTCAAGCGAAATCCTGAAGAATTATTTTTATAGACTCTGCCTAGGCCGTGGAAATTAACATTCTGACAGCTGCATACGAAAATTCCGACTGAGCCAAGTTCTGTTGACCATAACAGCGTAAGGTAAGGAAAGCACTTGCTATATGTATGAGGTACATCAAAGAAGTTGTTTAATCCGTCTTTCACCATGGTTCGTTAATACATGTGCCTACCAGTGGCTGATGCAGGGGGAAGGGCGCCTCCCCTCTCCCGAAAATGGGTCACCAAATTTTTGGAACTGCTTTACAACACGAAATCTTGTATTAGTCTATTTTTGGTTGTTTATTTTTGTTACTATTTTGAATGTGATTTTGATCAACTTTTATTATCATAACTAATATTTTTTATTAATTTTATTTTCCGTTTGGGTCTCCAAAACGGCGGAGACCACACTTTTTTCTCAGGCCCTCCTCCCTCCCGCCCACTTTCTGAGTCCGTCACTGGTACCTACTGCTGTGATTTGTAGCCGTTTGCAGAAGCATTCAAGAACTTGATCTATAAAGTTAGTGTATGTATTAAGACCCTGATAAGAGAAGGGGATAGTTCTAGTCGCGGGGAATGCCGCCCTAATTTGTGAAGGTACTTGGTGCGGTCACCGTATTCCAATGCAACCTTTTTCGCAAATGTTCTATGAAAAAAATACTATGAAGCTGTCATTGAGAAGCAATGCGACAAAACAATTGAAGATGAACACCCACAATGAGAACAAATATCACTCCACCGCGAGGCATTCAAAGTGATCCAGGAGTTGTAGTAGTACAAATTCTACGAATCGTTAACTTCAATTTGTAGCTGGGACCTCCGCTCACCGGATTACTCCACCTGACTAATTCCTGGACTAAAGGCAAGGCATAAGTCAACTGCTAGCATTGATAGACTAGGGACAGCCCCTGCATATCTTGGGCATGACGATGACGCATACTCACGTGTTGAGGGTTCTTGACTCTTCTGAATAACTATATTGACATGGATAGATGTAATTTCGATCTCTAATGCGTCATCGTCTCCGGGATCGGTGTCGTCTGCTGCCGGAATACTATTTCAAGTAGCTCTCTTCCCGATTTGGTCGAAAATCCTTAAAATCAGGTATAAAAGCTGCTAGAAATAACATAGCAGCAGCAGAAAACGTCGTTTACAACGCGCGCGGCGTACGTTTGTACATAAAGAATCAGCTGTCCATTTCCCTCTGTGGCCCGTGTATTCAATGAGATTTAGATTTACTGAAAGTTCTACGTATCAGTTCATTTAAGCGGTTGATTGTTATTTTCACACAGTATTTCAGACCTACACGTGCAGCAATTTCTACGCATTCGGCGTAGATGTGCAACTGTTCCCTGTTGTACGATGATTCCATCTAGGTCACTTCGCAATAATGTACGAGAAGATAACGGACCACTGGTTTTGGCAGCGCATACTACTTGTTGTGCTTCTGAAACTAGTATTTCTGCACTCTGATCACATGCAGTTTATCATGAGCGTTAGTCTTTACACTATTCTAGCTCTGCGCATTCTGCGAAACAAATTCTTACAGGGTGACTAACAATTTTTTGACTGGTGGTCATGACGATATATGAACATGGCGTTGTTGAACAACAGCGTCTGCTTCATCGCTTTTATTTTCGAGACATTTTTTGGGTAGTTCCTAAGTTCCTAATATTTCATAGCATCTTCCCACAAGGCTCACCCTGTAGAGAGATAAAAACCATCTTCTGAATAGCTTTTTTATCTCGCCCAGACATTGTAGACATTGTGCGCCTCATCCGAGCTGCACTGTGTCAGACTATAGGATATTTTTTAAACGCAAAAGATGAGCAAGCAGAATGACTCTGTGCACAGGAGGATATGTGGTCAGCAAACGAATTGGCTATCACTTGAGGGAGGATTTCTCAAAGACATTCAAGTTACGTTGGAAAAAGTTGTGATCACAACACAGTTTAGTAGTCCGCATTTTTACCCAGCACTGAAAATTTCAGCACTTGGAGTTCTGCCAAGGACTTTTGGGTTATCCTGTATCCTGTAGGTCGCCATTAGACAGAGTTGATGTCCGTAGGGCAGCCTAGACACCAAGCGTCTCCGGACTCCACGGGTGCCATAGAAGAAGATCGCGCAGTGCCTTGCATTGCCTCCTACGCTTACAAAACGACTGTGAAACATGTGAATCGCTCCTCGGCCCATAATTAATGATTCGACTAGACGATATTATTTAATAAGTGAATAATTATTTCCTATGGGAATCCGTAAAAATTGCGAGAAAGAGGTACAAAAACTCAGGCTGAATAAATGCCAGTTTCCTGGCACGTGGTACGGTTATCCACATTTACTGTGCGGGCTCCGTGGTGACCTGTGCTCTCAAACTGCAAATCTGATGTGCATATATTTCCTAGCTAGTCTAGTCTTCAATTATTTTCATGTTGAACTCATTTTTTTTAGAACAACGATTTATGGGAACTCGCCGCGTATCGTCTCCGAATGGCGACTTTACCTTGTTTTTCACAATCCAAAGTCCATTTTCCAATTTCCATCCATGTCGCTTCCAACAAACAGCTATGGATGGATCTAGGAGGAAGTTCTCATGTGTCGAGCAGTATTACATGTAAGTTAAATACGACATCTGTCTAAAAATGTCACACACGCTCTTGGGCAAAAATTGGTCCCTTGTCATTTTTTTTCTGAAATTAAATCAGGATTTGAAGTCCAAAGAAGTTCTTACCCAGTCTCATTCTGTGATTATCCATAGTTAGGATCTTTTCCATGGAGAGGTGCATTATCTTTAATTATCAAACTCTTTATGCCCAGGCCAGTGAAGCCAAATAGACGTACTAACCCCTCACTGTTAGATCTTGTTTTGAGTTTTTGATCATTAATACTGTTTGGTCAAATTTATAAAGAGCTGCTTTCGGGAATAGCTATCCATCGCAGAACTTCTGTTCAAAGACATGTTCAATACAGGTACAGCAAAGCTCTCTCCGCTGGTGACAAAACTGCTGCAGAACGGATTATGTCAGAACGAGATCCAAAGAAAATGAAGCGTATTGGTATGGAATTAGTCGGCTTCAATCGCGAATTGTTGGTATTTTTTAGTTCAAGGTTTTCTTCTCTTTTTCGTCGAGCCGTATTTTTATAACTTTTCTATTCTTAACTATTTTTGTTGAAGACACCGGAACGAATACGTTGAAGTTGGTCCTTGTTAACTCGAGAGAACAGCATGAATTCAGTTCCTATCGTAAAATTGTATGTTAGCAACGTTCCCATTGTATCACCAGCGCCCAACCATCTGGCAGAAACATCAACTCGCTTTAATGATTGATTGATCGCTTACACCAGGAAACATTGTTAGAAGCTAGAAAACGATGTGATTCAGGCTGACTCGTGTCTGGACCAAGTCAACTTTTGTCATTTTTGCCAAGTAGGTAGAGTATGCTGCTGTTCCGTGGTGGTTTATAGTGTGCCCATGAAGCTGAAATGATAGAAGGTCATTTAGCGGTTGGCACGCGGAAACCAAGACAAACATAAAACCTCTGCTGCTTTAGTATGTTTCTAAATAAATATCATAGGCAGGAACTTTCCCAAAATAAAATCATGCCCAATTACTTGCCATTTCTGTGGAAATGTAGTTTGCCTATTGCTTGACACCACTATTTCCACATTCGATACAGCTTATTAGCATACATTTTTTTCATGTGGGACTCCATGAGCTCGGCCGTTATGACAACAGCACTTGAGGCGAAGTTTACCCAAGATACTCGTCTTCGACACATGCTTTTTCTGACCCATGGCTCGCGCCTTGTTGAGTGCTCCCCGTCTGACGTTATCTGGGGTATAGGTGAGTATCGTTTTTTTCTAACATCATTTTTTATAAATCAATATTCTCGCTGCTTCGAGTGATGCTTCTAAATGGTTAACTCTCCCAATTCATCATTTCTAATCCGTTTCCTTCTTGTTCCGCAGATGAATGGTTGTTTCTAGGCCCTTTATGCAATAACTGGCATGTAAACTCCGTTATGTAAATGCAGAATCATCTGTGCGCGTATGGTAAGCTCAGGTCTTCCGATCGACAGTCCCGATGCTGTGAATCCATCTAGATGGCGTGGAAAGAATCGCCTTGGCAGCTTAATGGACGCTGTGCGTGAGAAGTTATGGGCGAATGATGAGTACAGGTTCGTATTCTGTGCTAATAAGGAACAAGTCATTGCTATAGAGACTAAATGATTATGAGGCTTTGCTTTTCTGTCGTATTTACGACTGACATTGTTAGTTTAGGTATGGGTTAAAGATTGTCGGTGTTAGTTTAGGAATGGGTTAAAGATTGACGGCTTTGGCATGGGTTACAAGATGTTAAGTATTTGTTTTCAGATCACAGCGTGAAGAGGTTGAATCGCAAATGAGTTTGTTCCCTGGCTATGCAGATCTTTACTTCTCATCGAATATAACTAGGTGAACGATTTCTCTTATTTCAGTGGAAGTGGGTTTGAGTTCAGTGATTCGCTGTCAAATAAAATTTGTGTTCATATTCAACGCTCGAGTGATTTATGTGCCTTAACCTTTTTTTTATATTCTGTCCATCATGTTAATTTACCATTCTTTTGTTTTTTGAAGGAATCGACATAGCATCAGCGGGTATGTGGAGACAAAGGAGGCAGTTTGCGATGATAGCAGGCGCCGAAGCTCTGGTGATGCACTTCGAGCGAAACGACGTGCACAGGCTGAGGAAGAACTTATCAAAGCTGTGTGCGTAGAAAAGCGACGGCGTAGTGGACACGACAGCTCTGAGCCGAAAAAGATAGAAGAATTAGAGTAAGCAAATAATTCGAAAGTATTGGAGACGCTTTCTTTTTTTTCACAATTCCGTTTTTCCTTTTTTTCATTTTAGAACTCCATCCACATCACGAGCTCGCTCTTTAAGTGAGCAGAACGGGACGTCATCCTCACAAGGCTCGAAGAACCTGCGAAGCCGCGTCTCTGTTGGAGAAAACAACAATAATGCTTGCAAAACTCCGGAGCAAAAGCCGTCCACTCCAAAAGCGCTCCTAGACGTTGTCGACCATTCAATACAAGAAATACTGCTCCCCGGTGAAAGTTTATGTGCATCTACGCCTTTGACTGTGCCAGAAACTTCTACGGCTGTAAATGATGAAGTTGCTGAAGCGGTGAAGATGGAGGCTGCAGAACGACTAAAGGCTACCTCTCTCACTGAAGAACCAGAAAAGGTCATAGATCCGAAAGATCTGGAGTTCAAGATGAGGAAGAATCTTTCTGTTCGAAAACGAGCCAGTGAGGAAGAAGAAGTGAGTATCAATGAATTCCGCGGTTTTCATTACTCAATTTCCTTTTTTTTTTTCCTCAAAGCTCATTTATGACATTGTCGTCCACTGTATTACAATTTGTAGGTCAGTTTGCTATTCTGACAGCGTTGTAGTAAAAAAACCTGTTGTTTAGAGATTTATGTACAGAGAGATTTTTTGTCAGAAAATCGCTATTATGCAGGGTAAAGATGCTAGTAAAAGGAAGCGGAGAAAGCGAGATGATAGCGACAGTGCAAGTCGATCACGGTCAAGGCGAAGAAAATCTCGTTCGCGATCTCCACCTAGGACGTCTAACAAAGACAATGGGGAACAAAAGCATTCGAAGAGCAAAAGTCGTCGCAGCGAAAGCACGCGAGGTTTGTTGTTTGTCCCTATTCTCTTCTTAGGGAGCTCCTACTAAAATTTCTACCTAAACTTGGTTCAGACGATAAGAAAAAGGAGGAGCACAGATCTCATAGGAAGCGAAGGAGTAATGGAGAAAGATCCCGGTCGAGAAGCAGAGATCGATCGAAAAGGGAAAGGGAAACCTCCAGGACAAAAGGTTGTTAGAAGTTTAAGTTGTGAAATTTCTTAATTTCGTTCTAGTTTTTCGTGTTTTGCGAAGGCTTATCAGATAACTTAGATTTCGAATATCTAGGAAATGCTGGGACACTTGTTGCGGAAATGGTTTCGTAAAATTAATCGAAATAACTTGTCATTTCTTGTTTGGGTATTGAATACGAACATAAGTGCCTAGCGCTTCTGTTTTGCTGCTGCACTTTCTCTTCTGATTGTCAGTTTTTGACAGCTTGGTTAGGCCCAGAAATTATGCAAACTGAAGATTGAAGGAACAATGACGAGTCTCTTATACAGGAAGAAAAGCTCATCCGTATGACGGCATAGGACGAATTGCCAAAAATTATTAAGTTGGTGAAAAATCTGCACGAACTCGTGTTCACGCCTAGCACTTATCTGCATATACGGTTACATTAGTCTTTGTTTTGCTTTTTGCTAAGGCGGTTTTCATACATTCTCCAACTGGCGCGGCGTGGCGCGAAAAGTGACTTGCACACGGGAAATGTGGAAGTCGCGTTGGGTTTGCCGCTTGGCAACGAATACCGCACATCATTCTAATCTGCGACTCGCAGAGCAAGCTCGCAAAATGACGCGAAGGGCTCGCGCGAGGTGAAATCTCTGAAACCCCCCCATACCCGCGTCACCTGCGGCACCCTATCATTCATCATATAGCGCCATGCGGCGCGGCAATACTCTGAAAGCCGCAAAACCTTGCAGCCATCCAGTGGTATTGCTGCAAGGTGGTTCTAACACATCTTGGTAAGAACCGACTGCATCATTATAGGTTCTAACGCATTTGTGCCCTTTTAGAATTCTCGTATTACGTGCCACAACCCTAAAGAAACCATGTTGCTTTACTGCTGCTAAACGGTTGTTAACCGTTGCAAAACAAAAAAAAAAAAAAACGAATGTGGCTGACTGTAAGTATATGGAACTGTACGGAAATTTGGCGTCGATATTTGCAGCGCTCACCATGGCTTCATAACTTTACCTCTGGTCTGGATATCATGGTTATCCTTAGTCAGCTCCAGAAAATCGACCAGTGATCTGGTTACTGAAAATAACGTTATGTAGGAGGGTAATTGTAACGAAAACCGGCACGGCTCTACTTGCATGGCTATAAATACCGCTGCATAGATGTTGTTCTATCTTTAAGGCTGTGTGAAGCTATCAGGTAAGTTCAATATCACCTCCTAATTTAGAAAGGAAACGCAAACGCTCATCCTCGACTGAGCGCGCCAAGGATGAGAAGAAGGAAAGGAAGAGAGACAAGTCGCCGGAGGATAAGAAGGATACGAAGTTAACAAAACCTACCAGTCAGTGTTTTTTTCTTCTTCTTCATCATATAAAATTTGGAGCTTGTTAGCTTCTACTGGCCTCTGTTTAGTACCCTCGAAGGGTTTCAGGCTAAAATCGATCTTTAGTACCACGTCCTCGAGGGCACATGCTTTAGCTGGAGCGCCGTTCCACGTTCTGTATTAATAGTTGTTCTTTCCACATTTTAGAGCCCCTAATACTGTTGCAGGTGCTCCCGCTCCGACCTCAGCAACTGCAGCCATGAAGCCAGCAGACGAAGAGATGTTTGGCCCACCAACAATCACCACTTCAAAGGCTGAGAAGGTATGGTATTAGCTTAATACTATTAAAGTAGTTCATTAGTTTTATGAGATGATCTGTTTCATACATTAAATATCACAGTCAACTGAATGTAAACTCTTACACAAACATGCTGTCTCGTTGTCTGTAAGTCAGGATTCATATATCCTTTGGACTGCTTTCTACGTATTAGATTGCGGACGGTGCGTCACCGATATCGGACCACCCACAGATCCAAACGTCAAAAATGAAGTCGCGACGGCGATGCTAGGTGCTATACTCCGCAAGGTCTACTGTCTGAATGAAATTCGTGTAATGTATTGTAGATGCGTTTTAACAGCAAGTCATGAGCATAGATGTGATGTAACGATCTTGAGAGTAGAGCCTAGTAGGTAAGGTACAGCTTGGCTTGAAGCGTATGAAATTCCTGCCAGGAGCTGCAGTGTGAGCTCTAGTATATCAGCATCGATATCCACTCGATCCTGTCGCTTTCGTGCAAGGAGATAAATGCATTTTGAAACTTATTACTAGAGAAATACTGTGTTCAACCATTCAGATGAACAGCCTGCTCAATAGAATGAAGAAAAAACAGTCGTTGCAATCAGGACAAAGCAAGTGATATTAGTTTATTGCTATTTTCATGGACGTGTATGCAGTACCCTTTGTTGTTTCCGTTATCATCGAATTGTTATTTATTTTGTATATCTGGAACTCATTCCTGTTGTTAAATCACCTAAACTCTTGCCCAGATTTAGGGGACTCAGAGTTGATTTCGGTCATTCGTAATAATAGTATCACAACTCTATTTATGGTTATTTCCTTTCATTGAATAAGCACTATTGAACTTTTGTTGTAATATTATAGGAATCTAAAAGTGGCACTTTAACTGATTAATGAAGTAGCCCCAATTCTTGGATTTATCTTGGGATGTTGGCGGTTTTGCAGTGGAATTGCAGCGTCTTTATCCCCTACATTGCTAGTTTGGTCTCGTTCCACTGCAATTTGATCCAACTCCAATAGTTACACTTAATTATGAATTAAAATCATTGATTTCCATACGGTACAAATTCTCTTGTGATTTCGATAGTTGTTTTGTAGATGGCAGTCGCTGGCAAGACCAAGTCTTATATTCTTGTGTTCATATTCAAGTGCTGCGACAATGTCAAAACAGCTGAGCCACATGGCAGTTTCACACGATTTCATGGAATTATTCATTGTTAATGAAAATCACCGATATTCTGTGTCACACATCCACTGGAAGAAAACAAAAACGAGCACAGAGATGACATTATGCTGTGAGGACTATGTTCACGTTCCCTATCCTCTATCAAAGATTAGATGAGACGAAAAAATACCATAATTCCATAAACAAGCATTGCAACAAACAAACAAAAACAGATTAAAATGAAGACATCCTAAAGCCACAAGAAGAGGTTATCAATTTGGGTAGCAGCAGATTCATCAAGAACACTGATACAACAAAGAACTACAACTCTGTGGTTCCTGTTCAGAGCTTAGTTTGACGATTCACATTCAGGGGAAGGGATAAGTTGGTCAAAAAATTGACCCGCTTGAAGCAGGTTTACAATGGGGCGTTACTATAAGGATGAGGATAGATGGGAAACACTTATTACAGGGGGAAGCTCGGTTCATTGGCCCATACACATGAAACAAAGGAGAAAGTACCGCTAAAAGTTCTGGAAAACTTCACATGAATGGAGACGCCAATATCAGAAACACCTGTTTGCAAATCCATGAATAAATCTGAAAAACAGGATTTACACATGGATGAGATAGGACTGCATACTCAAAAATGCTCAAGAAAAATCCAGTTGGGTAAGAACTGTATCCACTGACCTGGTACTGAGCGTAGAACGAACCGAACCAGAACACGTACTGACCGATTATTTTCGCCCACGAAAAGACCACACGTGTACCACGTTCTCCCTCTTGGAATTGGCCAGTTTCGTAGTATCGAGCTGTAAACAACGATCTCGATTTGAAATTATATAGCTCACCACTGAAATCGCATGGCTGGCAAAACAAGTGGTGATCCGAGAGATGAGGAGCTAGAGGTAAAGAGTTTTAGATCACTTTTTTAGTTATCGAGTGTTTCTCACTAGCACTGCTCGAGAGCGGGTCGCGCCCTATCACTCTTTAACCCACGTTGATAGGCGTCAACCTAAATCTTTCGGCGACCACTGCAGATTCCTACGTACGCATGCTATTGCTGTGAAAATTTTGGAGATATTGTAAGCTAGCTTCACTAAGACGCTTGTCATTCCACCAGTTGATAGCCTTTTCAATGCCAGCTCATCTCCAACCATCATTTGCCGTTCCCATCCTCAAAGGATCGAGGTACGAATGTCCAATAAACGAACGAAGATGAAGGGTGCTGTACCAACACTAAAGTACGCATACATCACCAGCGCACCTGTCAGCTAATCAAATGTAACTTGGATAACTCTTATCTGACTGCAAATAATAGTGCAGGTAGACTGCTGAGCAGGTGGCTGTTTACATGCTAAGGGAGAATATCCCTGAGGTTCAGTGTTACTTCGAAACAGACTAGTAGGCAAAATTGATACCAGCGAATGCTTGCCTTGCAGAACGATAGACTTACGACTACGCCACAAACAACCTTGAGCCTGAGCATCACTGCCTAACAATAAGCCTAGGGGAAAAAGGATATAACTGACTATTGAAAAAAAAACAGATGGGTAATCCGGAAAGTAGGATATCCGAGTAACAAACTGCACAGAGCAGAATACATTGCGCAACAGAAGAAAGCGGCCACCTAGCCTCCTTCCCTTGCTAGCAATGCAAAGCAAATCGCCATAAAAACTGCACGCTGTGACGTTTAGCAAAACTGACAGTCAAGTAGCAATCCATCTAGTTACACAACCATTCACAATTCATGTCACTCAACCTGTTTTTTTTTCATTCTTCAACACAGAAGCGGCTGACAGCGATATGCGATAGAATAACTTGAGCATTTCAACGCTGCTGGCCTCTCACAACCGGGACAAAGGTCACACTTGCGAAACCAATCGCCGTAATATAGCGGCTGATAAGCTAATAGCCACAAAACGCCCTTACGCAGCGCCGACCGACCTTTTTTCATTCCAGAGCCACTTTTATAAATAAACTACAAGCACCACCTATTTGACTTTATTATCTCAAAATATGAGTGACTTTTACTGAAAAAAAAAACAATAGTGTGCTGGTTCATTTACGCATAAGAAACTTTTGGCAGACTTTTACATCGAGCTACTACGAGCCTCAAATTGTTTAGTGAATTTTATAGAACAACTCCCTTTAGTTCTTTCATTCGTACCATGTCACTTCTTATTGCTGCCTTTCTAAATAATCCGTTCTAGCCTCACTTGAAATGAACATCCTATTCAGGAACAGCTTACCTAACATTTCGTCCTTCTCCTTGTATACACTGTACATCCAATCGCGCAGTTTTTCTTCAGTATCAAATGGAACCTGGAATGCAAGTGAGAACTTCTTTCATTGGTCTAAAAATAATCCTGTCAGGCAAATAGTCCATCCACTCTTTGAATGTGAGATAAAATCTCAAACAAGTGCACTTTAGATGAGTCACACAAATGAGAAAAAAAACCATGTGATCCCCCTGCAGTACAGGAAGTTAGATGAGCTGTCAAAAACGTGCAATCCCCTGTAGTCATTTTAAGATGGCAGAAGAAAACATGAGGTAGACATGAGTGCTGAGAGAGAAAAAAAGAGAAAGAGAAAGAGAGAGAACTAACTACATCGAATTGGAACGACTTGAAGATCGTGTACTACGGTACATTTGAAACCCCAGATGAATTTTCAAAATAGATCTTTAAAAAGACACTTATTCCACAGAAAATTCCCACGACCATGTCTCACAGTGGGCAACTTACTCATGAACACAACTTATGCATTTAGTATATCCATTTTTTCGAACTGCATTTGCGCGCATTTGAAGCTCATTTCAGTGAGTAAAGTATAGCCAGAACTTTAACTCTTCTAGCTTTCATTCAATGTGATCGAATAACGCATCAGGTTCCAGTACGGTCCATAAAATGCTATTCTGAAAATTTCGGATAGTTTTCTTTGAAAATATGTCATCAAAGTCAGTGTCCTTTCTTTATCCAGTCAGTTAAATGAACTTCGGCGAACATGTTGCGGCGACTGGATAATCTAATATCCAATGAAATATATCCGAGGACGTGCTTATCCATTCGTTTAACTGCAGGATATCTTTATCCGACTGATAACGATCCATTATCTGCTCTAACAACAACTCATGCTATCTCTCGTTGAAGCATAATACATATTTGCGATAATTAAGTCTATGGTGTGCTTCAGAGCAACACTGTCGCGACCATTCAGGCTCAATCATTTTCGTACGACCGTTGCTGTACCAGTACTATTACCCCTTTAATGGAAATGATGGGATAATCTGCAGTGTTTTTCATAAGTATAGACGCACCCCAGAAAGTGCCGGTACCCAATTTAGCATAGCTTCTCGAGAAAAGTTACAAACTTCAATCGATTCGCCATGCCGGAAAATCTGAGTATGCGATGTTTCACTTGAGATTATGGAAAATGCCGGATAGGTTTGGCACCTCACCCTTAAATGGACCGTTTCATAAGTATATATATATATATATACAGTGCGTTTCATAATTATAGGGACACCCGATTTTTTGCTGTAGCGAACTTCACCGTGAACCAATCGATCCGATTTCTTCCTTATTCAATTCAGGATGTGAAATAACCTCTAGAGACATACTTTTCATTAACATCATCATTATATAAGATTTTTATAGAGAAAGATAGAAAAACCAGTGTTTCAAAATTATAGGGACACTTGGATTTGATGAAACGATTTACCCAGAAAACGGAATCTGTGGTGCAGTTGTTACCAGTGGGTTATTCCCTATCCAGTGCTAATCCAAAACTTCGGTGCTTCAAACTTATGAAGGCGTTTGAGAAGGGGTTCGGCCCAACATCGATCTTAGTTTCTTGAACAGAGTGTTTAAGTTTTTTAGCATAAAAGTTCTAGACGCATTAAGCATGGAACCATCTAGAATTTGTTTTAGGACTATTTTCCGCTAGAAATGAGTGTTTACAAGCGCTTTTCAGGTACAAGGCGTCGAGTTTGTGGCAGCTTTATCGTGCTGTGGTGCCTTGACCCATGGGGATAACTGCACTTTCTTGAACCAAAGCAAACTTTCGTCAACGATAACCACTCAGATGTGGTGTTGAATGATCACACAGGATTTGATGAATGCACCTATGTTGAATTCTAGTTGATATAAAGACGTTGAACAACTTACGCCGTGCACGACATGACATGCTCGAACAAGCCATTTCGCCTCCCAAGTACTGTCTTGGGAAACTAATTCATTTCTCCAGAAATATTATCTGATCTTATGAATAAGAGAGAATTCGATCGATTCATACAGAAAAGAGGCCTTATTGAAGAATTAAGGCCACAATTATGTTTCCTTTTTATGATGGGATTTAGGAAGCGACTGTGTGCAATGTCGATTGGATCTCGTGCATGTCGTAGGCTGTTCATCGCCTCTGTATCAACTAGAATTCAACATAGGTGCATTCATCAAATCCTGTGTGATCATTCAACACCACATCTGAGTGGTTATCGTTGACGAAAGTTTTCTTTGGTTCAAGAAAGTGCAGTTATCCCCGTGGGTCAAGGCACCACAGCACGATAAAGCTGCCACAAACTCGATGCTTTGTGCCTGAAAAGCGCTTGTAAACACTCATTTCTAGCGGAAAATAGTCCTAAAACAAATTCTAGATGGTTCCATGCTTAATGCGTCCAGAACTTTTATGCTAAAAAACTTAAACACTCTGTTCAAGAAACTAAGATCGATGTTGGGACGAATCTCTCCTGGAACGCCTTCATAAGTTTGAAGCACCGAAGTTTTGGATTAGCACTGGATAGGGAATAACCCACTGGTAACAACTGCACCGACAGATTCCGTTTTCTGGGTAAATCGTTTCATCAAATCCAAGTGTCCCTATAATTTTGAAACACTGGTTTTTCTATCTTTCTCTATTAAAATCTTATATATTGATGATGTTAATGAAAAGTATGTCTCTAGAGGTTATTTCACATCCTGAATTGAATAAAGAAAAAATCAGATCGATTGGTTCACGGTGAAGCTCGCTACAGCAAAAAATCGGGTGTCCCTATAATTATGAAACGCACTGTATATATATATATATATATATATATATATATATATATATATATATATATATATATTGACCCCAATTTTCCCCTGAAGATAGGATTTATGAGTCTGAGTTTATGAGAAAATGCAGATAAATCCTATCTTCAGGGGAAGATTTGGGTCAATATTTTGTTAGAACTAATAAATGTCTACAACGTAAATCTGTATCTCAACATGGATCACACATTTTGAACCAAGCCTAGCGCAGTTAAAAGATTTACATTCCGCAAGCTTATGGAAGCGCAGGATCATTGGGTAGATAGGAGATTCTTTGGAGTCCATCTGCAGACAGGTACAAGATACTGACTCCTACAGTCGAAGTTAAAAAATTGGTATGCCAAAGAAGATATTGCTTCGAAGACGGCGTTGCATACTCTGTAGACTCGAAGTCCATGCTGTGCATCAACTGTGTCCAAGCCCCGTTGTCTCAGCTCCCTCATACAGGGGTAAAAAAGGCATCTAACCGCGATATCGGCATCGCACATTATTCTCTCCGTCTCATAACTGGGTCCACCTGAATTCAAAAGAACTCACGGCTTCAATTTACGGAAAGGAAAGTGGTGTTCAGCACGTCCCAAAAACCAGTTGTTTTGGACTGTTGAAAAGCTCGTATCATGTTTAAATAACTTTTCCGGGCTTGAAAAGCTTGATTTGGACTGGATAGTGATGAATGCAAGCTCCTGGGAGGATATAAAAGATGGGCAAGACCTTCTCAGAGAAGACCCCTCTGGAGATAGGCGCTAACAAAGACGGATTCTAGCACAATGATACCTTCGATATTTTCTCCATTCCTACACATTTGAATTCCTCAAACCACAAGAGCACCTTTAGTGTTCAATTCTTACATTTTCTTGCAGCGCACAGAAGGAGAAACCTCACTTTCCATCAAAAAACCGATGGGACCTATACCAGGCATTCAACAAATAAGTACTTTGAGAAGCTCTAACTAAAGGTAGTGTTTGCCTTCCAATTCTAGCAGCACTGTACATCCCTGAGATGTCTTACCAAATGACATTCATGGTCGGAATCAAACATTTTCTGGCACAGCAAACCTAGGAAAAGCTATTGCCTCTACCAAGAACCTCTTTGATAACCATTTGCTGGATGTGACCGATAAATCTATGACAAACTATGTTTTCTGAGTTGCCTGTAAAGGCCTATAAGCTACTAATCTGCTGTTGCAAGGTAGTTCCCGCTATGAAAGCATCAGTTTTTGAAAGTGCGTCTATACTTATGAAACGGTCCCTATGAGGAGGAATTCCTAAATCTATTCATCTTTTTCCATAACTTCAGGTAAAACGACAGAAACCAGGGTTTTTGGGCACGCTGATTCGATTGAGATTCGTGGTTTTTTCCAAAAAGTTGCGTGGAACTGTGTTCCAGTATCCTCAGCGGTGTCTATACTTATTAAACGCGCTGTATAAGAACTCGTAACATTTTGTTTTCACCTGTGACGCATCCAGAATGCGAAATCATTCAAACCCTCTTCTTTAGAGTTTCGCATCGGTTTCTATTTCAATTCGAACGGGCGTTTTGTAACAAACATAAGAACAACTGTTCAGCCCACTCCATTGTTGTTCTATTTTCTGAATCGACTAAACAACAGATTCTTATCTCATACTGGATGCAAGCGAATGAGCAAACAACACACGGCGTCAGCGTTTAGACAGATAGCCCATGAGGGCTAACTAATGGACTCTGCACGAAGTATAAAATCTCGAGTTGAAACGGCAGGAATGGGGGATTGACAGAATAATCAGCACTATCAATTGCATGATAGAAATCGAAAGATCAAAGAGATTTTAGAATTAGTTTAACAGAACAGTTTATTACCAACCTCGTCCGCGTTGTAAATCTTGTAGTTCACCGCGATGTCGCACTTTTCACGAGTGCCAAAGCCAAGCGAAACAAGACTGAGCGGAATTCCATTAGGGTACGCAATTGTTACATCCAGTACGTATTTGATAGGTGGACGAGTATCTGAAATAATAGAAAAACAAGCTGCAAATAGGCCTGAAACTCTCATGATGGGCGCCAGTGCGAGGAAAACTGAATAAATGTCAATGACTAGGAACCAGCAGGTAATGTGACTGCATTCTCATGATTCCTTGGATACTATGCTCCACCTTAGCACTGCATCCTGGGCTGGGATTCATGAACGCGTAGCCAAGCGAAACGAGGCTAGCAAACCAACTTTCAGGTCATGCGTCTCCTAGCACTATGTAGTCCATGCGATAACCAATCACCCTAACCTTCACTGGTTTGCTTGGTTATCATTTCATAAATTCCATCCTTGGATTTTTCTGCTGTTGAAATCATTATGTTAAATACAATAACGTTCATGATTTCTTGTAGTAATACCGAAAAAACACAAATCTGAACCATTTTGACCACTTTTTTTTGGGTAGAAAAAGACGCAGTGAGACATCTGCCACAAATGTATACTCCTATGCAGGCTGCAAGAATAAACACTCTTAGCAACTTTTTCTCTGAAAGAGGGTCAGAAAGGGAGTATAACCGTGTTTGCTATGAATCGTATACACTATTGAAATCAGCGTCGCTTTGTGATTCGAAACACGTGAAATTTCCCGAAACGATTGTGAGTTGGGACACCACCATTAGTTACATAGTAACGCAAGTCGTAACAGTGTGCCTGTGCAAATATGACGTGCGATCGCCACCAGATTTGTTCTACAATCTATATGACAAAAGTCTTGAACGCGGGTCGTTTTCAAAATCTTTTTTTTCCTTCTTCTAATGCTAACTTGTACATTAGATTGTTTTTGTTTATCATTACCTAGTATAAGAAAGAAAGAAATAAGGAAGGTAACAAATGAGACCATAATAGTGATGAAATCCCGTGAAAAATAGATTTCTGGGATTGCTAACATGAAACGTGTCGAAAAAGAAGAATCGTGATTCGCAGTCCACACTGAGCTACTTTCTTTTCAATTAGTAGCCTTTTCCCAAGAAATATCGATGTTGCCATCAATTAAGCAATTTCGTTCACTGAGAACATATTTCCCTTGCGTACGTGGAAAAAAAAGAGCAGACAAACAATAGACAGACGATAACATTGAAACCACTCTTTTCAAAACAACTCCAGGCCGCTTGTCCTATGGATATCCCTTTTCACAGGCCTCCACGGGAGCAGTTCAATCAAGTCTATGACTGCTTCTGTTGTCTTCGACTGCTAAATTCGACAGCCAAACAACTGCGCGATAACAGCAAAGCAAACCAAGATAGACTAGTTTGCGTTCAATCATAAAGGCGAACTTGTTCTTCCTGCTTTCACTCCTACATTTGGTATGGCACCAGTACTATGGGAGGCTCTGGGCAGCAGTTTTCCCTAATGCAACATCAGAATCCAACAAGTTTCTCAATTACCTTTGCGCCTCCAACGAGACCAACCAGTTACGGCCACGCCCATTCTTTTTGCGAGCGGGTGTTCGTGGCGGGATGGAGAGCCCCTTTTTGCTTATCTCGCTTTTACAGCGTTCAACCGAACAGCCCCACGAGAACACTTGTGCGAAAAGCAGCGTCTAATTGATAAGCTTCATTTCGTTTTTTGCCTCTAATGAAATCTGGTCGATTCATTCATTCCTGTGTGAGTGTTCTCGCAAACACTGAAATGACTGCACGCGTTATTGATTCGGTCCCAATGAGCCTGCGCCATTAGCCTAGTTACCGGCGAGATTGAAGAGTTTGGTCATCTGATAGACCTAGATCAGAGATCAGGTAAAAAAAAAGAAAAGAACTTGTTAAAAACGTCACAACCACAGTGTTACTACTAGTAGGATGAACTTGTTTTCATTTATCTTGTGTGGTTATGTCCACCTATAAATCGTGAAACATTTCCAGGATATGACAAAATTGCTTGGGATAGATTTTGCTCCACTCAACATCCCATGGGAGCGAAGACTTCAGACTCTAGGTGCTATTCATTTTTTCATGGTCTCATTATTGATACCCGTGGTGACAATGCTGCTTCCTATCTACATGGTGAGTTTTTGATAGTTTCTTTCACAGCTTTCATGAGAACTGACGCAAAGTTCAACACGACTACATTTGTTTCTGAGTGGTACAAATTTGAAAAAAGCAGTCGACAGCTAATTCTAAGGACTGTCAGAGGGTGCACAGTAGCCAAAAACCCGTTCATTTCATAAATCTGAGCGCATTTTATTAGGACATCTTACTAGGATACAAAACTGGTTTCGATAACATAGAAGTTGTTCGCTAAAACCATTAAAATGTTATGTAATATCATTTACAAGGGAAGGTGGTCTAGGCGTCCACAATGCTTCGATGTGAGACGCAGACTATGAAGTGGACAACGCTGACCTTGAATCCGTTCTCCGTTTCTGCTGCGACGCATTATGAAAGGAGTTATGAGTTACTTTAGTTGCAGTATATAACGCAGTTTCTCCCTCTCACCTACTATAACACCTAAAAACAGCATTCCGATACAAAATGAACGCAGGAGTTGATCAACACTCCATATAATCTACATATGCAAAGTTTGAGCAAAAAAAATGGCCACAGCTGCAGATGTGCCCTCTGATGAACACTACACTACAGAAAAAAAAACCTCCATAACTTCTTTTAGAAGGCGTTATAGCGAGAATGTAAAACAAAATCGGATCAGCATTCAGACTTCATCCATTCATAGATACCTTTCATTTCGAAATGTCGCGTCCACTTAGTATGTTTCCCTTGCAAGCTCCAACCAACTTTTTTTTTGGAGTACAAAAAAAGTTTCGCGACGTAGTAGTTGGTTTATCACTTCGAAAATGCAGTCCTGATACCGTCTAACCGATGCATCATTGAGACTGCCTACAGCAAACGTGTTGACCCCCAGGTTAAGAGTGGGTAGATTTGTGTAGTGTTGACACATTCACCCTAGGTAATCTCAATTATAGTAAACTGAGTAGAGAGAGCTTTTTCATAGATGATTCTTCTGAATATGTAGTGCAGAATATATTTTAAAAAATTTCAGTTATTCACTTGCCTATGGCCAATATTATTAGCATACTCTATTTGGCTATATTATGACTGGGATTCACCAAAACGAGGAGCGTACCGTTCCACTTGGTTCATGCGTCAACGCATCCACAACTGGTACGCCAACTACTTCCCTGTAAAGTTACACAAGACCGAGGAACTGAGTCCTGACGAGGTAAGACCGACTAAGCATTGCTATATTCACGTGAATACTTTCCTTTTTTAGAATTATTTGATAGGGAGCCACCCTCACGGCATCATATCGATGGCAGCCTTTGTGAATTTCGCAACGAACGGAACAGGAATACTTGAAATGTTTCCCGATATCGAATTCCATCTATGCACTTTGGTGGGACAGTTCTACACGCCCTTTCGAAGAGAATGGGGACTTCTTCACGGAATGATCGATTGTAGTCGAGAAAGCCTGACTCACGTGCTCAGTGGCAAAAAGGTAGCTTCTGGAGATGAGCAGTGTGGTCTTCGGATCTAATCAGTGACAGACTCGTTCCAGGGAAAAGCATGTGTCTTAGTTGTCGGTGGTGCCGAAGAAGCTCTGGATGCACACCCAGGACATCATATTCTGACGATATACAAACGGAAAGGGTTCATTCGCTTAGCGCTGGAGACCGGAGCTCACCTAATTCCCTGTTATTCATTCGGAGAGAATGATTTGTTCAATCAGGTAATATTTGTTTTCCCTCTTTTTTTTTCAAGATTCTGAATGGGAAATACTCCAAATACCAATGAAACTTAACTAACTGACCACTCTTCCCTCGTATACAAAACAACTGAGTAAGATACATCGAGAAAAAATTCAACAAAAACTTCACCCTAAAGGAAAAACCAGCCGATGATCAAGAATAACACCGCATTTTTCACATTTAACAAGGAAATGGGACTTGGTAGAAGTGGTCATCCGTAATGCAATGTCTATTCTCAGATGCATTTTTCAACGTTGGTCTGGAATCCATTGCCCAAAACTCCTATGCTCTTCTCGATATTGAGTTACAGCTATTTTTTCCCAGACTGGTTTAGAGTGCGAGTATCAAATATGAGTTACAATCGTGGTTAAGCAGATGTATCGGCGGCAAACTAACGAGGCTCCGTCTTTCCGACATGCACACTGAAGTTTCAAGGTTCCAAAACAGTTAGCATGCGTGGTTTGAGGCTCATACATGCGTAGATTATGTTAAAATTGCGCCGAAAGAAGTAGGCGTAACTCACTATGGAAAACAACACAGGAAATTTGAGCGATGGACTAGAGACCAGAGTTGAAAGTCGCGTAAAGTAATACACATCGCATGTCGAAAGACCACTTCGTCCAAGTACCTTTCCTTATAGGCTTCTCAACTTCCCTGACTACTTCCAGTATATTTTAATGCATAGGCTGACAACCCAAAAGGTTCGACTATTCGAATGATTCAAACAACGCTCAAAAACGTCCTGGGTATTTCCCCGCCAATCTTCCATGGTCGAGGCGTTTTCAACTACAACTTTGGACTTTTACCATTCAGGTGCGTTTCGAGATTTAGATAGCATTGCGTCCGTACACCTTCCAAAACATAGTAAAGGGACCAAATTACTCTTAGGAAACCAATTAATACGGTATTGGGCGCTCCAATCAAAGTGACGAAAACAGCAAATCCAACCCAAGAGCAGATCGACGAACTGCACAAAACCTACATTATGAAGCTGCAGGAATTGTTTGAGTCCAACAAAACAAAATACGGAGTGCCAGCCCAAGCACAACTGGTACTACAATGAATGCTTTCTCTTTAGCCGACGTGACCTCAAAGTACGAGTAACTGCCAGTTATTACTATAGATTTATCTGTATTATTCTCCTTAGATCTCGTATTGTTTCTTTTTTTCATGTTGCCCCGGTTGAATTCCAGTGTCTTTGTATGTTACACATAATCCTAGCCAGTGACTTCTCTGTGAACTGTTTTCGTGTAGAAATGTAGTGACCATAAATAAGAACACTGCCTTGGATCAATCCAACATGAGATAAGCAATGAACGCTGCTCAATACTGGAATGCAATGGGCGTCGGTAAAACTGAGATAAGATAGCAATAAAGGCCAAAAGATTAAGTGATACTGGAGAAAACTCAGAAAAGAAGGAAATGTTTGATGGCCGTACCTTTCACATACTTCTTCTCCCTGATTGCTCCAACAGTATCAGTGATTAGTTTCAACTTGCTTGAACTTCGTTCTCTCGGTTCATCCTCCTCGTCTTCTCGTGGTCCCACCTATCACAACCACACATGATCATAAGAGGAGGTTTAGCACTAATAACAATGGGGATGTAATCAGAAAATCATATTCAAGAAATTCTTATGGGGTTGGTTGATTTTGAAACAAACACGATGCGGTCCAGAAGCGTACCAAATTTGCGAGCGGTGAAAATGCTTATAAAACAGCAGAACACTGGCTAAAATGTTTCAAAAAAAAAAACCCGAATGCTAATTATGTAGAACTAATAGCGATTGGTAAATCGATACAACCCTTTCCGGGTATAACGCTTCACAGCCGAATTCTCATCCACCATATGAGCTAGAGTCACCTTCCGCTCCCTTACAACTATGAACTTTTTCAAGAGCAGAAGTGCCTAAAAAGGTATCAGGGAAAATGTCTTATGGAAGTGTTTCCATCATAAATTGCCTAAACGAGCTGAGGGTTGGGGGAGTAGGGTAATTTGTATGCAGAAGAGATTGTTATGGTGGTAGGTGTGCGTACGAATTTCTATGAAGGAGGTGGTCGCATGGGTGCCCAACGTTTATCATTACAACCCTTGACCCTGAGTATAACAGCGAAATGGAATGAAGAAAATTGAATGGTATCCCATACTACAGTATAACTATTATTTACAAATTATGGTGAAATTTTAGTAAGCGATAAGCGATACAACAAGCGTCTTCTAAGTTGCAAAAAAAATAAACTTGGATTTTTCCTAGCCATTGAAAATGGAACTCACCTCTTCCAGTATAGCTTTCACAGCTCCCATTCGTGGTAGAGTCGTATACTTAAGGTGAGGAAACCCATTGAGTTTTCCATACCTGAAAGCTGGTTAGATGCCAATTATATGACATGAAAAGAGTACAGCACAAAGACAACTTGAAAGATCAAAACAAAAACTGAAACGAAGACAAAAATATACTGACCTCTGACTGCTCTCCACACGCTTGTGGTAGAATCCACCTTCAGGGAAAAGGATAACCCAGCGACGATCACGATCCCAAAACACTTCACGCAAATGCTGCTTCAATCTAGAGGAACCACCACAGTAAGAAACTACACAAGATCAAAAACGAAACCATGACAAGTGTAATCTTTCTAAGGTATTTTCGTCAATGTTTCATACTCTGTCTACCTCAATATCTCCTTTTCTCGAGTAGCTTTTCCTTGTTTAATAAAATAGTCGCCGTGATTATTGCCAATAATGCCAAAAGGGCTCCACCGGAACATCACATCCATTAACCAAAGCGTCTGCAAAAGTGTAAAGTGACGTGTTGTGTGACGTCATGTGTCATAGTAAACCAATAGCTTTCACCAAAGCCTCTTTGGTGTTTCAATACCTTTCTGCTAGCTACGCCTTTGCTTTGAAGACATGCCATTAACGTTGGTACATCAGCTGTGCTCTGGTGATTGCACATAACCAATACCCTTTCGTCTCGGTAGT
Source organism: Ancylostoma caninum (assembly GCA_037903475.1). NCBI lineage: Eukaryota > Metazoa > Nematoda > Chromadorea > Rhabditida > Ancylostomatidae > Ancylostoma > Ancylostoma caninum. The sequence continues at coordinate 61,350 of JBAJFG010000597.1, read as the reverse complement.
ACGTGGTAACGTCGTCTCCATATTCGAATACTAAAAAACAGATGCTAGAGTACAGAAATAGTGAAAAACGAAAATTTAAACGAAGAAAAAAACGGGCCAGGTAAGATTTCCCAAGCCAGATGTGAGATTTAACATAAGGGGGCCGCGTCGTTTTCTGGATGTTTCCACATTATCTCATACTTTGCTTTATTTCTCTCCATCGGAAGCAGTGAAGCCATCGATAGATTAAATAGAGTTATGGTGTTTAGCCCTCATTGTATGACAATGTTTAATGAAACCCGAAGCTACCAGTACAGCTACCAGTACAAACCCGAAGCTATCAGTACATACTACAAGCCAACAGTACTACATGTGTGTAATCAAAAATGACTAACGAATTCAGTAGAAGTTACTTCCCCACTTTGCTCCCATCCCACTACCGCCCCTTCCCTAAAATCAAAAGTGAACTGTAATTTGGGGAGCAGACATAAAAGAATAGCTTTCTGTATGCTGCGTGACCGCAGACCTATGCGCACAGGTGGTAGGTAACCCAACTAGCCAAACTCTGATGCGATAAACGTGCAGAAGAGTCTACGTGTTTCAGAAGCGGCACGCGCAATCTCGAAACAATACTTGCGGAGTAAAGCATAGGCCATAATGTTTGACTGCGCCATGCGACGAAATCATTTATTTGCTTACAGAATTAACCAAATCAGGCAATCCTTAGTCATGCGTAGCTAGCCTTAAGAAATTTGCGGAATATTTAATTTGGTGGCGATGACTAATCAACATCACTCAATTTCATTTGGGCCTTTCGTTCGATCATGTCTTCGTCTACACTCATTTACTTATTGTATTTCTAGTGTATTCAGCTAACATTTTTCAGGATTTATTGTTTTTAGATGTTCTTGAAACATCTCGGACCATCCCTATAGTGCAAGCTTTCGCGGATCTCAACCCACGTGTGTGATATGAGTATGGGTAGTTACTTCAACTCAGTGATAACAGAACATCGATTACTGGGAAAGCAATAACTGTCAAAGTGATGTGAGGAACATACCATCGTATCCAGCTGTATAACCCCATGACCCAATAAATCCTTGTAGCCATCGATATAATTTGCCTTCTACGAACCAGTACAGACGAGGCCTAAACAAACAAAACAGTTACAGAAAGCCACAGTGTTGTGGAAACGTGGATGCGAAAAAAAAAACTATGGAAAAAAAGCAGTTTTAGGGGGAGAAAACTGCCCCACAAGAATTACTTGTGGGAGCATTTCCATTCTCTGTCGACCGAACTTAAGTTATCATGCATCACCAGGGGCACCATTTAAACAAAGTGCATATGATGCGGTAGCTAAGTGAAAGTATTCACATGACACCTGGTGATGACAGTAGCACAATCGTGAACCACTTAGGATAACCAGGAACTAGTTGCTTTAGGAGTTTTAATCCGAACTGTGACTTCCAGAAAGCAGTTTTACTCACATTTTTCTTTGAAGGCCATGAAACTGAGATATTGTCGACAAAAAAGGATAGAGCATGGGAGTTTGGAAAATCTTAGAGTCGAAAACAGAAGAAAGTTTAATTCATCATAAAAAGAATGGATAGGGCACCTTTCGTTGTTGTAGCGTACATCATTGAGGAATATAGTTGAAGGTATGCCATGGAGAAAAAGAGCGAAGGAAAATGCGCAGAGAGAGTGCGCGGACAAAAGTAGGCAATGTGCATGAATGGTCAACTATGGCAGCGTTCGAAACAGGCTGTACCACTGCTAAAAATGGGATGCGAGAAGTTGTAAAATAAAAGTGTTCTTACAAATCAATCTTATAATGAAAAAAGGCAGTGGGATCCTAATACCAAGCAGTCACACCTGACTTTTCCGAAATGAGAATTATTTTGTTAAAAAGATAAACGCAGAAACATACAGTGGACGTCAATGGCGGCGGCCCATCTGCGGCCTACGCGTGCGTCGCGAACGTTGTTTTCTGCTACTGTTATGCTATGTCTAGCACCTTTCTACGCGATTTTTAGGATTTTTGACCAGATCGGGAAGAAAGCGACACGAAATAACATCCTGGCAGCAGGGGACACTGATCCCAGCGCGTGCAGCACGGTCGCAATGCATCCTTCCCGAGGCCGTGGATGGGCCACCGCCATTGACGTCCATGATGGAGCTTGTCTATGATGGAGCAATGGAGGAAGACTTCGCATGATGGCGTTCCACGACGATCTTTCGCGCGCATACTTTGGAAGCGCTATGTTCGATAGCCGGTTCATGGACGAATTTTGAATTGACTTGGAAGTGTATAGTAAAAGTCGATGAAGCTGATGAATTTAGCGATAGAGTAGTGCGACAGGGTTCCGCGCCGGAATCGCAAATCTGCGCTGGAGTGACGGGTAACAGAAGCGATGTTCAAGGGTTTCTTCTCCATCCTACTATTGATTCATTCATATTTTTCACACAAATATCCTGTAACTTAGCTCAAGTCCATATTCCCATCTAAATCAAAGAAAGCTCCACAGGTGCGATAGTCGGAGCCGAGGCTCTCGCCCCCTTCACTTCAGACAGGGGTCCGGCAGACACCCTTCACTTAAGCGAAGGGGAGCAGACCGGGGTAAAACTCCGGTAAAAAATTAATAAAATTTTTTTCGGGTGATGGAAACGATGAAAGAAATGAGAAGAAGGGCGCAAATGAGGGGAAGACGAAGAAACAGAAGGCAATATCAGGATGTTAGACGGAAACACATTATTAGGGACAATTCATGAGACAATTAAACATTTAATGAAGGATTATAATAAATGTGTGTGCAGTGTGAGTCGGCCGGAACGAATGTCTCATAGGTTACGAAATTCGAGTTAGACTACTGAATTGGACGGATTGCAAGGGGTTGAAGGAATAAGGAATAACACGGCTGTGAGTGAAAATTTCTATAGGGTGAAGGGTATCCTTGGATAGCTGAAACCTAGGAGACGAAGAAGGCACCCTGTTTGCATAGAACAAGTCAAAATTTGCGGAACCGTTTGCATTTTTCGAAAGCAATACTTTTTGTGGCAGTTTCAGTTCTATGACTAATAAAAGTATTAATAGAGAGTGAATCAAAAATGGGACAGTCCTGAGAAGAAGAGGAGGAAAAACTGTATAATGTGAAACCAATTGCAAATCCTCTAGTGAATATCTTACGGGAACCAAGTTGAGGTTTTTGAGACCGACGCAAATAGCGAGAAACAGTAGGTTTTTCGCAAATTTCTCTTCAGCCACTGAACCAAACGAGACGATCAAGACATGATAGTGAAATAGAAGAAATTCTCTATCGATCCGTATACGATATGATGGGTAAAAATCTGTCTGCGCTGTGCAGGAGGGGATGGAGCCAAAACCAGTACACTGGCTCTGGCCAAAAGCGAGACAGTGCAATGAGGGAGGAGGGCGCAGAGCGAGAACCGGAGCCGTCGTTAAGAGGCCGGCTCCGGTACCCTTCATCCTTAGCGGGAACGACTTACAACGTCTTTCCAGAAGAAGTGACGAGTGATATAGGTGTAATTTCACAAAAAGTGGTCACTATGTACCCTTCATTAATATGTCCACGTTTCAAATAAGGAAGTTATAAGGGAAAACAGCCGTTTTTTGGCACTTTTCAGAATGATCAGAAGGGAAGGGGTTGCCGTGAGTGAATTATAGGGTATCGGACACGAGGAGGTAGGATATGAAGTGCTGATATTCCTCAGACCCTCCCATTTTGGAAATACTAGCAATTTGAATGTTTTTTCATGTTGAAATTAGTGCCAGATTTTCCTCGTCCAGGCGATGAGTCATCGTGCCGCCGCCGCCAATTAGCTGGAGATGAAAGGATATACCTGAGCTTGCCTAAATAAATGAACGCAAACGGCAACTAAATTATAAACAACAGCTACGTTTGTAATGTGACGACCTCCACCCCCCCCCCGGTCGTCACCTTTTTGTGACAGCCGGCGCTAACTGCCGCTACCCCCTCTCCCCCACCTCGGAGTCCATGACCCCTTCACTTTTGGCACCTCTGACAGGCCTCGGACCCCTCAAACCCCCTTCATTTCGCAGACCCCCGGCTCCCCCCTATCGCACCTATGCTCACAATAGCCATGGCAACAGATAAACCTTCTATACAGTGTTTAATGTACCTTTTACGAATCAGCAAGGTACGTTCAATCAATCATGTATAAGTGAAGCTTATTATAACCAAATATACTCAAAGTTCAAGAGATCGCTTGCTTGAAAGAGTAAGAGAAGATGTAGTCTAGTTCCCATATCAGGGTTTAAAACCTCAAATATCACAAAATTTCGGGATAGGCAAGCGTCGCAGTCATAAAATAGTCATCAAATAATATGATTTCAACATGAAATGAAACATATAAACGTAAAATAGCTCAAAGAAGAGATATGATACATAATTTTTGATCAACTCGCGCATTTATGAGTGGAAATCTCATCCACCGAATCTGTGAAAAGAAATTGCTCATCGAAGCAAGGAGAACAGATAGCGTTGGGGATAGGAAATAGCACTTGAAGGGAAACAAGAAAAAACGAGAGCATTCCGGAGCTATCTTTGAAAAAGAAATCAAGTATGGAAGGAACTAAACACTGAATGAATGCTTACATAAGTAAACAGACGATTAAAACCTACAGAATGTATGTACGAAAGGAAATTAAATCTGACGATATACTTGAGTACGATGGAAAGATGTCAGCAAAATTAGGTAGGCGTAATAGAATCAAACTAATCCCGAATATTACAGTCAAACGTGAAACGTTGCGCAGGATTCGGACAAAAATGGAGGCAAGTAATAAGTAACTTCTGGCTCAGATTGGCCTACCAGGGGCAATTTTTTGCTGCTTAGCGGAAGTTGGGAGGGACAGAAGCAGTACAATAAGTTATCCCAAAACTAAGGCAAAGTGCACTTCAAAAAAAAAAAAAGAAAGAGAAGAAAGAAAAAAAGTTTCACACAAATCTTCCTCACCAGATCTTTCGCAGCCCCATTACGGGGATCATGAATCCGAAATAGGTCAAAAAGAAAATCGTTACGAGTGACAAGCACATTACAGCTCTGAAAAGGTTCTTGGACTGGATAAAGCAGCAAAAATGAGTATCCAAGCACTTACCTAATAGGCGTCTTCACGAACCATAATATTTTCTCGGAGGTGGTAGCCTGTGAAAGTACAGACCGAGATCCGGGTGGCCGGTCACGGCCAGGTGCTGCTCGCCGCTTTAATAATTCGGCAGTTTCTTCATCCTCCAACATCTAAAACAAAACAAACGAGTTAGAAATTTTGAGTTCATTGTGGAGAGCACACGGGCAGAGAATTTTTCAAAAAACTAAGCTAGCACTCCAAAAGAATTAAATTATTCGACGTTAACGATAATCACACACTCAGATTTGAAACCGACCTTGAAACGACAAACTAATGAAAAATTTAAACTTAAGGAAAAGCAAGACAATTCACGAAAAGCTGACTGGGTCCTAGTATTGATCGTGTGCGCCCATGCCTGCTTGACAATGAAAGTGAGAGGAAATGAATCTTAAACAAAATCGCAAAACAATGGTGGTTGATCCTTTTCAAATGACTGGAGTTGGTCTTATTTCTACACCTTTGAAACAGTTCTGGGCACTATTCGGCTAATTCTGCCCCAAAATTTCGAAGTAAAAATTTTCGCCCAAACTTCGCCTAGGTGGGTTATTTGAAGTGCTGAGCACGAATATCGTATCCTTTTGAAGCGAGGGATAGAAACTTAATGACACTCCAGGGGGACACCTGATCCGACCGTACCCAGGGCTCTGCGCATCAAAGTCCTTTAAATTTTTGCGGGCGTACGGCGCTATATATGATTGATGCGCGTCAAATCTGACGCGTCAGCCTGAAATTTCACGAATTTTTCGCGATGTCTCGACGCGGCGAAGATCACAACGCAGTTTGTTCGCGCGATCGTTGCGAAGGCAAAATCAGGAACATTCGCGACCTGCCAAGAATTCTCTTCTCCTCTTCGTTCTGCAGTGGGTTTCGCCGCGTCAAATTTGAAGTGCATCAACCATAAACACCGCCTACATGTTTGAAACTGCCCCTATTCTATTTGAAAAGAGGTAGAACTCATTTAAACGATGTTTTTTCTTAAAATTTGCTGTTTTTTGCGTAAGGATGCAAAATTCCATTGCGTGACCAATCAGGCAGGTGTAGGCGAAGATCTTTCTACTGGCATTTAGTAGTTAAGCTAGCAGTGAAACTGCAACGGATCAAACTCTTCATCATTCTTCGATTAAACGAAGTGCTTAAGCAGTCAAAACAAAAAACGCATTCCCTTTCTTGTTAATGACCTGTTGAGAATGCTTCTTTCGTACGAAACGTAGATGGTTCTGCTTAAAACATGTGAGCATTGGTATCCTAGTGTGCTAATATAAACTTTACCTCGGACAACAACTGCTCGCGCTTCAAAAAAAAATGTCAGCAAAAACATGCGTGTTCTAGAACTTTAACGAAAAGGCGGAGATATGGCAAAATACTCATGGGTGAAATTACAAATGCAAACCAATCCTTGGACAAGAGAGTTGTTAAGAATGAAAGAAAAAGGGTCAGTCGAAGCCTATTGGAAATTTTTAGTTCGTTTTGAAATACAATGTTGCAGTATTCCACTAATTTTCGTTGCATTTGAACAATTTCCCAGTAATCTTTTCCTTTTTCAGCCAAAATACTACACATCGCAATTATCTTATGCTATATCTGAAGACAGAAGTCAAAATCGACTGTTTGAGAGGAGTTACTTCAAAGGACTTGGATGCGCAGGGCCCTGGGTACGGTCGGATCGTGTGTGTCCCTACCGGACTATCATTAAGTTTCTGTTACCGAGGCTCAGTTCCTGTATGGCTACGGTAGGTATACTGTATATACGGTATCACATAGAATCCTCTCAAATTTTGGGGTTGTTTTGGGCACTGATCACGAATATCATATCCCTTCTGTACCTTAACCCCATTTTCGTAGAGATACGATGGGAAATTTAAAGGAAACGCCAGCTGAAATTCTCGACTCTGAGCTGAGCTGCGGGTGGTGAAGTACAGACTCAGCACATCATAAATGTGAAACGAACACAGACAATGACGGCTTACCTGCTGAGAAAATGGAACATTCGTCGCGAACGCGCCTGGCCGTGTTCGTACGCGGACGAGTTTTCCCCGGCGCGAAAGCCAGTGCGGCGCTTGGTTTCGGCCGAGTTCCGCCATGAAACCCTGCGAATTGAATGCATTTCGTTTTCCCTTTGCGCCAAACCACGCACTGCAATGGCTTTTGTGCCGGGGAAAACTCGTCCGCGCGCGAACACGGCCAGGCGTGTTCGCGACGAATGTTCCATTTTCTCTGCAGATAAGCCATCATTGTCTGTGTTCGTTCCACATTTATGATGTGCTGAGTCTGTACTTCATCACCCACAGCTCAGCTCGGAGTTGAGGATTTCAGCTCCTGCTGCCTTTAAAGGAAACGCCGACTTCTGGGAGAAAACGAAGGTGGCATGCAAAATAAGGTGGACAATCATGATCAGCGCCTAAAACAACCCCTCTATGCAAAATTTGAGAGGATTCTGTGAGACACCGTATCCACAGTATACCTTCCGTAACAGTATAAAAACGGAGTTACCGTACAAATGAATACGATATTCTTGTTCAGCAAAATGGATACGGTATTTTTGTTCAGCACCTCAAATAACTCCCCTAGGCGAAGTTTGAGCAGAAAAAAATTCTCGAAATTTTGGGGCAGAACTAGCCGAATAGTGTCGATGTCATTAAAAGAAGAAGTTGGAAGGAAAGGCTAATTTACTAGATAAAAAAAAACTGTCCCACCCGTATAGACAAATTTGATCTACTGTTAGAAAGAAAATTCTAGCTGTGTCATAGCAACATCTGCTAGAAAGCGAATGGTACACGTGAGGATACAAGACAGTTGCAACATGGACGAAGATTAAGTTAGTGTGATAAAATAGCCAGCAGGAAAAATAAGGACTTATGCAATCACATGAAGTGCTTCGGACTCAGATATTGATTAACAAAATGGAAGCATGACAGGTTTTTCCGGATCCTACTTACCTCTAATCCTACCATCCCACTCAGTGGTGACATCTAATGACAATGACTACTAATAGGGAATAGTATTAAAACGCTTTCAGCATCAAAAGTCGAATCATAGCGTTTCATTCATGCAGCTCCTCCCTCAAACTTTACACACTGTAGTAGGTTTACTATAAATTGGAAGTCCAATAATTGTTTCTCCGTCTATCAACGAATCCAGGGAGAGTAATCACATCCGCTAATGAGGAAGCACGTTTGAAGAAGCAATATCAAGATAATAGAAGAAAAATAAGTGGAAGGACAACAGGAATAATAGAAGGGCTATTAAGAGCTGTAATACAGCTGTCATGAAATTTGACAATTACGACTGAAGATGTTTAGTAGCAAAACAAGAAACCATGAGTGTGGAAAATTTTTCATATCCCATACAAAACAGAAGGCTGCGAACATGTGCCTTCGAAACGCTGGTTCAAAACAGCAAAACTAAAACTTCTCTGCACTCCAGATGAGACAGAAGCTCGAGCAAGGGTGAATAAATAGAAGACACAAACATAATGAAGGACTGCACTCAATAGATGACATAGTGCTCCGGCGTGTTTCAAAAAACAAGCGCTCGATAACGTTGGGAATGTGATGATGTCAAAGTGTTGAAAAGCCATGCTTTCAAAACAACATTTTTCACAGCAAGTGTTAGAAAAATAAAAGATAAAACAAGTTTTACATCATGCTGGAAAGCAGGCACTTTGACTGGATCTAAAAACCGCTCACTCCTATTAAAAAACGTTCGTGGGGACTTAGATACGCGAAACTCCTACTGTTCGTCCTACACAACGAATACGCTCTAATTACAGGGAAAAAACATGGTAATTTCTCAAAGGAATGAAAAAGAAATGTGGTTTGTATTTTACAGTTGAACAACGGGATGGATGTGAGACTGGAAATCCCACTGAAAACAAGGAAGGACGTGCTAGTGTCATTTATCATAAAGGAAAACAGCGTGCAAACATTGAAGAATCAAATCAACCGCCGAAAACAAATGCAGTTAGTTCGTGTTACGGAAAGATTCTGCTTACCAATGAAACCCAGTAAATATGTAAAGAAACATGGATGTGTTCTGACAAAAACAATGTGACACGAAGACTGTGACACAATGACAATGACACTACCTGCACAAGAATTTTTAAATTTAATTGTACCTAAAAGTAGGGTTAAGTGGTGGCAGTGGTAAAAGATGAGATTGCGTATGACACAAAGTGGACTGCACAAAGCCAGGACAATCACGAAGTAAAAAAGTTTTTTCCTGTATTTATTAGTGCTAAACTTTTGGCTATAAACGGCTATTGAGGACAACACGACTTAAACGAGGACGAAAAATCAAAGCAACCAGCTACATTCACCCTCAGGAGCCTTGAAAAATTGGCGATGGAACTCTACATCAAGAAGGGAGAATTGAGAAGTAGGAGCATTAGATTAACTACAAATGGAATTTGAAAGCTGATGCTATATTTAGTTGGTGCAATCCATGCACGTCAGGTAACTATGCAAATCTTCAGTGAAACTAGTTTTGGAGTTTCTAGAACCCCTAAATATGAGGAATGTTGAACGATTACAAATTGGTTTGCTGGAAGGAGTTCTTCTAGTGTTCGTCGTTCTTTTCGATCACTAGTATGAATCTTGTAGGATTCACCTTCCCCAGAAACATTTGCTAATCTGAGGGGACTTTACAGTGCTCTGATTTTATCCACGTGATATTGAAAAGTCACATGCAATGATTTAGTCGTTCGAAACTTGCAAAACAAGACAAAATCATGAGATTTCTCGCAATTCAACAGAGAAAGGAGAATGAACGTCCCATAGGTGCAAATTACTTGTGACGTGTTGTGAGCGAACACAATAGGAGCAACGAAACACAGAGAACAAAAAGAAAAAGTATGTAATTAGCCATATAAGAAGCACGTGTGTAAGAACGTCAGCACAAGAGAAATTCAAGTATTCGAAGTCTACGTCAGCAGAAACATGCCAATTTCGTCACAATCCGTCGAACGACACACAAGTCGCGTGGAGCTGCGAGGGAGCGGGGTGGTGAAGAGAGCGGCAGCGGGCCGAGAGAAAACGCGCTCCATGACGCAGTGCATTCGCGGCTGGAGCACGTCACCGCCGGCTGATCGGAACGCCTTCGCACAAAAACCCGTGCTAAGCTAGAGGTTCCCCGGGAAACTGCTGTGTTGTGCAGTAGAACAATCCATCCACTGGGCAGTCGGTACCGCACTGATCGAACGCATGCGTCCCGCTTACTTCCACATCATTTCCGGGGCTAAGGCTAGGACGTGTGCGACTTCTCAAAAACATCTCTGCGCTATTCACGTGAGAGCTCACCAACACCGACCTGTTTCTGGACCGCTTATAGACCGGGAACGATGTAGTACAGGAAACCCGGGCTCGACGAGGTGTCGCTGTACGCTCCAACTATTTATTGTGAAACACAGTTGTAGTTTTATGTATCGAAACATTATAAAAAATATTGTACAGTTCATTCAATCGGTAGTGAATACTGGTGGAAGAATCATAGACTGATACACGACCATTTTCAATCGATATCAAGCATGCTTGATAATGTAAGTGTGGTCTGTTACACGAAACTTCGATCACGATTGCACCTCTCTGCGGCGCAGCCGGCCGCTTCCTCTGATAACTGTGCAGCACGAACGCAGCTCGAACGGCGTAATGGTTCGGTTAGAAATGCTAGCAGCAACGGTTTCTAGTTGCTGCCATCCTCCCCTTGATTGCTGCCATCTTTCAGCTATTGCTGCTGACAGCTTGAGCAGCAATCAAGGCGAGGATGGCAGGAACTGGGAACCGTTGCTGCTAGCGTTTCTAAACCAGGTTGTGAAGGAATCGCGGTTATCCATACGACTTGCGTTCCGCCCTCCGCCCACGTTGAAGGACCTCCTCACGTCTAGTCGCGTATACGAAAGCAGTGCCACGGAGTGAATTGCCACTACTGCATTGAGGAGAAGATATAGTCTGTCCGAAACGACGAATCCGCCCACACACACGGGATCGAGAAGCTGCCACGTTTGCCAGCGCTCCACGTCATCATCCCTGATCTGCGTATCACGTTTCTTCGTTATCTTCATGGTACTGGCCAATGATTTGGCTGTGATGTGGACGACGTGGCAACCAACAGCATCCGTCCCAGCCGCGCACCCCCCGATCCCTGCGTGCGTGGGCAGAATCGTCGTTTCGGGTAGACGATATGTGATCTTCGGGTCCTGTATACATGATTAACTGCGCAGGATGTGGTGAAAAATATATCGGCGAGACCACGAGACCGTTGCGTAGAAGGTTGAGCGAACATAAAAGGGCATTGGCTAACCCAGCTTCTTCTCTTCTCTGAGAAATTTTTTCGAGACAGAGCTGTTGAGCGAGTGCGTAGCGGTTTCAGAAGAAAAAAAAAACAGGAATTGAGTTAACATGACCGGGACTGCTTCACCACTTTACTTTCTGGAAAACAACCATCTGTTAAAAATACCTATGAGCATAAATAAGGAGAAAAATAACGTCGAGAGTACAATGAAGGTAATAAACGCCCGAGAGCGAGCTGGAAAGCCCAGATCGTTTCCTTCACGATAATGCTACACATCATATAAAACTTGACTGGAAATTGCAGAAGGCAGGTCAGCTGAGGGAGCTAAACCCTATGTCATAATTCTGTCTGAAAAAGTAAATATTTCTCGAAATGTGCACGCGGAGTGAAATCCGCTGTTTTCACTGTGCATGCATGTACGTATTGATAGAAGCAGCAAAGTGCATGAAGGCATAACAACCGGATTTGGGACGGACTTCCGGATTAGGAAATATCTTTTAATATGGAATCTAGTGAGCCACGTTTTGACCTCCAAATTTTGTGAATCTATATTCTTGGAATTTCATTCATTCCTTGTTTATGTGGATAAGTCCCTGGCGATACCGGGATGCGACGGCGATTTTGTTTCCGTGCGACTCTGTTTAGTAACCTTCTGATCGCCTTTTCTGCCGCTGTATTATACTGTGAGCATAGCAGGCCGTAACGCCGTGCCTCAGGCAACACCGATTTTGACGGGTATCGATTACGTTCCACGGATCTCCCTCATACGAGGGATCCCAGCCGGTTAGTCGCGAGGCTACGTGGCGCGTCCCCAGGTGGCGGATAGGGGGCTAATCGCGGACCAAACGCGACCTTGTGCCTGCCCTGAGACGCGGGTGGATTCAGGGGATGGACTCCCTGTCTCTGCAGTGTCGGAACGATCTATACCTTCTGTCAGCGCGTGGACATGTTCATGCATGCGTGCATGGGTGTGCTTGCGTGTCTGCAGATTGTATCCTGCACATCTATCCGACCAAAAGCCCTGCATTCAAGTGACTGGGAGGTACAAGGGAGGCGGTTCGGAGTCGCCTCCAACAAATAAGCTCCATCGTCCACTCCCGGGAAGCCCGGCTAACTTCCCGGTGAAATCACACTCCAGCCTCCCACGGGGGAATAGAGCCCAGCAAGCTATCTCCTGTGGGCTTTAAATTTTTCAAGCTCGACACAGCAATAATAGAGAGTGTTCCCCTGATCTCGGAAGAGTCACTGGTACGGCAGCGCCAGTGAGGACGAGGTCCGAGGGGTTATCTAGGCTGCCTAAAACCAGAAGGACTATGATGACGGTCTGTACCTTCAACGCACGCACGCTTGCATCGGAGGCTTCCATCGAGGATTTGATGATGCAGGCCAGGAAGATCAGGTACGACGTCATCGGACTGACCGAGACGAGGAGACACCGACCACTGAACGCCACCTTCGACACTGGAGAAGAACTGTTCCTTGGAACCTGCGACAGTAGAGGAGTTGGTGGAGTCGGTGTCCTCGTCAACACGAACTTGGTCATGAACATCGACTCATTCGAACAGCTGACAACCCGAATCGGACGTTTGCGGTTGAGAAGATGTGGATCAATACCAGCCTTGACAATCTTCGTCGCCTACGCTCCAACATCCAGCTACGACGGAGGGGATATCGAGGCCTTCTATATGGACTTGGAGAAGTTCTACAGGGAAGACCATACATTCTACAAGATCATCGTTGGCGATTTCAACGCCAAGATTGGTCCTAGGAGAACGCCTGAGGAACTTCACATCGGTACCCACGGCCTGCAGTGGAACGAACAGGGAGAGAGGCTGTCTGAGTTCATCATGACGACGAAGACCATCCATGGTAACTCACAATTTCAGAAGCCAACCTCCCTACGCTGGACGTGGGAGTCACCCGGTGGAGAGTACCATAATGAAATTGACCACATCATCGTCAATCGAAGGTTCTGCCTGACCGACGTCGGTGTTGTACCAAAGTTCTACACCGGATCCGACCATCGCCTCCTTCGTGCAAGATTCTTCTTCTCACGCAAAGGAGAGAAAGCCGTGAAGTTTAAGAGAAGGAGTCCCAAACCCGTCATCAATTGGGATCTTTTCACTTCGCTAGCCGGCTTTTGGGAAGATGCGGTTGTCGACAACATCGACGAAGAGTACGATCGGCTTGTACAGCATCTCCGCGACAGCGCAAAGAGCGCCGAGGGTTTAAGAGTCACCAAGAGACGACTGTCTCACGAGACCCTCGAGCTTATACGCCAGCGTGGAGCCGCGAGAGCCGCAGGCAACTACCAGCTAACGTCCGAGCTCGCAAAACGGTGCAGAGAAGCGATAAAAGAAGACCTCAAGGAGAGACGAGCAGCAGTGTTGGCCGAAGCCGCAGAGGCAGGGAAAAGCATTCGCTGCGCCCGCCGAGACTTCGCCAATCGCAAGACCAAGATGTCCGCCCTCCGGCGCCCAGACGGAACAATTTCTTCTTCAAGACGGGTAATGGAGAAGGTCATCTACGACTTCTACTCGGATCTCTTCGATAGCCACGTCCACCTCCCTCAATGTCATCTTAGGGAGGACGGGTATGTTGTCCCATCGGTTCTCCCTTCCGAAATCCGACATGCCATCAAGTCGGTGAAGAATCGTACAGCACCGGGCCCCGACAGGATCCGACCGGAACATCTGAAGAACCTACCGCCAATTCTCATTACCACTTTGGCTAGGCTTTTCACGCGGTACCTGTCGGAATGCAAGGTACCTAACCAATGGAAGACCAGCAGGACCGTGTTGCTGTACAAGAAGGGAGACCCGCAGGATATTGGCAATTATCGCCCCATCTGCCTACTGTCCGTCGTCTACAAGCCTTTCACGCGTGTTATCCTCAATAGGATCGAAAGGACACTAGACGAGGGACAGCCGTGCGAGCAAGCAGGGTTTCGAAAAGGATTCAGTACGATCGACCACATACACACCGTCACTAGACTCATCGAAGTATCGCGAGAGTATAAGATGCCCCTCTGTCTCACTTTCATCGATTTGAAGAAAGCCTTCGACTCTGTTGAGACAGAAGCGGTGTTGGAAGCCCTGGGCAACCAGGGCATACCTACTCAATACATCAAGGTATTTCGTGAGCTCTACAGCAACTTCACGACCAGGATTTCTCCATTCTACGACGACATCACCATCGACGTCAAGAGAGGGGTTCGGCAAGGCGATACCGTGTCGCCAAAACTATTCAGCGCCACTCTCGAAGACGTCATGCGGAAACTGGAATGGGATAGCATGGGAGTGCAAGTTGATGGCCGGCGACTTAGTCATCTTCGCTTCGCTGACGACATCGTTCTTATAACACCAACCATCAGCGAAGCGGAACAGATGCTGGCCGACTTCGAGGACGCGTGTGGAAAGATTGGTCTCCAGCTGAATCTGACGAAGACGATGTTCATGAAGAACGGATGGGTCCCGGATGCCCCATTCTCGCTCAACGGAACGACCATATCCGAATGCTCCAGCTACGTATACCTAGGTCGGGAAGTCAACATGATGAACGACCTCGCTCCAGAGCTGGGCAGGAGGAAACGAGCGGCTTGGGGAGCCTACAAGAGCATCGAGGACGTAGTGAAGAAGACGAAGAACACCAGGCTCCGTGCCCACCTCTTCAACACAACCGTTCTCCCTGCTTTGACCTACGCCTCAGAAACCTGGGCGTTGCGCAAGCAGGATGAGAATGCGGTCAGCGTCGTCGAACGCTCCATCGAGAGGGTGATGCTAGGAATAACCCGCCTCACGCAAGTGAGGGCTGGAATACGGAGCTCCACCCTTCGTCAACAATCGAAGATCAGGGACGCTGCCGCTTACGCCAAGTTGAGTAAGATTAGATGGGCCGGACACGTGATGCGTTTTAACGACAACCGTTGGACAAGAGCCGTCAGCGACTGGACTCCACGGGACGTTAAGCGCACGACAGGAAGACCACCGACCCGATGGTCAGACTTCTTCACGAAGTCCTTCAAGGATAGATACGATGCTCTCCGTGTCCCTCGAACGGACAGAATCCACTGGACAACTCTGGCTCGCGAGAGGGACAAATGGAAGGATTGCTGGCGCCCGCTCGGTATACCCGAAGATCAACGGGAGTCAAGGTGATCAAGTGGATCGATTACGTTGGCTCTCGCAGCGGCGACGCTAGCGATGCTCTGCCCAAATTCGATAGGTATGCTCCGCCCAAAATCGATAGGTATCGCGAGCGATGCCACTGCGATGGGGGCGTAGGGTGCTACACTTCACGTTCTCTATTGCAGTTCTATCATACAACTTCGTTAGGTAATGTTGTTTCTTATTTCGAAGCCGCAAAAAGAACCCAAACAACGCCACCTCTGTGCATGAATATACTTCTCTAGAGTTCGATCGCAGTGATAGAACTTCGTAGCGAAAACCACTGCTAGAACCTGTAGCAGAGAACAAAAACAGTTGTCGCCACGTGGAATACACTGAGTCATCGTCTCCCATTAAATTAACGCGATAACTAGATGACTTGGTGATAGTAGCGATAAGAGAGTCAGCCTTCGAAACACAGAATTTCGTAACAGCTGCTACTGAATCGTTTCGAGAGGGCATTTCTCGATCGATCGGCGATCGGAACACATTTGCAACTTGAAAAGTGAAAGTGAGAATGGCAAATAAGTTGAAAAGGACTAGGTACAGAACAATGTATCGGGTTCAGTCGAATTTTCTTTTGTTTTTTTTCTATTCACCTCAGCAAGCTGTTCAAAACAAACGAAAAAAAAAACAAGTAAAGATGCCTAGTGGTTCCTCTTTCTGATCTATTTTCCTTATTGAATTTACCTATACAGGAAGCTCCAAATGTCCGCAGTCAAGAGGGGCGTGGTCACGACGCGGCTTTGGGCAGAGACACAGACGCTCTGCATGCTGTCAGTGGTTGTCTGCAGAGTCAGAGGAGCCAGAGGCAGCATAGAGAGCTCCTGTGTCTGATCAACGAGCCGCGCCGTGGCCACGCCCCTCTTGACTGCGGACATTCCTGTATGTGTGCAGAGAAGAAAAAAGCGTCATAATTTCGATATTAGATAAGGCGAAAGTAACAAAACCAAATTAGTGGAAGCGAAGGGAAGAGATATAAGAAGGGAGAGGGACATGGGTATAAAAGAAGAAAAATTCAAGGGGGAGCAGTATACCGAGAATAAGATGTAGTAAAATAGGTCATTGCTAGAAATTTCCAAAGGAGGAATTTTATCAGGACGAAAATTTAAAAATCACGTACGGGAAACTCCGGCGCACACGCGTCTCGCAGTTGCTTGGACAGGTTAGAACAGAAAGCATGAAGATTGGTGAGAACGAGAGCGGTGGTGAGGCAATGAAATGTGCGGATGCGCAGACAATCAGAGAGCATCATGTTGAACGTGGTGCATTCTTGTGTACTCGTTACTAGTAAAGAGGACAAGAAACAATTACTTGCACAATACAAGGGGATACAATAAAACTAAAGGCTTTGCTACAAAAATGAGATGGAAACCACGAGAACACGACATGAATTTTTACTAATTTCCTGTAAAAAATGACTTCAATAAGGATAGAATGTTTCTTCTTTAGATATTGTAAACGTGCACAGTTTACTATGAGGTGCTGTGTCTCAAAGGCATTTCGCTAACAGAAGGGAAAGTAACCATCAAATGAAAAAATTAGCAGTGGTAAAAACAGGAAATAGTAAAAATGCAAGGATAAACTTCATTGATGTCACTAATTCGTAAGAGTAACGCACGTAACCAGATTGTTGACCCTATTAAGCTTCCGCTACCCACATACGACAAGAACAGGCGCCCAATACTCGTAAGGCTTGTGTGTCACTGCAGCAATTGCTGGCCACAACACTTCGATGAACAGTAGCGGTGGAGAACGTAATAAAGACTTCTCGAATTTTCGCTGCGTGCAGTTATGAACACGTTCCCCGGGATGAGACGTCTGTTTTACACTGCGGTTGAGCAACGATGACGTACACACTGCACTTCGACAGCAACGACTAGCAAGAACAGGTTGCCGTTCAGATAGGGCACTGTCTCAGGCGCCTCCACCCCAGTGTTTTTACTTCGGGTAAAGGTCTGGCCATTAGCAAGCGTTGCGGGTGGTACAAGGTGGTGGGTTCTATTGTAGTTACATGTTGAAATTATTACTGAAATTATGGCAAAATTGTTTGAGGTGTGAGCGTCTTGTTTACGCCTTCTTAAACAAAAATTATTAGTTTTTACTACATTAGTAAGCCAATAAACTTCTGAAACAACAGAATAAAACAGTTTTACAAAGAAAGACGACCGTGCAAGAACCCTGCCTGTTTCTAATCTTATAAGCGTTCAAAACAGTAAAAATAATACATAGAATGCGATACCTCTTGAAAGAAGAATGAACGCATGTCATCGATTCAATTTACATTAGGAATTGTGTCCTACATCCAGCTGGATAAACCCTCTCTGATGATTATGCCGATGTGGCTTGAGGACACTACCATCCAACAAAAATTATTCCTGGGATGTGCTCTCGGTTGGCAGGAGGGGAGGTGGGGGGGGGGTAGGGCTCAGCTGGTGATGAAGGGCCATCCAAAAAAAAACCTGGCAAATCGTAGAAAAAATCCCGAACCATTCCGAGCACAGGATGTCAATTGCGTGGAGGTCAACCACCATAGTTTAAATTTGAATAACAATATTGGATTTGTAATAAGGCTATGAGGCAGTACCAACTGAAGTTTACGACCTCGAGATTTTAGAGCATTCGGGGTGAACGAATGTGCTGAAAAATGTTACCATGCTGAAATCTACTTGAACCTTCAAAATCCCTTTTTTTGTCGGCTTTCAACTCGTCGCTGTGGAGCAACTCGTGCCATGAGGGGTACCGCTACGAATAAGCCAGCGTCCATCTGTCTTTGGTGAGGTTTGTGTTTTTTCTGCACAATGTCAAAGAAATAGAATTTGAAAAGGACAGAAAAATTAGACGATACGTTTTTGAGAAAGCAGGAAGTTTTGAACGATCCCAGAATAATTAAGACGTATCCGCACCTCTTTTCACTATGCTCGGTCTGAAGAAGCAGTAAGCGCCGAGAGCTTATTTGAATTAATTACTAACCCAGAAGCTCTTATGGATTAGCAGTAACGAAGATCGCAAAATAGCACAAGCAAAAAAAAAAAACCAACTCTAAGAATGGCGATGTAGAGAAACTTAAGGTTGAAATGCCATAGAGAACTTTGCAAGGAGTGAGGGGAATGGGTGCTCATAAAACCTGTTGATGAGCATGGGTCCGCCAACGCCACCACTCACTCAATCGAGCGACCCAATCACTGACCCCACCAGAGTCGAATATTCAACCTATTATATTTCGTCTTCGATGCTCCGGCTATGGAAGGATTATCAGAACGATTCTTTTGGTCCGAAAACGCTTGAGATACAATATTACTATTTTCGCTGGTGCTGCCATTGGAATGAGCAATTTTCTAGGAAATATTCGTAGAAGGAACTCCAAACGGCCGTATGCAAAGTGCGGGACAGCGCTGCGGCGTGGTACTCAATTTCTCTGCTACTGGCAGAAGCGGACAACCAGAGCCAGCATGCAGAGCCCCTGTGCCTCTACCAAAGAGCCGCGCTGCGGCCCCACCCTTTGCACACGGCCGTTTGGTGCTCGTTGTAACTAAGGCCGAAGCATGAGCATGAAAACGATTTATGCTTTCACGTGTTTGAAGAAGAAGATTATGTGGATACTTAAAAAAACTTAAAGGGAACTCTCCGCATATTAACCCAGCAATACGTTTGCAGTTCCCTATTTCAAATGCAAATTAGTGTCCGAAATGGGAGTAAATTAGCACATATTGAAGCCTGGTGGAAATTTATAGTGACAATGAATTCTAAAGTTATATAGAAATTTTTTGTGATCTTTTCAGTTTTTGTTTCGTGCATGAACCTTATACGAAAACTAAACATAAAAGTCGATCGAACAATGAAACCAGAGTGCTGCAACGATGCAGCGTGATTACTAGTGTTTGCTGAAAGGAATGACAGGATGAGAGGCGCCATTCCCCCACAACAATATGGAAGTGAAGGTAAGGAGTTGTTTGTGGATGCACAGTAAGAGTCCAGGTAATCACTGAATTACTGCAGTTAATCATGAGGACACTCCCGTTCCAGTGTTGCCAATTGTAAGAGGACTGATTCGCATCTTCCTCATGGTGGTGATGACTGTGAACAACACACGATTCACTCAGAATTAATAGAACTGCTTTGTGACTGGACTACAGAATTTGCGCAATTAGTGTGATTGTATGTGCCATTTTTAGACGTCACTCCGCCATGATTCGAAAGAAGGGAGATAAGGAGATAAGACGAAGTCACATGGTTGCTGAATACTGATTCTTGTACAGGGACTATTTAGAGCGGTAAAGGGCAATTCATACTAGATGCGTGCGTTAGACGCACGTGTGTCTATACGATGAACAGTAGGCCTCCTCGTAGCCGTGACGCAGCCCAGACACAGGCGTTTGCGGTCTCACGACGGCGTGCGACATTTTGTTCGGAGTATGCATGCTCCGTTGACCGCGTACCATGGAAAATTCATAGCAAATTGGTGAGTGCGTCTGACGCACGACCAAAGTATCGAGTATGAATTGCCCTTGAAAGAGGCCGCAGCCAAAAATAGTAATAAGTGAAGTTCCTAGTTAGTTCCCTGCATCTCCGAGGTTTATTCTGAGATTATTTGATTCAACTGCTTCCCTAGGAACATCAACAAACAAACAAACACACCACATGCTGTTCATCTCTAAGCCTTTGATGACCTCTTGAGAACTCAGGGACTTTCTCGGTGCCGACTTACGCGAGCGATATTTTCTTCAAGTTTATTGCAAATGTGGGATGATATTATAGTGCTTGCAGCACCATTCTGAAGGAAATGGCAGAACAAAATTTCGTAACCTTACCCAGTCATGTTTCAAATTTCTTAGCAAAAAGAACCTGCTCAGGAAACATAGAAACCGTATTTTACATCGGCGTGCACGGCCTCTGGATGAGATTGGGAAAATCGTGCGTTCATAGTGAGTATTGCACCGGATTTACACCGGAATGGGTTCTCTATGTGTGTGCACGGATTTTGCATGGGTTTCGCATGGATTTCACCGTTTCTGGTATAGAAGCTTTGGTTTCAAAGAACCGTGTTTCACACGAGCATGCATATCTCAATCTTGGGACTTGCATCCTTCAACTTCATGCGAAATACGATTTCTAGGGTTTTCGAAAATATTCACACTTTAAATGATGCCCACGAACCTCATAGTCTGCTTAATAGATTGGTCTGCAAACGTTCTGGTTGCTGCAATATCCAAGCATTTGCGAGGATTTATGACAGTGGAAGTAAGTTTCATGTGCTGCCCAAACGATTTCAGCCAGCACGCGAAGCGCACACGTCAGCCAGCAGCTGGCTATCGGATAAAGAATGCTGTGATCCAGTAAGCTGTCAAATGAGCTATAGGGCTCAGAAAATGTACTAAGCAAGGATGCTTCCAACGACCTCTTCAGCATACCATTATTATTACCAGCTGAAGAAGCAAAAACATCACTTAGACTTGGTGTTCCCTCCTATGACGCAGATTACAGCACTTAGATACTCGAAATATAACGAAATACCTATACCCCATATCGAGAACGACGTCTACATAAAGACGCTCTTCATTGGCGAGAAGCTGTTCACGGCTGAGAAGGACTATCATTTTCAGAGCAACATGGTCAATGAATCAAATTTTAGGAAATCTGATGCAGGGAGTCAGATTGGTCGTGGAACTCTCATCCGGAAATTGTGGAGATTTTCGCTGATATTTCAAGGAAAAGGAATAGTTCCATCATATTGGGATGTGAAAACCCATAGAACATGTATATTTTCAGGAATCAGCTGCTTGCACCAGCTGCACGGTCATCAACCACTAGAAAACGACCACTCAATCCTTCATGTGGATATAGCTCCTCCCTAGAAGCGTCTAGGATTGGAAACTGTCAACCTGCTCTGGTTAACCCTCGCCTAGATATAGCCGGCTTTCTTGCGAATCGAACGCCCCCGACCGCTCGATGTGGGTGATTTTGTAAGAGAAGGCCTGTGAGAAAAAGACAGACCATATATCAACCTCAGAGAATATCACCGGAGAAGGCCTGCAAGGAAATCCCGGAAAACCGCGATTCGCTCGCAGTGGAGCAATACCTAGAGCGTGTGCAGACTGTTATCCACGCCAGAAGATAAAGCATAGATAGAATGATAAATGATATGAACTTAATTAATTTAACGTATGATTCAGTAACGTACTACGGTCCTTCTCATTTTTTTCTACCTCTTCTCTGAAGACCCCAGACTACAATTTATTCGAAGTCGAATACTCAAAGTCGTTAATAGTTAATAAGTTATTTGCTCCTAACTATAATCTATGCTTGTTCGTGGATCTAACTACTTTCATTCATAAAATTATGTAGCGAATACATATCTTTGCTGTGGGCATTGAATATGTGAACAAATCGAATATATTCGACGAATGTTCGAATATTTGAACATATTCATTTATTCTAAATAGTTGGTGTTCTCTGCAACCTACATGTTAGGTTGTCGGAAAATGATTGACACTCTAGATTTTTTTTCAGTCTTCAAACTTTTCCTCTTCTATTAAAGAACTTCAAGACATGCTGTAATGGCCAAGTGTACATATCGCCTGGGGCCAGCTATCGGGGACAACTCCAGCACTGCGGGATCAGTAATCATGAAAATACAGGTGATAGAACTCATCAGCCACTGACCAAAAATCATCAAAGTTGGCGAAGTATTGCTCGACCAGGGAGAATTTCAGCGCCTAGGCAAGGTGTTATTTAGAGAGCACGATTTTGGGCAAGTGTGACATGTATGGCATCGTTGTCCGTGCTTGCTCCTCCGAGTGCCGATGTGATAAAAAAGCCATTTAAAAAGCCATTTGTATAGCAATACGCACCCTCAAAGATGTCTCTGTTTCCCCAAGAGCACGGCCGTCGCTCTGATTTGGCTATTGTAGATGTTGATGTTACCCATCATGTTGCTTAACGACAACTCTAGTAGAACACACCCTGCACTTAAGCTCGGGAGATCGCAAAATAGGAAAATGGCTTCGAGGAGATATATCGCTCGAAACGAAGCGTTACGAACGACGGCTCACGGTTGCTGGCGGTCCCCGATCCGAACGTCATGATGATGTTGCTGTCCATCTTGCTCACATTGGCGCTCAGCTCGTGCAGGAAAATCGCTCGAATTGGTTGCACGTCCATTTTCGCTCCTCGCTCCAGGTCATAACAAAAGGCGCAGCGCCATGTCCTTACATAATCATGGTGAGGATGCTCAGAGGGCAAAGCATCACATACATTCATGCACCATGGAGACAGGTCACGTGGGAGGGATACAAGGAAGAATTTCTGCTGAAGTGTCTCAATTATTCCCCGAGAAACTAATACATATTTGATGTCATGCTCGCACAGGGTGAACTTCAAAAAAATTACTAAGGGTTTCGGATCTCTGAAAAAAAAATCATATTTGTGTAGCGTTCTGATCTGACCCTCATTGCACTTTACGCTGCCACCACCGCTAATTGCTGCGTTTCCGGTAGTACGCGTCAAGTGGGTACTGATCCCAAAAGCTAACTTGTCGACTCTCCGACCGAACTTGGGTCGAGTGGGTAGTGGAAACGATGAGTGCCCTCTCAACTGTCTATCGGCATTTCCGATATGGCACTGGCGCTTCCGTTGGGTATCGCACGGTGACGTGGATTACGGTTGTCGCGCATATGTGCCTATCTTTAGTGCGGCGGGTAAATTTCATCGTTCTGGACAAATTGGAATCTGGGGAAAGGGTACGATTTTGATGTTTTTGCAGGCTGTCACAGCTCTGCTTGAGGAGATGTCAATTTTCCTTCCTTAAATTGATGTATCTCATGTTCTGCGCAGAGACCTGGGCTGAGAAATCATGAGCCTATTTATTTTGCTCAGCTGGCTGTCGTGGTGCGTTGCACGAGATACGATCCCCAACCACGGCCGAGCTTTTCGCGCACTGGGAGTCCTCTCGCTGTCTGCGTCTCCGATTACGAACGATCCCTGTACTGCCTCCACCCACCACCCCTCCCCTGTCTATGCTCTAGCCCCCCCCCTCGCCCGCCGCAACGCAGGTGGGGAACGTACCTCATGCAATCATCGTAGTGAAACTGACAATCTTGAATGCGTCTCTCATGGGAGCGTGGGAAAAGCCGCTTTCCCATCACTCGCATTGGGAATCAATGTACTATGCATTGAAGGCGACAATAAGTGTTTAGCATATCATTTTAGTAGTCTAATCTTCTATCACTCCTTTTCAAAAAAAAAACTTTCGTCTTTCTGGCATGAACCTATAACTCCGTCTGGACTCAAAACACCACGTCTATCGAGTTCCCTTTTATAAACCCTATGAATGGAAAGGACCGCCATTCCGTACTTTTGCTTATTACCCCCTCCCCCCATTTCTTACCCCTTGCCACACACAGGAAACCTATCTTTTAGGGTGAGTTAAACCAATCCTTTTGTGCAATTGAATTTCCGCATGGAATTGAAAATTAAAGTTGGCGCGCTAAGCATCGACAGCGCTTTTGGAGTTGATGCGCTAAATGACCCCAATTTTCGGTACACAGTGAATCTCTTACCTATGGGGAGATTACGAAATGGAGGAGATACGTATTTTTCACTCTGCATAATCAGGAACATTATTAGGACACTAATATTATTCGGCTAGTTCTGCCCCAACATTTCGAAGTAAAAATTTTCGCTTAGAGTTCGCCTAGAGGGGTTGTTTGAGGTACTGAACACGAATATCGTATCCATTTTATACCGTACCCCTATCTTTGTAGGGATGCGGTAGGCGTACTGTGAATACGGCATCTCACAGAATCCTCTCAGACTTTGCATAGAGGGGTTATTTTGGGCGCTGGTCACGAATATCGTATCCGTTTTGTACCGTAACCTCGTTTTCATAGAGATACGGTAGGTATACAGTAGGACACTGGGGGAACATGCCGATTTCGGGAAGGAAATGAGGGAGGCATACAAAATAAAGTTCATATTCGTAATCAGAGTCTAGAACAATTCCTCTCTGCAAAATTTGGGAGGATTCACTGAGGTACCGTGTCCATAGTATACCTACCTTAACCTTACAAAAACGGAGTTATGGCACAAAATGGTTATGATATTCGTGTTCAGCACCTCAAGTAACTCTCCTGTGCGAAGTTTGGGCGAAAAAAAAAACTTCCTCGAAATTTTAAAGCAGAACTAACCGAATAGTGCCATTATTAGTCCTACTGGAGTAAACGAAATAAATGAGTCAGTGGAATTCACTAAGAGTGGAAATTCAAAAAAGCCGCGATTAGGAACGCAGTCAACTGCGACATGGGCAGCGTGGCTGTCACTGAGGCAAGGTAAGCAAGCTCCTTCCTTTCCAGGGCTTTTTCTATTTTCAAGTCTGGAGAGCTCCTAAAGCAGATTCATTTCTGTCACGTTGGCAGATGCGAACGGAGCTAAAGGTATCTTTTCTACACAATTATTAGTCTCGAGCAGACTTATGGGTCTTCGACAGAACTAGTAGCACATACCTTCCACAGCTTCAGTCACGACGACCTCAGCGCGGAGCTGGGCACCTACGAGCTTCACGATGAGGTCGTCGTGACTGAAGAGCCCACGGGAAAATTGCCCGTTTTCGATCTTTTTCAAGAAAGGTAAAGTCGAAACTGTGCCCGTATTCCCGAACGCTCCATAGAAAGTTCAAAGCTTTCCGCTCACTCATAGTAGGCGAGTTCCTTCATCAGAGTATACTAAGTTTTGCAATCTTTTCCAATGTCTTTCATTGCTAAATGATGACTTAAAATTCACCCATCTTGACCCGGAGAACTCGTCTAATTTAGAAGAGCGGAAAGATCACTACTTTCTCAGAGTCGTTCATGAATACGGGCACAGTTCGTTCGCAAATTCGGCACTACAGTGCGCTCAGATGTTTTGTGTACTGCTAAGGGAACCACTACAAACCGTTGAATGCTTTACCATACAAAAAGGAAAAACAACATTTTTTTCAGGTGCCGCCCCGATTTAGTGCACGATCCCTTGTTTCCACTATCATGCGTATGGTGCACGTTCGATGTCGTCCATCGCTTAGATGCATTCTCTCCCATACATCTTGCTGAGGAGTACGCACTCAGCCTTGAAGATCTTCGAGGAAGTGTCAACTTGTTATCAGCGTTAGCAAATGGATTGGTCGGGTATCCGATGTCCTTCTTCGCTAAAGAATTAGGCCCAAGCCGCTGGGAAAATTGCGGGATCTCTGCGTCAATTTTACAAGGTTAGATTCGAATCTACTCAACTTCATGGCGGCCTTACGAATAACCTGTGAGCGGTGCACATGGACGTGTCTTGAGCGGGACGAAACCTTTTAACAGCAGTTTAATGCGAGCCCTACTTTCCCTGCGCTCGACTAAGTGCGCATTCCTGTGTGGGCGTATGTAGGTGCGACCATTTTTAAACCTGTTTCCGTTGTTTCGCTGTTGTTCTGTTGATGAGCATATCTGCGGCAAAAATAGGCATTCGATGATCTCTGATGGTCGCTTCTGCCCGCCCTAGCCATCCGCACAGTCAGCCACAATCACTCGGCGACCTCGGATTATACTGTTTGCGTGAGTGCGCGAGTGTCCGGTTTCTTTTCAACATCTCCGACGCGCGCTTTCAAATGGCAGGTATTGCCGTGAGTTAGTGATCCATGGAGCATCCCCGAAGCGACAGAGCACCGCCTGGAGCTCACTTTCGTCGATTTTGTTCTTCAAATGAATATTGCCATGCAAACTCTTGCTTGCAGTTACATGTAGCAATCGACGAACCAAACATTCCCAAGCAACTGTTTTGTTTCTCCTGTGAATATTTTTCATTTCTTTCCTGAATTCCTTCTCTCTTCCTATTTTCTACAGTCATAGCTTTTCTCTCTTTTCTGCATTGTTGCTGACTTTTTTGGTCCCTGGAATATTTCTAGCCCAAAATTCGGATACAGCACCTAGATGATATTTCTCACGAGACGGTCAGAGTCGTATGATTAGTCTTCGCTTGGTTTTGCCACTCACCACAGAACGCTGTTCGGCATGGCTGCGCAACTCCGACAAACCAAACATTCCCGAGCGAGTGTTTTCTTTCTCTTGTGGACATTTTATTTGTTTTCAGAATTCCTTCTCTCTTCCTAAACAAGGAACGTGGTTTTCTGTGCCTCTAAGGTCACCATAGTGTTAGAACTTCTAAAATCTCAAAGTAGACACAAGAACGGCTTGCTAGTTCGAACAACGATTTCCATGCTGTGGCAAAGGTATTGATGGCAAAAAACTGGCCGGAATAGGAAAAATATGGCTTCTTAATTTACTGCTCAAGCTACATACTTCGCTGTACACACATACAGTGGACGTCAATGGCGGTGGCCCATCTGCGGCCTCGAGAAGAACGCCGCGGAACCACGCCGCGCGAGCCATAAACAATGTGTTTTGGTGCTGTTATGCTATTTCTAACAGATTTTCTACCCTTTTAAGGATTTTCGACCCAGTCGGGAAGAAAAGCGTCTAGGATAGCGTTCGGGTGGCAAACGACACCGATTCCGGTGCGCGCGGCGCGGCTGCGCAGCGTCCTTGTCGAGGCTGCGGATGGGCCATCATTGACGTCCACTGTATATCGGTGGCTTCATTGAAGTTTCTTCGCTTCTATTATCATTTTCAAATGTTTACTTATCAAAATCTGAACCTATGACCTATTTCTGTGGTATCTTCTATTAATTTATTTTGTAACATGTCACTATGGTATCGATGAAAAGAGTTAAACACATGAACACAAACAAAAATAAAAATAGATGCGATGTTCAGAACTTTGGAGCCACCACCCTCGAACTCTTTTGCCGAAGGCTTTGTAGGTCTTGAAAGTCATTCTCCGCACCAAACTGATATGGTTTGCTCGACATTGCTTGGTTTATCAATACTGAACACTTTTTGCCGTCTTATTTTTTTCCATTCTTAGTTTTCCTAACCCGTTTCCATTTTTTAAATGTATTTCATGCTGTGCGCACGAATTTGTTCATTCACTTTTGGGATGTTCAGTATTGGCCCAATTCAGCGTTTGCAACTCACTTGCTACATATTATCTAGGGTATCTCTTGAAATTATTACTGTTTTCCAAGCTCCTCTTAGCCACTTGTATGATGTATTTCTGGTTCGTTTAGTTCTTATGTTGCGGACCAATGAGCCAATGCCCACAAAAAACATCAAGAGGATTTAACACAATAGGATAATTTATATTGAACGCGAGCATGAGCCACACGTCAGGCGCAGTCATCCACTTGTGGATGGTACAGGGTTGCCCATAATTACGGAAACAGCAACAGGGACTCATCTAAGACGCATTTCAAGTTCGTTTGAAACAGCGACATGGCATTTTTGTTCGGTAATGAGCAATAAACAAAAACAAATATTAATTTCCAGAGTATCATCCATATGCTGCTACATCGACGGGGAGAGTTTTGATAATTTCGGTGACGGTTCTTAGCCAAATGATGTTCCTTTCAACAAGGAAAATTGAGGGGTCTACATTTCCACAAGGTCCATAATGTTTTGATAAAGCTATGTACCATCTCAAAAAACAAGCAAGCTGAACGATCAAGTGCTTTCACATTCGGGGATTTTTGTGGGTCAACTGCCAAAATCTTCGTGCATTTTTTGGTTTCCTGGGAACCGCATCGAGAACTCTACTTCCAATTTCATGAGAGTTTGTTCACTCACACGGTGTTATCATAATTACGGACCTCGCTGTGAATGGCCCTAATACTATCAGTTTTTTTTTATAGCTGTCTGCATCTAATTGCTCGCCCAACTGAAGCACTCTCCTCGAATATTTACTGAGCTGCTCGTAAACCATGCGGTTCCATAGGTCTCTGCAGTTTCTAGCACAAACCTAAAGGTTCATTCACTATTAATCCTCAATTTCTATCCCAGCCTTGTCCGATTTGGGTCTGTCCCTGCCCTGTTCATATGTTTTTAATCACTCCCCAGCTATTTACATAAGTGATTGAAGCACTGACAACTGCGTTCCTTTAATACTCCAGTGCTTCGTAGAACTGAGTCAAAAAACCTCAGCGATTATGGAATCACCTGGATAAAAACCCGTAACATCCAGCAGAATGCTCTCCGTATAGCTGTCAGCTGATCAAGCGAAAACAACGGCCGAGATGAGATGGCTTTCAAGCACCGATGTGCACTTGTCTCCGTCACAACACCCACTGAATTGTTCCGAAACGAATATTCGTCTACAATTGCCCCAGAAAAATCTGCTTTCGACAAGTGCTCACACTGGAACCGTGGTCTACAGTAGCGGCACCAGTTGTTAATTTCGACAGTTGTTAATTGCTGGATATGCTCTGGCCGATCCCAGAAACTTCCAAAAACGATTCTCAGATCCCAAATCTTACAGAGACGACTAATGCCACCATATCAGCATGTAGAAGACCGACCTCTAGTGTTTATGGCATCCACGTTTTTCCCCTAATCTGAAAGAAAAATAGACATAACTCAGAGGCTAAGTTCATTTATCTGGCAAGAAAAAGACAAGGACATTAGTTTACTTTTGTTAGCTATTGTGAAGTTGTGAAGCTGTTGACCCTACTGTTGCCTAACAGTGAACTACATGCTACTTTACCTTGCAAAGGCTGATGAAAAGCATGAGATTTGTTATGTTTTTATAAATTCTCAACTTGCTTTATGTTGCGCTAAATCTGAAGAAGCGCCTAGCCGATAATACCTGATCAATTTGCATAGTTTGCCCAGATAATCAACTTCAGCGGGTTATGTGTAAGAAGAAATGGAACGTATGCTAATGTTTCTCAGTTCCATGTAAGACCATGGAGCGTGATCATGTTCGTGTATTCAGTGACAGAAGTCTTTGCATAAATCCTAGGAGAATACACATACGTGTATGGGAAGTGCGGAATTGCTCCATTTAAATGGAACTTGGCGGAAATTTGTGCCAGATTTGCAGGTCTTTTCAAAATGAACAAATTAAAGGAGTTAAACCTGAAAATACGAGACATATAACAAAGTCATGTGAAGTGCACTACTTAAACCAGCTGAAATTTACTCGAGCTAATTGTAAGCTTCACGAATGCATGAGCATGCTAAACCAGGCTAGCAACCCAACTTTGTTGTAGAGATACCACCGGCAAATCTAAAAACTCAACTCGTCCGCAATCGCCTTTATAATCGGCTCTGTATAACGCCCAACTGCGTTATATGCCGATTCGGCAAGGATGGAGACTGTATGGTCTCAGGCGTAGTCTATCTCATCACTTGCCAGGCATGTGGCGATCAGTACATTGGTGAAACCGAGCGTGCACTGTGCACTGTGTCAAGGAACACCTGGACGGCATGACTAGATCAAGAATAGCTACATTCCTGGGAGCTCATCGCAGACATTAGCATGAAAACGGTTCATTCGAGGTGGCTTATCGTGGAAACCCGAAATTGTAGCCCGCAGAGCATTGGAAGCGTTTTGGATAACCGCTAGGAATCCTTAAATGAATAGGAGGGAAGAGTGCATTGCCGTGACAAACGAATTGGCTCTATATCAAGGCCTTTGCGGGTTTTGATCTACGGGGTCAGGCGCAGGGGCAGCCTACTTACAACTAGCGGCACACCTATTCAACGCGGCGGTACCATTACAACGCGGCTAACGGCTATCTAAGTAAGCATTGGCGAGTTTTACTTCACTGATCTCGTTTTTCGTTTTTACTCTCATGTTGGATTATAACTTGTGGACTGATTGGGCGTTTGGGAGGATATGTTACATTTGGTTTTGACTTTCCAGGCTCTGACGAAGGCGACGACGCCGAAACGTTAGCCGGAATAAAGACTGTGAAAATCTTGGTTTACTGCTCAAATTACTCAACAGAAACCAACTTTCATTTCCTGCCTCCATTGGCACCACTTCATTTCCATACATGCGCATACTACGTTCTTTGCAACTCAACTGGTTTTTTTTTTCCTTTCTATTCCTCTCAGTTTAAAGAGCGAAGTCTGTGGCCGTGTTCCTGCTCCACTGCGAGGCGTTCGCGTCGGAAAAAGAGCAAATCCTAATCCACGACGTCAACGAAATCGTCTCCACGCTTCGGACGCGCCGAGAATCCGGCCCAGTCTTGTGATTTTCTAAGGAACAAAGTATGAACGGCATGTCACAGGGAATCGCTACATTCGTCACTGGGATAAGCGCCAATTACCATAGTGCGATCGTTACATGCGCATGCTTCCAGAAGGGCCCAGTTTCTTTTCGACAGTTTGCACTTGAGCAGCGGTCACACAGCGCACAGATGAAGTGTAATTACATCGTGTTATGAAGCTTCGACCATTGTTGAAGTGGTCGGTGCCTAGGTACAAGCTAGAAATCTCTAAAATTGCCTCTAACAAGCGAGGTGCAAGAGGCTCGGCTCGTAGATCGGAGTGAAACCTATCTGGCTTGAATCTTTGTTTGAGAAGGTGCTACAGTATAAGTATTCATTGCTGCCCATGGGGTCAAAAAATGGAAATCCCACTACATCAGTATATGCGTTCCTGTGCACCGTCAGCGACGGAGTGGCCGAGTGGAGAAGCCTCTGACCTGTTTGGCAGAGGGGGTTCGATGGTTCGAAGCCCGTCATGATCGTCCGTTTTGCATTCTTGTTTTTTCGTTCTTTGAAGTCGAGGGCAGTAATGAAATACATGATGTGGCACCTACTCAAACTAAGATTCAAGCCAGATTGGTTTAATTCCGATCTCTTGCACCTCCCTTGTAAGGGCACCTCTTCAGTTTCTTTCTGAGTAACGTTTTTTAACAGTAAGATGAAATTCTACACCTAGTAGCCTTATCGTAGAATAGCTGCTGACAACAATCTGACCTAATATTTGAAGTCGCTGTTCTCCGCAAATGCTTTTAAGCTGTTGTGAACAGCTCCCACCAGCTATAAAGCACAGTCAGCTGATCATATGAACCATCTGTGAAGCGTCACAGCACTCTTTCACGAGATCGTCGCGCTTTTCACCCCCTGACTGTCCATTGTTTCAGCAAATAGCTGTCCTGCAGTCTTTACCCCACTGTAAACACAAGGACTCGATCATTAGCAAAAGCTGTGCTAGCTACTGTACTTCCGCTCCTTACTAATTATCACGTCAATGACTGGTCCGGATTCCAGTCATCTGCCGTCCACGATTTGCATGTGAATCATTTTTGCTCATTTATTCAATGTTAGGGGAAAATTCCTGTGCACTGTCACAACCGTGGTATCACTCTTTCAATCGTCACTGCAGCTAGCTACGTACACATTTTTTAAGCCTTGGCCTGGCTTATTCATGGCCTGGATACATCATTGAGATTATCCAGGGTAAATGTTGACGTCCATGTTAACGATGGGTAAATTTGTGTGGTATTAGCACTTTTAACTTGGATAGTCTCAATAATGCGTGTGCCATCAGCTGAGACACCCCGACATTTGTCTTAAATCAGCTAAGCCTAGGTAGTTTACCAAGTGTAACCACTGCACATTCATTTCTGTGAGCTCGTCACATTTTATGGGATGGGTCTGTGGCGATGAACGCATACACTTATCGACTTATGCTCAACCTCAAGAAATTCTGGCCGAAGAGAAGGAACGCATATGTTCCCCTTTCTTTCTTGTATACATTGCTGTTGAGGTTCTCCTCAAAAATGTGGCAGCGTAGCGTTTGTGTTCTGGTTGCTCCTAGCTTTCCATTTGGCAGAAGATTTTCGGACTTTTAGTACGCTCTCGTTCAAGCTGTAGGATGTCACATTGGAGACCCTATAGGCTCCGCTATGTCTTCCCCGAAGAGTACAGTTTATCGTTGGTATATAAAAGGAAGTCGGCAAACCACTGAACTGAAATGAGATATCTTGCAAATCACGCTTGGCTCCTATCTCGCAAATTCAGAAAAAAAAAAACGCAACGACCGCTAAGGTGGTTATTGCCCATAAACGAGTGGAGCATCCTATCTCCCTGTTGGACTGCTAGCATCCAGTGCTCTACTAAGATACAAGCACAGTATAAGGTAATTTATATCAGATGCGTGCGTTCAACGCACGTGCGTGTATATAGTGAAGATTAGGAACAGTCGCAGCACTAACGCAGCTCAAACTCACATATTGGTGGCGTTTTGGCTGCCGCATGGTGTTTTCATGCAGGATGTACATGCCGTGTTGACCGATCTTCATGGAAAATCCTCAACAGATTCAGTGGGTGGCAATGGCGGTGGCCCATCCGCGGAATAGAGAAGAAGGCAGCGCGACCGCCCCGCGCGCTCCGGGATCAGTGTCATCTGCTGCCGGGATGCTATTTTTAGTCGCTTTCTTCCCGATTTGGTCGAAAATCCTGAAAAGATGGTGGAGAAGCTGTTAAATGTAGCGTTTCAGCAGCAGGAAACATCGTTTGTGACGTGCGCGGCGCGGTTGCGCGGCGTATTTCTCGAAGCCGCGAATGGGCCACCACCATTGACGTCCACTGTAGGTGCTTGTGTCTTACTCGCGGCTGACGCACGCATCTACTATAAATTTTCCATATAAAGTTCAGTGGTAACAGCACTTGAGCCTCGTTCCTTCCATGCACCATTTCTGCACCATTCCTTTCATTTCTCAGATCTCATCATATCGTTCCTCATGAATGAAGCATGCACAGTGCATACCTGTGATCAATCAGGTGAAAAAACTGCGATCCATTTTCAAGAGGAATTTTGTGTCCATGTTGTAGATACAATGTATTGCTTATTCTCCTAATAATATGGAATTTCCATATATTAATCGGACCAGCATTTTCAATGAAATGTGAATCTATAATTATGATACGATCCAAATGTGTGTGCTGATGGATGTGGTTCCCCTTCGGAGTTTATCCTCGAAACTTCCCCAGTTAGGATTCTTCTACCTGCCAGGGAATCTTGAAGTCCGTATACAAAGTGAAGGAAAAAACGTGGAACAAAATCTTCGGCAACAAAGAAATACATGGAGTGGAAACGCAGGATTAGGTAACCAAAGTAGGGAATAAGATCGAAAACCTACTTCTCAAATAGTGGATATTATTGGATTTTTTAACCTTCTTCTCCGCACATTCTTATCAAGCAACTTCTCCGCACATTCTTATCAAGCAAATTATATATACTTGTTGACACCCCCTGCACATTTGAAGACGTTCCTTTCCAAAATAGGGAAATGAGCGCTAAAACGTTGTGACGCGACGAATCATAATTTTCTTTTTTGAGCGAATACCTTGTGCAAACGACGGCGCGCTAGGAATTTTTACTGTGCATTCGCGGAAACACATACTGGAGGTTTTTGTAACGAGGCTCATGAGGAATGATGGGAGTACTGACATAGTTATCTCTGCTGTCCGAAAGTTCATTGAGTAAGTTTATGTAGAAGAAGAAGGAATAGTTTTGGTAAAAAATGGTTATGTTGTTGGCCATAACATCGAGGGGAAGAACAATGGAAATCTGTTTTCAATAAAGGCAGTTGCACAATCTGCGCACTGCATTCAAGAAGTTGGATTATTCTGGATAATCAGCTGTTTTGTTTTGTCAGATGTTCCTTCAGTTATTGGCAGAAGTTCCAATTATTTGTACATGGTACACCACTTTTTTCCGAGGAGAAAAATGCTTGAGCAAATATTTGACGCAGAACAAGAAAAAATCACAGACGGCGCAAGTCATATCACATATTCCTGCTACATGCCTACCATGAGCAAGTAATTAAGCTAGAACTTATCTGAGTATGCTCACAGTTTTTAGGAATCCAGTTCCAGTGACTTTATTAAACAAGCTCTCGGCGCTTTAACACCATTTTCAAAAAGTAATTTGTTGAACTGCATAACTTCTTTAATTCTTCTATGACACTACATGATTCTATTATCTTGTCGACGTTATCCCGTGGACGTTTGTGGTATAGTATACCAGAATCGAATCGAAATGGTATAGTTCACTTGATTCAGTTGATAGTTTGCGAACCAATCTCGGATTTTAGAAAAAAAAAGTGAACGCTCCTTCTACTTTGGGGCTGCTACATGGAAACCCAAATTTTCGACCTATTCGAGATCGAATGTTCGAATTCAAACACATCTTGTCCATTGTTCGCTTCCGAATAATGTTTACAATCCGTTTTGGAAACTATGATAGTTGATTTTTCGAAGCTAACGTTTGGCTTTCTCATTGGCCTCTCTGAGTACTTTAGATTTTCTCACGGGTTTTTTTTTCTCTACTTTCTCCCCCAGCTATCTGTTCCAGTGAAACGGATCATGTGTAGCTCCCGGGTTCACAAACCATGTATGTCACTCCAAAAAATTATATAATTTTCAATTCCTTTACTTAAAGACAGCTATTTTCGAAATCTTTGTCACTGAAGGGGAATATATCTGCGAATCCTGTTCTGTTTTGGGGGAACTGCTAGAGTCCTTGAACTACTACTTAGTATTTACAACCCTAGATCTATTCCACCTCAGTAACAAAGATTTTTTGCGACAGTTGCATTCAAGTGCAGGGGTAGGAAAGCATACGTATAATTTCTTGAAATGACTACTGCGGATTTCACACTCAAAGCAGATGTTATTCGTATATAGATGAAAAAAAAAACCCGAACACACCACACCGTCTGGGCGTTGGCACTCTGACTGCCTGCGCATCCGCACACTTTATGACCTCACCGTTTTCTATTCGGTCACTTTAGTGCTGTAACGCCTGCGAACGGCTCTAAAGCACTAGGTTATATGTGTTCGAACCACATAGCATGGAAACGCCACTTCAGACGAAGTCTCCGTGCTCCTCACTTCTCGCTTCTACGCTCTCGTTTTCGAGTAATGCTCGGTCCCCTTCAATCGTACGTCGTAACCTGCATGACTCACTCGATTTCAGGACGACTAGATGTCCGTCGAGGGAGTTCTGCGGGCAGTACGACGTCACGTGTCCAGCTACGATGACGACTGGTCGGATCGTTTATCGCACTGCATCACTAGCAACTTGCTGGTGACCGCAGCCGGCGTCGTCTCGTACAAGATGTTTGCGGATGGGCCCCTTGAATGTATGCCGCCCAGTTTCTTTCCGAAGTCTTGGACCACGGTTAGCACATGCCCTCTCTTTTTTGTTAGTCTACGGACACTTACCACCCGCACGCGTCCCGTCAGACCGTTTTGTCTTTTTGAACCTGGGGCGAAAGAGCCAAACATGGTTCAGCTGGGGCCCTGAATCACCCTAGCACCTTATTAGGCATATTAGGTCGAAGCTGACCTGTCCTTCCTGGGGAAAGAGCGGGATCAACCGTTTTCTATACACCGTCTCACCCGGGCCTGACGCGCGGGGATGGTAGGTGTCCGACAATCTTTTTTGTTCTAATTGCACAACATTTTGACCCCTAAGAGTGGAGTTGAGGTACGGTTGTCTCCTTAGAGTTATTTGAATGAAATATGTATGGGTTACTCTGCGTTAGGGCGAATGCTGGACCATGAAAGATGTTTGTAGGGTAGTGATTGGGTTGGTGCTAATAATTTCCCGCTAACTCCGCTCTGTGCTTCAAACAGGGGTCATTCCATTTAATTTTTTGATTCTTCCAAGGTTTCAACGAAAATCGTGCATCTTCTTGAAAATATACGATCTGTGCAAGTCTCAGCTGAGATTCACCCGAGAGCCGGTGAGTGGAGATTCGAGTGATTTAACCGCAGTAGTCACATCTTGCAATTTTTCGACTACTACAGCTACAAGTCTCTGCGCTATTTTCCATGGAGGAGGCTATGCTCTCAGATATCTATGGTTTCCAAGGGCTATAGCTGCACAGAGCTCTGCGCCTTAATATGGGTGAAATATGCCCAGCAATTCTTATGAAATGGGCCTCAATCTGAAGCAGTTAGAGCCACATCGAGAGCGATTTTCTCGCACACAATTGCTGGGAAGGTGGCGCGGACACAGACAATACAGTGTGTTTACCGCTGGCACACACCCACCACTACCGTCACTTTCTGGTTGATTTCTTCCAAAACGTTCGCCTCTAGCCAAAGGTCGATTCAATACCTGTGGGAGGAAAAAATCCGTCACTTTTGGACTAATATTATAGCAATGGGATCCATGGAGTTTTCCACGGATTCTATAGTCATCCCTGTCCTGTCACCTGTCATAGTGGACCAGTTTCCTGACCAAAAAAGTGTTATACTTCGCCATTTTCCTACCACCTCTGCCACACTCGCCTCAGACTTTCCCAAACAGAATGAGTAAGCTTCTGACCCTGAAGTTCGTCCGATTCCATTTCTCATGTGACGCACCTACGGTAAGGGCCTGAGTGGCAGTATACCTTTTCAGTCCAGTAGCCTAAATAACCTTAGAGATTTTGCACCCTTATTGAGCGCTTTTCTGCTATGGTCGAGGTCAATCGATGTTATCATCATGAGAAGGAGAACGGTCAACACGATGTGTGTTTTCTCTCCTTGCAGCGCTAATCCGCATTAGTTGTAATTGCAACAGAGCCTATCTTACTACGCAAATCCGGTCGTCAAACAAATCTCTCAATATCTTTAAGTTTCTAACGCTCTGGATCAGAACTCTGCTCTTTTTTGGTGGAAGACTAGTAATCTATGAATCTCTTTCTGGAGAAATTTTCCAGACCTAGTCTGTATCCACAACCACGGATGAATATCAGGAGTCCAGGTGATTTACAAAACCTCGTAGACGCCAAAAATCTGCCCTTACTTCTCCTTCTTACTCTGAAATGTTAATCCCAAAACATTTAAGCATGTAACACCCACATTATGTTACTTGTCATTCACTACAAACCCTTGAATAATTTGTTAGGTCTAGCAAAAATCGCATTCTGCAAATTTGAAGTTCCGTATATTTGGAATCCAAAATTGGCGCGCTGAGTATCATCAGTGTATTTGGAGTCGACGCACCAGATGAACCCTTTTTTCTAGACATACGTAGTCAGCTAGTCTTTGAAATACAGTAAGATCATGTGATCAAAATCATGTGAGACCAGCTTTTTTGTTCAAAAAGGCTGGGTTAAATCCGGAATTTCAATTCACGCTGAGCTCCGCCTCATCCAACGCTGTCAAATTTAACTTTTGAGCATTTATTGTGGCTAGACATTCTATCCAAGAGTCATCGACATTTATCAGTCCCTGAATTTGAGTGGATTTTGTTTGTTCAGTTAAATTTAGTTAGACGACTAAATTGATTAGTCTATAGTGAACAATTTTCTTACAAATAAAACCTCTAAATCCAGAGCGGAGATCTTGACGCTAGACCGACTCCAAGGATACCAGATTCGAATTGGACCATATCTTGCACCGTAGCAACATTTCCTGCACCGCAGCATTTACCTTTCCATCCCGTAATGCCTTGTGACAGTGGTTTTTGCAGGAATGACCTTCGGCTATAGGTACACACTAATAAAAACTAACACCGTTAAAGCATTTGCATTACCGTTGCTTGAAAAAAAAGCGACGTCAAAAAAAGGAGCCTTGGAGCCCAAGCTGATTTATAGGATGAGACATGGTTCATTTTTGGGAGTATGAGAGAGCAGAGAAGGATTTCCGTTTTAGATTTTTTTTGTCTGCCCACTTTTTTTAATATTTTGACACTGTCTGTGAAAGACCCTGATGTCTGACATTTCCAATAAATGTCTTTCCGAGCTTCTATTTAAATTCGCCGAGGACAATCTGTGGAATTATGACATAAGTTTTTCATTTGATTAAAAAACCATTCACTCTCAGATATTTCCTCGATCAATGAATAAAGTTGTCTATCGAAGCTTCCTAATTGTTATCACTCGAAATATTTGCAATGCATCTTCTGAGATGGCCGTTACATACACATTTGGACCAATATACGTAGATCCCTTAGCCCTGAGGAAATTAGAGGTGAAAAGCTATAGGCTCCCCTCAATGCAAAAAAAAACCTCTCTAATCTTCATTCTGTAGCTTGCTTCTAGCCTTACAGAAAAATTTGGAATGAATCGACTTAGATGAGAGGAACGTAAAAATGCTATAGCGGTATAGCCCTGTCCAAGAAATTGTTAGTGTAACATTGGTCCACTGACTGCAGTTCGAACCACTCAAACCCCCGTTCGTTGAGCTTCAACGATGTTATTCCATGCTTGACCAGTTTCTCACAATGACACTAACCCTCGCTAGGAATGAGATCCGTGGAAACTAGTAAGTTGTCGGATTGTGTTAGGTTCTTCTGCTGCAACTGCGGAATTGCATAGTTCCAGAGTGCATTTCTGCGCTTGCGATTTTTGCGCATCATCGGTCACGGAACCAGTTCTTAGGCCACCGTGACTCAAACGACATTAATCCCAAATTTGTGCTAGGTTTTTGATCTGGCACGGGTTGAGCTGTATGGTACTACCGGCTTTAGAACCTGTCAGTGTTACCTAGCACAACTAGTAATATCCGCGTGCAATTGTGTTGCATAAAAATTTTATGGCATGAAAACTGAGAAAGTGTCACAACAATTCTGTTTCACTGTTCGAGTGCCTGAGAATCTGACCCATGAATGTAAGACAATGCAATGAGGTGGGCAAAATAATGTGACCATCGTTTGGATGCATAATTGAGACTACCCAGGGTAAAGGGCTTGACGCCCAAGAGATTCAATGGGTAAATTTGTGTGCGGTTAACGTGTTTATTTTGGGCAACATCAATTCAAATCATCAATCAAACATGCGGCCCCATATTTGTATGATCACTATGGCAGCGGGTATACTCCTTGAGGAGTATAGCACCTAGCAACGCAATCGCTGGGCGATTTCATTCTTCATGCATATTGATTGTGAGCGTCCTAACATCAGCGACTGCCCAGAGACGATCGATACGTACTAAAAATGAAGTGACAGGGGCATCCGCGGCGCTACGTGCTGAACATACTTTCCGAGGAATACGACCTTCCTATGACGACTCGCAGATATCTAACAAGGATGGGCCATGGGTTTGGACCCTTGGTATTTATTACATGAACTCTTCTCATTTCAATGCTAAGCGGCTCAGCCTCGGAATTCATTTGATTATATTGTTTCACGGCTACCTTGCATAGCTCTGCAGTAACTCCTCTTGTCTTTGTATCATGCCTTCTTTCATACTTCATATTCAAATTTATTTGCTGACCCATATTTTACTAGGTGCGGCACCTCCTTTGATCGACCTGTTTCATGCCGTTCTCAATGAAAGTTGCTAAAAGAGCATCCCTGTCTTCTTGATTGGTTTCACATTCACAGGCACTGTCAGAGAACCTTCCTGAACTCTTTTTTTTTTTCGAGTAGTTGCACATTCATCCGAAGCGTAGGCTGTAATAAAAGTGCCTATTTGAATGCGACTCAAAAGTGGGATGGTGGAACGCAATCGGTTCGGCTGTTCCACGATTTCTTGGACCATAAAACTGCTCTTAAGGGTAAGGATTAGAAGGCTCAAATGACCGATCGCTCTCTGAATGGCATTTGCGCAAAACTCCTCTTTTACAGCTGTGGGGCTGAACCCGTCCTTTGATGGAACTCCCTCGAACTCTCCCCCACTGTTCTTCTTAGAGCGCTTTCTCTACAGAGGATAATTTATAATAGCCTGAATCTTCCTCAAATAAAGTTACATAGGTTCAGGAGAAATGCTTAGGCCCCATTTGCATCGCGCCCTTTGGAAAACACCATCCATCTGACAAGCTGGAGGGAAACTTGTAGAATACGCTAGGCTTATGACCCGGAATTGCTCCATGCACTTGAAGAGCTCACCCGATTCATGCTCCATTTTGCAAAAAAATCCGGAAGAAGTTCTGATTTCTCCCAGTGATCATAAATTTCTGGGCTAGGAAATGGTAGGAAGTCTTTTTTTTAAAGTTACTATATTTTGCAAATTTTATGAAAACGAGTTTTCATAAAATTCTTTCTGCGGATATGATCAGCAGTCAACACCTATCTCTTCGCAGATGCCCTGTCCTCGCCGAATTGTTTGTGTGCTTCCGCTGATCCAGCACGGGATGCTTACGTGTTTATTCAGCAGCAGCTTCGACACCAATTGCGATTGCGTTTGTATAACATCTGTGTGATTTTCAGTGGACCAGAGATCACTAGAGCCTTCCCTCCCTCGTCTTTTCACGGATCATGTGTCATGGAGATCTCTTCTACCCCACCCATGCTCTCATTTCCTCTGAAATTATACTGGGTTTAGCTAAGAGTTAGGACAAGGAACTCTACAACAGAAAGTGTTGTCGTGGTGAAACCCTAACCCTTACGTTTAGTGTTAAAATTTGACCTACTCAGGAGGATAGCAGTAGTCCAGGAGTAGTTTCAATTCCACCTCATGAAACTATATCGTCATTGGCAGTGTTTTTGATTCGAATAATTCGCTTTAGAGGAGGAATGCACATGTAATGAACGGCTGACCGGTGATGTGCTATTCGCAAAGCTTTCGGAACATCTGCATGCCACATTACGAACCAAAGCGGTGGGGAAAGAACTGTTCTCTTATGCTCATAATGCACCCCGAAATGATCCCCAACCGTGGTGTTGTACTTTCCATGTATTCTTATCCTGAATTGCCCTTCAGTGCTACTTCACGCCTTCGTCTTCACTTCACAACCTTTCCCCTTTCTGTAAGCTTGATTAATATTGCTGGATCATCTGAAGTCGTTGTCTTTTTGCGATCATTGCCCTTGATTTTTCTCTCTTTCACTTTTTTCTCATTTGGATGTGTTGTTCAAGCCACAGCACTATGTCGACCACCGATCGAACAGATCCATAACGTTCACGTAAGCGAAACTCAGCCAATCTTTTAGGGCTAAAATAAAAACTAGCTGTGAACCTATTTGTATACATATGTATGCGGTTCCAAATCAATGAACAGCTTTCTTTCCAGCGATTCAATATAAAATGAGTGCAGAAAAATATGTACAAGTGAAATTTTCCCGAAGATGGCACAAGAAAAAACGCTAATGGACAAAGTTCCATGCACTGACATCTTTGCTTGGATTGGAGGAGGCGATTGTTTGCTTGTTTGCAGCTTCTTGAGCTGGAAAAATTCGTGGAAACCATTCTAGATGGAGCCGGACTCTCATACAACGTGGTAAAACAGACATAAAAGTGGTAGAACAGAATCAGGAAATATGTTGGAAAACCGTGTACATTCATTGGGTCCATGTAGTGCTCTGAATTTTGGTTTGATCTTCTCCTTGTTCTCTT
Source organism: Ancylostoma caninum (assembly GCA_037903475.1). NCBI lineage: Eukaryota > Metazoa > Nematoda > Chromadorea > Rhabditida > Ancylostomatidae > Ancylostoma > Ancylostoma caninum. Next base: position 19,611 of record JBAJFG010000597.1, on the reverse strand, counting down.
TTTTCCGCATTTAACACAAACAGGTAATAAGAACAAGAAAGAGAAAAGATGAATAAGCTCCACTGGCCGTAGCCTCTGCTTCGAAGCTATTACCAGAAGATGGCTCTATACTCCGGTACTCCTCCCAGTGCCACTTATGGTGCCCTTTCCCTCCACCTTCCCCCCCCCCCCCCAGATAACATCGTTGAAAATAGGGGAAAATCAGTGAAGCGGTGCCGCCGACCACATAAAACGTCAACCGCAACGACCGATGGGCGGACGACAACACAGGGCGCGCGTGATTCTTCTGTAGCATCGTGTCGGCGACGACTAAGCATCGATTTTTGAATTTCAGTGATGGCTTTACTCTCGGAATTTGTTCCTACGTCCTCCACTTCCTGTTACTGGTTCATAACACCCTGCTTTCGCGATATTGTTCTCTCCTTCTTACATCACCTTGCTAGCAATGTTGGCTAGACCCCTTCCGTATGTCAGAAATGAGGATGTCCGTGTACAAAGGTATAATGCCAGCGAGGAGCGCTTGCGAACATTGCTGAGTTGTGACACGGCTCTGCAACAACGTTTACGATCGCTCGCTTTTGTTCGCCTTAGTGCTCATGTGTGGTCGCACTGGCTCTCATGTCGAATCCGGGGACCCTTTGTCCTCGGAGCTGCTCAGTCGGTGGCAATACAGGGGTATCAAAAAGTTTCCGGCTTGGACCACTTGCAGATTAGCTACCGCAGTGAAATTTTGAAGGAAGTAAATGTGCATCCCTCAAAGTCCAAAAGATTCTTCAAATTGTCATTTTATCTTGTCCAATTTTATGAGAATTTTTATCACGCGAATATAAACACCGAACGTAGACTCTTTTTCGTTATTTGTTTTGTTCCGCTGAAGAGCCGTTTCAGATTTTCTCAGCGATTCTAATACCAGAACCATTAGCGCCGTAGAATCCCACCGCACTTAATCATCTCCATAACGAACGTCTTTGGCTCGCGAACGACTTTCGCCACCTGTCCGGATCATAGCCGTTTTATAACTATCGCACAACTGCTGTCACATAATAAACCAGGCTCGGCGCATCGTTACAGCGGAGGGCCTAAGTGCCAGTTGTGGTGCCTAACAGCTTTTTCGGTCCTGGGAAACCAAGCTGTGCAGTCCTCTAGTTGAGATATGACATGCTTCAACATATTAGATTGGGTGGTCATCCTCATGTTGGGGCATCCTATCTCCTAACAACTGTCCAACGACAAACTCCAATGAGTTTTTCGTGCTCTACAGAATTACCTAGCCAAACTCACCTCCCACCTATTCTCATCAGCTATGCGGAGCTTCTTAGTCATATGAAAAGCATTTCTTTCGCAGGAAAGTCATGGCATTTGCATGTTCCCTATCATAATTTCATGTTCTTAGACTTTTACACACCACTCGTGCAGACCTCTTGCTAACTCATGTCACCACCCGCTCGAAATTAAAGCTTTTCCTTCGACGATGAATTTACTTTCTCATGCTTGCGAGTAGTTCGTCCCATGCTTTTTCAATTCGGTTCGCGATCGATCACTTTGCACTCCTGCGACATTTATCTTTTCTCTTCAGTTCGCAGACCTTTTAATCGTCTTTGAATCTCGGTGAGAAACACTGTTCCTTCGTGTCTTTGATCGCGGAACGATGTCCTCTGCCCAGCGACATGCATGGAACCGCTGTGCCTTTTTCAGGGGCTGGTAGTGTCTGTGTACGTACCTCTTTCTTCGATAATAATAAGCAGAAGTGTTTCCACATTTCCCGAATGGGATCAGTTTGGAATTCTCTTTCAATCTAACCATTTATTACCTTTTTTGCCCCCTGTTTTTGCTGATTTTCTCAAAAGTATATTTTCGATCATCTCAATTTTTTTGTTGCTCTGGCGTAGATTTCAATGCATTTAAATGAAAATGAATGAAATAATTGCGTAACTGGCTCTCTTAATTGGAATTTCCGCTATCAAAGAGAATTTCCGCTTTCGAATGTCTCTTTCCTCGAATCAACCGTCTTTGTTTTATAAAATTCCTCCTCTCGGTTGATTTCTACCACTTAGCTTTCCTAAGCCGCATGCATCATTGAGATTACCCATGGTAACCGTGATCACGTACCCAATTTTGTCGTTTATCTGGACTTGGATGCACCATAGAGATCACCCGGGGTAAACGTGCTGAAGCCTGTGAAAACGATGAGTAAATTTGTGTTGCGTGTAACACGTTTACCCTGGATAACTTCAATGAGAGATTCATTGGCGGCCTCTGATGCCCATCAACATAAACAAATGGTAAACACGTGGACTGCTGCCAGGTGAAGGGTAGATTTTGGTACTGTTCGGAGATTAATTCTACGTGTTACCAAGCTACTAGTTTGGGTACCAATTCTAATTACCCAGGGTAGGCGTGCTAACGCCACACAAGTTTATTATTCGACGTCATCACTTTTACCCTGGATAATCACAATGATGCATCCAGGCCGCGATTGTTGGTTAGGGTTTTCTTCCCCAAACAGAGCCATTATGTTTATGGTTTTCTTCCTTTTCCTTTTCTGACAGCTTTTCTGAATCTCCCTGACTCCAAGTCCGAATATTTCAAGGGATTTTCACTGTTTACACAGGTTTCTCACCTTATGCACATCAATTCGAATTTCGTGCCCTTTCTCCACTCACACCCTTCTGTACCCCGCTCACTCTCTCATGGACCATCACAACGTCAACAACTCATCGATCTTAACTGTCCTTTCACCTCTGGCTTCCCATCACAGTTATTTGCCGATGAATACTGTGAAACTGCAGATAAATTTTGCCGTGAAGGCCGCTGCGTTTTTGTAGCACGACAAATTTTTTGATGAGATTCCTTGTGGAAGAGTTTGTCCAGCTCCATAGAAACACATGGAATTTGCGAAACCTCAATGTTGTAGTAAAAAAGTGTAAAAATATAAGGGAAATTAAAACGTTCTCAGACGAGTTCTCGCATCCATGTCGATTCGGATGCTACCTGCTTGGATAGTCCTGGAGTTTTTGCCTTTTTCCCGCAATTCGTTCACAGATCCATGAGCTCTAACGACGTCTGCGGTGCAGCTCAATCCGCGCAGTTTTTTTTCTTCGTTTTTTTTCTTTTTTTCTATTATCGCGATGACGCAGTTATTTGACATAGTGTGACAGGATTTATAGTACTCCGATGAGTCATTCAGAGATTTACGATCCAATAGGCAGTGAAGAGCTAGTGCTGTGCAGTGTCCTTATGTTGTTCTTTCTTCAAAAATCACTTCTGTAGGAAAATAACTAAAATCTTTCTCCTAACTTTCAGATTCACACTTCATCACTAGATCTAAACTTCATGCTAGACTTTTGCTAAAAGATTTTCCATCATTAGTTGAGAGACTTATACATCTTTAACCATAGCAACCCAGAACACTTAATCCTCAACCCCAGCTTGAGTATTTTTCTAAAAAAAAAACTTTTTTCTCAAATCTTCCTTTCACTAATTACCGAGGAAAACTGTGCAGAGCTGGATTGTGGGTTCTATGGTTTTTTCAAACGTGTCATCACTGCAAGTCTCTCGAGCACTTCGCCTTGACAGCTGCAACAGCCATGATTCACTTTCGGATCTGACAGCCATTCATAAGAGAAGCCACTGAAGAATTCTGAATTTTTAACTCAGTTCATTCACAAAGCAAATCTAAAAACAGTACTCCGCACGGGGACACATGGATTCTGCATAAATATGGGAAAATCGTAGTTTGTTCTTGGGTTGTGCGCCGTGCATACACCACAAAAGTCAATGCATGTGATCCGCACTGGTATGTGTAGGTTCTGTATGGATCTGACAGGTATGGGATTACTATAATGATTTTTAAAAAAATGTTTCGCAAGAGCACAACCGGGCCTCAGAATGCAAAATGAGAGCCGTAAAACTCCATTCTCTGCCACACAGAGACCAAAGTGAGATCAGCCTGCCAGCCAACACCTTTTATACAACTCACTAGAATATTGTTACCACGATGCATTTACGAGCCCAAGACATGCTCCGATAATTTTTTTTTTCAAAACCAAAATCGCATCTCCGTTCTGAAAATTTTGCTTCCATCTTGAAAATTAGAACGAGAGTGGATCGTCGTTCGGGGCTCCTCCCGGAATATTTAAGTTGATCTTGGAGACGACATGTTCCGTAAATGCATTTAAAATAATCCAGGAGATATAGCAATCGCGTTTCGCATGAGAATGACATATTACACGATTCCACGATAAAGATATGAGTACTCACGGAAAACACTGTTTTTTTTTTTAGCGAATCCATGCAAAACCTATGCATACCCACGAAAAACCCATGCATATCCACGCAGAACCAATGCCTCTTCAAATAGGATGCAAATCCGGTACTCAACCCAGGAAAAACGCACGTTTTTTCCATTCACATGTAGAACCGATGCAAAAGATGATTTCTAGGTTTAATGAGAACATAATTTACCTAACAGATCCAAAATATGTAAGTAGCCAAATTACATGATGGATTTACTGTTTTAAGTGTTCTAATTCAGACTCATGGAAAACATGTTCTAATTCAGAAGATCTGACTGGATGGGCGAGATAAATGAATAGTCGAAAAATTCCCTGTCCGAATCTTTCTCAGAATTGGTTTTGCGATTTTCTTTACAGAAATCTTTTTTACGGATGAGATAGTAGTTTCTAACATTATTTTTGGAAATTCGCTTGTTTTCCCACTAAGAAAAGTGAGTTAGAGCAGAACTAACGCAAAGCATAGCACACTGTTTTTCCCTCCTGACCGTACACTTCTATTGTATGTGAGCTAATAGCGTTGCTTACTGTCGTCAATGCCTCCGGCCTCTTCGTTGACTTACCCTTTCCTCCATTTTCCCCCAGCTCGCTTTAGAAGCACAGGCAAACAACATGTTTTTGTCTGGAACATCTTGCAAACTCGCAGGTCACAGCTGCCGACCGTCGTACGACCTCTACCGCACTACTCCGTACATTATTAGCTGTTTTTCTGTGCAATTTCGCCACTTATCTCACCATCTCCACTATGACCGGCTTGCTCACATTCACGCGGTCATCTCATCTCTCGCATTGACCTTTCCAGTTGAGCCGATTTCGGTTAGTCTTCAACTGTTGAAGATTCTGGAGCACCAGTCAGACTTTCACGATGATGATCGAGACGTTCATCGGAATGTCGCGGTACCTGTCACCGCGACAGGACGATGACTGGAGCGACCGGCTGCACTACCTGATGACGCCGAATATTCTTCTGGCATTCTCTGTGCTGATCTCGTTCAAGCAGTTCGGTGGCCGGCCGATTGAGTGCATGTTCCCGAATAAGTTTCCTGGCAGTTGGGAGCAGGTTAGTCTGCCTAGATCATGTGATCACTGGTATCTAACGACTGTCTGGCAGCACAGCTGACCCTGCAAAATGCACTGAAACGCTGTAGATTGGTTACGAATACAGCTTGAACGCACTGTTTAACTTCACTCTCTTCTCCTAGATTTTCATATCATTCGGTTCGTCAGGAGTAGCCGACTACAATGGCATACATCAATCCTAATAATTCTGCAGAAAACCCTATTATGGAACCCGCATTTTTAAGAAGGTTGGGTGGGGGAGGGGACGCGGTACTGGCTTTCTGCCGCAAACTCTTGCCACTCTACTCTTGCAAGTTTGACGTGTTCGCTACAATCGATCAATAACTGCATGTCATTGCCAAAGTGTGTTATCGATCGATGGCAACGAACATGTCCAACATTTTGTAGTGGCACTGCTGTCGCAGGAGTGCACCAGATGCCCGCTATACCGTGAACACCCCCCCCCCCCCCCATATGGAGGGCTTAAAAACTATTAGGGTATAAAACTATGAATGCGGGCTCTCTTTTTCTTTTCTATCAGAGCATTATTGAAGAAATACGACGGGATTTTAGAGGGAGCCGCCAATAAATAAATTGATCTGTGTATTACCTTCAGTAACACTAACAGGTTTTCTGAAACAATTTTACTACCAATCAAGAGAGTGCAATACTAAGAAAGCACTTGCAATCGCTGCAGCACAGCAAGATACAGCGTACTAAAGAATGTGTTGTCTTCATGGTAAAATATAAATTTAGTGGTCTAATAGGCAGGGCTGAATTCCATACAGAAGGCTAAGACGTACCTCTGCCTACAACAATTGCGCCGCTTGACCCAGCCGCTTCACCATCATCTTGTCAAAACAACGACTACTATTATAGAAATTTTCCACGACCAGGCCAATCCGAAGACGAGAAAAAATACCAAACCAAAAACTAAAGAAATAAGATGGGAAGATCTGTCTCAGCCGCCACGTAGCCAAGATTCGACGCTATCAGAACACTGCTTAGTTATGGCTAGGAAGCGAAGAAAAAATGCGAAGACCACGAAAAGTGAGGGTTTGGGTAAGTTCGTGTTCCGACTCACGGCGCGATGAATTCTCCAGGAAGGAAAGTCATTTCCTAGGTTGAGGATGACGAAGAGTAGTTGAGAGTAACGGTTCACACAATGTTGATTCAGGCGTTTTTTTTTCATTTTTAGAACAAATTTTATTCCGCGCAAAAACTCGCATCCATAGTTTAACACCTTAACAGGTTTTTGTGACACTTCAGAAGTTCTTACGAATATAACAGCGGTCATCGTCTCTTGATTCTCTCAATTGCATAAGAATTTCGGGGAAGATACGTAGGTGTTATCAAGCTTTAGCAAGGTTGATAACACCGACCTTCCCCGAAATTTTTAAGCAATTAAGAGAATCAGGAGACGATGATCACTGTTTTGCAGTTTGCTGCCACCGCTCCTTACGTTTACACCAAAGGTCTATAGCAGCGACAAACAAACTCTATTTCATAAACGACTTGATGTCACATCGCAGTGAAACTGTAAACTGTGTGAAGATGGAATGAAACAGTGAAAAGCGCAAACGGTCACGTTCGTCTGCTCTTTTCTGATGAGAAAGGATGCTTGGTAAACAAATCTCTATGCGAATGGACTCATCGTGCAGCAGAAGCATTCCTACAGCTGATCTTGATAGAAAACCTGAATCAGCTGATCCTAGGGAAAAAAAACATCCGAAAAAAGGCACAAAGCCCTATGAGCATCTCCTAATTGATAACCTGCGCAACTCAGCGGTCAACTCGGAATCCTATGATTGGGAACACTCCTGAAAACAATTCATTTTCATGGATTTGGGCTAGAACTCCAGTCAAAGTTTATTTTCTAGTACGCTGAAAATTACTGTTGGTCACAAGACACCTACTTTGTGGAGCCAAAACAACATGTCGAGCTGCTGAAGCCTGATCAGCGGTATGTTTTTACTGGGATGCTTTTTTTTGCATAATATCTTATTCTGTATTCAGTTTTGCTGTGAAATAGGACTCAATTTACGGAAGTTTCAAGAGTTGACTCATTTACACGTTGGGAGGCATATCAAGAGGAACCTTAAGTGTGACACACATGGTTAACGACGGATTACACTCGCATCAATCTTTTCACCATCTTCGAACGATTACCCTCCATTTTCCGCTCTACGATAGCTTCTAAAGCAGGAATATTGGAATGACAAAAACTAAGCCTTTGAACATCAAAAAAGCTCATAGAACCTGACAAGAACAAAGTAGAAAGACACCTCACGGTATAGCTGATCCAGAACACGAAAGAGACATTTGCAGTGAATTGTCATTTGATTTTGTACTTCATGATTTATACAAATATTCATTTTCAGGTATACCCCCGAACGCGAGTTATCCTACTACCAATGGGTGCCATTCTTTCTGCTACTCCAAGCGGCTTTCTTCCGGGCACCGAGCTTCCTATGGAAATCCTTTTCAAATCACTCAGGTAAGCTAACCCACTGCTAGCGTACCGAGAGCCAAAAACAACTTAAAAGATTCTGCAGGTATCCGAATGCACGAAGTAGTGGAGAAAGCAAAAGATTCGGCTAATGTTGAGGAAGAGGTCCGCCAGAAGAACATTGCCATCCTGGCACGACATCTTCAGAATGCACTCCGCTTTCATCGACGGATGGAGAAGAGGCGGGTGAGCTTTCTACCTTTTGGGTTTCCCCAATGTGTTTGAGGCTGCTGCTCCTCAAAATGATTTTGGGTTCGATCTTCAGGTGATCGTGCACAAAACGGTGACCTGCCTGAATTACCAGTACTCATCAGGTTTCGTCTCTGCCGTCTACCTCTTTACCAAGGCTCTCTACCTCGTCAATGTTGTGCTCCAACTCTGGTTGATGAACTAGTTAGTGCATCTGCTAGCTTTATTCTTGAGAATAACCTTGTTCATGACCATCCCAGCTTCCTCGGCACAAACAAGCACCAGTGGTACGGCCTTGGTGTCATAAAGGACATCGTGAACGGAGTGGAATGGGAGACAAGTGGCTACTTTCCTCGCTCCGCAATTTGTGACTTCGAGGTAAGTCTCCGGTTGCTTCTCCGAGCCGTTTATGGACGACTTCAGTGGTCCGGACTCATTCACACGCGCCACACACATTATTGACCGACAAGGGGCACACAACAAAGCATCGATTAACAAACTCCATGTCCTCTTATCATAAAACCTGGGCATTTTCTCGAACTATTGATATCTTCAATGCTTTTTCTGCCATACAGGTTGTTATAGGAACACCTTTATTGGCCGACGTTTCGACAGAAAGTCGTTTTCACGGGCCTGAAAGTGGTTCAATTTCTTTGAATCTGCGCTCTAACCCATCAAACACCTCCTCTGACCTGCACATTCAACTCATTCTGGGCAGATAACCATGACTACCGACTGTAAAGAGGAAACTCACCCGGTGTTCCACCAATATGCGGGATGTTTTTCCGCACACTACTATACACGATTGTCACCAGCGGACGACTGAGTGTTGCTCAGTGGTTGTGCATGAGCTGATCGGTGACAATCATATATATCTCATATCTCACACAATGGTATGAACGGCATCAGCTCACTGGTTATCGATAAATGCTCATTTCTGTTATTCATTCTAGGATTGCGTACAGAAATCCAGAATCTTCAAGCGTTTTCCTAGCCGAAATTTCTGGTTCGTGAGCCAGAATCGTACACGCAATTGCAAAGTCGTTTCCACTGTGGTCTTCCCGCCTATGTCTCCCGAGCGGCATTATCAAACTTTCCCGTCTTTTTCCAGCCAAATGCTCATTTACTCGAACATGCAGCGGTCGACCGGTCTCCCCAATGTAAATCGCGTGGCAGATCAGGCATTCAATTAGGTAGACAACTCCTAACCAAATTGTCTGTTAGTTAGGAGTTGTCTGTTAGTTAGGAGTTGTCTACCAAATTGAATGCCTGATCTGCCACGCGATTTACATTGGGGAGACCGGTCGACCGCTGCATGTTCGAGTAAATGAGCATTTGGCTGGAAAAAGACGGGAAAGTTTGATAATGCCGCTCGGGAGACATAGGCGGGAAGACCACAGTGGAAACGACTTTGCAATTGCGTGTACGATTCTGGCTCACGAACCAGAAATTTCGGCTAGGAAAACGCTTGAAGAATTCTGGATTTCTGTACGCAATCCTAGAATGAATAACAGAAATGAGCATTTATCGATAACCAGTGAGCTGATGCCGTTCATACCATTGTGTGAGATATGAGATATATATGATTGTCACCGATCAGCTCATGCACAACCACTGAGCAACACTCAGTCGTCCGCTGGTGACAATCGTGTATAGTAGTGTGCGGAAAAACATTCCGCATATTGGTGGAACACTGGGTGAGTTTCCTCTTTACAGTCGGTACTCATGGTTATCTGCCCAGAATGAGTTGAATGTGCAGGTCAGAGGAGGTGTTTGATGGGTTAGAGCGCAGACTCAAAGAAATTGATCCACTTTCAGGCCTTGAAAACGACTTTCTGTCGAAACGTCGGCCAATAAAGGTGTTCCTATAACAACCTGTATGGCAGAAAAAGCATTGAAGATATCAATAGTTCGAGAAAGCATCGATTGATGGAGACCACGATTAATGGAATGTGTGGATGCGCAGATAATCAGAGTGCCAAGATGCAGATATTGCGGCGCGTACAAGCGGGTCCAGATCAATGAAAACTCCTATGTGCTCTAATACAAGTGGTATTTAGGTCCGGCAAGTGGCCAACATACAAAAATACTCTGTTCAATGCGTCCTTGTCATCAACATCTTCAACGAGAAGATCTTTGTGATCCTCTGGTTCTGGTAAGTTCCCGTGGTTGAGCCCGGTTTTGCCTCTTTACTCATTGTACTCAGCACCTTAGGTATCTGCTGCTATTCCTCTCAGCCGCGTTCACCTTCCTCAGCTGGTTCTTTGTTCTCCTGTTCCCCTGCTTCTCCAGATGGTTCATCGAACAGCATCTTGAGCTCAGCAGCCTTGACCGCTTTGACCCTGATTCTATGCGTACGTTTGAGTTCTAAGTAGTAGTACTATTATAAAACTCATATCAAATTAACCAGTTCCATTATCTCTACTGTCTTTTTTAGTCTCCAACAAGTATCATGTTGAAGGGTCTTCCAACAACGTGCGAAAATTCGTCTACGACTACCTTCATCGCGACGGCGTTTTCGTGCTGCGGATGGTCTCCGCCCATGCTGGCATCATCTTCGGAACAGACCTCATTCTTGAGTTGTGGAGGACGTTCTACGGGATCGAGAAAAAGGTAAGCCAATCGAATTAGCAAATAGTGTAATTATTTATTTATTTATTTGAATGCACGCTAGCGTGCGCCATACAAGTACAGCAGAAGGAAGAATCAAACAAAGCCGAAGAACACGAAAGAAAATCCTCCAATCTAATAAAGGGAGGAAACCACAGGAGGTATAAGAAAGAGAGAAAAAAAAGAATGAACGAAGACAGGAACTAAAGCATTCAAACACCATTTCAATGAAGCACTAAAACAGAGGAAGTATTACTGCACAGTAAACCTTCAGGCAAACTTCTAAATTTGACATAATAGTTTTAAAAAATTAACCCATTTCAGTGTAGGCACGCATCAGCTCACAAGGATTAGAAACAGCTATCTAACGGCTACTCATGTGGTGTGAAAGCCCTACCAAATGAGCCCAGCAAGATTTGTAGAAAAGAAAGCAAGTGAATGGCGTTAGGGAGACCGCCACTTCCCACAGCTAAGGCATGCATGAGAAATCCGGCACCAGATTTTCGGATGTTAGGTATTCCCTACCCCTAACAATCTGGCGCCGAACTCACTCAATTATTGAGGCGTTTGTCTGTAGTGCCACGATTAAAGAGGTTTGACTCAAAAACCTTGCAGCGTGCGACGTGTACTCCCTGGACCTCGATCGTGCAAGCTATTTGTTCTATTTTGTTTTTTGGTTAACCACAGGACAATGACTTATATAAATTCAATCAGTAAACAGGACGTCAATCGTTGTTGCACACATTTCGACGAGACCGCGACGCACTGTCTACGCGACGCGGCAGAGCAGCCGGGAATGGCGGCTGTCGAGGTTGCCGGGGTTGCCGCTTTTGTACACCAAAGTGAAAGGGTATGTAAAGATACTCACGCATGGAGAAAGAACCCGCGAAAACTGCAAGCAACGCGACAATTCCGGCAACGTCCGACAACCTCAGCGTCGCGCAGGTGACCCGGCGTGGCCTCGTTTCAGGCTCTGCAACAATGACTGACGCTCCCTTCACCTATTAGGTACGTGAAGAAGTTTTCGCCCTTTTCAAGCAAAACTGAGTCTTTATTGAAAAAGAAACAAAGCAGACACATCAAATTATTGGTCAACGTTAGCTATAACTTTTTCCCATCTTTCTGGGAGGAGACGAAAGTCGCGGCGGTGGAAAGCCTCGTCTTTCGACTCCATACATTCCTTCACCCATTTGTCGACATCTTCGAGAGATTGGAAGCGCTGCTCGGAAAACCCGTGGGACATCGACCAAAGCAAATGGGGTACTCTGACGGGGCACAGTCTGGTAAATAAGCCGCATGAGGTAGCGCATCCTAGCGAAGTCGTTCAAGCGTTTCCTTGACGGCTTTTGTGACATGTGCCAAAAGGCACTACTCCACGTTGGGGCCCCAAAATTTCCAAAAAAGACTTTTTCGCCGAAACTTTGTACAAGGGGGGAGGGGGGTATTTGAGGTGCTGAACACGAATATGCCATCCATTTTGTACCGCAACCCCGTTTTAGGGTTACGATAGAGTTACTATGACAAATATTGCTTATTTGGCTCAAATTCGACATGAGAGTCGCTGTAAAACATAACGATGTTGACGCGAATCAAAACAAATGTGTACTGAATATTATTGATAGATGTAAGACCATCAAAATCCATCAAAACTAAGCAGCGTTTACAAAGCATTTGCAAGGATGCAAGGAAGGACTAACCATTATAACTACTTACCGCTAGTGATCAGAAACTTTTTGACGTACCTAATAATATTCTGCATGGTGCCAGCAAAAGTTAGAATTTGTGTGATATTGCGTGGAACGACAGACACGTTTCTCTTCACTCCCACAAATCCAATATCCTGAATTTCATGGTTTCATTACTAGAAGGGTTTTCGCTGTTTCCAACAGCATTGGGCTGAGTTCGTTTTGCAGCACAGTAGGGGAAAGATTCTTGAGATTCCACGGAGAAAAATTGAGATTATTTCTTCTCACTTTTGAAGAGTTTGCAACATTCAGTGAGATCGTCGTTGCAATTGTTGATAAACCTTAATAATGATAATGCTGTGAACTGACCGAAAGATTCAAATATTAGTTTGGTGCATAATTAATGCGGCTTTTTTCGCGACTTCTCTTCTCAATGAAGGTTGAACCTTTGCAGATGATTTTCTCATCAAAATAATCCCCTCCTTCCATTGATTAAAGGTGTTATCGAAAGTCGCATCCACATCCGCCACACTATGCTCTATCACTTCGGGATGAGTTGGTATGCAGCACAGTCATTCCGCGATGTCAGCGAGCCTTCCAAAGATGGACCAGTCAGCAAAGCTAAGTTGGAAGATTGTTCATATTCATGAGGCACGAGCTTCACATATGAAGAAAGAAGAGGATGGCCATCGAATTCTAATCACCAAGAATTTTGGGCAGCCGTGGAAGAGGACAAAAGCTTGACAACGAGAATGCTGTCCGAATTCTTCAATACGGAGCGCTCCACCATGGTTTTCCCTCATAGAAGGCTCAGAAAAGCATGTAGATTGGCTAAATGGGTCTTGACGAACTCCCAGAGAGGAAAAATGTGCGAATTTCCACCGATTTTCTGTGGCAACACGAGCATGATCCATTTCTAAGAATCTCGTCAATCGAGCTTCCTTCCCTTCTACGGCTGCCAAAAGTTCCTAATCGTCAAAATTTGATAGTAGAGCTCTTTTTCTTCATCTTTAGGGAAGTACCCTCCTGCTTAAACCACCCGAATATTTCCGACTCCGGCTTTGCTGATTTTTATCCAGCCAAAATTTTGTTGAGATCGCGGAATGACTGTGCTGCAGTCCAATCTTCCCCTAGATGGTAGAGCATGAAATAAAGAATGTGGATACGCTTTTTGATAGTGCCTTTACTAAATGGGAAAGGAAGATCATTTCCATGAAAAAATCATTCAAGAAACATAAATTATCACGGGAGAAGTCGCGAAAAAAGCCGCATTAATTGTACGCCAATCTAATAGAACCTATCAAATTCGAGCACTGCTGATCATGGTGCTACAGCCTGCGTATCATCATTTTGAGCCTCGGCCTCTGTAAATTTCTACCACATTAATACAGGGGTTGACTATGACTGAACTGTCAGTCGGCATATGACTGAACTGTCAGTCGACAGATTGGCCCAGTGGAGAATGCAGTGAGCTGTTAAGCAGAAGCTGAAGACCTCTGATCTTCTCAATGCGTTTCACCTTCGTACTCTTCTTTTCGGAAAACCCTGCGAAAAACCGTGTGCATATAACTATAACTGAATCCACTCCGCTACTGCTCAAGAAGGTCCCGAGTTAGTAGTAGCTACCGTTCGGCAGGCCGGTTGCACGGGGTGAACCAGTATACCCGTTTGTCGAACTGCCGGCACTGCTCCTATGACTCCGCATGGGAATGAGGGCATCTTGCTGGTTGATGCGAGCGCCAGCCTCCAAAGCTCTGCGACCTGTTTGAGCACATATTTGAATTACGATAACTACACTTCAATTTTTGCACTTGCTTCAGCATAACATGGTTAGCCTCTCCAAGCATTACATAAATGATCGAGTAGATCCCATTTAACAATTCTGACCTCCGCCCGCACGCCCTCTACCATATGTTCGTTGTCTTTCTTTTTTTATTAGTTTCTGTTATTCTGACCTATCACATACCGGTTACTAATGGTGCACGCCTACGCGCGTAATAAATAAATAAGTAAATATCGTAATACTTTTCTACAAAATGATTGAAATCTAATAGGTTTCATTTCAACCTGATGGGTTTGCCTCTAGCATTCCCCTTGCATCATGAGATGTTCAAAATGGTAAACGCGCAAACGCGAGCAGCACCCGGGTGCATCACTGGAAAGATGGGTAATCTCATACCCAGTGATATGATTGCCAATGGTTAGCAAGTTAGTGTACACAACATCACCATTAGTAAACATGATGTTGGGGGCTAAATGCAGAGTAAATTTAGGCACATTAACACATTTACCATTTAAGTTATGCATGCCGGTTTAGCTGCTAGATAATTGGGTATTGCATTGGTTTATCCAACCTTCTTCACTGAAGATACTGAAGAAGAAATTCTCCTTTAATTTTCTGATATAAATGAAAATTTTCATGTATTATTCTTTTACCAGTTCGCTCTCCTGGGCAACTATACTCACAATAATTTAGGCGACGACTCCGCTGACACCGAACGGCGACGATCCACTGCAGAACGAGCTGAAAAGTGTGACGTCGGTACGGAACAGGAAGAAACAGAACCTGATGTCGATGCTCGAAGGCGGCGACATAACGACGGCGCTGATGCCGATGCCGCCAGAGGACGACGAGAAGCAGAGCGAGAGCTCGGAAGAGGACCGCAAGCCGTAGTGGCCCAGCCGGGCTGAGTTTCACTTGACAATGACAATGAGCTTTAAATCGTGTAGAGCACTGCTCACTCAAAGCGTGGCCGCTTGGAAAGCATTTTTATGTTGCCTTTCTATCATAGGATAACATAGTTTTCTTTTATATTATAACGTCCATGCATTCGCATATTAACACCATATTTCTGCGGCTGTCCTAATGAAGTCAGTTGACGCAGTCGCGTCGCGATTTGTGCGCTAATCGATATCGGCGCTGCATCCACTTCAACCGCAACGCGACCGCACGCAGCTTTCATGACCTTGCCAAATCAGGCATAAAAACACAGGAGCAGTGAGTCTATGCGTTTCATGTTTCTGTTATTCTTCAAATTTCTATACATATTATTTTTTCATGCCGAGCTGGAGTGCCATTATCACTCTCTCATAGCCTACTTAAGAATAGAAGCCGGCTAGGCACTCACTAATCTGACCGCTGCGATTGCCTCGTTCATACTTCCACACCTGTATATCGATCACTTCACTTTTGACATGATTTTCACTGAGCTTGTGCCTTATATCACTGTTACTGGTCTCACATGCCTTTTTCAGTCATGCATATGAAGATTATGAAGATTCCTATATTGCTTCAGTAATAAAGATTATTTTTTATTCTAACAACGCAAAGGGAGAGGAGCCTAGATGTTGATTGGGAAAATCTTCCAACTACAGGCAGTTTTCCTCAGGAATTTCCAGAATCATGTATCAATCCATAGTTAGTACCATGAGCAACATGACATTTGCATGGTATGTGCGTCAATTTCCAACGCGTGCATAACGTTCGCACCAGATTGACGTTTGTATGGGTAAAAGAAACGTATTTCGTATGACGTTAGACCAGTGCATTCTTCGACTCTGCATAGAGACATGTCACACTCAAATTTATTAACCCATTGGCGACCGCGTGGCTCACCGGTGAGCCGCGCTTTTTTGGTCGCGTGGGACCGCGTCTATCATCAAGTACTGAACCCTATTTTCGAACTATTTTGTAGTAGTTCCATATAAAATGTGTACAATACTTCCTAAAAAGGTGCAAAACAACTGTGGTTCAAGAAAGAGTTCTCCCTTATTGCGACAAATATCATAAAAAGGATGAGATTTTGAAATCGAGGGAGATTGCTTTACATTTTTTATTTATTTATTTATTTATTTATTTATTTATTTAATACGCCCGTAGGCGCGCCACAACCTCAGGAATCTTGGTCTGCGAGATAAAACCGTAGAGGATTAAAAAAAAACAAAAAAAACAACAAGAACAGATTTAAAAAAAAAAACAGAAACTCCCACTGAACAAGATAGCATCCAGTAATCAGAAATGTAGGGTGGGGAGTTAGGTTCAGGAAAGAGTAATAAAGAGTAATAACTTTGGCTAAAATTCGAAAATTCCCCGGAAACGGTGGTAACCCGAGCATGTAAAGGGACAGACTGTTCCGTTGTACAGTATAGGAGTCTGTGAGGATCGGTCCAGGACCTTTGGTAGCAGTCACCCACACCAGCCAGCAAGATGCCCTCATTCTCGAATAGAGTCATAGGAACAAGCCGGCAGTTCGACAAACGGGTATACTGGCTAACCCCGCGCAACCGACATGTCGGGTGAAAGCGACTACTCACTCCTAGGACTGATCCTCATCGAAAAACATCGTTGAGAAACGTATTCGGGGATTGTTAAGGATTCACAGCTACGCAAGCAAATGCATCACCTGCACCAGGGTAGTCCCTCCCCAATCCGATGTAAGAAAAAACTCTATATCGCCGTAAGAATACCCAAACCTAACTCCACAATTAGTGAAGCATGTCAGAATGAATAGAGAAGGGGAGAAAAGCTGCAAACTCTTGATAATAACTGAACTTGTTAGAGCGAAACTCACTTGCGAGAAACTAGATAGCCGTAAATACAAGCAAAAGCTAGAGGAAAGTGGCAATGTTCAATGAATCACATTAGCACGACAAAGAGATTTGGAAATGTCACTTCACATCTGACAGCTCAAGTAACTGCAGAATATTTACTCTCCGCAAGGCCCGTTTGAAGCGATTCGAGTTTTCAAGTCCGAGGAAGGCTGATGGCAACTGCTGCAACCACTTGCATGTTCTAAACGCAAAATTATTCAGCTGGAGGCACCGGTTAAAATTCCCCAGTTTTGGGGAAGAAAAGCAAACAGCACCGCGACGACCGAAAGAAGGTCTGAATGTCCAAAATCGGGAGGGCTTTAGTCGAAGCTCGCCTTTAAGGATCTTGAAAGCTAAAATCAAGTCGGCCTGTACTCTTCTGTAATACAAACTTTTCAAGTTCAACTCCTGTAAGCGAACTCTGTACGATGGAAGAGCCTGGGGATAGCGAGAGCTTGGAAAGACACGATAGTATAAGATCCTAGTGAAAGTTTTTTGAACCTTTTCAATCTTTTCAATCTCTCGCACCCGGTAAGGGCTCCAAACGGGGCTACAGTACTCTAAAACAGGAAGCACAAATGTTTTATACAGCTTTATCCAGAGCAACACATCGGTGGAATAAATATTCCTGAACAGACAATAGACCACTCTCAAGCCTTTCTGCGCTACTAAATTCGTGTGATTAATCCATTTTAAACTTTTCGTCATAGTAATACCAAGGTCTCGAACTACCTCAGCTTGAGAAATAAATCCCTCGTTTTCGTTGCTGATGGATAGCGTAGATGCACCTAGCGACAGAAGATGACTTTTATTCAAGTTAATCTTCAGATTCCACTTTTTCGCCCAATCAAACATGTTATCAAAGGATTTTCTCATGGCAGTCTGAACATCATCTTTCTCCTGCTCGTTGTATGATGCAGAAACTTTTATGTCATCTACATAGGCAGCAACCAAAATACGAGTATCTGTTTTCAAGAAATTCGGAAGGTCTAAAGTATAAATAAGGAAAAGGAGTGGGGAAAGTATGCCTCCTTGCGGCACACCTGAGCAACAATCCCTAGGTAGGGAAAAAGAGTTTCGATAGCGCACCACCATCTTTCTATTGTGAAGGTACGATTTAAACCAGTTCCAAATGTTGCCTCAACACTCTCAAGTTTCATCAGAAGCCCAGTATGACACACAGTGTCAAAAGCTTTGCTCAAGTCAAAATATAAAACATCCACATTTTTGCCAAAATTCAGTGCTCTAGTCCAGGCATAAGTACAATCTACGAGTTGAGTGCAAGTTGAGGAACCGGGCAAAAAACCATGTTGTTCTAACGGGATACAATCCAATTTGAATAACCATTCCAGCAGAAGCTTCTTCATGATTTTCTCTAAAACTTTCAGTGAGGTCGGGAGGATACTAATCGGGCGGAAATTCGAAATCTTTGATGAGCTAGCCGATTTAGGTATTGGCGTTACTACAGATGCCTTCCAAGAACATGGTGCTTGACCCAACATTAGGGAAATGTTGAAAATGTGTGCTAATGGGGCTGCAAGTTGTTTAGCAAACATTTTGTAAAAGATTTGAGGTATACCGTCCGACGTAATTGACTGAGTCGCTTTGAGTATACATAAATATTTATAAACGAGACTGGGTGTGATGGTAGGAATATCAAAATTTTCGGTGGTCACAGTTACAGGCTTGGGAGGGATGCCATTGCCCTCAGAATAGGTACTCGCAAAAAAGCTTGCAAAAGCTTCAGCCTTCTCATGGTCAGACACAAGGTTTCGACCCTCCTCGGTGCGCAGAATAGCCGCAGATGGGACTATCTTTGTACGTTGTCTTATATGCATGAATAGTTGCCTCATATTAGTTGAAGAAGCAAGACGTTTCGTTTTATGAGACAAAAATTTTCTGATATGGTGGTCCAGGTTCTTACACACTGCAATGTAGGATTCAGATTCGATTGGGTGGGAAGTATTGTAGAAAATTCTTTCTCTCTGTTCGAATAGGTTTCGAATGTGCTTGGGGTAAGTCATGAAAGAGGACTGACGTATCTCCTTAACGGGCACGAAAGAATCAATAATAGCACGCACAACTGTTATGAATCGATTGTAAACATCATCGATGTCAACATAGTTTTGGAACACAAAGAACCAGTCAATTGAAGATACCACCGTCGCAATATCATCTACATGTGCCCTCTTAAAATCAAAATATGAGATGGTGGAAGGCTCAGATTTCGGGATGGCTATCGAGAAAGAAACCACATTGTGATCTGATGTGCTCAGAGGCGGGCATGTGGTAACATTTGAGACAATATCAGCATTTGAAAGCACAATATCAAGGATATGGTCATTTCTTTTAGGAGAGCTGACAAACTGTACTAAAGATAACGAATCAAAGACGGAAAGAAACTTGTCCGCTGTTGAATTTTCAGCTCTTTTGTTCACCCAGTCAACTGCGAGATTGAAGTCCCCTAGAACCATTGATTTATAGGGGCAAGATGAAATCAGATCTGAAATTAAGGTTAGCAGTAGGTCATCTTGGGCAGCGGTGCTATTTGGAGGTCTATACACTAGAACAAATCGATATTTCTCAGCTATTGGAAGGACAATGTCAAAACAGATCACATCGGATTGCAGATTTCTCAAATCAAAACAAACATTATCAAAAACAATAGCACTGTGAA